>JAQQTO010000059.1:29715000-30965000 GCA_029884595.1 Ormosia semicastrata | reverse complement strand
GGCTAGGTGTGGAACCTTCTGACTTCTCTCTTCTTCTAAATTTAGCTTCAAAAAGGATCAAACCGCAAAATTCATAAGACAAACATCAAACCAACAATCTAACATATAAAATTAAAAGAAAAAGATGGAATTAAATAGAAAAATAAGAAAACTTGGGTTGCCTCCCATGAAGCGCTTGTTTAAAGTCGTAAGCTCGACTCTTATATTTTCATCCTTCTGCAATTGGGTCACGGAGGGCGATGTTCATCCTCTTCTCAAGTTGCTCTTCTGCTAGATAGTGCTTTAACCTCTGACCATTAACCTTGAAAGTTCCTCTCTTTTCATTCCAAACCTCCACAGCACCATAGGGAAACACTTTCTTCACCAAAAATGGCCCTGACCATCTTGACTTAAGCTTTCTGGGAAAGAGTTTTAATCTAGAATTGAAAAGAAGCACCAGTTCTCTTTCACGAAACTCTATACGAAGAATATGCTTGTCATGCCACTTCTTGGTTCTTTCTTTGTATGACTTTGCAGTCTCATAAGCATCCAATCTCAACTCATCAAGCTCATGAAGTTGAAGCTTTCTCTTTTCTCCTGCTGCTTTTAAGTCAAAATTTAGAAGCTTAATAGCCCAAAAGGTTTTATGTTCAAGCTCAACGGGTAGATGGCAGGGCTTCCCATAAATCAGTCGAAACGGTGTCATCCCAATAGGAGTCTTGTAAGCAGTGCGGTAAGCCCAAAGAGTATCATCAAGCTTCAAAGACTAATCCTTTCTTGAGTTAGACACAATTTTCTCTAGAATACTCTTTATCTCTCGATTAGATACCTCCACTTGGGCAGAAGTCTGAGGATGGTAAGGTGTAGCAACCTTATAAGTGACTCCATATTTTTTCAAGAGGTTCTCAAATTGTCTCTCTATGAAATGTGAACCTCCATCACTTATCACAGCCCTAGGAACTCCAAACTGTGGAAAGATGATCTTCTTGAATAACTTGATTACGGTCTTTGCATCACTTGTTGGAGATGGAATGGCCTCCACCCACTTAGATACGTAATCAACAACTACAAGAATGAATTTGTTGTTGCAAGAGGATGGAAAGGGTCCATGTAGTCAACTCCCAAAACATCAAAGATCTTAACCTCAAGAATAGTATTCATTAGCATCTCATGCCTCTTGGAGATACTTCCAGCTCTCTGATATGGATTATATGATAACACAAAATTTCGAACATCTCTGAAAATATGAGGCCAAAAGAAATTAGACTGAAGAACTTTGGCTACTGTCTTGGAGGCACTAGCATGTCCTCCATAGGATGCTGAATGACAACAACTCAATATACTTGGAGCCTTTTCCTCAGAGATACACCTCCTATAAATACCATCAGCACACCTCCGGTATATGTATGGGTCATCCCACATAAACTTTTTCAGATCTGAGAAGAATTTCTTCTTCTGCTGATAATTAAGCTCAGGAGGTAGAACCTTGCTAACCAAGTAGTTTGCATAGTCAGCATACTAAGGAGCATTCTCTGCAAAAGCTGCAAACAATTGCTCATCGGGGAAAGAATCATCAATAGGTAAATTGCTCTTCCCAATCACCGGTTGCTCAAGCCTGGATAGATGATCTGCCACTTGATTCTCCGTCCCTTTTCTATCAAGAATCTCTAAATCAAACTCTTGTAGGAGAAGAATCCAACGGATAAGTCGAGGCTTTGCTTCCTTCTTGCTCATGAGATACCTAAGTGCTGAATGGTCAGTATACACAGTCACCTTTGAACCCACTAGATAGGACCTGAACTTCTCAAAAGCAAAGACTACTGCTAGTAACTCCTTCTTTGCGATGGCATAATTTGCTTGAGCTCTAGCAAGACATCAAGTGTCTTGCTAGCATAATAAATTGCATGCACTTTCTTGTCCTTTCTTTGCCCCAACACAGCTCCTACGGTATAGTCACTGGCATCAAACATGACCTCAAAAGGTAGATTCCAATCCGGTGTTTGCAAAACAGGAGCAGTGATCAGGGCTTCTTTCAACCTGCAAAAGGCATTCAAACAGTCATTATCAAAATTAAATGGAACATCCTTTACTAAGAGATTAGACAAAGGTTTAGTAATTTTAGAAAAATCTCTAATGAATCTCCTGTAAAAACTGGCATGTCCCAAGAAACTTCGCACTCCCTTCACATTCATCGATGGAGGCAATTTCTCAGTCACTTCAATTTTCGCCTTATCCACCTCAATTCCTTTTCCAGAAACCAAATGTCCAAGCACTATCCCCTCTTGTATCATAAAATGACACTTCTCCCAATTCAAGACAAGATTGACCTCCTCACATCTCTGCAAAATCTTAGACAAATTGAACAAACAATCATCAAAGTCAGTACCATATACTGAAAAATCATCCATAAAAACTTCCATGATGTTTTCAATAAATTCAGAAAATATTGTAGTCATGCATCTTTGGAAAGTAACAGGGGCATTACATAAACTAAATGGCATTCTCCTATAGGCAAAAGTGTCATAAGGGCAAGTAAATGTAGTTTTCTCCTGGTCACTAGGATGGATAGGGATTTGGTGGAATCCTGAATATCCATCTAAGTAACAAAAGTATGTGTGCCTAGCTAGCCTCTCAAGCATCTGATCAATGAAGGGTAGAGGGAAGTGATCTTTCCTAGTTGTATTATTTAACTTCCTATAATCAATGCACATCCTCCAACATGTGACTGTCCTAGTGGGAATCAATTGATTTTTCTCATTTTCAATTACAGTCATCCCCCCTTTCTTAGGAACCACATGCACTGGACTAACCCATTCACTATCAGAAATTGGGTAAATTACCCCAGCATCAAGCAACTTAAGAATCTCTTTTTTAACAACCTCTTTCATATTAGGATTTAACCTAAGTTGATGCTCAATAGAGGGTTTATGATCAGGTTCCATCAAAATTCTATGCATACAAAAGGAGGGATTTATGCCTTTAATATCATCAAGAGTATATCCTATGACCTTTCTATGCATCCTAAGAGCCCTAAGCAATTTCTCAGTCTCTAACTCATTCAGGCTAGCATTAACAATGACAGGATAAGAAGAGTTGGGACTAAGAAACTCATACCTGAGGGTAGAAGTAAGAGTTTTAAGTTCTACCTTAGGAGCCTTTTCCTCTTCCCAATCTTCAGACTTAGGCTTTGGCTTAAGCTTTTCCACTTTGGCTTTGTAAGGAGGAATTTTCGAGGTTGCCTCCAACAAGCGGGCATACTCTGCTACTTCTCCTCCAGAATCAATAGAGCCGCCACCAACCAAGCATCTCTCCAATGGATCTTCCAAATGAATATTGGTGGACTCTTCTTCCACCACCTGGTGCAATAAATCAATCCTGTAACAAGAGTTCTCAAAAGAAGGTTGTTTAATAGATTTATAAATATCAAATTCAACCTTATTATCACCAACATTTAAAGATAATTTACCATTTTTAACATCAATTATAGCACCAGCAGTAGCTAAGAAAGGCCTACCAAGAATAATGGGAATTTGGGAATCCTTCTCCATTTCAAGCACAACAAAATCAACAAGTATGAAAAACTTACCAACACGGATAGGAACATCCTCCAAGAAGCCTACAGGGTACTTGACAGATTGATCCGCCAATTGAAGGGAGATAGTTGTGGGTTTTAGTTCACCCACCTCTAACTTCTTACACACAGAAAGGGGCATAAGACTAACACTAGCCCCCAAGTCACACAGAGCTTTATCAAAATTTGTGTTGCCAATCAAACAGGAAATAGAGAAGCTACCTAGATCTTTTAGCTTAGGAGTCAATTTATTTTGAATTAAGGCACTACACTCCTCAGTTAAAGTTACTGTCTTATATTCCTCAAACTTCCTCTTATTAGACAAAATGTCCTTAAGAAACTTAGCATAGGTAGGCATTTGTTTCAACGCCTCAGTGAAGGGTACATTAATGTACAATTTCTTAAGGACCTTTAGGAACTTCCCAAACTGCTTATCTAACTTCGCCTTAGCCAATCTTTGAGTGAAGGGAACTGGGGGTTGGTAAGGTTCAGGTGGTACATACTTAGACACATTCTCAGTAGTTTCCTCTTTTTCTAAGGGCAGTGTCTTAGTCTCTTTATCATCAATTCCCTTATCTTTTTCACTCTCTCCCTTACCCAAGGAATCCTCTAGTTTCTTTCCACTCCTCAAACTCAGAGCTTCACAATGTTCATTCCTTGGGTTGACTTCAGGTTGACCAGGAAACTTACCTTGCTGCCTATGAGAAGTGCTTGCTTATTGGGCAATCTAGGTTTCCAACATCTTATTATGAATAGCCAAATTGTCAACCTTAGTTGACAACTCTTTAATTGCCTCAGTCACTACTTGCCCATGGTGCCTAAACTCCTCATTTTGCTTAAATTGACTCTCAACAAAATTCTCAAGAAAATACTCAAGTCTAGATTTTTGTACTTGTGGGATTCTAGAAGAGGGTTTAGCATTACCTTGCCCAGCTTGGTACTGACTATTCCGGTAAGAGAAGTTAGGATGTGACCTCCAACTGGGGTTGTAAGTTTGGGAATACAAATCATTCCTCCCCTTTTGGTTGAAGTCATGGAAATTATGGCATAATTCCACTTGCTCCACCGGTGCACCTTATGAGGATCCAATTCCAACTTGGCATTTAGCACCTATGTGTCCCTGTGCTCCACAAATCTCACAAAAATTGTTAGAAGCACCTATGACATTAACATGAGCTTTCTTAAGCATGTCAAAATGTTTATTTAAAGAATCAAATTTTGACATAATTAAATCAACACCATCTACCTCAAACTTACCTCCCGAGAGCTTTCTCGGGTTATGACCTCTTTCATTAGCCCATTGGTGATGATTTGAAGCTACACTCTCAATTATCTCATAAGCTTCTGTGAGCCTTCTATTCATCAAACCTCCACCAGCTGCGGAGTCAAGAGATACCTTCGAAGAATATTCTAAACCATGGTAGAGGTGTGGACAATCAACCATTTTTCTAACCCATAGTATGGGCAGGCTTCCAGTAAAGCCTTATATCTATCCCAAGCTTCTGACAATGACTCACCATCTTTCTGAACAAAGCTTGTCATTTGGGTCCTTAGATGAGCAGTCTTGGAAGGTGGAAAGAATTTATCCAAGAAGGCTTGCTCCAATGGGTCCCAAGTAGTTATCGTCTCAGCAGGAACAGACTTTAACCAAGCTCTTGCTCGATCTCTCAAAGATAATGGAAACAGGCGGAGACGAATAGTATCAGCAGAGGCGCCTTCGATCTTGAGGGTCTCACAGAACTCCAAGAACATATCCACATGATCATTAGGATCCTCTAACGGTAATCCTCCAAACTGGTTTTGCCTTATCATAGAAAGTAAGACAGGAGGTATGGTGAAGTGCCTAGCTTCAATGTCTGGCCGAGCAATTCTAGATCGCAAACCCCGAGCATTAGGGGCTGCATACTCTTTTAGTGGTCTATTATCCTCAGCTTCAGTCATGACAAGTGTTGGTTTAGGTATTTCTCCTACTCTTTGCCTTTGTTGTCTTCTCCTTTTACGTAAAGTTCTTTCAATTTCAGGATCTGCTTCAACAAAAGTTCCGGAACATCTAGTACTTTGCATAAACAAGAGAAATTACCTGCAGATAGTCAAAGAGAAAAACAAGAACGTAAGAACCAGATAAAAAGAAAAAAAGTTTAAAATAATTAAATTAAAAATTAAATTAGTATTCAAGAAAAACACAGTCTCCGATAACGGCACCAAAAACTTGGTGTTGGTGAAATCTACAAGTGTACGGTTTCGTCGTCAAGTAATAAAAAGATCGAATCCACAGGGACTGTGTTTATGAATACCAATTAATTAATTAATTCAATTAAATTAAACAAAAGAAATATAATCATTAATTGATGAGATCTTAGTAACCAAGCAATTAAATTAATAAATACTAGAATGCAAAATTAAGAACAAAAATAGCAAGTTATCAAGAAAGGTTTTTCAGATTTCAAGAAAGCTTCCAAGATTGAGGTACCACAATGATACAAGACAAATCCTAATTGACAACTCTTTTATTAAATCTGAAATTCAATTGAAGGTGAATTACCCTAAATTAGTTAATGTTCTTTCTCAAGATACAAGATCCGTGCTCAATTAAACTAATTCCTATTCTCGTGGTAATTGAATTTAAATTGAACCCATTACGCTTTGTGGTAATTCATTGAATCCTCGAAAAGCTAAAACTACTCTCGTGATTTAGACCTTAAGTTTAATTCTTATGGTTGCAACACCTAGGTTCACTTCTCAGTACGTCCCTAAATGCCTATGAGATGCAAATAAGTGGCCAGCAAATTCACATGAATTAAGAGCAATAAGGATTGAATCAAAGAACATTCAATATTAATAAAAGGGGGAACAAAGTCAATTAATCATTATCAAAGAATCAAAGGGTATTGCCTAATCCTAGAAACAAAGAGAACTACTCAGATATGGAGAAGAAAGAATCAAAAAATATGTTCAAGAACAACCAAACCCGTAATCAAAGAGAGAAGAGGGAAGAAAGATCAAGATCCCAAAGCCTCCAATGTGCCTCCTTCTAACTAAATTGGAACCCCTCAATTGTATTCAGAACATCTATTTATACCCTAGGGTTTTAATTGGCTAAAAAGCTCCAAAAGAAATTAAAATAAAAATTAAAATTCTGCCTCGTATTACGATCCACGACCGTGGATCATTCCACGGCCTGACCGTGGATCATTCTGCCAAAAAGCCAAATCTGAGTCATTTGAGTTCCACGGCCTGGCCGTGGAACTCTTTGGAATCTCTCTTTCCTTCTTCAAGTTGCTGCTCGATCCATGGCCATGGTTTGATCCACGGGCAGGCCGTGGATCCCTCTGGAGTGGTCTTTTTACACCTTTTTGCTATCCGTTAAGCTCCAACTTCAATCATGGCATTCCATTCAATCCAATGCCAATTTAGCATTAATCCTGCACAATAACACAAAGAACATCGCAGTTATCTGAACTAAGGAAAAAACAAATCAAAAGAGAAACTAAAATGCCTAAAATGCTCAAGAATGCATGCAAAACAAGAATAAAACATGATGTTATTTCACACACATCATTGGTTGCATGGTTTTGTTAATGATGGTAATTTCTTTAATTTGAATGTATAACATTGCAATCTTTATTTTATTTAGAATCATTATCATGATATCATTTGTTAATTATTATTTTCTTTAGAATCATTATCATAATATCATTTGTCAATTATTTATTTATTTATTTATTGTGATTTGTAGATGAGGATGTTGATGATGATGCCAATGCTACAACCTCAAGAGTGGAGTCATCTTTATCCAAGGGAGCATCAAATTCAAATGTTCTTTATCTAGAAGATTATTGATTTAGTTGTTTATGTAACCTTGGTCTTTGAACTTTAATTTGTGTTTGATGGTTATCAATTTATGTTTATGGTTTGATGGAATTTGAATACTATTATGGAAATCGGAACTATTGAATTATGTTATGGTTATGGATATGGATTAGACTTAGTATTTGTGTTATAAAATATTGGATTTGAGTATTTGTGTTATGAAATATGGTTCATTGGTTATGGACTTTTGAGCTATTATGCAAGGATAGGACTTTATGCTTGCTAGTTATAACTTTATTAACTTATAAGTTATAAAGGATAAGACTATTTCTTATGGTTTGTTTATTAATATTATTTGAATTTCTAAACAAGAATTGACATCCTTGCATGAGTTGCATCTTACTATTGACTGTTGAGAAACATAGAGCCACAAATGAAAGCTTAAACAGAATGAATGTGACCTTCCTTTTTCTTCTAGCTTTTTTGCTTTTGAAATGCTAGCTTAAACATTGTTGTCTCACTGTTTTTGTGTCTCCTTTTATAGTATTTTTTTATACAATTTTATTTTTATTTTTTAGGTGGGTTACGTGAGTTGACCTGTCAATCTGCTCATTTTTTCTCATTTTATCCTTTATGCGGGTCAGCCCGCTAACCCACCTTAAAACGGAGTAGGTTGATTTTTTTAACCCATTTCTTAAAACGAACCAACCCATCCTGTCTCATATTTTTGCGGGTTAAAGCAGGTCGAGACGGATTAGTCAATTTTACCGGTTCTACTACGAGCCCAAGTTGATGCCTAAGTTAAGGGTTTCAATCAAGATAAAGATAAGCAATTCACATCCGTGCATACCAACAAAATAAAATAATTGAATAATCACTTACTTTAATGGGTAGAGGCGTAGGTACAATTGAATTCACCAAAAAATATCAAGGAAGCGTCAAGCTCGCGCACGGCGAGCAATACGAGTATAACCCATTCACATAAGCTACCCCAGGATAGGTACAACACATATATAGATTATACGGCAATTCCTTTTGTTACTTAGCTTTTCTGATTATTAAATTTTATTTTCCGTATTTTGAATTTTTGTTATTCTTATCTCTTAAGAACAATTTTTCTTTAAGAAGAAATAATTTAAAGTAAACAATATAACAATAAAATTAAACACATATTTGATTACCATCATGCCTTTGGCTTGTTAGTAATTGAATATTCCTGCCCCCTTAATTAAGTTCAAGGTTAAAATTTACTTGTACATTAAGTAAATATTTAATTTTGTTTAATTTTTATATAAAAATAAGTTTTTAGCTAAAAAATTTCTCTACAATATATGTTTTAACTATAAGTTTTTTAACGAAAAATATATTAATCCAAACACGCAACAAGTAACAGGAATTTATAAATTGTTTATATTGAATTGTATACATTTAAAAGTATTAATAATTGTTACAATAACTACAGCTAAGCCCTGTTTTTTTTTTCTCTCATCTATGTTGTCATATACAAAGATGTTAACACCATATCAATGTTGCATGATAACGACGGTTTGTTTAAGTGATAAGATTAAATTGATTTGATTTAAAGATTTTAAATTCGATTCTTGTCTTTTTTTTTTTAATGAGATCGATTATTGTCTATCTAAGAATGAGATAACATCCCTTGTTCTAAACTTTTTTCTACTAAAAATGTGTATTTTAATTTTTTATTATTATATATATGTCATAAAACTGAATAATTAAAATGTCTCATCAATAATAATTAACTCAACAGTAATATCCAACAACGATGACATAAAGGTCTTGAGTGATATACTTACCTTGATTGGAACAAACTCACCTTCCATTATCACTCACCTTGATTGGAACAAACTCACCTCCCATATAAACTTTAATGCACATAAAAAAAAAAAAGTTTCCGCTGACTTAAGTCTGACTTTGCTATTGATAATGCACTTGATTACAACAAACTTTTGTATAGAGTTTATAATGATCTTGTGATTTAATCGTAAAGATCTAAATTTGTATGGTAACAATAATTATTTTTATATAGAATTTGTTATGTAAAACATATCTAAATGGTTTAGTCTACAAACTAAAAATGGACGATCTATATAAAAAGATATTTTTATTTGTAAAAATTATCAACAAACTACATTATAATAACAATTGAAAACAGTTACAAGTTCACTTTATAAATTTCACCTGGTAAGAATAATCACCGACAGTTGCTTGAGTTTACCTTCATTTTTAAATGCAAAAGCTATTAATTTTGAGTCTGCAAACTCCGAAGCAAAAGTAAAAGAACTCATTGGCCAGTTTTGTTGATCATTTTATGACGCAATGCCAATTGAAGGAGAAATATTTGTGTAGGCATTGTGTACATAAGTTGTATAGACTAAACTAATTAAAAAATATATTTATTATTCTTAATGTAAAATAATTATGTAGCACAAGATTTATGCAATTATTTTAGTGTTAGTAAGTTTTATTTAGACAATTGTATAGACAAATTTTATACAAATATTTCTTCAATTGAAGCGAAATAATACAAAACGGGAATACAACGGAGTAATGATATATTAGTTATCCAGATTTCGAAATTAGGTATCAAATGGAAATGACAAAAATTATAGGAATAAAAAATTCGCGAAGACAATGTTTCAATGTTAGAATTAATAGATATATTCTTTACAAACCAAGAATAATTAAATCAGATTCTTGTCTTTTCTTTCTTTTATAGCGTAAAGAAAAATAAAGATGTATCAACATTTCTAGTTATTCTCCTGCTTAGCTTGCAGCCTCTATCAAATCCAATTCCACGTTCCAAAACGCTTTTGGGTCGCGTTGTTTTAAAAGTCAATACAATGCATAATTCAAAGACAGCTGTATGTCTATAACATGTTTCGAAGAAGGTGAGTCTGAAGTGAAAAGAAAACTTTCTAGATGATTGGTTGTTGTTAAATGGTAAAGAAACAAACTATAAAATGGAAGGTACTAGCTTTGTTATGAGCAGAACCAAAACCCACTTTGAAGTGAACTTAGGGAAAAATGGGGTCTCTTCTCGCCTCTGCATCTCTTACTCTTGCATTGGCCATGATCTTTTTCAGTTTGCCATTTGAAATATCAGCAAACTACGCCTACCACTCTCCACCACCACCAGTCTACTCACCTCCACCACCAGTCCACTCACCATCTCCCCCTAAGGCTCCTTACCATTACCCATCTCCACCACCACCACCTTACAAGAAGCCCTACTTGTATCACTCTCCTCCACCACCAGTTCACAAGTACCCTCCCCACATTCCACACCCTCATCCCCACCCAGTGTACCACTCTACCCTGCCATCACCGAAAATGCCCTACAAGTACCCATCTCCACCACCTCCAAAGCACGAGCACGAGCACGAGCACGAGCATAAGCACGAGCACGAGCATAAGCATGAGCATGAGCACAAGCACCCTCACCCTCATCCAGTGTACCACTCTCCCCCTCCACCACACTATGCCTATAAATCACCTCCTCCACCTTACCACTCCTAGATAGTGGCTTGGAATCAAACCAACATGGTAATCTTTCATACAACCTACATTAATATTATATTATTAGTTCAAAAAATTTTCCTTCACTAATTCACTTCTATTTTCCGTTTTCTCTTCACCAACTTATCAGTATTTTGTTAAGTAAAATCTTAATTTGAAACCAAAATTTATGTTATGAAACATTTTGTTAGTATTTAATATTTTAGCTAGTTTGCACATAATCATATAAACCAAACCGTCAATCAAAAAACCCATGACTCATCCTCTAAGCCGGTCTGGTCCTTGTTTATAAAGGTTCTTCTCAACGAATTGATCAAATCTTGTTAGACTCGGAAGTGACTCACTCAGATGGGTTAGCCCAATTAACCTCACTTTCCTTTTTCAAAGTAAAACCTAAAAAATGCAACTTGTAGGATTTGAATACACTATCTAATAGACCTTATCTTCAAATGTAGTCTACCACTAAATTCACATACTTTTGTTGAATAATGCCTTCAATTTTTTAATTTATAATATTATTTAACCAACAGGTTATTATTACTACTAGTTTAGTGGTATATTTTTTCATTTAGTATTTTTATTTATAATATTTTTTCTTATAATTGTTTATGTAAAGTAGTTTTTCATATATTATTTTTTTTTAAAATTATTTGTCCAAATTTTTCGTCCACTTGACCCGCAGTCAGATTACTGACTCCATAACTAGGCTTTATAATTGGATCAGCCTCTAGGTCGGATTATACAACTTTGAATCTGTATTTCATTTAAAATCTTTATCTTACTGGATTTGGTTAAGGGATCAAACATGGACTGACAGACTAATATATACGTATTTTTGTAGGATCTAAGCAGAAAGTGTGAAGACAACGAAAGCCATGGATGGGACTAGGCACTTTACAAATACACACAGAATTAAGAATAAGAGGAAACTTTTCACATATTTCGTCAAAGTGTTTGATTACTGTTTAGAGGACTGCGTTCTTTTATTTATTTTATTTGTATCTGTTGTATTAGACAGTTGGAAGGCACTGCCCCCTCCATGTATTTGCATTTGCCTGCATCCGTTGTAATTTTCAAAGTGTGTATTTGCTGATCAGGCTGACGAGCCAATATATAAAATAAATTCGTCCTTTATATCTAAGGCTTCGGTTCTATTATTTTATGATAATAATTCAAGTTTATTTGTTAGTATTAAGTTATTTTTTAGTGTTAACTTTTTCGGTATTATTTTTTTTAATTGTTACTATTTAAAAGTTTTGTTAATTAGCATATTTTAAGAGAAACAAATTATTAATAAAGATAAAATAATACAATAATAGATGTAAAAATTTGGGTGAGCAAGTAGTACTTTTTTTTTCAGTGCCTTCATAACAAACCTAAAGAAAATCGTCATGACCTTGGTATCCCTCTTTTCAACCCTCTGCTCATAGAAGTTTAAGACAAATAGCTGTCAAACATCAAATTACACGATTCTTAAAGTTGTTTTACAAAATAAAAACCAAAACTGAAAATTATGAAAATCTATTTTTTCCAAAGTCATCCATAGTCAAATATATTCATTAGTACTCATCAACCTTGTCTTCACAACCAAGTGCATTCTTTACCTTTCCACCATCAACTAGCTTGAATCCTTCAAGTAAAAACCATCAGGACATTTATTCACCCCAATCATTTTACAAAGGCAGCAAATGTTTAACAAAAAAAAAAAAACTTAATTCCACATTCAGGCAGAGTATCATAAACTTTCATAATGTGGCAAGCAGAAAATTGTACATGTAAACAGCTTAAACTTTTGGAGAATGAGTAATATTGATAAAATTATTCCCAAGGTAGCTTCTAAACAAAAACGATTTTTTTAAAAAAAAATTATATGGATAAAAACCTATGAAGCATGGAAATGGACACGGGACACGATACGGACACAAGGACACACCAAATTCAAAAATTTTAGGACAGGACACGGACACGGCATATATATATATATATTTATTATAAATATTTCAAACACAACTCCTTAATGACAACACAAGTATCTTCATTTATAATTAGAAAAGAAATCAACAATAATTAAAAATTGAACTACCAGGCCAGAGTAAAACTCACTTGAAACTTGAACTATTAGCACACAGTGAACACAATGTATTGAGGAATAATAGAAGATTTTTCCTGAGGGTGGGTTGGGTGATATTGGGCTTGTGGGCCGTGATATTAGTACACTATCATACAGTAATTTTTTTTTAAAATTTTATTGAGCTGTGTCCAATATGTGTCCGTAGTGTGTCCTGGTCGTGTCTGCGGTGTGTCCTGGTCGTGTCCGAGCAAAAAAAAATAATTTTTTTAATTGGACACACTCGTACACGTGAGACACGCGTGTCGTGTGCGCGTCATCGTATGCTCATGTCGGACACGTGTCCGACACGCGGACACGCCAGTAAAATGGCGTGTCCGTGCTTTCTAGATAAAAACCCAATCTTGAGCATTATTTCTAAAGAGCCAAAGTTTCAAATTTCAAATCATGTAACCAAAATAATTTTTATTATTCTCAACTAGAGACATCCCATGCTCAATCTTGAAATGCAAATGTAGGAGTAAATAGAACAAAGTGGTCTTCTACTCTCAGTTTGCGCATCATTAGAGATGGCAAAACAGGTCGAACTAGGTGGGTCTATTCGTTTAATCCGCAAAAAATGACGGGGTTGGGTTGCATAAAAACAGGTTATTTTAACTCGTCAGGTCATTTTTTATTCTTGTGGTGGGGACCCACCTAACCCATTTTTTGGTTCATTTTTTGATGGATTGAACCATTTAAACCGCCAACCTGTCGCATTTTTTTAATAAAATAAAATAAAATAAAATAAAATTAGGCGGATTGACCTGCCAACCTGTTACAAAATGAAGTAGGTTAACACTTTCAACCTATATTCCTAAATAGGTCAACTCGTCTCGCCTCATTTTGATCTTCTTTGCCACCTCTACGCATCATGAATTGAAGACTATTCTATTATGAGTTGTATGTGTTCCAAAATAGTACGAGACGTACCCTATTCTCAATTTAAAAATGGATTCTCAACTCAATACAAATCCCATGCTCAATCACAAGATGCATATGACCTGCATGGGGCTTATTGTTCTCTACATATTATTGTTCATAATATTTGATTTGATTCTTTATGGTAACTAGGGAAAATGAGAAATAATGAAAAAGATAACTTAGCATATTGATTGTTATGAATTTATACAGGATAAAAACATTTGTGATTTGAATTTAGAAACTAATGCAAGATATCTACAACTTGTGTTACACAAAATCAACAACTTTCTGACAACATATATTAACACCAATTAAGTTTCACTAAGATGAAAATTTTAAATTGTAGTTACTGTCATGATCCTAGTCAGCTTACAATGTTGCACACAAGCTAATGCAAACCAATACAGTTTGCAATCATGGGATGATGCCACAACCTATAATAGCTGCCACTACAAAAAAATCGAGTATTACTGACAACAAAATCCTTCAATATATGTTGAGAATCCATTCAAAATTTGATTTTTGAAAGATATTAGGTAGCCAGTAAAACTCTTGTTGGAAACTATTTTTGACAAAAAATCTGCTGAAAATTTTCAACTAATAAATACCAACGGTATATTTGCCAGTAATTTTATTTGTCAAAAAGCACTGGCGGATATCTCCTCACCGAAAAAAATTGAGGCGGATGTCCCCGCTGAAAATGATATATTAATTTTTAAATTAAAAATTCATAAAAATAATACTACTATATATATATCAATTAATATTATTTAATTAGTATAAATTTAATAATTAAAGATAATAACCCAAAAAATCCAATAATATTATGAAATGTCAAGTAAAAATGCATTATTAAATATGAAAAAATTATTCAAATCCCAACATAAAAATTTTAAAAACATAAAAAACTAAAAATCATAAAATGTTCAACATGAATAAAAGAAGGTCTAATCTTCTTGCATCATCGTCATCATCATCATGTACACCGTGAACAGGATCCTGTGTATTTTGTTGTAGGTGTTGAGAGCTGGGATAGTGCTCGTAAGGGAGCGGCTGGTAAAGGGTGCATGTTGCATAGGCAACAAAGATGAGTGCTGAAACTACTGCCCATCAGGCGAGTGTTGGAGCGACTGTTGGTGTGGAAACGGGTGCTGGACTGGATGCTAATGTGGAGACGGGTATTAGAGTGGCTACAGAGGTAGCTGAGAAGTCGGATCTTGGACTGGTTGCATAGGCGACTGATCAGAAGATGGCTGCTAGAGTGGTTGTAGAGGCAGTTGAGGAGTTTGTTGGATCGGCTGCATAGGTGATTGAGGATACGAGTACTAGTGCAGCTGTTGAGGCGGTTGAGGAGACGAGTGTTGGACAGGTTGTAGAGGCGGCAACTGGAGTGGCTTGCCATGAACATGTGGTTGAGGAGACGGGTGATGCTGCGGATTGGGACTTGAGTTGCAATGGTTAGGAGGGCATCGTCATAAGATAAAACCTGACATGGATTGCATGTCAATGCTCGTACCTATGGCCATACCCATACCCATCCCCATGCCAATGCCTCCCTATGTCCTCTTCGATGCCTTTTGTGTGCCAATCTAGCCCCAAACTTGTTGTAATGTCTGCATCATGTTTTGCCCTATCTGTGCTCTAATGCATTCCTTTATCTCGGCAATGTCGACCTGAGGTAACTGACTCTCAGCACTGCACGATGACTTCGCAGTTACCTGGGATGCAAGGCCATATATGTGGCCTTTCTTCTTTCCCCCAGTTGCATCAATCTACAGTTGTTTAAGTTCCTTATCAGACAACTATGTCCCCTTAGAATTTTGGGTCACCTGCCACTTCTTTTCATTATAAGATTCTTAAAAAATAATATATATTTATCTTAAATAAATAACATATATATGTAAATGCAAATATATGTATACGAATAAAATGTTCTTTAAACCACAAAATAATAAATGACGTTTACGTGCAAATGTGACCCGAGCCATAGTCTCGACCCAATCATCAACAGATGACCTAAAGTGCAAGCACCTAAACACTTCAACATGTGGAAATAAGTTTGCCTCAATGATTTAATATGTTAAGTTTTGATGATGACAAATACAGGCCAAAAAGAATGATGCTTATGCTACATAGATGTGCTTAATAGATTATATTGGATCATGCATGACCATGTACTCCATCTTGTTATATTTCATATAAGAATCATGTATATTATTTATAACATCTTTTGTAGAATATATTCAATAATATGCACTACTAGAAAAATTAGATTTAGAGATAAATTTTAGAGTTGGACAAAATTCCATCTCTAATAGAGACAGAAACAGATATGGAAATGATGATTCAGAGACAGAAAATAAATTTTACAATTCAGAGACAGAATTTAGAGACAAAAATTATCCATCTCAGAAATTTCTGTTTCTATTTCCATCTCTAAACAATCAATTTTGAAATTTAAGAAGTCAAATAAATTTAAAGAGGGAATTTAGAGACGGAAACTATTCATCTCAAAAATTTGTCTTTATTTCTGTCTTTAAATAGTCAATCTTAAAATTTAAAAAGTCAAATAAATTAGAGAGGGAATTTTGTGATGAAATTTATCCATCTCCAAAATTTTCGTCTCTAATAACACTATATTCCATCTCTAAATAATTCATATAATTTAATTAATAATTTCTTTTTATAAAAGTTAGAGATTTTCGTCTCTAATATCTTTAAAATTCTAAGGGTTTCATAAACCCAAATTTGCCAAATTAGATCTCCTCTCCTCTGCACTCTCTAACGCTCTCTGTTGCTCTCTGTCTGTCTGCTCTCTCCATCGTGGTCTGCTCTCTCCTAGCCGTGCTCCTCCCTTCCCTTAGCCGTTCTCCTCGGCTACGAGATTTCCCTCACCCTCACATGGGAAGGAGAAGCCAAGGACTCTCAGGGAAATTCTCTTCTCAAAATTGACTACACCGTTGAAATCCCCTGTATTTTCGATGAGAATGTCGATGAGGACCCGAAACTCCAGGTCACAGTCTAGAACGATGGCCCAGTAGGGAATAGTTTGAAGGACGCTATGGTTTCCAAGGGGAAGCCATTGATCTTAGAGAAAGTTAGGGTTTGGGAGCAGAGTATGGCTAAAGGTGGCCCTATTAAGGATGAGTTGGAGACCAAGAAGGCTGCGCCACCACAGAAGAATCATTCTACGATGTTTCCCACACCTACCACGCCACCGAACAAAGATGGTTCAGTGGAGAAGGAGACGAAGAAAGAGAGCAAATGGGGTGTAAAAGTATTAGCTTGACGAGAGGTTCAATTGTAGGGCTAGATATTTGTATGAGATATTGTTGGATAACAACAGGTGGAAGGGTTTCACTCAGAGCAATACCGGGATCAATAAGGAGGTTGGTGGGGAGTTTAGCATTTTTGATGGGTCGGTGATTGGAACTAATTTGGAGCTTCAGGAAGCTAAGTTTGTTGTGCAGAGATGGAGTTGTGCAGAACGAAGCTAATTTGCGTTGTGAGGCTGGTCAGGTGAATTTGGATGCGGGGCGAGTGAAAGAGCGGATTTTGCGAAATGGAGGAGGGTGGCATGGTCAAGGGTGGGTTGGAAAGGGGGATTGGATTGTGCGCAGAACGAGTGTTGATGATGCTGATGGACATTGCTTTAGTTGTAGTGAGCAATTGGTTTGTGTTGATATTGATGACGAGCAGACAGAGAAGCTTGCTCAATCTATTGCTTCATTGGCTATGGAACGAGAGGTCAAGGCTAATTTTAGCAAATTTCAAGTGAGTGAATTATTGCCTCATTGCAATTTGCAACACAATTTCAAATGTGTTGAGTATATTATTCAAGTTATAACTTGATCTGATACTTTTCCTCATGTTTTCTCCTGTTGGCAACTACAAGGGCTGGCTTGAAAAAATATGCCTGTTATGAAGTTACAGTGGATGGAGCAAATGTTGGGCTCTACCAACAAAATTTTGTAGAGAATGAATTTAGCATTTATCAGGTTGTATTCCTAAGTTATAGGGTCCCTTTACCTTTACCCTCAAAAGAAGTTTCACAAGTTCTTGCTCTTGTATAATAAGTGAACTATATTTTCTTACACAACTTATTGTGTTTATATTGTCGATTTTATAATAGTGCAGCTTGATGATGTTGTGAAAGAACTATACAAATGGCGCGGTAAAAATGGCCACTGGTTATCCTGCACAACAAGCGCCTAAGAGGGCTTATGGAGAATCCTTCTAGCAGAAAATTGGTACAGGACTGGATGAATAATGGTGTGCTCTATACAACTCCAAATGGATCCAATGATGATAGGTAAATTGCTAAATTAATGTAGGTGTGTGCATTTGTTTTGATATGGGTCTAAAACTCTAAATTAAAGTATGCAGTTTTAGAACTTGTGTTTATTGAGTCATCTATGTAATATATAGCATTATATGGAAAATCTAATTCACATTTGATGTGCTATATAGGAAGCTTTTTGTACACTAGTTAGCTGAGGCTAATGGAAGGGTGAAATTGATGGCTTGGTGATTGCTATTAGTAATATATAAAACAATGGAAATTCTATTAAAATGTTTAAGCTCACTGTTTAAGCACATCCTTATTTGTTTATTTATGTTTTAGAATTTAGTAATAAGTATTCATCATATATGAATTTCTATATGAAACTATTTAGATACCTAAGATATGTTTTCTGAGTTGTCTAATACTCTTAACATATAAATTTTTCTTTACTTTTTGTTATCTCTTCTTACTCAATGCATTAAGTTCAATATTGAAAATATTACATGCCAAAATTTAAAGTGTTGAGAAGTGCCCAAGGTAGGTCCTGCTATAGCCATCCTATAGTTTTTGATTTGGTAGCAGGGCAAACTCGAAAATCCACTACAAAATGTCTTCTATGTTAAGAAATATTAAATATTATGTTTATTCTTTAAGGGTAGAATAGTCTTTTATTACTTGATTTATTTGGCTATATATAGCCTTGTTATGTTTAGCTTCAAACCCTAATTTTTGTAGTTGCAGCTCTGTGCTTTATTAATGAAATCTTTCTTCTTCTTTACATATTCAAATTGTTAACATGGTAGCAGAGCAGGTTTGCAATGGAGAGAGTTTTTTTTTGGCGTTCTCTGATTATCTCTTTGCTGTCGTTCGCATTTCGTCTGGAAAATCACCATCCGCGGCTTCCATTTTGGCTCTGTAATCTGGGTATTTTGCTACACATCTGGTATTTTGGACTTTTGATTGGCATTTTGTTAGCATTCTGGACCGCTTGTGTATCGGTATTTTGTTTGTTTCTTTTCTATTATTCTTCCTCTGTTGTTTAATCATGGCTAGTGACGATTTACTTCAATCTGTGAGTGTGAGATTGGATGGAAAAAATTACTCGTATTGGAGTTATGTAATGCAAAATTTTCTTAAGGGTAAAAAGATGTGGGGATATGTTAGTGGTACTTCTGTAAAACCTGTGCGAACAGATCAGAATTATCAAAATTTATTGGATGTTTAGGAAGCAAATAATGCAAAGATTATCACATGGGTTAACAATTCATGCGCATTCCATAGGTACACAATTGGCAAAATATGAAACAAAGAAAAGAGGTTTGGGATCATTTGCGAGGCTCTTTACATGCTTGCCAAACAGCTTTCAATTGGAGAATGACATACGAGCTCTCCAACAGGGGAGATATGAGTATTCAAGCCTTTTATTCGCCATGTCGATCTTTGGGATCAGCTTGGTTTCACAGAATCAACGAGTTGAAGGCTTTTACTCCATATATCGCTTCTAGAGAACAACAAAGAATTAATACAATTCTTAACAAGACTTCGTAGTGACTTTGAAGGACTCGAGGTTCTATTTTGCATCGTTCTCCACTTCCATCCGTTGACTCTATTGTCATGAGCTCTTGGAAGAGATACGTCTTAAGTCTTACTCGAGAAGGGAATTGTTGGTTCCACTCCTTTTAGCAAAGACATTCTAAGCCTTACTTTGATAATCGAAAAGCCCTCACAAGGGTTGGTTTCGACGAGTGTAGTTTCGCACAAGCAAAGGTCATTGGAAGGCTCTGTCCTAAGTTGAGACAAATGGCAACCAACCGCAATCTAATGCTCCAAGACCACCACAGGGTTCTAGACCACCACACGGATTTCGACACCCACGCCTAACACCGTAGCCGTTGCTTCCCAGTGTCCTTTTGTTGATCCTAGTACTCTAGGGCGAGCAATTCCAGAGTTTCTCTCTTTACAACCGCAAGCTATGTCTCCGCCTCTTCTTCTCCGTAGGTGCTGTCTCATAATTCGTCGGATATGTCACCTTTTTTTGGGTTTTAGATTCTCGGAGCTTCACATCATATGTCTCCGCATTCTTCTTCGTTTGCTTCGTATGTCCTTCGTCTCTCATTTCTGTCTTGACCGCCGATGGCACTCTACCTCTAGCAGTGCTTTGGTTCTGTTGTAACACCTAATTTGTCTTTATCTAATATTTATCATATTCCGAAACTTACCTTAAATCTTGCTTCATTGGTCGGCTATGTGATTCTGTAACTTAGTCATTTTTCCTCCTCTTCTTGTTATGTGCGTGGATCTACAATCTCGGACAGCCATAAAAGTTATATATTTTGGATGAGCTAAAAGTGCCAATTCTTTTAACTACCAAGTGTTGATTTGTCTTCTTTTCGTTTGAGTCCATCTTCTTCTAATTTTTATTTATGGCATTCTCGTTTGGGACATGTGTCACCTCTCGTTTGAGGTTTTTGGCTTCCACAGGGCTTGGGAAATTTACAAACTCATGATATTTCGATTGTAGTGGATGTAAACCGGCAAAATTTTCTCGCTTTACCCTTTAATCGAAGTAATTTCTGTTTCTTATTCTCATTTTGATTTGATTCATTCTGATGTATGGGGACTTTCCCTGTTGTTACAAAAGGAGGGTCCCGATATTATGTTTCTTTTGTGGATGATTATACTCGTTATTGCTTGGGTTTACTTAATGAAACATCGTTCAATTCTTTGAGATCTATAAGAACTTTAGAGCACTTGTTAAAACTCAACATTCTCGCTATTATTAAGTGCTTTAGGTGTGATTTGGGTGGGGAATATACTTCTCATAGATTTTGTGAGTTGCTTGCCTCGATGGAACTGTTCATCGACTTCTTGATCCCGAGCAAAATGGTGTTGCGAGAGGCATATTGTTGAAACCGCTCTCTCCTATTGTCAGTGAGTGGGGTGAAGTTTGTTCTCACCGTCGTGAGTTTGATAAATACTATTCCTTCTTCTCATATCTCATGTTTGTCACTTTTTGAAAAGTTGTATGGTTTTGCTCCTGATTATTCTTTCTTTCGGGTCTTTGGTTGTACTTGTTTTGTTCTTTGCCCTCATGTAGAACGTAACAAGTTATCCTCTCGTTCTGCTATGTGTGTTTTTCTTGGTTATGGGGAAGGTAAGAAAGGGTATCGTTGTTTTGATCCTGTTACACAAAAACTTTATGTGTCTCACCATGTTGTGTTTCTTGAGCATATACCTTTCTTTTCTATTCCCTCCACTATCCATGCCCTCACTAAAAATGATCTTATTAGTGTGGATCCTTTCTCGGCTCGATAATTTGTCATCTCATGATACTCCAATATTTGCACCGATAATTCCAATGACACTTTGCTCTCTAGCACACATGAAGCTCCTTCTCCTCCCGTGGTTTCCCAAGCACCTTCGAGATTTTGGATCCTCCTCCTCGTCAATCCCTTCGCACACGTAAGTCCACAAAGCTACCGTGTTTTGTTTATTCTTGCTATTCTCGGTCTTTTACATCTTTTTTAGCTTCTATTCATTGTTTCTCCGAACTCTTCATATCAAAGGCAATTCTTAACCCCTTTGTATGGATGAGGAACTTTCTCGCTTTGCATAAGATACTTGGGATTTGGTTCTTCGACCTCCCGGTAAGAGTGTTTGGTTATCGCTGGGTGTATAAAATCAAAACAAAGTCCGATGTCTAGCGATACAAAGCTAGGTTGGTTGCAAGGCTTTTCTCAACAATATGGTATGGATTATGAGGAGACTTTTGCTCCCGTAGCAAAATGACTAATTCGTACCCTTATTACATTTGATGTTAAAAATGCCTTCTTGAACGGGGACCTTCAAGAAGAGGTTTATATGAAACCTCCTCCCGGTGTTTCTCATGGTTCTGGGTATGTTTGCAAGCTCAAGAAAGCCTTATATGGTCTCAAACAAGCACCTCGTGCTTGGTTTGAGAAGTTTTCGATGTGATTTGTTCTCTTGGATTTGCTTCTTGTAGTCATGATTCTGCTTTAGTAGTCGTATCATTCTTTCTTTATATGTTGATGATATGATTATGGATGATATTAATGGCATTATTAAAAAATAGAATTAGCCGTACGGTTTGAAATGAAGGACTTGGGTTCTTTACGTTATTTCTTGGGTATTGAGGTGGCTCACTCACCCGCTCCTTTCTCACATATGTAGAAGATATTCTTGAGCGAGCAAGACTTTGACCGTTTACTCCAATTGAACTTAATGCAAAATACTTTCTTCGATGGTATCCCATTATCCGATCCTACCTTGTATCGCACTATTGTTGGCAGTTGGTTTATCTCACTATCACTATATTGAATTTGTTCATATTGTTAGCATTTGTTGCCTCTCCCACTACACTTCATTGGGCGTACGTTCTTCGTATCTTGAGGTATCTTCGAGGCACGCCTTTCGAGTCTCTTATTTTCGTCCACCTCATCCTTGGAGTTGCGTGCCTACTCGATGCCGATCATGGTAGTGACCCCACCGATCGTAAGTCTATTACTTGGTTTTTGTATCTTTTTGGGTGATTCTCATTTCTTGGAAGAGCAAGAAACAATCATTGTTTCTCAATCTTCCACGGGCAGAGTATCGTTTACTACTACTACCAAAGAGATTGTTTGTTCATTGGTTACTTGCTCTTTCTTTATCTCATCATACTCCTATGTATTACAACCAGAGTTCTATTCATTGCTCACAACTCTATTTTTCATGAGCGAACGAAGCACATTGAGATTGATTGTCATCTTACTCGTTCACCTCAAGCACGGCACCATTACATTGCCATTTGTTCCTTCTACTTTGCAGATTGGCATTCTATTTCTCGTTTTAAGCTTTCTACTTGGCAAACTCTCATGCTTGTTGCAGTTTTCATGAGTTTGAGGGGGATGTTAAGAAATATTAAATATTATGTTTATTCTTTAAAGGTAGAATAGTCTTTTATTACTTACTTTATTTGGCTATATATAGCCTTGTTATGTTTAGCTTCAAACCCTAATTTTTGTAGTTGCAGCTCTGTGCTTTATCAATGAAATCTTTCTTCTTCTTTACATATTCAAATTGTTAACATTCTACACTTACTTCCCTTTGTCTTTGACAAACCCTATCATGCCTTGATGCAGACTTGATCAGCATGCACTTTTCTTCTTCTTGAATGTTATCTCACTTAAATATTTTCATGTCAAAATTCAAATAAACCCACCTTTGCATGAATTCTGATGGTAATCTTATTAAGATAATGTCATGTTTATAGCATAGCAACTCTAAGCTTATTTTTTAAGTAATATTTTTGAAAAAAAAATTGAAGGTTTTCATATTGGTAATCCTTTTTTTGGCAAGTTTTTTAGCCTTGTTGGAATGGTTGTTGTAATTGCAGTAGTTGATTTTGGGGTTATTACTGAGGTAGTTGTACTTGTCTTGCACATGTTTTGTCCTTTTAGGTTTTCTCACACATACATACACATCCTTTTGGCACTCTATAGGGATCTCATACATTAAGACTGGGAAAACAGTTTCTCATTTACCTCCAAAGACCACACTTTTTTATGAACCTTTATAGTTCTTCAAGCCACTTGATTTGGTATAGTTTAATTTTCATGATATATGTATTTTTCTGTATACTCATGCTTTCGTTCCTTCAGTTGAAATAGCTTAGGGTGTTATTTTCAAGTTTGGAATGCTATTGGGATTTCTTATAAGGAAATTGCTCATATTTTTTGTTTGTACGGGAAATCTAGCCATTTACACACTTATGTTTTTGTTTTTTTATAGATTGATATTATGATATCTGAAAATCAACTTATCAAAGCAATTACTTATGGTATAATCATAGATATGCTAGAATACCAATATTTAGCATTTTAATCATAATGAATGACAGGAGGTGACTTGATATTGTTTTTATAGGGAATAGGTGATTGTTGCATTGTTGTTTACAGTTAACACTTGAGCATGCTGCTTATAGTTTGTGCCTTTTTAATTAAACAAGTCTTTGTATGTATTTCTGGTCACTCAAATCCTGAGTCTAGATACTGCTATCATTATCATGTGATCCATATTGTTCCTTCAATCTATATTGCTTCACTATGTTGTTGTTCTAAATCTTATTATGCTTCTTTAGCCTTTTCCTTATCTAGTTATGCTTAGTGGTTGTGTGGATCAGGATGTAGTGCACAGTGAGAAAAACTCCAAAGCTCGATATTTCTTACTGGTATGTATGTTATTTGTGTGCTTTACCATTTCTATTGTTATTGGAAAACTTCTTTAAAGCCTGAATTACTTCTTCAATTACTTGAAATTTTATACTATATAAATGAATTGTGTATATATATATATATATATTCTCAAATTAAAATTCTATAAAAATAATATATAAAATAATTTTTATATATATTTTTAATATATTTTTTGTGCATAGGAAAATATTTTTTTAATAAAATGGTGTCTAGTTGTGGCAAACCACAATTAGATGCCTACTTTTTTATATTTTTTAAAATATTAGAGACGAAAAAATTCATCTCTAATTTAGAGACGGAACTTTTTCGTCTCTAATTAAAGAACTGAAGATGAATTTTGATAACTGAATAGCGACAGAATTTTAAAATTTAGAGACAAAAAATTTTTGTCTCTAATTTAGAGACGAAATTAATTTTTCCGTCTCTAACAATCAGAGACGCCACTTTTAGAGATTGATCAATTTTTGTCTCTAATTCCGTCTCTAAATATTTAAAGACAAAATTTTACCAATTTAGAGACAATTTTTCTGTCTCTAATTCTGATTTTTTTAGTAGTGATGTTATATGAATTGTATTAAATTAATATTGGATTTGACTTTATTTAAATAAAAATATGCTAAGTGTTCTTTGTTGCATCCTATATAGAGTATATCTATTAGTAATTGATAAATGTCTTATTTAGATGTGTCCATGACAGTCTTATATGCATGTTAGACTACTAGAGTTATATATTTATGAATCATGCATATGAAGATATTAAATTATGAATTTGGACTAACTATGTTTGTTTTAAGTGAGTAATACTTTGTAGGATAGTCCAAGTACCAAGAGTGAGCATTGCAACAAGAAAGAAAAATATCACAATTATGCTCAACTCAAGAAGAATGAGAACGAAAAGATGTTCTAAGCATTTACAAGATTTGAAGAGAAGAAATTTTTAGAAGCTTGAATTATATCAAGAAACCTAAGGATTAGAATTGATATATTTTCTTTTTAGGCATTTTCCTATGTACAGATAGAGGTTTTACAATAAGAGAGGTCAAATATGTTTTTAAATTTTTAAAAATGGTTCTTACATGCTAAAATACCCAATAAACATGTTTTGAAAAGCTAGTCACAGTAGTAGTTCAAAACTATGAAAAATAATCAAGTTTGAGTTTTGAAAAGTTGATATTTGGTTACTTTTTTTATCATAACTTTCACAATACTTTGATTTTAGTCCTAAAACCTATTTCATTTGAAAATAGACTCAAAGATCTTTCCAATGAGTGGTATTTCCTTTAAATGGATAAGAAATGAAGAAGTTATGACCATTTGCTTTAAACTATGAAAAATAGTCAAGTTTGAGTTTTGAAAACTGACCTTTAGTTACTCTTTTGATCATAACTTTCTAAATACTTTGAGTTTTTTCCTGAAACTATTTCATTTGAAAATAGACTCAAAGATCTTTTTAATGAGTGGTCATTTGCTTTAAACGGATAAGAAATGAAAAAGTTATGACCATTTAAAGTCAATTTTCAAAATCAGAGTGTATATAATCAATTACATAAGTCTTGTAACCGATCACAACTCTGGAAGAGGCCATGTAATCGATTACAACATCCATGTAATCGATTACCAAGTGCCCAGAAGCGCTCCCGACGGCTATAAATGACTAGTTTTCATAAAAAAACATTTCTAAATATTACCAACGACTATTTTATCACTTGGGCTCTATATATAAGTGATATTTGAAGCTTTTACAACTCTAGAACACTTGATTTGATCCTTGAATAATCAAAATCATATTTTGAGCTCTTTATTGCAAAATCCTTCTATTCCTTTGTTCTTCAAGTTATATATCTACTCTTGTGAGAGTTTCTAATATTTTTCTTTGATAATTCCACAAAATGGAGTTATTACAATCTCAATTTGAATAGAAATGAGAGTGTTGAGTGCAATTATCTTTTGGACCTCATAAGAAATTATGCTTAAAGTGTACATTTCTTTCATGTCTTAAGCTGAGCCAACTTTCACATTATCTAATTGCATTTCATGATGCTTAATGATTCATTTTTAATGTAATAACTTGAGTCTGACTAATTGAATTTAATCTGTAGATTTTGAAGGGCAAGAGAAGCTTTGGAAAAGGACTATGGAGCAATGGACACGAAGAGCAAGTATCAAAAAAGGACAACAATCACTTTGGAAGAGAAGAATTGAAAAGTAGGCATTCACGCATGTGCGCAAGGAATTCACGCACGTGCGTGACAGCCTCTGTTTTGATCAGAAAAGCTTACGCATGTGCGTAAGGAATTCACGCACGTGCGTGACAGCCTCTGTCTTGGGCCAGAAAAGCTTACGCATGTGCGCAAGAATTTCACGCACGTGCGTGGACGACTGATGCTAATTTTTCTGATGCACGTGGTTCTCACTTGACCCAATATAAATAGATAGAAGGCAACCGTTTTGTGGGGGAATCAATTTTTGGGGACTATTTCATTAAGGAGGCTGACTCTTCTCCATCCTTTCTCGCTCTTTCCACCATTTTTGCAAGTGAGGAGCGTGGATCCAAGATCAAGGGAGTGAAGATTTATCCTCTCCATCTCCATGGATCTCTTGGTTTCTTCTTCCCTTTCTTCTTTATTTTCATTTCTTTTCATGGGTAACTAAATCTCCATAGCTAGGGGGAGATCTAGCTTGACCCAAACTTGATGTACATGGATCTTTGATTATTTTATGTTTAGTTCTGTTCAATTGAGTGTTAATCTCTGTGCTTAATGCTTCTGTGACTTGATCAACCATAGATTATTTTGTTGGGTATTTTGAGAATTGGAAAATTCCTCTTTACCTCTTGCTTCTTGAGTTTAGCACCATAATCTATCAATATCTAGGAATGGGTCTTGGTGATTATGTGGTTAATTTAGGAATCTCATGCGTAATCCTCTTAATTACATGAAATTGACTAAGGAATTAGTAATTTGAGGTAATTGGGAGAGAGTTAATCCACCAAGGAATTGGGTTTTGGCTAATTCAGTGTTTTCCTTACCATCAATTGAGAGAATTAAACATAATTAATTGAATTACATGGAAGTTAAGGATGGGTCAAGTGAAAATCAACCCCTAGTGTTCTCATTCATTGATTTCATTTTATAACTCTTAATTCAAATTCTTCTAAAAATTAAGTTTAATTGCTCATTCCTTCAGTTTATCCTCTTAATGTTCTTTTTACAACCATCTCATTATAATAGTTAGTCTAGATAGTAATAGCCTAGTGAAATTGGTACTTAATATTAATCAATCCTCGTGGGAACGATACTCACTCACTCTTTATTACTTGTGCGACTCGGTATACTTGCCGAAGCTTCATCAAGTTTTTGGCGCCATTGCCGGGAATTGAGTTAGTATTAATATCAAGTAGTATCTAGAATATTGCTACTTTAGACATTTTTTTTTTCTTTTACATTGTTTAATTGTCATTTAGTTCTATTTTGTTTGCTTTCACTTTTTACTTTTGTTTTTTATGCGAGGTACCGTTAATCCGGGAGCTTTGCTTTTTGATCCAGAAATTGAAAAGTCTGTTAAAAGAAATCGAAAAAGAACCAAAGCAAGGAAAAAGGCAGAACAATCAGCTATGGCTGAGCGAAATAGACAACCAATGCGAAGAACTCTTGGGATTATTCCATCCCCACAGCTTGATGGGCGGTATCCGTGTTGTGCCCTCCTATTAAAGCCAACAATTTTGAGTCAAGACATCTCTTATTCAATTTGGTGCAACGAGAACAGCTTGGAGGTAATGATGATGAAGATCCTAACCTTCATATTTCCAATTTCTTGGATAATTGTGAAAACATAAAGATCAATGGAGCAACTGAGGATGCCATCAAGTTGAGACTGTTCCAAAGATTCTCGTGAGGGATAAAGCCAAACATTGGTTGCAGTCATTACCCAATGGGAGTGTCACTACATGGGATGACTTAGCCAACAAGTTCCTTGCACGATTTTATCCCCCCTCAAGATACATGAAGATGAGGGGTGACATATCTTGCTTTGCACAAAAGGAGGGAGAATCACTACATGAGGCTTGGGAAAGATTCAAGGAGATGTTGAGGAAATGCCCGAATCATGGATTTGATGAATTTCAGACAATGCACATTTTCTACAACAACTTGAATCCGACCACAAGAAATATGGTTGATGCTTCGGCAAATGGTTCTCTTAATACCAAGACTCCAGAAGAAGCCAGACAATTAATTGAGGTCATTGCAGCAAATGAGTATCATACACCATATGGAAGGCTGACAGGGAAGCGTGGTGTTATGGAATTGGAGACTTTGGATGCTATCTTGGCCCAGAATAAGTTACTCTCTCAAAGAAATGGCCAGCCTTAGAAAACAATTTGGAAGCATGCAAGTGAACTCCATGAACTCTCAACCTCTAGTTTGTGACTTTTGTGGAGGAAACCATATGAATGGAGCTTGTGATGGAAGTGCTCCAATTCAAGAGCAGGCCAATTACATGGGAAATTTTTCCAGACCTCAAAACAGCCCTTATTCAAATACTTATAATCCAGGGTGGAGGAATCATCCAAACTTCTCATGGAATACGCAAGGAATGCCAAGGCCACCTCCTCCTCACCAACAACCTTCATCTGCATCTTCCTCACAACCTCAACAAGCAAAATCATCTGATCTTGTGAGCATTGTTAAAAGTCTTGCCTTGACCACTGATAGTTTCATGCAAGAGGCTAGATCCAATTTTAAGAATCAAGAAGCATCAATTAGAAGCTTGGAATCTCAAATTGGACAACTTTCTAGACAAATGGCTGAGCAATCACAAGGCACTTTGCCTAGTGATACTATTACAAACCCCAAGGAGCATTGTAAAGCTATCACTACAAGAAGTAGAAAAGTGATTGAGCCACAAGAAAGGAAGGATTAGTCGAGTAAGGAAGTTCAACAGCAAGTGACTGATGAGATTCCTTTGGAAGATAAAGTGACCAAGGAGCTTAGTGAAGAGGACAAGTCTAAAGAGGAAAGTCCTAGAAATGAAAGAAGGAAGAGGAAAGATCTAGATTGGGACAGGCCATATGAACCTTCACCCTATGACAGAATTCCATATCCTTAAAGGTTGAAGAAGCAAGACCAAGAGAAGCACTTTGCTAGATTCTTAGACGTCTTCAAAAAGCTCTAAATCAACATTCCATTTGCAGAGGCATTGGAACAAATGCCCTCTTACACAAAGTTTATGAAGGAATTGCTTTCCAAGAAAAGGAAATTGAAGGAGGATGAAAGAGTAGTGCTCACTTAAAGAATGCAAAGTGCTATCATTCAAAGGAAATTACCCCAAAACTCAAAGATCCGGGAAGCTTCAGTATTCCATGCACCATTGGTAATGTTACCATTGGTAAAGCTCTCTGTGATCTTGGTGCAAGCATTAATCTTATGCCTTTATCTATCTTACACAAGCTTGGAATTAATGAGGTGAAGCCTACAATGGTCTCCCTTCACTAGCATCGATCAATTAAGTACCCTTACGGTATTGTGGAAGATGTGCTAGTGAAAGTGGACAAGTTCATATTTCCAGCTGACTTTGTTGTATTAGACATGGAAGAAGATGCAGAGATTCTACTCATACTTGGAAGACCATTCTTAGCCACTGGAAGAGCACTGATAGATGTACACCAGGGAGAGTTGATGCTAAGAGTTCAAGATGAAAAAGTCACTTTCAATGTGTTTGAGGCAATAAAGCACCCAATGGAAAAGGACCAGTGTTTTAGGGTTGATCTAATTGATTCTTTAGTGAATGAAGTGTTTCAAGAATCTATACCAAAAACACCACTTGAAACAGCCATGGTGCATTCCAAGACAATTAAAGAAGAAGATGTAGATTAGGAAGTAACGAAGTGCATTGAAGAGTTGGAAGCCCTGCCAATTGACGCTAATGGGAAAAAGGTTGAAGAGTTGAAAAATGATAAGGTTGACAAGGAAGAACTTCCTAAGTTGGAATTGAAGCCGCTGCCTCCTACTCTCAAATATGGGTTTCTTGGTGATAACAACACCTATCCGGTGATTTTCAATGCTTCATTAAGTGAACTTGAAGAAGAGAAGCTTCTGAGGGTGTTGAGAGAGCATAAATCAGCAATTGGATGGACTATTAGTGATCTCAAAGGCATTAGTCCTTCAGTTTGCATGCACAAGATACTCATGGAGGACAACTAAAAGCCAGTGGTCCAACCTCAGAGGAGACTTAATCCAACCTTGAAAGAGGTGGTTAATAAGGAAGTAATGAAACTGTTTGATGTAGGCATTATCTACTCTATTTCAGATAGCCCATGGGTGAGTCCAGTTCAAGTTGTTCCTAAAAAGGGTGGCATGACAGTGGTGGTAAATGAGAAAAATGAACTCATTCCAACAAGAACTGTGGACTGGATGGAGGATGTGCATAGATTACCTTTAATGATGCATCCAGAAAGATCATTTTTCCTTCGTTCATTGACCGTTGTTGGAAAGGTTAGGTACGCACGCATATTGAAACTTTCTGGATGGTTATTCAGGTTATAACCAAATTGTGGTAGACCCAGCGGATCAAGAGAAGACAGCATTCACCTGCCCCTATGGGATATTTGCCTACCGGAGGATGCCTTTTGGTTTGTGCAATGCTCCTGCCACTTTTCAAAGGTGTATGTGTTCCATTTTTTCTGATATGCTGGAAAAATTCATTGAAGTGTTCATGGATGATTTTTCTGTTTTTGGGTCCTCTTTTGATGTTTGCTTGTTTAATCTTTCATTAGTTTTAAAGAGATGTCAAGAAACTAATTTGATTTTAAATTGAGAAAAGTGTCACTTTATGGTGCAGGAAGGGATAGTTCTTGGCCACAGGATCTCTTTCAAAGGCATTGAGGTTGATAGAGCAAAGGTGGACATAATTGAGAAGTTACCCCCTCCAACAAATGTCAAGGGGATAAGAAGCTTTCTTGGGCATGCAGGATTTTATAGAAGATTCATAAAGGATTTCTCAAAAATTGCTAAGCCTTTATGCAATCTATTAGCCAATAATGCACCATTTGTGTTTGATGATGCCTGTTTACATGCTTTCAATACCCTTAAAGAAAAGCTTGTTTCTGCTCCCATAATTGTTGCCCCTAACTGGAATTTATCATTTGAATTGATGTGCGATGCAAGTGACTTTGCAGTAGGGGCTGTTTTAGGGCAAAGGATAGATAGAGTTTTGCATGTTATCTATTATGCTAGTAGGGTGTTGAATGAAGCTCAAATAAATTACACCACAACTGAGAAAGAGTTGCTTGCTGTGGTTTTTGCTTTTGATAAATTTAGGTCTTATTTGATTAGATCAAAAGTCATTGTATATACTGATCATTCTGCTTTAAAGTATCTTTTGAACAAACAAGAAGCAAAGCCACGATTGATTCATTGGATTCTTTTGTTGCAGGAGTTTGATATAGAAATTAAAGACAAGAAAGGCATAGAAAATCTTGTAGCTGACCATTTATCAAGAATTGTGCAAAATGAGGAGGTGAAAAATCAACCTTTTCCCATCAAGGAAGAATTTCCAGATGAACAACTCTTGGCTATTCAGAGCCTACCGTGGTTTGCGATTTTTGCAAATTTCAAAGCTGCTAGAGTTCTTCCCTTGAACATGAGTTGGCAACAAAGAAAGAAATTCTTACATAATGCCAGATTTTTTAGATGGGATGCACCATTTTTGTTCAAACAATGTGTTGATGGGATGTTAAGGAGGTGTGTACCTGAAGAAGAATTTGATAACATCTTGTGGCATTGTCATAACTCGACTATGGAGGTCATTTCAAAGGGGGGATAGAAAAATATTACAAAGTGGATTTTATTGGCCAACCCTCTTCAAGGATGCTAAATTGTTTGTGGAAAAATGTGATAAGTGCCAAAGAGCCGGGACCATTTCAAGAAAGCATGAAATGCCACTTAATAACATTCTGGAGGTTGAGCTTTTTAATGTTTGGGGCATTGACTTCATGGGTCCTTTTTCTTCTTCATTCTCCAATCTTTACATCTTGGTAGCGGTTGACTATGTATCCAAATGGGTAGAAGCCATACCTTCTCAAACCAATGATGCTAAAGTGGTGATTGGGTTTCTAAAGAAGAACATCTTTTCAAGATTTGGAGTACCTAGAGCACTAATTAGTGATGGAGGGAGCCATTTCTGCAATAAACAGTTAGAGGTTGTGTTGAGTAAATATGGAGTCTCACATCGTGTTACAACTCCGTATCACCCGCAAACAAGTGGCCAAGTTGAGATTTCTAACCGCGAATTAAAGCGGATTTTGGAAAAAATGGTTGGGGCTTCAAGAAAAGATTGGGCCAGAAAGTTGATGATGCATTGTGGGCTTACGAACGTTTTAAAACACCAATTGGTATGTCTCCATATCAATTGGTGTATGGAAAAGCTTGTCATCTCCCTGTAGAATTGGAACACAAAGCCTTTTGGGCAACTAAGTTCCTTAACTTCGACCTGAAGGAAGCAGGTGAAAAGAGGATGATTCAGCTGAATGCGTTGGATGAAATGCGTTTACAAGCTTATGAGAATGCTAGAATATACAAGGAAAAAACCAAGAATTGGCATGATAAAAAGATAGCTTGGAGAACTTTTGAACCAGGACAACAAGTGTTACTCTTCAATTCAAGATTGAAGTTATTTCCTGGAAAGTTGAAATCAAGATGGTCCGCCCGTTTGTGGTAAAAGAAGTATTTCCACATGGAGCAATTGAGTTGATAGAACCTCGCATCTGGGAGAAGCTTCAAAGCCAATGGCCAGAGGGTGAAACAATATCTTGGAGGAGATGTCAACCGGCACACTTCCTCCTTGACATTGAATCAACCCAATTGATTTCTGAGAAAGTCTAGCCAAGACTATAAATAAGGCGCTTCTTGGGAGGCAACCCAAGTTTTTCAACTCTTTTGTTTTGTTATTTTGATTTTGGGTTTTCAAATTTTGAAGTTTGTAACAAGTGATTTTTTTTTTATTTTGATTTTTGCAGGGATGGAGTGTTGGAAGTGGCTCCTGTTTGATAAAAAAAAAATTTGGAAAGAATAGATACTTAGACGACTTTTGGGTCCTAGGAACCAGCATTTCGCGCACATACGTGAGGAAACCACGCACATGCGTGGGGTTCTCTGGCTGCTGAAAAAAAAATTTGCAGAACATGTTGCGCACATGCGTGAGGAAACCACGCACATGCGTAGGGGTCTCTGGTTGCTGATAGACAATCTGGCAGAGTGCGTTGCGCACATGCGTGAGAAGCCACGCATATGCATAGGTTCCTCTTTAAAAAAACAAAACTAAAAACCAAAATCCAAAAACTAAACTAAAAAAAAAAAATTTTTTTAAAGTTTAAAAAAAAAAACAAGAAACAAAACGTCCGGAACGTATCGTTCCAGTAATATGTATTTCCAATCTTTTTAGCATACATTCTTTCATTTTCTCCACTCCTTTTCCCCCTCTCATTCCACGCTCATCTCCCTTATTCTCGCTTCGCCCTTTCCTTCCATTTCTCCCAACACGTCCATCGTTTCTCTTCTCCCACAAATACAGTAGCCCTCTTTTCTTCTCTCTTTTTCACATCCCCTTCCCATTTGTGATTTATGCACCATTGTTTAGTTGAGCTTCATTCTTCTTCTCTCGGTACATAATATATATATATATTTTTTGTTCTTTTCTTTTTCTTTTTCTTTTTCTCTTCTTACCTATTTCTTTTGCATTTTTCTAAGAGTCTGATCATCCTTGTGCATCTGGGAAATTTGTGGTTGATTATTCTTTCTTAACTTGTCGTATCCCACGTTATGCACACCACCTGTTTGCTTAAATACCTCATTCACTATTCCATTCATTCATTGCCAGCACATGTCTTTCATCTATTCATTTCACATGTTTCATTCATTACATTTCATTCATTCTAAGTTCATGTCTTTCATTCCACGTTGTTGCATAATGAATGCTGTACCTATTTTTTTTTTCTGAATCTCAGGCCCACTTTCATGGCACGCCCATCCTATTCAGGAGTGGGGCCTAGTCGCCCTTTGGCAGGTCTTATCAACAGTTCTGCTGTGGATGCTTACAATACTTTCTTTGCCAGACAAAACATTATTCCGGAGAGAGGATTTGAAAATTTCACTCGTACACTACTCCCGGATATGTTTGACACCATTCAAGCCATGGGTTGGACAAGTTTATGTGCTTCTGTTGATAAGCAGCGCTTACCAAGTGACCTTCTGGTGAGAGAATTCTATGCCAACACTCATGCCTCACCATATGACCAAGACACCTATACTTTGGTGCGCGGGAAGAAAGTCAAATATGATGAGCAGACTATTTGGGCCATGTATGAACTGGAAGTGCCCAGTGAATTTTGTGCATATGAGCTCATAGCGGAGATGGATATGGGGATCATCACTGAGGCTATTTGTCAGCCGGGTCAAACTGTTGCATGGAACCTCACCAAGCAAACTCAGCAACCAAAATGGTTTCCTGAACGTCAACTGAGACCGGACATGTTTGTCTGGCACCAATTGATCACTGCCAATATCCTACCTTCCACTAACCATTCTCAGGTGTATCCAACCCGTGCTCGGCTCTTGTTCTGCATTAAACATCATCAAAGGGTGGATATCGGTCGGATCATGTATTCCGAAATTCGTCGGGTTGCAAAGAGCAAACTCACAAAGGATGTTGCCTTAGTTTTCCCTCATTTGATCCAAGACTTATATGTGCTGGCTAGTGTTCAAGTGGCAGAGCATGAAACTCTCATAAGATATAAATCTCCAATCACTGTCCGATTTATGCTTCGGCATGTGAAATTCAGGAATATAGAGGATGCTACAGAGGAATTTAATCAAGTTCCTCAGGATGATGATGTCGACATAACTATGGGTGAGCCTGTGCCTGCACCTACTCCTACCCCTGGGCCAGGTCGCATTCATGCACGTTTTCCAGTTGGCTGGGCAGAACATGTGGAAAGGCAATTAGACATGATCACCAGAGTCCAGCAGTATCAAGTCCAGCTGTCTCACTGGCACTTCACTCGACTTGGGTTCCCGATGGAGCAGGCACCTGTACTACCTGAAGGCTCTGGTATTCCTCAGAGTTTTTACCCAGCTCACACTCCAACTCCTCCCATGCCTCCTACTTCTTCGCCCCATTAGCTCGAGCCTCTTGTTCATGCTGTTGCGTTCTTCCTTTGGACATCAGGGCCTCTTCACTCTTCCTTTCTCGTCTCTTCTTGCTTTTTCTTTTTCTTTTCTTTTATTTTATTTTCTTTTTCTTTCTCTTTTCTTGTTTTTCGCTCTTTTTGTTGTGCTTCTTTCTATTGCACCATGAGGACATGTTTCTCCTTAGGTTTGGGGGTGGGGTGTAATATTTGTTTTGAGCATTCTTGGAATTATGCATATTGTGCATTATTGCTTTGAGATCTGATCTGACACCCATGCTCCCCTTTTCTCTTTTTCCTCAAAAAAAAAAATGAAAGAAAATAAGAAAAGAGAAACAAGTAGAGGAACTAACTTGTGAGCTATTGAATGGAATGGCCAATGAAGAGTAACTACATGGATCATCTTGATTTAGTGTTACCTTTGCCAATTCAAATCTTTATTTGATATCCCATACACACTTTTGTATGATTAAGTTCTCTTACCTTGTGTGTGTGTGCTTAACTCAAATTTTGATGGGAATGTATGTCTAGAGAAGTTATGATTTGCATATGTATGGATTGTGAATGACTTATGAGTTGTTTTGATTCCCCTTGAGGCGAAATCCTAGGCACTACATGACCAATGAAATGATTAGGGCAATTTTTTTTTAACAGATTGAGCCTTTTCAAGCCAACCAAAGATGAATATTCCCTAGGTCCCATTTTGAAACCTTGGGTGTGTGAGTTTAGCCAATAATTTTTTTCTTTTACCCACAGCTTCCAACCTTTAACCCATGTTCATGTGTAAATTGTTTGATCCCATTCACATAACCTTTGTTGAATGCATGATTGGGCATCTTCATTTGCTTTAAGTCTTGATAGTGCATTACAAATGAAAAGAGAGGACCATTGGGAATCAACTCTGAGAAGTAAAGAAGAATATGGGAAAAGTGTAAAAAAAAAAAAAGAGCACAAAAAAAAGGGGGGAATATATTGTGTGGAGCAGTTCTTTTCAAAAAAAGAAAAAAATGGTGTGGCTAAAAAAAAAAAAGAGAGAGACACTTGTATACATATATATATATATATATATGTGTAAAAAAAAAAAGTTACAAAAAAAAAGAGAGGAAAAGAAAAGAAGAAAAAAGATACTTGTGTATAAAATAAAAAAAACTAAAAGTTGTACAAAAATAGCAGGACTAAATGGGTTGATTCTTGAGCTCTTTCTTTTTACTGAATGACTTGAAGCATTTGAATTTCTTAATTGTGCATTTGACTGTTGATTCAATTTTTCCTTTCCCCTTCTTTCTTCACCCATACCCATAGCCACACATTACAAGCTCAGAAAGTCCCTCTTGATCCTTGGTTGTGCTTTGTCTACATTAGTGGAGAGAGGGATGAGAATCAATCTTATAGGTTATGCATTTGAAGCACATGTGCTTACTCATAATTTTTTTTAGGAATGTTGAACTTGATCTTGAAGAGTTAACACATCCATGCATTGTGAGGAAGTCATCATATGATTGTGTGCATGAGCATGTATTGGTTGAGTTTGAGTTGTCAATTGCAACACTTCACCTTGAGCTAGTATGTTTTGAGGCCATATATGATATTCTTCTGCTTGCATTGTTATTTTCCCAAACTTGTAATCTCTCTTTGAACATTTTGGGGTAATCTGTGCTTGATTGGTTGATTGGAGTTGTTTCTATATTTTGCTCGAGGACTAGCAAAACTGAGGTTTGGGGGTGTGATAATTCCACAAAATGGAGTTATTACAATCTCAATTTGAATAGAAATGAGAGTGATGAGTGCAATTATCTTTCGGTCCTTATAAGAAATTATGCTTAAAGTGTACATTTCTTTCATGTCTTGAGCTGAGCCAACTTTCACATTGTCTAATTGCATTTCATGATGCTTAATGATTCATTTTTAATGTATTAACTTGAGTCTGACTAATTGAATTTAATCTGTGGATTTTGAAGGGCAAGAGAAGCTTTGGAAAAGAACTATGGAGCAATGGATATGAAGAGCAAGTATCAAAAAAGGACAACAATCACTTTGGAAGAGAAGAATTGAAAAGTAGGCATTCACGCATGTGCGCAAGGAATTCACGCACGTGCGTGACAGCCTCTGTTTTGATCAGAAAAGCTTACGCATGTGCGCAAGGAATTCACGCACGTGCGTGACAGCCTCTGTCTTGGGCCAGAAAAGCTTACGCATGTGCGCAAGAATTTCACGCACGTGCGTGGATGACTAATGCTAATTTTTCTGATGCACGTGGTTCTCACTTGACCCAATATAAATAGATGGAAGGCAACCGTTTTGTGGGGGAATCAGTTTTTGGGGACTATTTCATTAAGGAGGCTGACTCTTCTCCATCCTTTCTCGCTCTTTCCACCATTTTTGCAAGTGAGGAGCGTGGATCCAAGATCAAGGGAGTGAAGATTTATCCTCTCCATCTCCATGGATCTCTTGGTTTCTTCTTCCCTTTCTTCTTTATTTTCATTTCTTTTCATGGGTAACTAAATCTCCATAGCTAGGGGGAGATCTAGCTTGACCCAAACTTGATGTACATGGATCTTTGATTATTTGATGTTTAGTTCTGTTCAATTGAGTGTTAATCTCTGTGCTTAATGCTTCTGTGACTTGATCAACCATAGATTATTTTGTTGGGTATTTTGAGAATTGAAAAATTCCTCTTTACCTCTTGCTTCTTGAGTTTAGCACCATAATCTATCAATATCTAGGAATGGGTCTTGGTGATTATGTGGTTAATTTAGGAATCTCATGCGTAATCCTCTTAATTACATGAAATTGACTAAGGAATTGGTAATTTGAGGTAATTGGGAGAGAGTTAATCCACCAAGGAATTGGGTTTTGGCTAATTCAGTGTTTTCTTTACCATCAATTGAGAGAATTAAACATAATTAATTGAATTACATGGAAGTTAAGGATGGGTCAAGTGAAAATCAACCCCTAGTGTTCTCATTCATTGATTTCATTTTATAACTCTTAATTCAAATTCTTCTAAAAATTAAGTTTAATTGCTCACTTGATTTGATCCTTGAATAATTCCTTCAGCTTTATCCTCTTAATATTCTTTTACAACCATCTCATTATAATAGTTAGTCTAGATAGTAATAGCCTAGTGAAATTGGTACTTAATATTAATCAATCCTCGTGGGAACGATACTCACTCACTCTTTATTACTTGTGCGACTCGGTATACTTGCCGAAGCCTCATCATTCTTCATCTTGAAATCATTATAAGAGGGTGAGGTATCCCTCAAGAGAGAAAAGGGTGATGTATCCCTTGTAGTGAGACTCAAACACAAAGGGTGAGGTATCCCAAAAGTGTTGTGAGTGCTCTTGAATGTAAAGATTTTTTCAAACACTTGTGAAGCTTGAAGAGTTGGAGGCTCTAGCACAAGGGTGAGGTATCCCAAGGCGTGAGGAGTGCTTTTATTTGTACAAAGGTTTTCCTAGCACCTGTGAAGTCTAGGAGATAGTGAAGAAAATATCAAGTTAAGCTTGGGGACCGGATGTAGGTCACAAGTGGTTGGTGGCTGAATCAGGATAAATTCTTGAGTTTGATTTTCTCTTCCCTACACTCTTTAATTTTAGTATTTGGTGTATTATATTTATCTATTTCATATCTTTACATATTGATGTTTTGATTCTAAGAACTTAATATCTAACTTATTTGCTTGATTTATCCCATAACCCAAGTTGTATTTGAGTAATCTACAATAGTTATATCTTTGTTAGACTTATTCTGCTGCATGTGTTGATTGAAAATATCAAAATACATAATCTCTCAAAGTTCCTTTGAAAATTTGTAATCACCAAATTCACCTCCTCTCTTGGGTGATGATTGCCATGGCTAACACACCATCTTTGGGTAGTGCGTCCATCTCCTTTGCCTGTGAAAATTCGATGTATATAAATAAAATTATAACCTCATAAAGTGTCAACTATTAAGATAAACTAAGGAAATTAAATACAATTAAGTAAAGTTAAGAAAAATAACCATATTTTCTCATTGGGTCCATGGGAGATGGCACCCCCCTGTGTGTAGGCATCCACCAGAACTAGATACTCTGTTCACCTTAGCCTTCTCCTGTATGTCTTTAAATGAAAGGCCAAACAGAATAAGGTGTAGATGACTGGTCAAATGGACTAAACCTATTAGAACACAGACCAAGCCTCACATGTCGGGGGTCACGTGTAATTTATTAACATATCTCATCAAATCGCTTCCATGCCTTTCCGTCTGATAGGTGACATAAGACCCTTTCTTGTCTTCTATTTAAATAATGTCACCTCATGTGTTTAACAGAACTCATAGAAGCATACAATCTCTTAAGCCTAGGAATTAGAGGCAAATAGTGCATTCTTCGATCAGGAACACTTTTTTTTATTTCAGTTTGTAACTGTACAAGTAGGGATGACAATTTTACCCGCCCTTGCGGGTAATACTCATGACAGGGGCGGGTAATACCCGTCTAATTTCTCCTGCAGGTATAAATACCCATTTGTGTTATCCCCGTTTAATAAACGAGGCGGTGGCGGGGGTGGTTCCCCCCGTACCCATAAATACCCACAAAAAAATTACAAAAATATTTTATATAAAATTACTAAAAAACTTTATTATATAAATTAAAATATGGTATAGTTATATAAATTAAAAATATTTTAGGTGTTTGACATTATTTTTGGATTAAGTTGTGTTGGACAAATTTTGAAAAATTATGGTATTATACTTTTTTTTTCATTTTTTCATTTTTTCATTTTATTTTTTAATTTTGTTGATTTTTTTACAATTTATTGGGTACCTGCGGATATTCATGGGTACCCGTTTACCTGCGGAGGAATGATAAATGGGTACCTGCATGGATATGAAAGCGGGGGCGGGGGACTACTACCCATTCCCGCCCCGCCCCGTTGTCATCCCTATGTACAATGCTAGTACTATTTAGCACCCCAAAATTTATATTGTCTCAATTGCTTATCTTCCTTGATGTAGAATATCATACATCCATTAACACAACAATCATAATCAACTAATATGATCCTTAATTTAGCAACAAATTTCTTTGTCATATAAAAATTATCAAGAACAAGTGACCAAGTAGGATTTGTTTCCTTCATTAATCTCATTAGGGTTTATGGTTTAGGGTTTATAAAGGAGAAAGTGTATGATGATATTATAAAGGTACATATAAATTACCTATTTGTATTTTATGATCTATATGACTTAGTTACTAATATCTTTTCTTATACAGAAAAAAATTCATATAGAGGATAGTCGGTTAAAGGGATATATCATGAAAAGTATTGGGAAGAAGTGGAAAGATACTAGACATAATGTGTTTCATCAATTTTAGGATAAACCATTGAATATGGAGGAAAATGTTGCAAAGTGCCTCAATGGAATTGATCCCGACCATTGGACATATGGTTTATTGAATATCGCAATGATAGGAAAACACAGGTAATATATCCAAAGCAGGCATGATCATTTAGTGTAAAATGATCTAATCAGTTCATAATTGTGTTGTTGTTAATACAAACACAGGACATATGCAAAAAGAATGTTGAAAATCAAAAGAAGCAGTTGTACACACACATTGGTAGTTCAAAAAACATACCTAGGAGAAAAGTTGAAGATGTTATTAATGTTGAAGCTCTTTGATTCTTTATATCTGGTTTTTTTTATCTTATTTAATTTTGAAGTATATGATTGTGGTAATAATGATATAGGAACGACAATGTGGGAGCCGCATTGGTAGAGGAGAGATGTGGACTGTAGTACACAAGTGAAAAGACGATTCTTATGTCAATGATGAGACCAAAATTGTTAGTGTAAGTGATTTAAGAAATTGACGTTGCTTAATTTTTTTATTAATATTTTACCAAACGTATAAATTTTAAACTTTAATAGCTGAAATCTTACATGTTTGTAGGAGAAATTTATGAATATTGAGCATCAAAATGGCTCATCACAGTAAATTTCAAAAGATGATTCACTTGCTTGTGTTTCTAGGTAAGGAGCACTCTAGCTGAGTTTGGGGTGTGAGTTTTGGGCCATCTCTTACTCAAATATTTGGCCACACAACTCATCAGTTTAGTGGAATATCTTTAACTCCACCAATTCAAACAAAAGTGGATGAGATGAAGTTGGAGTTGGAAGTTGAGAAATTAAAAGTGATGAAGCTTGAATAAGTGGTGGAAACTGAGAGATTCAAAAGGCAAGCATTTGAAAGTGTTATAACAAGATATTTTCTTCAACAAGGAGGGGATTTGCCTGCTGAGTTGGCCGCTATGGTTAATGCAATGGTATGCATTTTAAATTTCATGATATCATTGTAAAAAGTGAAGTATGATCCTAGTATGTTTTGCTTGATTTTGGCTGAGAGCTTTGGAGATATTCTTCATGCTTAAGTGACCAAATATCACTTGTTTGATGAGAAGTTTGAGTCATGGATTATATCGAACTTGTTTATGTTCCCATTGTTCTGTTTTAATTTTATTCTTGATTGTGATATGTTGAGGTATTTTCTAAAATGCTTGTTGTTGGTTCTAGAATTATGGGATAAATCCTAATTGCACATTAGATCATGATTCGTTTAATTTCTTTGTTGGGTGTTGCATGTAAAATTTATTGAGAATGTTAACAGACCATTTCCAACTATACTTGTTGTGTGAATAGTATGCGACATAGATGGATAAAAGAAGGGGAGTAAGTTAAATAGATCTTAAATGTTCAGATTCATAATATATGTTTTGAATCTTGAATTTTTGCTACTAAAATAAGTAATATCAGTTTTTGAATGGTTGAATGACTTTGTTAGCATCTTAAATGCCATAGATAGTTGTTTGTTTTTGGGAAACCTTCATAATGTTGTATTTGGACCAACTTTGTTTATGTAGAAAAGTTAACCCACCTTTCCATGATGACTCTGCCTTCATTGTGTTGTGGTATTTAGACTTCGGTCAACTCATGGTGTGTTTGTTTTAAATTTTATGGTGTTTTTATCGAATGCATACAACTCATAGTTTGTTTACATTATCAGGCTTTAGATGAAGGAAGTGAGCTAATTTCACTAGGTGCCAGACCGTCTTTCTCAGCAAGTCAATATGCTCAAATTGAACATGATTATAATTGGAGTGGAAAGTAAATGTCTAATGATAGAAAAATGATTTGCTACTTCTATATTTTGCAAAAATTATTGTTTGTAATGGATTTTAGTTTGTTTATTTTATTTGTACTAGATTTTAGTTTACTTGTGTACTGAATTTTGTTTGACAAATTAATATATTTGTTGAAAGTTTAAATATTTTATAATTTCATTTGAATATGTTAGTTGGTTGTAATATAAAACAGATTTAAATGTATTAAAGTTGACTTGCCAACAAAATTATGAAAGTAAAACTAATTTAAAATAAAAAAATAGCAGGCAAAGAAAATAGACATAAGCTATTTTTTAATTTTAGCATCGATTTTCAAACCGCCGCTATAAATAAGTAATAATGTAATACAAAATTTTAGCCGCAATTTGTTTAAAATCGCCTCTATAAATAAGTAATAATAAAATATAAGATTTTTAACGGCAGTTAAAACTGCCGCTAGAATATCGCTACAAAAACGACCATGATAGCAGCGGTTATTCTAGCGGTTGTTTAAAACCGCCGCTAAATGGTTTAATGACCCCTGTATCAGTGACGCAGCTATTTTTTTTTTTGCGGCGGTTGCTAAACATAATTTTGAACTGTGGCTAAACATAATTTTTTTTTGTAATGTGTTAGTCAGAGTGGAAGGAGCTCAGATCTTTTAAATATGTGGTCCTGAATTTGATCTCGAGATTTATGTGAATGAAAATAATACTGTTGAGAAGAGTTTCTGCTTAGGTGTCTAATCATAACCCAAGAGATTAATATCTCACTTATCTGGTAGAGATATTGTAATAAAAATAAAAAAAATACTAATGATTAGCTAGCTATATAATAACTGTATAAAAGCAAAGTCTTGGTGTATGATTCATTCTATAAATAGAATTACAATCATTGAATCCAGAAACGCTCTGGAACTTTCTTTCTCTCTGTTTTCTTGTCACACTTTTTATCACTTTCTATCAGATTCTATAAGTTGTTTCTCTCCCTTTTTCTTTTTTCTCTGCCTCCTAGATTTCTTTCAGTGATTGAGGCACAAAGGCAAAATATTGACAATAGCACGTGAAATGGTGCTTTGTCTGTCTCACATGCAAAGGGCCAATGGTTAGTGTCAAATATGATTATATTAACGGTAACCGACATGCTTTGAGCTGGCTTCGAAAGTTCAATCCCTTTTTTCTGAAAATGATTTTCCACTTTAGATTGTGGTCTGGTATACCATTTCCTAAGTTGATGCCTTCCCATATCCTAAGTTGATGCCTTCCCTTTTCAATTTCTACTGTCACTCATCCAATGGCAGCAAGGGTGGGGTAAGTCTAATATATATTTAGTGTTAAAAATAATAATAATAATAATAATAATAATAATAATAATAATAATAATAATAATAATAATAATAATAATAATAATAAGACTCAGTATGACTTGATCATGATTTTTCTGAATAAGCATGTATAATTTTATTATTTTACTAGTGTACAAGCTCATCCTACTGTCGTGTCTAGTAGTCGCAAGGTTTGCAAGTTCATCCACCACAAATGTAGAAAATGATTTTCATATATATTACCGTTTGACTTGTCCATAAATTCAATTATAAGAATGAAAAAACTATATCCTCAATATTTGATCGGTTAAACTAGATAATCAATAGAAGTATTCAATCGAAAAATAATAATCGATAAAAGTACATCACACATGATGTATCCAGTCAACGTTGTGGAAATATTAGAAACAATTGTAAAACTTCAATTATTTGCATAATGAGAAATTATTACATTTTTTATAGTAGTAATAAATACATATTTCAGGAAGATATTAATCATTAATTTTAAATACATTTACATAAATTTTAAAGAAAATAACTTAAATCAATGATAAAAATCTTTCTAAAACATATATTTATTGTTACTTTAAGAGTATGAGTTTTCCTTGCATAATAAATTAATAAAAACAAAAATCTCGTTATTTGCATAAAATTATTTTTTATAAATTAAAAAAATTAATTTGCATATAGGAGTTAGTTTAGTTCCTATAACAAAGATGTGTGTATAATATGATAAAAAAAAAGTAAAGTGAAAAGAGGCTCACACACGATAAATTCATTTTAAAATGTACAAGCTGCTTTTGGCATTTTTGTTTATGCACACCGTAGTTTACATTTAAAATAATTGGTCCATTTGAAAGAAGAATTTAATTTTGCCCTATTATATTATTAAAATATTATATTATTGTGTTGTCATAACTAATAAATTTTTTTTGAGTCTTTCAAATGATTAAAATTACATGTTATTATAATATATAATTGAATAATAATTGAATTGAAAAAAATTACATGTAGATCAATTTTTAACACTTTCAAATATTTTAAATGACTTTAAGGATTCTATTTATTTTATATAAATAAGGACAGGTTGGATGCATAAAAATAGAGGTATAACCAATGTAGGCGACCAACTAAGAGCCCAAGTTGATGCCTAAGTTTAGGCTTTCAATCAAGATAAAAGATAAACAACTCACATCCATGCGTACCAACAAAATAAAATAATTGAATAATCACTTACTTTAATTGGAAGAGCCGTAGGTACAATACATAATTTTTGGTACCTTCACCAAAAAATATCAAGGAAGGGTCAAGCTCGCGCAGGATGAGCATGACTTTAAAATTTGGACATAGAGCAATACGAGTATAACCCATTCACATAAGCTACCCCAGGATAGGTGCAATACATATATACATTATGCGGCAATTCCTATTGTTATTTAGTTTTTCTGATTATTAAATTTTATTTTCTGTATTTTGAATTATAGTTATTCTTACCTCTTACCCATCAACAATTATTTTTTTTAAGAAGAAATCATTTAAAGTAAACAATATAACAATTAAATTAAACACATATTTGATTTCCATCATGCCTTTGGCTTGTTAGTAATTGAATATTCCTCCTCCCTTAATTATGTTCGAGGTTAAAATTTACGTGTACATTAAGTAAATATTTAATTTTGTTTAATTTTTATATAAAAAAGTCCTTAGCTAATAATTTTCTCTACAATATATGTTTTAACTATAAGTTTTTTAACAAAAAATATATTAATCCAAACATGCAACAAGTAACAGGAATTTATAAATTGTTTATATTGTATTGGATACATTTAAAATTATTAATAATTGATACAATAACTACAGCTAAGGCCTGTTTTTATTTTTTATTTTTTATTTTTTTCTCTCATCTATGTTGTCATATACAAAGATGTTAACACCATATTAATGTTATATGATTACGAGGGTTTGTTTAAGTAATAAGATTAAATTGCTTTGATTTAAAGATTTTTAATTCGATTCTTGTCTATCTTTTTTTTTTATGTGATTGATTCTTGTCTAAGAATGAGAAAACCTCCCTTGTTCTAAACTATTTTCTACTAAAAATATGTATTTTAAATTTTTTATTATATATATGTCATAAAACTGAAAAATTAAAATGTCTCACAAATAATAATTGACTCAACAAGTAATATCCAACAACGTGGACATAAAGGTATTGAGTTATATACTTACCTTGATTGGAACGAATTCACCGCCCATATAATAGTTGTGATATTTTTATTATTAATAGTACATACATTTTTTTTATATATTTTTTAATATTATTTATTATATTTATTTTATTATTATTTTTTTTATTAAATTTGACATTCTTAAAAAGATATTAACAGTGCATATATTCTTAAAAGAGATGTATAATAATCTTTTTCATTCGTATAAACTTTAATGCACATAAAAAAAAAGTCTCCGGTGACGTATGTTTGGCTTCGCTATTGATAATGTACTTTTTACAATAAACTTTTGTATAGAGTTTATAATGATCTTGTGATTCAATCGTACAGATCTAATTTGTATGGTAAGAGTAATTAATTTTATATAGAATTTGTTATGTAAACCATATCTAAATGGTTTAGTCTACAAACTAAAAATGGACATCTATATATAAAAAATAATTTTATTTGTATAAATTATCAACAAACTACATTATAATAACAATTGAAAACAGTTACAAGTTCACTTTATAAATTTCACCAGGTAAGAATAATCACCGACAGTTGCTTGAGTTTACCTTCATTTTTAAATGCAAAAGCTATCAATTTTGAGTCTGCAAACTCCGAAGCAAAAGTAAAAGAAGTCATTGGCCAGTTTTGTTGATCATTTTATAACGCAATGCCACGGAAAAATATTTGTGTGCACATTGCGTATACAAGTTGCGTAAATAAAACTAATTAATAAGTTATATATTATTATTTTTAATATAAAATAATCATATAACATAAAGATTTATGTAATTATTCAAGTGTTGGTTGATTTAGTTTACACAATTGTGTAGACTTTTTCCACATAAATATTTCTTCAATTGAAGCAACAATATACAAATTGTGAATACGACAGAGTAATGATATGCTAGGTATCAAGATTTCGAAATTAGGTATCCAATGCAAATGAAAAAAGTTATAGGAATACAAAATTCGCGAAGACATTGTTTCAATGTGAGAATTAATAGATATATTCTTTACAAACCAAGAATAAGTAAATCAGATTCTTGTCTTTTCTTTCTTTTATAGCGTAAAGAAAAATAAAGGTGTATCAACATTTCTAGTTATTCTCTGCTTAGCTTGCAGCCTCTATCAAATCCAAATCCACGTTCCAAAACGCTTTTGGGTCGCATTGTTCTAAAAGTCAATACAATGCATAATTCAAAGTCAGCTATATGTCTATATCATGTTTCCAAGAAGGTGAGTCTGAAGTGAAAAGTAAACTTACCAAGATGATTGGTTGTTGTTAAATGGTAAAGAAACAAACTATATAATGGAAGGTACTAGCTTTGTTATGAGCAGAACCAAAACCCACTTTGAAGTGAACTTAGGGAAAAATGGGGTCTCTTCTAGCCTCTGCATCTCTTACTCTTGCATTGGCTATAATCCTTTTCAGATTGCCATTTGAAATATCAGCAAACTACGCCTACCACTCTCAACCACCACCAGTCCACTCGCCACCTCCCCCTAAGGCTCCTTACCATTACCCATCACCACCACCAAAGCACGAGCATGAGCATGAGCATAAGCATAAGCACGAGCACGAGCACGAGTATAAGCATGAGCAAGAGCACAAGCACCCTCGCGCTCATGAGCATGAGCATAAGCATAAACACGAGCATGAGCACGAGCATAAGCAAAAGCATGAGCACGAGCACGAGTATAAGCATGAGCAAGAGCACAAGCACCCTCACCCTCTTCCAGTGTACCACTCTCCCCCTCCACCACACTACGCCTATAAATCACCTCCTCCACCTTACCACTCCTAGATAGTGGTTTTGCATCACACCAATATGGTAATCTTTCATAAAACCTACATTAATATCATATTATTAGTACAAAAAATTTCCCTTTGCTAATTCACTTCTATTTTCTGTTTTCTCTTCACCAACTTATCAGTATTTTGTTAAGTATAATCATAATTTAAAACCAAAATTTATGTTATGAAACATTCTTTTAGTATTTAACATTTTTGCTAGTTTGCACATAGTCGTATAAACCAAACCAGCTATCAAAAAACTCATGAACCGTCCTCTAAGCCGCTATGGTTCATGTTTGTAATGGTTCTTCAAGCAAATCGGTCAAATCCTGTTAGACCTGGAGTGACTCATCCAAATGGGATAGCCCAGTCAACCCAATTTTTCATTTTTAAATTAAAACCTAAAAAATGCAATTTGTAAAATTTAAATACATTATTTAATATTAGACCTTGTCTTAGAATCTACTCTACCACTAAGTCCACACACTTTTGTAGAATAATGCACTCAGTTTTTCAGTTTATAATATTATACAATCAATAGGTTATTATTACCATTAGTTTAGTTTTTTTTATTTAGTATTTTTTTAATATAATAGTTTATATAAAGTAATTTTTCATATAATTTTTTTAAAAATTCTTATTTATCTTTATTTTTTGATTCAACCATTTAACCCACGATTAAATTGCTGACTCGATAACTCGACCTTAAGATTGAATCAACCTTTAGTTCGGATTATACAATTATGAGTCTATATTTCATTTAAAATCTTTATCTTATTGGATTTCGTTAAGGGATCAAACATGGACTGACAGACCAAAATATACGTATTTTTGTAGGATCTTAGCAGAAATTTGAAGACAGAGAAAGCCATGGATGGGACTGAGCACTTTACAAATACACAAAGAAGAGAGAAGAATAAGAGGAAACTTTTCACATATTTCGTCAACGTGTTTGATTACTGTTTAGAGGACTGCGTTCTTTTAGTTATTTTATTTGTATTTGTTGTATTAGACAGTTGGAAAGCACTGCCTCCTCCATGTATTTGCATTTGCCTGCATCCATTGTAATTTTCAGAGTGTGTATTTGTTGATCAGGCTGACTAGCCAATATATAAAATAAATTCGTCCCTTGTATCTAAGGCTTCGGTTCTATTAATTTTATGATAATTATTCAAGTTTATTTGTTAGTATTAAGTTATTTTTTTAGTTTTAACTTTTTCGGTATTATTTTTTTATTGCTGCAATTTAAAATTTTTGTTAATTAGCATATTTTAAGAGAAACAAATTATTAATAAAGATAAAATAATACAGTAACAGATGTAAAAATTTGGGTGAGCAAGTAGTATTTTTTTTTTCAAATCATGTATCCCTCTTTTCAACCCTTTGCGCATAGAAGTTTAATACAAATAGCTGTCAAACATCAAAGTACACAATTCTTAAAGTTGTTTCACAAAATAAGACCAAAACTGAAAGTTATGAAAATCTATTTTCTCCAAAGTCATCCATATTCAAATATATTCATTCATTAGTACTCATCAACCTTGTCTTCACAACCAAGTGCATTCTTTTCCTTTCCACCGTCGACTAGCCTGATTCCTTCAAGTAATAACCATCAGGACATTCATTCACCCCAATCATTTTACAGAGCCAGCATATGTTAACCGAAAATAAATAAATTCAAATTTCACATTCAGGCAAAGTAGCATAAACTTTCATAATGTGGCAAGCAGAAAATTGTACATGTAAACAACTTAAACTTTTGGAGAATATGAGTAATATTGATAAAAATATTCCCAAGGTCGCTTCTAAACAAAAATGATTTTTTTAAAAAAAGAATTTATTTGGATAAAAATTCAATCTTGAGCATTACTTCTAAAGAGCCGAAGTTTCAAATTTCAAACCATGTAACCAAAATACTTTTTATTATTCTCAACTAATGAAATCCCATGCTCAATCTTGAAATGCATATGTAGGAGTAAATAGAACAAAGTGGTCTTCTACTCTCTCAGTTTGCAAATAATTAGAGATGGCAAAATAAGTCGAACTTAGAGGGTCAATTCGTTTAACAAACAAAAAATGACAGGGTTGGGTTGCATAAAAATGGGTTATTTTAACTTGTTGGGTCATTTTTTTCCTATGATGTGGGACCCACTTAACCCATTTTTTTGTTCATTTTTTGACGGGTTAACTTGTGTGATCCGCCAACTCGCCACAAAATGGAGTGAGTTAACACTTCCAACTCATTTCTAAATGAGTTAACTCATCCCGCCTCATTTTATGGCCAACTTGAGATGGATTGACAGGTTTTGCAACCTCTACGCATCATGAATTGAACACTTTTCTATCATGAGTTGTATGTGCTCCAAAATAGTAGGAGACGTCCCATTCTAAATCTTAAAATGGATTCTCAACTCAATACAAATCCCATGCTCAATCACAAAATGCATATGACTTGCATGGGGCTTATTGTTCTCTACATATTATTATTCACAATATTTTGTCTGCTTCTATATGGTAACTAGGGAAAATGAGAAGTAATGGAAAAGATAACTTAACATATTGATTGTTATGAATTTGTACTGGATAAAAATATTTGTGATTTGAAATTTAAAACTAATACAGGATATCTACAACTAGTGTTACATAAAATCAGCAACTTTCTGACAACATATATTAACACTAATGAAGTTTCGCTGAGATGAAAATTTTAAATTGCGGTTTCTGTCATGATCCTAGTCAGCTTACAATGTTGCACACAAGCTAATGCAAACCAATATAGTTTGCAATCAAGGGATGATGCCACAACCTAATAGCTGCCACTACAAGATAATTGAGTATTACCGACAATAAAATCCTTCAGTAATAGTTGAAAATTCGTCAGAAATTTTGATTTCTCGCAGATATTGGGTAGCCGGTAAAACCCTTCTTGGAAACTATTTTTGGCAGAAAATCTGCTGAAATTTTTGGCTGATAAATTCCAACTATATATCCGCTAGCAATTATATCTATCGAAAAGTTCCAGCAAACATCTCCTCACCGGAAAAATTTAACACATCAGTGGTTCACAAAAGCTCACACACACACACACATAGCTTCCTTTTCAGGATCTAAATGAATTCTTTTATCCTTGGATATGTACGGGAGAGACAGAGAGAGATAGAAACCAAACAAGCAAAAGAAACAGCTAATTAAGTATGTATGTATGCACAATACAATATATATTAATATTAGCTAGGTATTTTGAAAAAGGAAGATTAGCATGCAAGTGCTGAAAACCAGATCTCTCACACTAGATTATATTATATTATGCATCAGAAACTACTACATACTGATCTGCCATCTCTGTATTTTATTTGCTTTTCTTTGTCTATTTTTTTCCCCTCTACCCCTACTGGTTTAGTGGCATATATATGTTTGAGATGAATCAAAATAGGAAGGGTAAAGGTGAAATAACCTTTAGAATTAGGCTTCATTAACAATTTTTTTTTTCAAAAAATAAAAATAAAAATTCACAATGAAAGTTTTGTTTTTCTTTAATTTTGTTAATGCCCTTCATGGAAGTTCTATATAACGAGGTTGAAAAACGAAGAGATATGGCCAAGAACTCTCTTGAAATATATACTCATTTTTATGAAAGATGGGCAACCAATCAGTATGTGCAAGTTCCTTTATTGTTGCAATCTTGACATGATTTGTTTCTTTCTCTCAATAATGTTATTATTTTTCTTCATCCTGGCCTTAATGTGTTTGACACATATCCTTTTCATCTTAACATGAATTATTTTACCTTGGCCAAAATCATCTATCTCGCCATTCGGTGATATTGCCTTAAATTTTGGTAGCTGCTTTGTTATATTGATTCCGGTTGGACATAATTATCATCATTTTTTTATGGATTTCTTGGTTGTTTTAGATCTTAAGTCATAGTTGAACTTTGGTCGTTGGAACTGGATTCAATCAAGTGTATAAAATCTCAGTCTAGTGATGCATGTAATGATAATTTGCTGTCTATAAGTTGGGGGCACTGAAAACTAGCAAAATGAAGTAGTTGTGGTGTTATAAATGTGTAGTGCTGCACTAATAAGATATGAATTTGCAGTTGTTAATGTGGATGAGAATCTGATAGATGATATCGCCAAGTTAATTCACTTGGTAATTTGATATGGATGGTATTTAATTGCCACAGTGTTGTTAGTTAGGAGAAATAAGGAATTAAATTTGAAGTCAGTGGTAAGATATAGTGATGAGTCATGTAAATTTCATTTCCTTGGCATGCTTGATATGTTAAGTGTATGCTTATATTGCAGTCCATGCAAAAAGCTTTTGCAGACCTTAACATGCAATATCTTTGTGTTGATTTGATAGTTTTGGGTGTGCATTGTGGGATTAGACTATCGGTATCTTTATCCATCATTTATATGTGGCTTTAATCTTACAGGTTGCTTCCTTTTCTCAGCAACAACTATCTCATTTTTGGTCTCCTTTCTGTTCTCGTGAATTGGAGGATAAAGTAAGAAAGATCTTCTCAAGAGATCTTCTTTAGTTTTCATTTTGAGGTACCCAATCTACCATGCCCTTATTTTTAACATATCATCTTGTTTTAGAGATGGATAAAAGTTGGATTTTAAAAACACGAACTACACCTGAATATATGGATGGGTTGCTGAAATTTTTAGACTTTGCATTTGCTAATGCAAAGTTTGATAATAGGATAAAGTGCCCTTGTTCTCACTGTGGGTTTAGACTATTTCAAACTAGAGAAGAGGTGTACGACCACTTGCTTTTAAGATCTTTTCTAGTAGGTTACATTGTTTGGTTATTACATGGTGAGAGAGATGTAGGAGAAACTTTTTGTTGTAGACATGAAATGCAACATACTGAAGCGCGTGAAGATCTAATGCAAGACATGATTCATGATACTTTCAACTTCTCTAGACAATATGCTGACGAAGAACATTCCACATCACATGGACCAATGAATGAGGGTGAAGGAAGGATACAACATTTACATGATGGTCTAAGTGATAAAGCTAAATAGTTTTATGAGTTGGTTAGAGACAGGGAACAAGAACTTTATGAAGGATGCTCAAAGTACTAAAAATTATCTTTTTTAGTGAAATTGTATCACATTAAGTGCATTTGTGGGATGAGTGACAAGGCCATGTCGATGATAACAGGGCTATTGCATGATGGTTTTGAGCATGCAACGATCCCTGAATCATTATATGAGGCTAAGAAAACCATAAAAAAAATTTGGTCTAAGTTATAAGAAGATACATGCATGTCCAAATGATTGCATGTTATATCAGGGATCAGATAAAAGGAGACAAGAATGTAAGCAATGCGGCACATTTAGGTGGAAGCCAAAAACTAAGAAAAATTCTTCTAATAAACCTGAAGTTGATAAAAACAAAAAATCGCAACCTGCAAAGGTGCTTCGTTATTTCCCTCTGATACCATAATTGCAAAGATTGTTCATGTCTATTAAGACATCTGCTGAGAGATGGCATGAGGTTGATTATAATAAAGATAGCTTCTTGAGGCATCCGAGAGATGCTGAGGCGTGGAAAATATTTGACTACACATTTCCTGACTTTTCTTTGGATGCACGTAATGTTCGCCTTGCCTTAGCTAACGATGGTTCAATCCTTTCAGAAACATGAGCACTAATTATAGCATTTGGCCTATAGTTCTCATTCCATACAACACCCCTCCTTGGAAATGCATGAAACAAACTTCCTTCATTCTCTCAATGATTAATTCAGGGAAGAAAATATTAGGGAATGACATTGATGTTTACTTACAACCTTTGATCGATGAGCTGAAGAAGTTGTGGGATGGTGTCGAAACCTTTGATGCTTCATCAAATGAAACTTTTAAAATGTGAGTAGCGTTGATGTGGACAATTAGTGATTTTCTAGGATAGGGGACCTTATTTGGGTGGAACACATTTAGTAAGATTGCTTGTTCCACATGCAACACCGATGCTGAACCTTATCAACTTCATCATAGTAGAAAGTGGTGTTTTATAAGTCGTCATCGTTTTCTAAATGCTAGTCAGAAGTTAAGATTGGACAAGGTACAATTTGATAGTAAGGTTGAAAAAAAAAATCCATTTGTACAATTATCAGGCTAAGACATTTGAAGACAAGTTGAGAATATTCGAGTTTCATTTGAAAAGACAGCAGAGGTTGAAGTTAGAGAGAAAAGAGGATGTAGGCAGCAAAATACCCAAGGAAGTGATTCACATTGGAGAAAGAAGAGTATATTCTTTGAACTTCCATATTGGGAGTTTAACTTATTGCGTCACAATCTTGATGTAATGCATATTGAGAAGAATGTGTGTGACAATGTAATATACCCTTTGCTTAATGAAAGTGGGAAGTCAAAAGATTACCTTAATGCCCGAAAAAGACCTACAATCAATGGGCCTACGATATGATCTTTGGCCATATGAGAATGGAAAATATCCTCCTACAATTTTTACTATGTCAAATGCACATTGGAGCTTGCTTTGGACCGCACTCAGATGATAGTGCCCATTATGTGCCATTGACTTATAGTGGAGCTCATTCTGGGCCATCCTCAGATGCCTATGTTATGTCATCCACTCATTCATTTGAGCTTGAGCTTGAGCTTGAGTATACTAGTTCGTTTGATGAGTCTGAGGATGATCTTATTCCAACATCTAGTGAGACAGTTACTAGTAGTCATAAGAATAACTACTATTGGATCATCAATGTTATTGGTAAGAATCACAGTTCTTGTATTTTTATTTGCTTGACGACTATACGTATTTTACATATTACAATTCTTATTATAAATGAGGATGACACCATCAAAGAAAGATGATTTGAGGTGCAAGATATTTGGTCACTGCCTACAAGTAAAAAGGTTATAATCACATGCAATGAGCTAAGTTAACCCATAGATGACGCAGGTGGCCTTTTGGGTGGCTTCTTAGGAGATTTAGGATTTGATTATTCTAAGTTTCCCATGTGTTATGTCTCTTAGTGTAAGGTTCTGAGTACATAAAAGGAGAAATTTATGATGATATTATAAAGGTACATATAAATTATCTATTTGTATTTTATGATCTATATGACTTAATTACTAATATCTTTTCTTATGCAGAAAAAAATTCATATAGAGGACAGTCGGTTGAAGGGATATATCATGAAAAGTATTGGGAAGAAGTGGAAAAATATCAGGCATAATATGTTTCATCAATTTTAAGATAAAACATTGACTATGGAGGAAAATGTTGCAAGATGCCCTAATGGAATTGATCTCGACCATTGGACATATGTTTATTGAATATAATGATAGAAAAACACAGGTAACATATCCAAAACAAACATGGTCTATTAGTGTAAAATGATCTAATCAGTTCATAATTATGTTGTTGTTAATGCAAGCACAGGAGATATGCAAAAAGAATGTTGAAAATCGGAAGAAGCAATTGTACACACACATTGGTGGTTCAAAAAGCATACCTAGGAGAAAAGCTGAAGAGGTTATTAATGTTGAAGCTCTTTGATTCTTTATATTTGATTTTTTTATCTTATTTAATTTTTAAGTATATGATTGTGAAAATAATGATATAGAAATGACAGTGTGGGAGTTGCATTGGTAGAGGAGAGATGTGGACTATAGTGCACAAACGAAAAGATGGTTCTTCTGTCAATGATGATGCCAAAATTGTTTGTGTAAATAATTTAAGAAATTGATGTTGCTAAATTTTTTTGTTAATATTTTACCCAATGTATAAATTTAAACTTTAATGGCTGAAATCTTAGATGTTTGTAGGAGAAATTTTATGAATATTGAGCATCAAAATGGCTCATCACAGCAAATTTCACAAGATGATTCATTTGCTTAGGTTCTAGGTAAGGAGCAAGTGTGGGTTTTGGGTCATCTCTTACTCAAATATTTCGCCACACAACTCATCAGTTTAGTGGAATATCTTTAACTCTACCAATTCAAACAAAGGTGGATGAGATGAAGTTGGAGTTGGAAGCTGAGAAATTAAAGGTGCAAAAGCTTGAATGAATGGTGGAAACCGAGAGATTGAGAAGGCAAGCATTTGAAGGTGCTATAACAAGATATTTACTTCAACAAGGAGGGGATTTGCCTGCTGAGTTGCCTACTATGGTTAATGCAATGGTATGTATTTTAAATTTCATGATATCATTGTAAAAAGTGAAGCATGATCCTAGTATGTTTTGCTTGATTTTGGCTAAGAGCTTTGGAGATATTCTTAATGCTCGAGTGACCAATTATCACTTGTTTGATGAAAAGTTTGAGTCATGGATTATATCGCAATTGTTTATATTCCCATTGTTTTGTTTTAATTTTATTCTTGATTGTGATATGTTGAGGTATTTTCTAAAATGCTTGTTGTTGGTTCTAGAATTATGGGATAAATCCTATTTGCACATCAAAATCATGATTTGTTTCATTGCTTTGTTGGGTACTGCATGTAAAATTTATTGAGAATGTTAACAGGCCCTTTCTACTCAACTATACTTGCTGTGTGAATAATATGTGAGATAGATGGCTAAAAGAAGGGGAGTAAGTTAAATAGATCTTAAATGCTGAGATTCACAATACATGTTTTGATTCCTGAATCTTTGCTACTAAAATAAGTAATATCAATTTTTGAATGGTTGAATGGCTTTGTTAGCATCTTAAATGCCATAGATGGTTGCTTGTTTTTGGGAAACGTTCATAATGTTGTATTTAGACTAACTTTAGTTTACTTGTGTACTGAAATTTGTTTGACAAATTAATATATTGGTTGAAAGTTTAAATATTCTATAATTTCATTTGAATATGTTAGTTGGTTGTAATATAAAACAGGTTGAAATGTAATAAAATTGAAATGACAACAAAGTTATAAAAATAAAACTAATTTAAAATAAAAAGTAATAGCGGCGGTTAAAAACCGCAGCAAAAAGGATGCAAGCTATTTTTAATTTTAGCAACGATTTCCAAACCGCCTCTATAATAAATAATAATGGAACACAAACTTTTAGCGGCAGTTACGAACTGCCCTAAAAAGAAGTCAGCTATTTTTTCAATTTTAGCGGCGGTTTAAAACCGCCTCTATAAATAAATAATAATAAAATATAAAAATGTTAATGGCGGTTAAAACCACCGATACAATTGACAAAATCACCGCTTTAAACCACCACAAAACCGCCACCAAAAAAATGATAGCAGCGGTTATTCCAGTGGTTGCATAAAACCACCACAAGATGGTTTAAGGACCCCTTTAACAACGGCGATTTCGGAACCACCGCTATTTGTTTTTTCTCCAATGGTTAAAACTGCCGCTAAACATAATTTTGAACCGCCACACAAATTGTAATTTTTTTTGTAGTGATCTCTATGCGCATAAAGTGGTGGGAAGAGGTCATATACATTGTTTTAAGGTCATTCAAGGTTAGTTTATGCAGCCACTTTTAGTTCTATTCGAAATTTTATTATTTTCTCTTTGGCAAACTTAATAAGTATGTCTAATAATATGATTTCGAGTGTTTATTCTCAATCTATTTCTTCACTTTTAGTTGTAATTATTATTTTTATATATTTTTTGGTGTAGAATAAAAGTCAAACTAAACTCTTTAACCAAACGAGATAGAAAACATTGTTGATCAGCATGTGCAATATACGGGTCTAAATCTAGTTAATCATAAGAATGAGCAACTTTCAGAGTTTCTAAAAGTGACATGATACTGATTCTTTAGATCGTGATACTTGGCCACACCAACAATTTCTTCCAAGATATCCGCCAATGTCTAAAAATCTTCACATATCTTCAATCCTTGGTGCATATGCAATTAAGCATAAAATATTATCTATTAGTTCTTTATTTCAGTTTTCACTGTTGGTATTGGTATTTATTCTCTTCTACAAAATATAATTAACTTGAAAACTATAACTTAATTCATTTAATAATCTCCAACTCTTCAATGGCTTTGTACTAACATTATTTTAAAATTAACCAATATTCGTTGTCTACACTAGTAAGATGTATAAGACAATATTCAAGCTTGTATCAAAAAGACAATATTCAAGCTTTAAGATGCGTGGCCTTTTTTGACTCGACACCCCTCTTGCAGACACCGCGATTGATGAATGAGCAAATGCACATGCTAACTTCCGTACCAATTTATAAATTAGAAGTTTCAGCAATTCATTTTTAACTGATTAATCAAATAATTATTTATCCAATATATATATATATATATACCCACAAAGGATGTGTTGATTTGATAAGCGACCTTATCTTAGGCTAAAGCTAGAAACCACAATAGTGAACCTGTTGTCACATCTTGACTCAAAATTTTAAGGTAATAAGTTTATGAGTTTTCTCACTTAAATACTATTTACTTAATTCATTCTTTACCAATGTGAAACTTTAACACTCACACTTGAATTTTCAATATTATCTCTCTCAAGTGTGAATCCCAACATTAGTACGCTTCTCCCCTAAGCTGAAGCGATTCCGAGTATTCACGGGGTTACTAATCAAGACCTAAGTCTTGTAAATATGTTCCACAACATGGGTTAGCGACGAACCCGAACACCAACCACTGTCTCCAAAAAACTCAGCCTAGACAAACCATCGGCTCTAATACCAATTGATAAAATTTTAATTTAATAAATTTTCATAGCAACATATCAAAATTCCCAGACCTATTTAGTCTCAAATTATAACATACACCAAATATAACAGATAAGAGATTGAGTTATATAATTACCTAGAAAGGACGAAAATGAGGCATCCATAATCGTCATTAAAAGAGCAATCACGATTGGCGAAGCGTGTGTGGAGAGAAGAGAAACTACCTTTATTCCCAATATGCACAGAAATCCTTTGTGGTCTTATAAATGGAGAAACTACAATATATATGGTATGAGAAAAGAGACTTCAACTTGTGTTTACAATATGAGTTAATCTACCCATTATAGAAAACTCATATACAAGACCCACAAACTCAAATAACATTATTTACATGGGTTTAAGTACTTATAAAAATTCAGTAACAATATTAATCACAAATAAGCTAAGCCAATAAATACTCCACAGTATCTATCATTTAATTAATTTGGATTTTAGAAAATTGGTGATCATGCGTCCATACTTAATAAAAATATCTAACAAAATCCAGATAATTTTCGTGCCCCTACGATCGAATGAGAATTAATCTTATGAATGATTCAAATGGGTCAAACATGTAAAGATACCTCGTGCTCTTACCCCTTATCTATATATATATAAACTTGTGTATGCAAGGCATGATGGAATATAGGGAGTATAAATTATACCAAGAGTCATTAAGAGTCTTGCAAAATTAAGGCAATCATGGTTTTAAAAGATTTCCTCAACGTCTCGTCAAGCTAGCTATAGATCTAATGTCTAATACTGAGATTGGTGAAATGGAAAAACCCATTAGAGTAATTTACCTTTGACAAAGGGTTTGAATTATGAAGTAATAGTCTTGCTCTTGAAATTGCTCGTCTCATAATATAGTTTAATCAAAATAGGTAAAAAAACAAGGGTCTCATGGTACTTTATATTTATTTTTTTAAAATTGGTCCTGTAATTTTTTTTTTTTGGTCTATTTGGTTTTAAGTTTAAAATCATTAACTAATGTGATCTTATGTAATGATTTTGTTACCTCTTTAACAAAAATAATGGCATGTTACTAATCAATAATGATCATGTCAAAGACACATCATTGTCATATCATCACAATAATAACACATCATCACTTCTATTAACATGGATGATGGAATCATTATAAAAGACCATATTATAAGTCAATAATTTTAAGTTTAAGATGAATAATATATATATATATATATATATATATATATATAAATTAAAAAATAATAATAATGAATAAAAAATCCTCTTTGCCATCAAATTATTCATAGAATTTGACATGTGACTTTCGCTGAATTTCGAGTCACTTAGATATGTACGTTAAGGAGTTTTCCCTAAAACGCGACGACTTTACCGCTGTTCATTATTCTCTCCCTGTTCATGAGAAAGAGATCAAGTTGCTTTCCTTTTAATTTCCTTTAGAAAGAGGCAAAACAAAAATGAGAGATTGCATTAGGTTAATCATCACCTACTCCAGTAAGTTATGGGCAAAATATTGACAATGGCACGTGAAACGGTGCACTGTCTATATCACATGCAAAGGGTCAGTGGTCAGTATGATTATATTAGTCAATACCGACATGCTTTGAGCTGGCTTCGAAAGCTCAACCCCTTGTTTTAGAACCTTTTTCCAGTTTATATTAGGGCCTGGTATACCATTTCCTAAGTTGACGCCTTCCCATATTTCCGTTTCATGTGATATGTTTTTATTTCCTACAATTTGTTTGGCACAGGAGTACTAGACGGTCAAGGTTATCTTATTTTAAGTTCAGAATATATTACAAGTTTCAATAACAACACAAAGACCTTTTTTGTCTAATGTTTGTAAATAATATACTAATAAAAAGTTATCAACATAAATTAAACCTTAAACCTTTTTGCTAATAATTTTTTACAATTGCTTGCATACAAATTAACATCTTCATATTACCATTTTTAGACAATACTACTGCCACTAACTGAAAAATAACCTAACGCGTCGATTGTTATCTAATAATAACAAATAGCGAGCTAGCTAGCAAAAGTGCTACATGTTATTTTTATTTGGATTTATGAATTACTTTAGTGTATAAGAATTTCTCTATCTTTATCTCTTCATATACCCCTTTTGAATTTCTATTGCCACTCGTCCAATGCTGGCAGGCATGCATGCATAGCAAAAGATAAAGGTACTTGGTCTCAAAAATAAAATTATATTTCAACTGAATTTAATAATTAGCAATTATTTTCTAAAGTATTAATAAAAGAGATATTTATAACCTTTAAATAAAACAAATTAAATATAAATTAAATGCTACTTGCTAATAATAAAATTTGAGATTTAGATAAAATTTCATTTAAATTGAAATCTCAATGACTAAAATTCTAAAATAAATAAAATCTCTAAATAATGTAATTATTTATAAAATCCTAAATTATCAAAATTATAAAAATCATAATCTATTCTGTATTATTTATAAATGTAGAAATTGACTTTCATATATATTATCATTTAATTTGTTGTATATTATTCAATTATAAGAATGAAGATAAAGATATCCACAATATTTGATCGATTAAACTAAATAATCAATAAAAGTACATCATGCATGCATGATGTATCCGGTCAAGTAAAATAAGTGGCCCATTTGAAAGTAGAATTTAATTTTGCCCTACTACTAACATAAAGCTTCTATATTATTTTGTGTTGTCATAATTATTAAAAATATATATATTTCTTTTCCCTTTTTTTAATAGATAATTTATTTGGAAAACCCTACAAAATTTAACCAGTAAACTACTCACACACACTGGAGAAGGGGGAAGGGTGAAGCCAAGATTTATTCTTAAGTGCTTGCATTAACTTGCAAAAGACTTTACTAGTAGAACTACTTGACACATTTTAATTTTTTTTTTATCTTTCATATAACAGAAATTGAACTCTTTTAATGTTGTTATAATATATAATTGAATATAATTGATGTAAAAGAAATTTACATGTAGATAATTTTTTAACTCTTTAAAGTATTTTATTAATAAAAAATTCTTTATAGTATTTTAAATGACTTTTGACATAATTATGATGAAGGACCATATATATATGATTTGTAAGACAAATGACTAAATTGACAAAAATAAAATATAGAGAACTAAATTAAAAAAAAAAAAGATAAAGGATCAAAATACTAACTTTACCTATTTTTTGATATATTTAAAAAATTCAAAGCTGCATCAAACACACGTTATGAGTGAACTCAACTAGAAATCAAGAACTCTATTATCTTTTTAACAGGGAATGACATGGTATGACCTTTCTACGTAAGCTTATACCCAAGGATAGATACAATACATATATAGATTATGTGGCAATTCCTTTTGTTATTTAGTTTTTCCGATCATTAAATTTTATATTCTGTATTTTGTGATATAATTATTCTTATCTCTTTGCCCATGAACAAATTCTTTTTAAGAAGAAATAATTTAAAGTAAACAGTATAACTACATAATTACACACACATTTGATTACTATCAAGCCTTTGGCTTAGTGAATATTCCTCCTCCCTTAAAGTTTGAGGTTAAATTTTACTTATACATTAAAAAAACATTTAATTTTGTTTTTAATATAAAAATAAGTTTTTCGTTAAAATTTTTCTCTACAATGTTTTAATTATAAGTTTCTTTAACACAAAATATATTAATCCAAACATGCAATAAGTAACAGAATTTTTTGAATTATTTATATTGAGTTGGATGCATTTAAAAGTATTATTACTAATTGTTACAATAACTGCAGCTAAGCCATTTTTTTTCTCATAAATATATCTGTTGTTATATATAAATATAGAGATGTTGACACCATATTAATGTTGTATGATAATGGGTTTGTTTAATTGATAAAATTAAACTGCATTGATTTAAAGATTTTAAATTCGATTCTTGTCGATCTTAGAATGAGAAACTATCCCTTTTTCTAAACTTCTTTCTGCTAAAAACCTATTGATGTTGTATTCTGAAATTTTTTTATTATATATCTCCAAAAACTAAGAAATTAAAATGTCTCTTTAATGATAATCATAGCGTGATTAATTATAATTGAGATTATAATTAATTATGATTAATTTTAAGAATGATTACAATTAATTTAATACAGAATTAGATTAATTTAGTACATAGTTATATTTTATTATTATTTTTTCTTTATAGTAGTCTTCTTGTATAAATTGAGGCTAATCCTCCTGTATTCATTCTTTAAAAAAATATACTCAAATTATCAATATTTGTCTCCTTGTTCCTGTTTCTAACATAATATCAGAGAGGTACCATATTCTGTGATCTATTCGTATTAAAGAGAGAAATATTTGTATTATATTCGATTCACAATAAATAGCATATAGAGGTTACAATATATATAGGCAAGACACATTTGAAAATATTTGAAATCCTGATACAACAAACTAGCAGATAGAGAGGAATGAATAACAAATGGATAACAAAGGTTGGTACAGAGGATTAACTCCTGGACTTGGTCAGCACTCCTATTTGCCCCACAAGATGGTGGAGGGGCATACGACAACAATCTTGGACATAAGGAAAGAGGGGCGTGTTGTTGACAGCGACTTGGTGAGTAAGTCAACTAGCTGATGACTCGAAGGTATATGGAGAATATGAAGATCCTTGCTAGCTACTAAGTCACGAACAAAATGGTAGTCAATGGCTAGATGCTTCATGCGGGAGTAGAACACTGGGTTTGCACAAAGGTAAGTTGCTCCAATATTGTCTGAGTAAATCGTGGGTTGCTTGGTGAGAGGATAATGGAGCTCCTTGAGTAATTCTCGCAACCACAAGAGCTCGGTAGTGGTGGAAGCAATCGTCATATATTCAGCTTTGGTGGAGGACTTGGCAACTATGGTTTGCTTCTTACATGACCAAGAGATTGCATTGAGACCTATGTAAACAATGTAGGCAACAGTGGACTTGCGATCTGCGGTGTCTCCTGCCCAGTCAGAGTCATAAAAGGCAGTAAGATGAAGGTCATAATCACTGAGAAGATGAAGGCTGTGAGCAATAGTGCCTTTAAGGTACCAAATGATACATTTTGCGGCTTGCATATGTAGTTCAATAGGAGCTTTGATGAATTCTAATAACTTATTAACCTAAAAGGACACATCAGGTTATCTGAGAGACAACTATTGGAGAAAACCAACAAGCTTACGATACTCTTTGACATCACAGGTTGAAGCATCAGACACAGAAGATAAGTCACATGTTGTGGACAATGGAGTATAAACAGGCTTAGCATCTTGCATGTGAGCCAAATAAAGAAGATATCTAATGTAGTGATGTTGAGTTGAGAAAAGTTTGGTAAATGTGAGAATTATCTCAACACCAAGGAAATGACTTGGGCTCCCAAGGTCTTTTAGAGAAAACTGTTAAGCAAAAGCCAACTAAAATTGATGAAAAAATGTTTATCATTCTCAGTGAGGGGCAAATCATCAACGTACACCAAAAAGTAGGCTAGAACATCATTGCTATTGTAGATAAAGAGAGAGGTGTCTGATATTGAATTTGTGAATCCATAATCAAGAAGAAAAGCCTTAAGCGCATGATACCAGGCACGGGGCGCCTGCTTGAGGTCATACAAGGCCTTATGCAGTTTACACACATGATCAGGGAATTGAGGATGAATAAATCTTGGTGTTTGAGACATATATAAGTATATATCCTCATAAATGCATTCATGAAGAAAAGCATTATTAACGCCTATTTGACTGAGAGACCATCCCTAGATAAAGCAATATAGAGAACCAGTTTTATGGTTTGAGGCTTGACAACAGGGCTGAATGTATCGCTGTAATCAACTCCAGGGTGTTGGTGGAAGCCCTTGGCGACTAAGCAAGCTTTGTAGTGGGCAATGGAGTCATCAGTGAGCCAGTTGAGTCTGTAAACCCACTTATTCCCAATAATATTGAAGTGAGGTTATTTGGGCACTAAAGACCAAGTACCATTTGAAAATAGTGCATTGAATTCATCCAACATGTCAGACTTCCAATGAGGGTGTTTCATGGCTTGAGTTAGGTAAGAGGGTTCAGCAAGATCAGGTAAAGGGAACTTGGTGACCATGTGAAGCTTTTTGGGTCTATAGATGCCATTCTTAGAGCGAGTCACCATTGAATATGAAGGCATAAGAGGCTCGGTGGGGCAAAGGGGAGGAGTTGTTGCGTCAGCATGCAAGAGGAGAAGATACAGTGTACAAGTCATTGTCCAAGGTAGAGGCTTGTTGAGATGGAGGCGTTGGCTGTGGGCTCAGGCAAGGGACGATAGCTATTGGATGAGTTAGTGGAGAGTGAGATGTTGAGGTAGTGGGTGAGGGAAATAAGGGGTCTGTTTCGTTGGATAAAAGACGTTGAAGTTTGGGGTGAGGTGTTGATGCAGTAGAGGAATGAATGGGTAAGTCAATTGGTGTATGGGTCCCATCAGATTTGGTGGTTGGAGATGAGGTGGGTTGAAAGGAATTTGAAGTGATGGATGGCTATTTGACACTAACGAAGTGGGATTTATGGGGTAAGATAAGGAGAGAGGAAAATTGGGGATAGTGATTTCTAGAGAGGTGAGGTTGGAGTGAAAAGGAGAGATTGGGTTATTGTTATCAGAGTAGGGAAATACATCCTCAACAAATTACACATGTCTGGAAGTGTAGAGTTTTTGTGTTTTTGGGTTAAAACAGTAATAGGCACTCTAAGTAGGACTATAACCAAGAAAGACACAAGGTTGAAACTTAGGTAGGAGTTTGTTCTTGGTGTAGGGAACAAACCAGGGAAAACAGAGGCAACCAAAGGTACGTGACTTGGTGTAATTGGGGAGGCAATAAAAGAGCATTTGGAGACCTAGATTGGGCATTTGGTTGATAAGGTAAGTTGCAGTTTGTAAGACATGACACCAAAATTGAATGGGTAGGCAAGCATGATATGGAGAAGGCAACGTGCAGTTTCCACAAGATGACAGTGTTTGCGGTCAGATAAACCATTATGTTCAGGAGTGTGGGGTGGAGTGGTTAGGTGAGAAATACCCTATGTTTGAAGAAATGACTGCAATTTAATAAATTCACCACCATTGTCAGAACAAAGGGTTTTGATTTTTGTATTGAATTGATTTTCAACCAAAGATTTGAAGGCAAAAAAAATATTAGAAACATCTTATTTAAATTTGATTGGATAAAGCCACACATACTTGGAAAATTGATCAATGAAAATGACATAATAGGAGAAACCATTTATTGATGAGACATGCGCAAGGCCCCAGACATTGGAATATACAATCTCAAGCAGATTATTACTAGATAAGTTAAACTTAGAGAAAAATAATTTGTGACTTTTATTTTGTAGACAATCTAAACATTTTTTGTTAGAAGAAGAAAAGGAGACGTTACTATTCTTGAGAGCATAATGAAGAATCCGAGAGGCTGGATGTCTAAGACAGTGATTCCAAAGGTGAGTAGAAGATTGGCTACTGACATTGTGGACTTGATGGTATGGATGATGGGGTGTCAACTTGTACACATTATCTTTATTCTTTCCTCGCAACAAAATTGCCCCCGTGCTCAAATCCTTGACCTCAAAATGCCATGGAAAAAATTCAATGGCGACAACATTAGATTGAAATAATTGGGAAACAAGATAAGGTTTTGAGTAACAGTAGGAACATATAAAATATAAGAGAGGTGAAAGGGATGAGAAGCTGTAGAAATTTGTGTTGAACCATAATGAGTTATTGGGAGGCCCTTACCATTTGCAACAACCAACTAATCAGTACCATGATAGTCATTTGAGATGGAAAGGTTTCCTAGGTCACAGGTTACCTGATAAGAAGCACCCAAATCAAGGAGCCAAGTGGGTTCACTGGTGTCATCTTTATGAGCCAGATTTGCTGTATGCCGAGGATGATGTGGGGGATAGCCATGAAGTTTGTAATAAGTTTTGGCAGTGTGCCTGCGTTGATCACAAAATTGACATGTGGGAACAGGTCCATGAAATGAGTCTCTCTTAGGATTAGGTGTTTGTGGACCAAAGAAAGAGGCAGACTTGTTGACTGCAGGAGAGCTGTAAGTAAAAGTGGAATGTTTGCCACTCTAGACTGAGAGGAAGACCTATTAGCATAACTTGTAGTGATTGGAAGGGATAGCTGCTGAAGTTCATATCGTTGTAGAAAAAAATTCAAAATCCACTAGCTTGTCAAAGAGTTCATCAAATGAAATGGGAGAATCACAAGTGTGGAAGGAAGCATTGAATTCACGAAAGGATGGTCAAAGGCCATTGAGAGGCACAATCACTAAATCAAGGTCATCAACTGGGTGACCAATAAGAGCAAGTTTGTCAACAATAAAATAAATGGAACATAGGTAGTCATTTACACTAGAAGTTCCTTTTTTTATGAAAGTAAGATGTTCATTCAAAGACATAACTCATGTAAGAGACCGATTGGCATAAGCCTTTGTCATTCTCACCCAAGCATCAGCAGTAGATGTCGTAGAGGACATGACAATTTAAGCATCAGATCCGTAAGAGCCCAAGAGAACAAGGTAAACATAGTGATCTTGGCGAACCCAATGAGAGTAAGTAGGATTGTCAGTTACATCCTCCCAGTTGCTAAGTTTGGCAGGAGGACAGTTGGTTTTCCCTGTGACATACCTTTCCATATCATTGGCAGTAAGGAGATTGGTGATTTGCTTGAACCAAGTTGGGTAATTGGTGGAATTCAGCTTGATAGGGAGAGTTCAAGTGTTGGTGAATTCAACAAGTGGTCGTACAGTGTTGAAGGAAGCCATGGGAATGGATCGGTATTACGCTACTAAGCTATTGGCAAACTGATACCATAAAGAAAGAAATATTTGTATTATATTCTATTCACAATAAATAGCGTACAAAGGTTACAATATATATAGGCAAGACACATTTGAAAATATTTGAAATCTTGATACAACAAACTAGCAGATAGAGAGGAACAAATAACAAATGGATAACAAAGGTTGTTACAGAGGATTAACTTGTGGACTTGGTCAGCACTCTTGTAGGGGAACAAATAAATGGGTAACAAAGGTTGTTATAGAGGATTAACTCGTGGACTTGGTTAGCACTTCTATACCTATTTCTCTATTTCTAACATAGTATCAAAGTCATGGTATTCACCTTGAAGAGAATTTCAAACTTGGTATCAGAGAATCTAAGCTCTCGATCCAATCCTAAATTCTAGACTCCAGACTCTAGACTTTAGTCTCCAGACTTCGTGCTAGATTCCAGACTCCATACTCCAGACTCCATACACCAAACTTTAGACTCAATCATCATCCTAGCTGATTTTACACTATGGTTTCCAAACACAAGTTGGTTTCTTCTATACTGATGCGCGTAAAATACACTAAGAGCAAGTGCACTTTATCACCAAGTAATATAGGACTTGAGTCCCAGTTATCGATCCCACGAAGAATAAGTGGTAATTACTAAATTCATAAAACTCTTTGTTATCTAGATAATCGAAAGTGTATGAAGAAATTCAAAATAAAATCAAAAAACAAATAAAGAAAAACAATGAATAATTAAGCAAAGAATAAATAATCAATGAGAGAGAGACTAAGGCGCAAGGTTTCCTCGAATCTAATTATTCAGATTTTCTTTCATTTATGATGTAAGGTAATTCTTTTGCCAATATTCACTTACCTGCTACTGAATCCCAATGGTCATGGATGAAACAATATTCTATTCCTAAATTAAATCACTTATTTGGTCATTTAGTTGAATTAATTAGGAATACATTAAGCTTCAATTCAAGAGATGAACTAACATAACTATCAATTCCATTGGTAGGAAAAATTGATGTTTGGTCATTCACCAATCTAATCCTAGGCTTACCATATAGATCCACTCATTGAATGTTGATGGTCACCGGTCAAACAATGAATTAACACATGCCAAAAGTGATTAAATTATGACAAGAATGCAAGTAATATGATAGACCCTAAAAGAAATTACCTTAATCAAATTAGAAATCAAACTCAAATAATTAGGAAAACAAGATTCCCCATAACCCTAGCTATGAGTTTAGCTACTCATATTCAATATAAATAAACTCATATCAAAATACAAACACATGGAAAGAAAACCCAAAGAAAGGGGAAAACTAGAGGGAAATAGAGATCAAAACCCCTTTTACGGTGATTATGATCTTCAAGCCTTTAAGAATTGAATCCTTCCTTCGAAGCCATCCTCCAAGGTTTGCTGTCGCGACACTGCTCTCTTAGGATTAGGAATTTTCTGCATTATTGTGAACTAAAGAGAGCTCATTTTGTTAAACTCATTTTTCCCATTTTATAGAAAAGTTGACAGCTTTTCGTATTTGACTTGCACGATTTTTCTCACCCTTTAGATGGCCAAATTTGCCCTTGATCACAATAGAGAAGTTTTAGGATTTTCTGTTAGCTTTTCAATGTCGTAAACGACGTGTCGATCTGTTCTCTGTAACTCAAGATATGACTCAATTAATGAGGAATGATCAAGATAGTGCAGGAATCTAAATTTTGTCCCAAATCAAATCTCTTTGAGAATTCTTATCCAATCTCTAATCTAAGATTTTGTATCTACTTAGAACTCTAATTAGCATCTAAGAATAAAATAAGAATCTTTCACATATTTATCTTTAGGAATTTTTTTTTTTTTTTGGTATAAAATCTAATGATTTATCTTAAAAATTCAAATATGACTAGGTGAAGAGATATTATTTAAAAATAAATTAAAAAATAAGAATAAACAAAACTAATTAAAAATCCTAATAAATAAACTAAAAGATGAGTGTATTTAACACTCATCAAATACCTCCAAACTTAAACAATTGCTTGTCCTCAAATAAAGAATAGGAATAAAAAAATAAGATTAAACTCAGCATTCAAAAATATGAATTAAGGAAAATTCCACAATTAAATAATTCAATCAAGTTCGGCAATCAAACTTAACCCAGTAAGATCATTCAGCACTTAAAACAATTAGAGGCTTGAGTCTACTTTGCATATTTTCTCTTTACTAACCAATTGAGATCACTCATCTTTTCATCGCTTAAGTGTTTAAGGACAAAGAAATCACTCAAATTTCTCTTGAAAAATGCAATACTATAACTTTGCTTATCAATCTCATTTGCACTTCCAAGTTCACATACAATACAAAAATCAAAAGGACTTCCTTTGGTTGTAACGGGGCCAAGATTATAATGAAAGATAGAAAAAAGATAAAAAAAAGGGGGTAAAGAATGCTTAGGGATAAATTAATACAAAGCAAAATCAAGTTGAAAAGATGATAAATAGAGCATAATGCACAAATATATAACAAATTCTCATTTTCAACCCAATATTCTCATTATTCTTTACCAACAAACTTTTTCTCTCTTTTTTTTCTTCATTTTTTTTCTTTTTTATTTTTTTCTATTTTTTTATTTGTTTTATTTTTTCCACCATTGAATACAAAAATAACCCTTTTATGACTTTTCAATTAACACATCAGATGCTCCATAGAATTCAACCTGATTATTCAATTGGCTATTCAAAGAAATCAATTTTAGGCTCAAATGGGGCAACTAAGGGATTATTTTATCAATGCAACTCTGAAAGTCAAGAAAGAATTAAGCCTAATTGTCTTAATCATATTCAAGTTTGTATGTGAGTCATTAAAGTCTCAACAAGATATCAAAACAAGTTCTAACGCACATAAATCAAGAAAAAACTCACTCCGGAAGAAAAATAGGATTTCATTTATGAAAAATCCAATCATTAAAGTTCAAAACTCACTTTCTGGCTAAGTTGATAAAGAGAACAAAAGTAAGTAGACATGACTAATTTCCAACTAAGACACTAAATTTTACTTTACTTAATTGAACAAGATCGCTTTACACAAAATCAGCTTATGAATGATGGAGTCCCATTTAAAACATATCTCTATCAAGTCAGAATAAATCAAGCAATCAACACATAACCCACAATTCCAACTTAATTACCAACAATACTCAAGTGCTCAATTTTTTTTGTTTTTGATAAAATTGTAAAAGTACCCCAACACTTAAGATAAACATTATCCTCAATGTGAAAAAAAATAAAATAAAGGGGTCAAAGAAAAGAACAACAACCTGATGACAAGTGATATAGTGTTAGGCAGAGGAGAAACACAAGAGTCAGTGCTACAACAAAATCTGAAAAATCTCAAAATACATGAGTAGCATTTAAAAAAAATTAACAAAAGCAATTAAAATAAGATAAATAAAGAAGAAACACAATTGCCTCCTATGAAGCACTTGTTTAACGTCATTAACTCGACATTACCTTTTTCAGATAAATCAAGATGGTTTAAAGCAAGAGAAATAGGAGGACGCATTCTTCCTTTCAAAACAGTGCTTCCTCCCTTCGTCAATGGCCTTGCGAATGCTTCCAACAGCATTTTGAGCTTAATAAGGATTTGGTTGCTCTGGAAGTGCCTTGGTGCAAGAGATCTCGCTAAACCATGGTAGTTTCAGTCGATCAACAAATGAATGACCAATTTGTAAAAGAGCATGGATCATAGGAAGACTTTTATCTATTTCAGCAACTTGAGTTTTCAGAAGGTCAACATCAACATTGTATGATGGTGGGGGGTCTTTGATAGCTAAAGCTTCCTGCTTCTTAGCATGAACGATACTAATAGGGGGCATGGAGATTTGATATTGGGGAAGATTTATCCTCCCTAAAGATATTGATGGTCACATAATCTCCACCCACTCTCAAAATGAGCTCACCCCGAGGTACATCAATCACTGTTCTTGAAGTTTCCAAAAAAGGTCTTCCAAGAATGAGAGGAATATCAGCGTCTTCTTCCATATCCAGTACCACAAAATTAACTGGGAATATAAATTTGTCCACCTTCACTAAAACAACCTCTACCATACCGCGAAGATAAGTGATGGATCTATCAGCAAACTATAATGAAATATTGGTGGGCTTTGGTTCCTGCATTCTCAATTTCTTAAAAACAGAGAATGACATCAAATTAATACTAGCACCCAAATCACATAATGTCTTCTCAAAATAAGAATTACTAATAGAGTAAGGAATAGTAAAACTCCCTGAATTTTTTAATTTCGGAGGTAACTTCTTCAAAAGGATGGCAGAACAATCTTCATTAAGACATACCGTCTCAAATTCCTCAAGCTTGCATTTCTTTGTAAGTATTTCCTTTAAAATTTTTGTATACTTGGATATTTGAGAGATGATTTCAATGAACGAAATATTAATTTGTAATTTCTTGAACATCTCCAAGAATTTGGCAAATTCCTTATCTGACTGATTGTTCTTGAGCCTCTGAGGGAATTAGATCTTAGTATATGATGATGGTTCATATATTGTGCGCTGCTCATGATTCTTCTTCGCTCTCTGCCATTTTGGTTCTTTCTTCTCAACCTCCCCTTCTTTATTGTCATCTAGAATTAAGACATTTTCAGTAAGAACATCATTTTTCTTGGTCTCAATTCCTGACGAGATAGGTGCTTCATTCATATTCTCATCTTTCACATTAGGTTACTCATCAAAAGTATTTCTGTACTCTGGAATTTCCTTTTTCTGGGAGGACTTCCCGAGTTCCTTACCACTTCTCAGGGTAATTGCATAGACTTGTTCTTTCAGATTAGTCTCAGTACGTAGTACTAGGCAATGTCCCTGGTGCCCTTGTTGTCATCAATGTTGCCAACAGACTAATCTGAGTCTCCATGTTCTTCATTCTGGCATCTGAATTCTACATGTACTTCATTACCAAATCTTCAAAGCTTGGCTTTTTTACAGGTGCTTGGAAACCTAGAGGTGGTTGTGAAGCTCTCTGCTGATTCTGCTGATAGCCCTATTGATTTTTCCATTTGAAATTAGGGTGACTCCTCCAACTAGGATTGTACGTATTAGAATACAGATTGTACTGTTGCCAGTTAGAATTACCAACAAAATTTGCTACTTCAGGCTCGGGGGCAAATGGACTACCAACTTGATAATTTGAACTCGTACGAACTTGTCCTCCACATGCTTCACAAATGATTGGTGGAGCCGCACTGTTAGATATCATCAAAGTCTCCACCTTCTTTGTCAATGCTTCTAATTGACTCAGAATAGAAGTAGAAGAATCAATAGCATACACACCTACTTGTTTCTTAGGAATCTGGCACTCATTTTGCCATTGATAACTGTTCAGCGCCATTTCTTCAATTAGTGTTTGGATTTTAGTAGGTGTTTTCCTCCATATTATACCTCCGGCAGTGCAATCAATGAGTGAATGGTTTGGAGGCGACAAACCATTATAAAAAGTTTGATCCTGCTGTCATATGGGAAATATATGATGTAGACATCTCCTCAACAACTCTTGAAAATGTTTCTAAGCTTCATAGAGAGTGTCCATGTCAAACTGTACAAAAGAAGATATGTCATTCCTTAACTTAGCATATTTAGAAGGAGAAAAATACTTAGCCAAAAATTATTGTGTCAACAGATCTCATGTGATGATGGAACCCCTTGGTAGTGACGTTAACCATTGACTCGTTCTATCCCTAAGAGAGAAAGGAAAGAGTTGCAATCGGAATACATCATCTGTCACTCTATTGTACTTGATAGTATCACACAATAGCAAGAACCTAGCCAAATGCTGATTTGGATCATCCAAAGGCAATCTACCAAACTGAACTGAATTTTGAATCATGTAGATCAATGCTAGTTTGATCTCAAAAGTATTAGCTGCCACAGCTGGTATTATAATACTTCCTCCATACCCTTCAGCAGTGGACATGAAATACTCAAGCATGGTCTGCTCTGCTGGGGTAGCTCTTTCTTCATGGTTTGCCTCAACTATTGGATGTCTTTATCTTCTGTCACAGCTGCAATAAAAGACTGCTTCCTTTACTTGTGAGATGTTTTCTCAATTTCAAGATCAAATGTCAAATCAGAAAACTAAGATCGAGTAAGTATAAACAAAAAAAATATGAAGTGACAAATTAATTAAAAATAAAATAAAATAAGAAATAAAAAAAAAAAAATAAAGAATAAAATAAAAAGGCGTCTAAATTAACTAGAGCTTTTCGCTTTTAATATTACCAAACTTATTCTCCGACAATAGAGCCAAAAACTTGATGCACGTAAAATACACTAAGACCAGGTGCACTCTATCGCCAAGTAATATAGGACTTGAGTTCTAGTTATCAATCCCATGAGGAATAAGTGGTAATTACTAGATTTGTAAAACTCTTTGTTATCCAGACTATCAAAAGTGTATGAAGAAATTTAAAATAAAATTAGAAAACAAATAAAGAAAAATAATGAACAATCAAGCAAAGAATAGATAATCAATGAGAGAGAGACTAGGGTGCAAAGTTCACTCGAATCCAATTATTCATATTTTGTTTCATTTATGATGTAAGGTAATTCTTTTGCCAATATTCTCTTACCTGTTATTGAATCCCAATGATCATGGATGAAATAATATTCTATTCTTAAATTAAATCACCTATTTGGTCATTTAGTTGAATTAGTTAGGAATGCATTAAGCTTCAATTCAAGAGATGAACTAACATACTTGTCAATTCCATTGGTAGGAAAAATTGATGTTTGGTCATTCACCAATCTAATCCTAAGCTTACCATATAGATCTACTCATTGAATGCGGATAGTCACTGGTCAAACAATGAATTAACATATGCCAAAAGTGATCAAGTTATGATAAGAATGCAAGTAATATGATAGACCCTAAAAGAAATTACCTTAATCAAATTAGAAATCAAACCCAAATAATTAGGAAAATGAGATTCCCCATAGCCCTAGCTATGAGTTTAGATACTCATGTTTAATATAAACAAAATCATATCAAAATACAAACCCATGAAAAGAAAACCCAAAGAAATGGGAAAACTAGAGGGAAAAAGAAATCAAAACCCTTTTTACGGTGATTATGATTTTCAAGCCTTCAAGAATTGAATCCTTCCTTCAAAGTTGTCCTCCAAGGTCTGCTGCCGCAAAACTACTCTCTTAGGATTAGGGATTTTTTGCGTTATTGTGAACTAAAGAGAGCTCATTTTGCTAAACTCGTTTTCCCCCTTTTATAAAAAAGTTGACAGCTTTTCGTATCTTACTTGCATGATTTTTCTTACCCTTCAGATGGCCAAATTTGCCCTTGATGTCAACAGAGAAGTTTTAGGATTTTCTGTTAGCTTTTCAATGTCATAAACAGCACATCAATCTGATATCTATAGTTCAAGATATGACTCAATTAATGAGAAATGATCAAGATAGTATAAGAATCCGAATTTTGCTACAAATCAAATCTCTTTGAAAAACTTTATCCAATTTCCAATCTAAGATTTTGTATCTAATTAGAACTCTAATTAGCACCCAAGAATAAAATAAGAATCCTTCACATATTTATCTTCGGGAATTTCTTCTTCTTTTACAAAATTTAATGATTTATCCTGAAAATTCAAATATGACTAGGTTAAGAGATAATTATTTAAAAATAAATTAAAAAAAAAAAAAAACAAAAACTAATTAAAAATCAATTAAAAATCCTAATAAATAAACAAAAAAGATGAGTGTATTTAACACTCATCATATACCCACTTGAATTTGAGGGAGGATATTAACATGATTAATTATAATTGAGATTATAATTGATTACGATTGATTTTAGGAATGATTGTAATTAATTTATTATAGAATTAGCAGCTTTCTTGTACAAATAGAGGTGAGTCCTGCTGTATTCATTTATTCAGAAATATACACAAATTACTAATATTTGTCTCCCTATTTCTATTTTTAACAAAATATCAGAGAGATATCATCTTCCATAACCTGCCTCTCTTTCTCTATTTCTCACAATAACTAGTAAAATTGACTAATGTGACAACAAGGTCTTTGGGTAATACACCTACCTTGGAATGGAACAAACTCTTACCTCCCATAACAACTTTAATTAATGTAGATAATAATAAAAAAAATAGTCTCCACTGGCCTACCTCTGACTTTGCTAATGATAATGCACTTTATTACAATAAATTTTTGTATGGTCGAGTTTATGATGATCTTGTGATTCAATCGTGCAGATCTAATTTGTATGGTAAGAGTAAGTAATTTTTATGTAGAAGTTGTTGTGTAAAACAGATCTAAATCGTTTACTCTACAAACTAAAAGTGGACGATCTATATACTTTTTTTTATTTGTGAAAATTATCAACAAACTACATTATAATAACAATTGAAAACAGTTATAAGTTTTCAACTCAAAAAAAAAAAAAAACAGTTATAAGTTTTCAACTCAAAAAAAAAAAAAAAAAAACAGTTATAAGTTCACTTCATAAATTGCACCAAGTATGAACAAACAAAAAATAAAATTAAACCAAGTACGAATAATTAATCACCGACAGTTGCTTGAGTCTACCTTCATTTCAAATACAAAAGCTATTAATTTTAAGTGTGAAAACTCAGAAGGGAAAGTAGAAGTCATTGGCTAGTTCTATTGATCATTTTATAAATTATAATGCAATGCATGTCAATCGACAGAGTAGTTTCTCAGAACTATCCAAATATTTAATTTTCTTTTTTGGTCCACAGTCCACACTATCAAATAATTGATAGGAGAGAGAGAAAGAGAGAGCGATAAATCCCACATAAATCAGACACAACTTTAGACAACCATTCAAGATTTCGAAATTAGGTATCAAAAGGAAATGACAAAAAATATAGGAAAAAAATTCGCGAAGACAATATTTCAATGTTAGAATAAATAGATATATACCTCACAAACCACGAATAATTAAATCAGATTCTTGTCTTTTCTTTCTTTTATAGGGTAAAGAAAAATAAAGGTGTATCAACATTTCTAGTTAGCTTCTTTATTCTCTGCTTAGCTTGCAGCCTTTATCAAACAAAAATATTTTTTGAGCACCTAAAATATAACATTCACTTAAAATAAGGTGTCACATATGAGTATGATTCATTATTTTTATATACCATATATCAAGCTATAATAAATATATTATATGTAAATGTAAGTATGGTGGCATATTCTGAATGCTTAAATATCAAAACTCTATCAAATCCAAATCCAAGCGCTTTGTAAAAGGTAAACTTACCAAGATGATTGGTTGTTGTTAAATGGTAAAGAAACAAACTATAAAATGGGAGGCACTTGCTTTGTTATGAGCAGAATCAAAACCCACTTTGAAGAGAACCTGGGAAAAATGGGGTCTCCTTTGGCCTCTGCTTCTCTCACTCTTGCATTGGCCATAATCTTCTTCAGTTTACCATCTAAAATCTCAGCAAACTACGCCTACCACTCTCCACCACCACCGGTCCACTCACCACCTCCCCCTAAGGCTCCTTACCATTACCCATCTCCACCACCACCACCTTACAAGAAGCCCTACAACTACCCATCTCCACCACCTCCAAAGCACGAGCACGAGCACAAGCACCCTCACCCTCATCCAGTCTACCACTCTCCCCCTCCACCACCAAAGAAGCCCTACAAATACCCATCTCCCCCACCACCAGAGCACAAGTACCCTCACCCTCACCCCCACCCTCTCCCAGTGTACCACTCTCCTCCACCACCACCTAAGAAGCCATACAAGTACCCATCTCCTCCACCACCAATTCACACGTACCCTCCCCACGTTCCCCACCCAGTTTACCACTCTCCTCCTCCTCCGGTCCATTCCCCACCTCCACCACACTACGCCTATAAATCACCTCCTCCACCTTACCACTCCTAGATAGTGGTTTTGCGTCACACCAACATGGTAATCTTTCATGTAACCTACATTAATATTATATTATTAGTACAAAATTTCCCTTCACTAATTAACTTCTATTTTCTATTTTCTCTTCACCCACTTATCAGTATTTAGTTGTTAAGTATAATCTTAATTTGAAACCAAAATTCATGTTACGAAACATTCTTTCAGTATTTAATATTTTAGCTAGTCTGCATTTCACGTAAAATATTTATCTTATTGGATTTGGTTAAGGGATCAGACATCGAATGACAGACCAATATGTACGTATTTTTTGTAGGATCTAAGCAGAAAGTGTGAAAACAAAGAAAGCAATGGACGGGACTGAGCACTTTATAAATACACAAAGAAGAATAAGCGGAAACCTTTCACATATTTCGTCCAAATGTTTGATTATTGTTTGGAGGACTGCGTTCTTTTATTTATTTTAATTGTATTGTATTTGTTGTATTAGACAGTTGTAAGGCACTGCCCCTCCATGTATTTGCAGTTGCCTGCATCCAATGTAATTTTCAAAGTGTGTTTGTTTATCAGGCCGACGAGCCAATATATAAAACAAATAACTATATATTCCCTCTCTCGTAGTGGGAATAAATTCGTCCCTTGTATGCTTCTGTTCTATTATTTTTATGATAATAATTCACGTTTATTTGTTAGTAATTAGTTATATTTTTATAGTGTTAACTTTTTCGGGATTAATTTTTTATTGCTGCTATTTAAAAGCTTTGTTAATTAATTAGCACATTTTAAGATAAACAAATTATTAATAAACATAAAAGAATACAATAATAGATGTAAAAATTTGGGTGAGCAAGTAGAACTTTTTTTTTTCAATCAAGTATCCGGTGCCTTCTTAACAAACATGAAGAAAATCTCCATGACCTTGGTATCCCTCTTATCAACCCTCTAGCGCATAAGAGTTTAAGACAAATAGCTAACATCAAACGTTAAAATGGAGACTCATGGGGCAACCAGCCGGTCGGCGACGAGAACAAGAAGCTCTATCTTTTGTGATGCTGGCATCACGATTTTAAACGGTCACCAGCTCGCTGGTGAGGAACTTGCAACCATGGATGTGACTACGTTCGAACTTCAAACTAGTGAACCACCAGTTTTTACTGGTTTTATACTGGTTTGTCTGATTTTTCACTAGTTTTTTCCATCGTCGATTTTAAGCTTTGAATAGATTGGACAGATGGCCGATTCACCGATTTTTCAGGTGAACCCGTTGGTCTGGTCTGATTTTTTCATCACTGTGTGAAGTAAAATTGCACATATATTTAGTTTTATTTATTAGGATTTTTATTTAATATTATTTGTTTTTATCTGATTTTAGTTATTTTATTTAAGTTTTGCATAAGTTTATCTGCTCTAAGTCTTTTATCGTTTTATTAGATTTTTCAAGGGTAATATAGAAGATTTTTAGATTAAAGTAAGAGTTATCTTGATGACCATATTTTAATTAGGGGTTCTATCTAGTCCTAATCTGATCCAAAACCTAAGTTGTTGGTGAAGACCCAAAATTGATTTTGATTAGGTTGTTATCCTTATCAGAAAGCCAAGCAGTTAGAAGCTAAAAAGAGGATTAGAAGATTAATATAATAAGCAGAAAATTAAGAGATTACACGAACCACTTACACTCTCACTCTGGCACGTGGAATTGGAGCAAGAAAGACGGCAAGAGCAAGAGCACCTAGGAGATCATAGAGCGACATCAGGTTTCATATTTTCTCTCCATTGATTTTCTCATGTTGTTCTTGAGAATTACGATTTGCTCTATTACATTGAAAGGCTAAGTTTTCTATTTCTAGGATTAGGGAAGTGACTCATCTTTAGTATGTAATTTGATCTATTTGTTTTCTTAATTAGTGAAAGTATTGTTTCTTGATTCAATGTTAGCATTCCTAATAATTGCTTTATGATTAGCCTCATAAATGCATAAATTTAAGATATTTGGTTAAAGAAACGAGAGATGAATTCTAACAATTAGAACCTCTAATAATTGAACCTAGGATATTGGATCTAGAAATAAGCTAAAATCTTTTGAGGAAACATGAATTATCAAAGAACTTAATGTGTTTCAATTAACATAGTACCTTTGTGAACGAGTATTATTTTAATTCTAATACGGTCACTTAAACTCGAGAGATGGATTTAAATTACATTAAGATAACTCACCTTCAAGAACAATGCCAATCAAGAGTGAATAGTGAATATTGCTATTAATTGGTGGAGTGAATGCCGAACTTAAATGCTTGATAAGTTGAATTTACTCCTAATTAAAACTTCATTACTTGCATACTTGTTTAATTTAATTCCTTTTCATTGATTTAGCTAATTTAATTTCTCTTTCTAGTAATTTTCCTAAAAAATCATTAGTCTAGTTAATTAGAATTTATGTGGTATAATATTTAATTATGATCTTCATGGGAACAATATATGACTCACCACTCTATTACTTCAGATGACCCGTGCACTTACGGTCTAATCTATACAAGATGCACTCTTTAATGATTACAGGTTTCCTTCTCTACTTCAACTTACTTCCTCTTCCTCCTCCTCTTCCTTGTAGTCCTCTCCCACTGTTTATGGTGGCCACCACTCTTGGTTTTTGTCCCTACCTCATCTACTCAGTCAACTCTCCTTTCCTCTTCTTCTACTCCATCTTGTTCTCCTTCTTTCTGTGTTGCTTCAGATTCTTCGAGTTTTGGTTCCTCTACCAATCTTGCTACACATACTATTCAATCTCATCAGTCCACTTCTCAGTATCCTACTGATCATCTTTCTCTTTCTTTTTTTGAGTTTCTTGTTATCTAAGGCCCTACAACCACTTCTTTGACCTTTGTCCTCCCTCATCATCTTATGCAAACAAGGTCTAAATCCAGTATATTTGAACCCAAAATACTCCTAATTGAGACTGTACCTACCTCTGTCTAGCAAGTTCTCTCTAGTCTTCAGTGGAAATTAGCCATGCAACAAGATTTTGATGCTCTTTTGGCTAACCAAACCTGGACCACGGTGCCACTATCCTCCAATAGAACTACAATACGATGTAAATAGGTGTTCTAGATTAAAGAAAATTCTGATAGAAGTATGCAAAAAAAAAAAAAAGGCTATGTTAGTTGCTAAGGGTTCCATTAACAGTAGGGGTTTGACTATAATGAGATTGAGACATTATCTATAGTTGTAAAACTAGCTACCATCAGAGCCTGATCTTAAGCAAAACTCTATTAAGCAAGTTAAAGAATGCATTGTATGGTCTTAAGCAAGCTCTTCGAGCCTGGTTTGAGAAGTTAGGACAAACTCTGCAAAACCTTGTATTCAACTCCAACAAATATGATCCATCATTATTTGTGAAATCCTCCTCTACACATTGCATCTATATCCTGATATACGTTGATGACATTATCATTAGTGGGACCTATTCCAATCTAGTACTACTACTAATTACTAGTCTCAACAAGGCCTTGGCTCTTAAGGAAATAGGGAATCTCAATTATTTCCTTGGCATTAAGGTTCATACTTTAAATGATGGGTCTTGGCATCTCTCTCAGACAAAGTATATCTAAGATCCTTTTAATAAAGCAAACATCTTTGAATCTAGGAGTATCAGCACGCCCATGGTTTTCAAATTGAAATTATCCAAATTTGTGAACAATTATATGCAAGATCCTTATCTTTACAAGTCCATAGTTTGGTGCACTACAGTATGTGGCCATCACACAAACTGAAATTTCTTACAGTGTGAGCTACAGTTCCCTCTTGAAGCGCATTGGAAGTCAATCAAGTGCATTCTCAGGCTTCTAAAAGGAACACTTTCTTGGGGGTTGCTTCTTCAGCCAGCAAAATAACTCATTCTCTGTCAATATTGTGATGTCAATTTTCCAAATGATAGACGATCAACCTTAGGTGCCCGTGTCCTTCTTGGTCCAAATTTGAAGTTGTGGTGGTCAAGAAACAACTAGTAGTGGCAAGATATAACACTAAGCCAAAATATAGAAGTCTTGCCACCAATGCCAGTGAGATTCTTTGAATTCAAACCTTGCTAAGGGAACTTCATATGCCTATCTATACTCCTCCTTATATCTTCTTGTTAGGTGATAAATCTTAATTTTTTATTCCACAGAGAAAATGCCTCAAGTGTACAAATGTGAGGCTACCTTTCGACGAAAAATAACATGATAGAGAATGATGCAAGATATCAGCCATAATGTGACTTGGTGACGAAAATGACTAAGTTACAATTTAACAGAATCAATGCTGACAGGAGAACATCATTTGACAAGAATGACTAAAAGCTAAGTTCTGTCGAATGATGCATAAAACTGTCGAAGAAAATGGAAGAATGAAAAGTGCCAAGTTACAATTCAACAAAGTATTGACAAGGGGGTGTGGTTCGAAAAAATTGTTAGAAACCAAGTTTCGTCAAACAAGTTGTACAAAGCTGTCAAAGATACTAGAAGATCAACAGAAATGCCTAAGTGATGGAATTGCTACTTGACTTGTCAAGAAAGAGGTAGAAAATATTATCGAATATACAGAAGAGTCAAGACCCCTATTTTGAAGTCAAATTAGGCAGTTATGTCTAAATGTTTCAATTTAGATATAATGTAACTATTATAGGCATAGCCTATGAATAACAATAACTGCTACCTATGTGTTAAGTTTTAAAGTAGTTAGTTACTTTCATAGTTTACCTATAAATATTAGGATTTACGATGTACAAATGGTTGGATATTTGATTGAAATCCTAAACATCTCACTCAAGCAGATATACGAATATAGATCAAGTATGTCTTCCACTCTTTACTTTTAAGCAAGTTAAATTTCAATGCAATTTACATTCATCTTTTTATATTTCTGTACTTGTCCTTATATTTCCTTTACTTTTCCTGCACTTTAAATTACTTTTATTAATGTTCTTTATATTTCTGCACTTTATATTTCTGCACTTTATTTTTCTTGTACTTTACACTCTATTGTCATTTACATGCTTTCTTTTGCATTTCCAATTTTTTTTATATATTTTCCTTTATTCTCATGAATTTACATTCCTTTTTCATAAATTTCATTTGAAAAAATCATTGTCATACTCCGTGAAATTGATTTTGTCATATTTGTATGTAATTTTAATAGATAAATCTTTTGAAACTTTGACACGAGATTACCACATAACTCAAAACCCACATTCATCTGATTTTTATTATTTGTTTGTCGAACTTGGTCTTAACCAAAAAACGTCATAAACAAATTGGCACACTCGGTGGGACGAGTTTAGAGTAACTCGTAAGTGTCACGAACCTTTTTACACTAGAAAATGTTTTTATGCGTCTAAGAAGTGGAAAGTTAATAATTTCATATTCTTACAACTCACAAACCATGAGCGACACAAATAATCAGAATAATCAAGTGTCAAATCTTCCTGTAACCACTGAGGAGGAGCTTCCTTATCCAGATGTGGTACCCACAGGTGCTCTACAAGGAAACCCAGTGTTGGAACAGGTTGTGGTGCCTATAGTGAGTCAACCTTCACCGAGTAGTATAGTGAATTCAGGTTCAAGAGGGACACAGCCTATGATACAGCCTTTATATGGCATGCCATTTGGATTCTTAAACAATTCGACTGGCCAACTAATAAGTTCTGCCCTAGTTAACTAGCCAGTGACTTTGGCAGGGGGCAGAATAGTGGCATTGGCTAAGTGGCAGGAATAAGTGTCACAACTCCTGCTTAGCAAGAACGGTTGAATTTGAGACCACCTATTTTTCCAAGCATGCCTAGACAAATTCCTCAGAGCACTGTCAGTTTGACGCCTACCACATTGGCTAGTGTACATCAACAAATTGATGACAGCAACCATGACATGGTTAACATGTTCACCCAACAAATGGGTACCGTAATTACGCCTCTCATGAAAAATACTAACAATGTGTGTAATGCATTAGCCTTGCAAATGTCTAAGTTAAATCAAGCCTTGGGAATAGTGGTGCCTGAAAATAATAATATTCCACAAGGACCAGAAACCATGGCCCAACGACCTTAGGGTGTCGGCCAAGGACAAATACATATAGCACAACCACGAAATGGTGTTGGCCTCGGACAAATTCACTGAAAAGTATTGCAAGCACAAGTTGAAACACCACAAGTTAACGCAATGCAAGGACAAGACCAACCTAGAATGGAATATGGTCAAGTCCATTTACTTCATCGTAATGAGGAACCAGGAATGGGTATGCATCCTGCTTTAGGTGCTCTTCGACAAAATATTATAGGGAATCAAGTGGAACAAAATGTCAACTAAGTGGTTAAGCAAGTTCTGAACAGATTTGGCTTCAACGTTGGCTATGCCAACCAGCCATATTTTGTATCAGCATTCCTAGATTGGGTCCAACAGGCAGAAATGCCTAGAGGGATCAAACTCCCTAAACTTTCTAAATTCTCTAGAGAAAATGGAGAGTCGACCGTCGAGTATATTGCACGATATACAATAGAGATAGGTGAGTTAGCAAATGTAGAAAGCCTTAAGATGAGGTTCTTTCCTAGTTCACTCACGAAAAATGCCTTTTCTTGGTTTTCCACCTTGAGACCTAATTCCGTTCATTCATGGGTACAATTGGAAAGGATTTTACATGATCAATTTTTCAGAGGTGACATAAAAGTTAGTCTGACAGATTTATTCAATATTAAAAGAATGTATAATGAATCTGTCGATGATTACTTGGCTAGGTTCAGGCAAATGAAAAGTAGGTGTTTCACACCTATCCCTGAAGCAAAAATAGTTAAGATAGCCACTAGGGGATTGGATTATTATGTCAGGAAGAAACTTGTCAATCAACACCTTATTGATTTAGCCCAATTAGGAGAGAAAGTCAGGCAAATTGAGTAATTAAAGACTAAAAAATTACAAAAGCAAAAGAAATTTTTTAAAAGAGAGAAAATCAACTTTGTCAGATTAGAAGAATCTGACGAAGAAGTTACAAGTCCTGACGAATTTGAAGTAAACCTTGCTGAGTTGAAAAATGGTCCTCCTTATGTTTGTCAAGCTTTAAAGCCTGCAGGGGCTAAAAAGAAAATGAGTTATGTCAATAAGAAAGTATATACGTTTGATATTATGAAAGCCGACCAAATTTTTGATGTTTTGTTAAAAGACAAGCAAATCAAATTGTTGGATAATCATAGGCTTTTGAAGCCTAATGAAATTAAAGACCGAAAATATTGTAAGTATCATAATATCATTGGTCATGTAACTAATGAATGTATACATTTCAGGGACATAATTCAGAAAGCACTCATGGAAGGAAGACTCACGTTTGCTGACAAACAGAGGAGTGAAATGAAGGTTGACACGGAGCCATTTGGTAAACAAGTGTCAAATGTGGAAGGCCAAGTTCCTCTGAACATTGCATGATTAACATTCAAGCCAAAGCTCAAAATGTGTCAAATTTATCAAATCCGCTATTTAAGATGGTGAAAATGCCAGATTCACATAATATCTTCCCAAAGCCTAGAGAGCCATGACAAGCCTTCTTAGAAAGAATGGAATGTAGTGGCAGAGTGAAGCTCTGCCCAACATGTTTAACATTTTTTGACTACTTGGCTGCCCAAGGAGCCAACAGTCGAAGATCATAGTCAAAGGGTTCCTAGAAAAGAAGCGGATCATTCAACAATACTAAAAGGAATTTTTGGCAAAAACCATTTTATGCACCAAGGCCAAGGCCAAATTATTCACCTAGGTTGAATACAAATGGTAGGTTTATAGAATCATCAGGAGAATATGTGGGAAGTAATCAAATCCATCAAACATCGGATAGACAATGACTAGAGTTCCACCTGCTAACATTTCGGTGGATATCTAGGTGAAGAAATTTGCAATGGCTCATTTCCCCAAGATACGTAGTGGGTTGAAAGCTAGAAGGGATAGATTTCAGAACAACACTCCATTTTGGAACGAAGATTATCAACATAGTAGATTGATGCAAGCCAGAAATCTGAATGGCCAAGATATGCATGGGCCATCGAGTCGAGTGTCGCTGTCAAGAAGCCAAAAAAGACGACTTCAAAGGCTCAGGCAGGCACAGAAGAAGAACTTGGCTGATAAAATAATAATTAAAGAACAACCTTCTGATAAGGGTTGTTTGGTGGTGGAAGCAAAGCCAACACAAGAAAAGGACCAAGCAGATAATAAGCTAAAAAGTATTGTCAGAAAAGAGTCTGTTGATGCTAGGGGGCAACTTCTACTCAACCAACAGTGACAGTTAGACAATCAGAAAGAAAGTAATGGTAGAAAAAACTTATGGAGAAAAACAAGGGTGTAGAGGACATTCAAGGCCAATTCCGTAAGAAATGGCACATTGGACTAGTGGCTGCTAAAAAGGCCGCTAGAAAGGAAATCCTGATCAGTCAAGATAAGTTTGGAGATCAAGAGGTCGAAGACTGGTCCCAAAAGGAAGTTATGAAAATTTTGAAGGACCAGAGATAGATGTCGAATAGAAAAGGAAGATGCTTTCTGAGGTAAAGAAGGAAGGTGAGTTAGTCGAATTCAAACCAGAATGCAAATGCTACTAACTTGAACCTATCAATGGATGAAGTCATTGAGGCCCTCAATGATCCCGATGATCTTCTTGGTTTTGATGATAAAGAAACTTTTGACATGGATTTGGATCTAAATAAATACTTGGATGATATAATCATGGCAATGGGTAGTACTTTTTCTGATGTGGGATCAGATAGAGGATCAATCGACAGAAATTATGTCAGGATTGGAATATATTTTGATGATGAAGAAGCAAGAGACAAGAAGGATTTTTTGATAATGAATGTCAATTTAATCTCAGTAATACCAGTTGAATTTGAAGGGCATTATGAAGTAGAGTATCTTGCTGAGAATGAAGATGAATGGGAAGATTTAGCAAATGATGGTCTCTTTCTAGAAGAAAATATGATTACCGTGTTTAACAACCTGGCACAATTTGAAAAGAAAACTGATGAACAAAAGTCTCATTTGCGTCCATTGCATGTCAGAGCGTTATTGGAAGGAAAACCCACCAACAAAGTATTGATAGATGGAAGGGTTGCCATTAATCTTATTCCTAAAGCGATGTTCAAGAAACTTGGAAAGAACGAGTCAGACCTGATACCGATAAATATGATTGTCAATGATTTCAATGGCAAGAATTCTCCATCGGACGGAGTTACTACTTTCTATTGGGTAGAGACTGGATTCATGTTGTTGGAGCGATTCCTTTGACAGTACATCAAAAAATGGTCCTTTGGAATGCAGAGGATCAAATTAAAGTAATAGAAGCTGATGACAGCCTATGTTATTTACAACAACTTCATATAGATTTCAAGGTATATGCACCGAATATCAAGCCTGTTACTATCATTGATGGAGTTATTGACAGAAAAGCTCTGAAAGCTTGCCTGATGGACTAATTTGGTAGTCAGCTAGTAGACAAGGCCGACGAGGAATGACCAAGCACTAGAAATGGCTGTTGAAGATCACCTGAGCAGGTTGTCGGCCTATCTAGTCGACAAAACGATGTGTACCTCAGAAGGTGCATTATCAGATTGCGCTTTAGACGACGGCCCTTTAGGATTTGAAAAAGGGACTGATGAAAAACAAAATGTTGAAGTAGAAGATACTCTGGAAGAGATAAATTTGGGTGATGAAACAAATAAGAGACTTATATTTGTAAGTTCTACTCTGCTAGAGGAATTCAAGAAAGAGCTTGTCAACTTAATAATAGAATACAGAGATTGTTTTGCTTGGAATTACAGTGAAATGCCTGGATTAAGTAGAGACCTTGTCGAGCATAGATTACCACTTAAAGAAGGATGTAGACCTATCAAACAAGCAAACGGGAGGTTTGCTCCTGAGGTGGTGCTTAAAATTAAAGAAGAGGTCGAAAGGCTACTCAAAGCTAAGTTTATTAGAACTACTAGGTATGTCAAATGACTTTCTAATGTAGTTCTTATTGTTAAGAAAAATGGCAAGTTAAGGGTATGCATAGACTTTAGAAATTTAAATGTTACAACTCCTAAAGATGAATATCCTATGCCCATAGTAGATATGTTAGTTGACACTGCGTCTGGGCATGAAATTTTAAGTTGTATGGATGGTCATGCAGGTTATAATCAGATCTTTATAGCCAAGGAGGATGTGTCGAAAACTGCCTTCAGACGTCCATATGCTATTGGGACTTATGAATAGGTAGTCATGCTTTTTTATTTGAAGAATGCAGGGGCCACCTACCAAATAGCAATGAACACTATTTTCCATGATGTCATTGGCAAGTTCATGGAAGTGTACATTGACGATGTGATTGTCAAGTCGGAGACCAAAGAGAATTACTTGACGCATTTGAGGCAGGCATTCGAAAGAATAAGAAAGCACAGCCTTAAAATGAATCCAAACAAGTGTGGCTTTGGAGTGTCAGCTGCCAAATTTTTGGCATTCTTAGTTCACAAAAAAGGTATTGAAGTGGACAAGAACAAAGCCAAAGCTATTTTGAAAGCTGATGCACTGACAAATAAGAAAGAGCTACAATCTTTCTTAGGGAAAGTGAATTTTTTAAGGAAATTCATTTCCAACTTGTCGGGAAGGACCAGAGTTTTTGCACCATTAATCAAGTTGAAGGCTGAGTAAGAATTTGTGTGGGAACCTTGTCACCAAGAAGCCTTCGACCAAATCAAGCAATATTTGATGAATCCACTGGTCATGGTGCCTGCAGTGCCTCATCGACCATTGAAATTGTACATATCAACATCAGAAGAGACTATAGGTAGTTTACTGGCTCAAGAAGATGGGAATGGTGTCGAAAGAGCTGTTTAATACCTTAGTCGAGTATTAAATGAAGCTGAAAGAAGATATAATGCTATAGAAAAATTGTGTTTAGCATTGTATTTTTCTTGTACGAAGTTAAGATATTATATGATGCCTTGTAATGTACTGGTTATGTAAAAAATTGATGTAATAAAATACATGTTATCCAAACCAATTTTGAATGGACGTATTGGCAAATGGAGATAAAAGTTGTCAAAGGCTAACTCATTGCTGATTTCTTGACTGACCATCCTTGTTTGGATGTTGATACTATTAATTTCGTTGAGTTGAAACATTGGCATCTTTATTTCGACGGCTTAAGGCATCAAAAAAGAGTTAGAGTAGGGGTTTTAATTATTTCTCCTCAAGGGATTTCAACTAAGTTCATGTTTGAACTCAAATATAATTGTTCCAACAATGAAGCTGAGTATGAAGCCTTAATTGTTGGATTAGAAATACTCTTGGATATGGGAGCACGTAATATACATATCTCTGGGGATTCATAGTTAGTTGTCAAACAACTTACGCAACAATACAAATGTGTCAGTCATAATTTGACTAAATATTGTATTGTGGCAAGTAAGTTAATGAAGAAGTTTGATAATGTAACTGTCGAATATATTCCTAGAAATTTAAATCAAGAGGCTAATGAATTGGCTCAAATAGCCTCTGGTTATAAAGTTTCTCTAAAGATTTTATCAGATTTGATGGAGATTCGAGAACTCTTGTATCCACTAGAGGAACGAGATATCCTACAAAATGATATTTCGACAAATAATGATCGGAGGAAACCAATAATAGAGTATTTGGAGAATCCTGGTCAAGATGCAAATAGGAAACTTAAGTATAAAGCATCGAAGTTTGTCGTGTTGGGTGGAGCACTTTATAGGAGATCTATAGACGGGAATTTGGAAACTTGTTTGAATGAGGCAGAGGCATACATTGCCTTGTCAAAAGTCCATGAAGGAATTTGTGGAGCTTATCAGGCAAGAGATAAGATGAAATGGATCCTTCGACGACAAAGGTATTATTGGCCTACTCTAGTTAGGGATTGTATAATGTTTGTTAAGTCTTGTGAAGAATGTCAAAAACATGGTTATATACAAAATGTCCCAGCTAGTGAGTTGTATTCTATTGTCAAACCTTGGCCCTTTAGAGGATGGGCTTTAGACATAATAGGCCAAATACACCCAACTTCATCAAAAGGACATAAATACATCTTAGTTGGAGTGGATTATTTCACTAAATAGGTTGAGGCTGTTGCTTTGAAAAACATAACCCAGTAAGATGTAATTGATTTTATAGAAAATCGTATAGTTTACCAGTTTGGGATACCATAAACTTTGATGACTGATCAAGGTACAATATTTATTGGTAGAAGAATTGTTGAATATGCTAATTCCAAAAAAAATAAAAATGTTAACATCAACTCCATATTATGCTCAAGTAAATGGCCAAGTAGAGGCCATGAATAAAATAATTATCAGTTTGATTAAAAAGCATATTGGTCAACAGCCCAGGAATTGGCATAATACTCTTGATAAAATCTTATGGGCATATAGAAACTCTCCAAGGGAATCGACAGGCACTTCACCATATAAGTTAGTTTATGGCCATGATGCAATTTTTCTAGTTGAGATTAACCTTCAATCAATTCGTATTCAAAAGTAAGATGAATTACCAATAGAACATTATTGGAATTTGATGTTTGATGAATTAAACGAATTACATGATGAAAGGTTGATTGCATTAGAAAATTTAATTCGATAAAAAGAAAGAATTGTAAAATTTTATGACAGTCAAATTAAGTACAAATCTTTTAAGGTTGATGATTTGGTTTAGAAGGTGATTTTGCCCATGGATAGAAATTGTCGAGAATATGGTAAATGGTCCCCAAAATAGGAAGGACCATTCAAAATTATTCAAGTGTTTTCTGGAAATGCTTATAAACTTGTTGAGATTAATTCTGGTTTAAGGATTAATCTATAAATGGCAAGTATTTAAAGCCACATAAATAGACAATGTGTGAAGTAAAGATTGGCAGAGAATAAATAAGGAAAATTTTTTTTATTTCTTCAAGATACTTGACAATTACAAGTTACATTGTCGAGACAATCTAAGTCAATAGAAAACATAAATATTTGTCAGGTAAGCTAAACCGAAGAATACTAAATATATTTCAAGGCTGCGTCTTCCTTAGAGCTTCCCAAGAAGTTTCAAGTGATTCATTGTCGGCTAGAGCGAATTGGCAGTCAGGCTCCAGAGATTGTATTTTGGTAATAAGGCCCTTGACTTTACTTCTTAGTTGACAGGAATCACTTTGAATCTTCTATTGATTTGCTAGAAGCCGTGATAGCAAGATGCAGAGAAACACAGAAAAGATTCGAAGGAGATGCAAGCTATTGTGAATGATAAAATAGCAAACTTACTATTGATGAGATATTTAGAAGAAAAAATGCAAGTTTCAAAAAGTGGCTGTTGCGATTACGGCTATGTAATTATGATCCTTATTTTTGGGGAAAAAACATATTTGATGTTATTCTTGATAAGCATTAAATCTTATCAGAAGATTTTCATTTGAATTTTGTTTAAAAAAAATTCAAAATTCAAAATTAAGTTATTTGTTATAAAATTTTGTCTTTCTCTAGAAGCCGTCGAAAGCCAAACTTTAGGGGGCATCTATTAGGTAATAAATCTTAATTTTGGATTTGACAAAGAAAATGCCTCAAGTGTACAAATGTGAGACTACCTTTCGATGAAAAATAACATGATAAAGAATTATGAAAGATGTCAGCCATAATGTGACTTGGTGATGAAAATGGCTAAGTTACAATTTGACAGAATCAATGCTGACAGGAGAACATCATTTGACAAGAATGGCTAAAAGCTAAGTTCTATCGAATGATGCATAAAACTGTCGAAGAAAATGAAGAATGAAAAGTGCCAAGTTATGATTCAACAGAGTATTGACAAGGGGGTGTGGTTCGAAAAATTTGTTAGAAACTAAGTTTCGTCAAACAAGTTGTACAAAGTTGTCAAAGATACTAGAAGGTCAGCAGAAATGACTAAGTGATGGAATTGTTACTTGACTTGTCAAGAAAGAGACAGAAAATGTTATCGAATATACAGAAAAGTCAAGACCCCTATTTTGAAGTCAAATTAGGCAGTTATGTCTAAATGTTTCAATTTAGATATAATTAACTGTTATAGGCGTAGCCTATGAATAAAAATAACTGCTACCTACGTGTCAAGTTTTAAAGTAATTAGTTACTTTCACAATTTACTTATAAATATTAGGATTCACGATATACAAATGGTTGGATATTTGATTGAAATCCTAAACATCTCACTCAACCAGATATACGAATATAGATCAAGTATGCCTTCCATTCTTTACTTTCAAGCAAGTTAAATTTCAATGCAATTTACATTCATCCTTTTACATTTCTGCACTTGTCCTTATATTTCCTTTACTTTTCCTGCACTTTAAATTCACGTTCTTTTACATTAATGTTCTTTACATTTCTGCACTTTATTTTTCTTGTACTTTACACTCTATTGTCATTTACATGCTTTCTTTTGCATTTCCAATTTTTTACATGTTTTCCTTTATTCTCATGAATTTACATTCCTTTTTCATAACTTTCATTTGACAAAATCATTGTCATACTCCGTAAAATTGATTTTGTCATATTTTTATGTAATTTTAATAGACAAATCTTTTGAAACTTTGATACGAGATTACCGCATAACTCAAAACCCACATCTGATTTTCATTATTTGTTTGTCGGACTTGGTCTTAACCAAAAAATGCCATAAACACTTCTATGATAACTTAAGCACAATCTTTTTATCCAATAATCCAGTCCTTCATGCTAGGATTAAGCGCATGGAACTGGTTGTGTTTTTGGTTTGTGAGAAGGTAGTACAAAAGCAATTGGTGGTGAAACACATACCAATTTTAGATCAAACAGCAAACATACTAACACTACTAAAAATAATGTAAATAGCGATGAAATTTAGCAAGAGAATAAAATCCATGACTACTAGCGACAAAAACTATCACAGATTTCATTTGTTGGATTTAGTGATAGAATTTAGCGATGGAATTAGTCCATCTCTAAATTATCCGTGATAAATTTCATCGCTAAATCACTTTATTTCTTAAAATATAAATGTTTTATTGTATGAAATACATAGCGATGAAAAAAATTTTGTCACTAAGTTTCTTATATGCAAAAAATGAAAATTTTATTATTGAAAACCCAAAGGCAAAAATCAAACCTAGTACATTATAATGACATAAACACTCCACTTACCACTAAGCCATACTTGGTTGTTACGCTTATATTTACATATTATATATTTTTATAATTAAATTAATACTTTTATATCATTCTTTCCTTTTTCCATTCCCTCTCATTCTCATTTGCCCTAAACACCCTAATCTTACGAGCAACACTCTGTAGAACCCTAATCTTCAATCGAACTCTGCAACAATCACTGCAAGCAAGAAGCCATTAAAGCAACACCAGGAATCCTGTTGTGAGATCGCTTTTCCTAGGATCACTGGCAATTCCTTCGATTCTTGTTCTATTTCTTGCTGATTTTTTCTTTGTCTCTGTTTATGCAAATTCTCTTCGCTCATATAAGCTCAAAGCTCATCGTTACGTTGATACGATGTCGCTTTGTCTTTTTTTTTTGTATAATCAGTTTGTCTGTTTATTGGTTCTTGCCTTCTTGTTTGCCATGATGAAATGAGGATGTTTGATGGTTTTTTCTGTTGCTTCTATCGCTCTCCTTTCATCTCAGCCCTCTTTCTCTTTTTTATCTATGTGGTTTTTTTTTTCATATAAAGAAAATGTGTGTGTGGAGTGAAGTGTGTGAAATGCTGAAGAATGATGCCAAAATGTGTTGTGTGTACGTGAGTGGCATGGGAGGCAAAATTGTGAAATTGTGTTATGCCTTGTTGTGTTATGTACTCTAGTGCAGTGAGTGCAGAACATGGTATGATATTATTAGAAGAAAAAGACAAAGTGTATATGAATGAGGTAAAAATGTGAGTATGTGCTGTCAATATGTGAGTGAATGTGATAGTGAAAGGGCAATGTGTGTCGTTTTGCTCTCTTCCACCTTTCAAGCCTATTTTGTAACTAGTGATTTCTCTGACTTTACTCACACATTCAAATCTTATTGAAGCATTTGTTTTGAACAAAGTTAATCATTTAGAGATTTACCTGTATGTTGTGTTATTTTTTACCCCATTTTGCATCAACATATGAACTGTTACATGATGGCAAGCTTCATTTATCTGAAGGTTTTGTTGTAGAGTGTTTTGTACCGTAAAGGCTTTCCCCTACATTTGATTCATGTAAAAGCATTAACCTTGCTTGCATATTGTCTTATTATGTTGATATATTGTTAACTATAATTAAATCATTACTGTGGGTTGCAAGGGAGTAGGGGACCATAGTGTCTTTATTCATGTGCAGGGGCTGACTTTTGAATTTATGGGTAAGTGTTTATATGACCTGACTTGCTATTATGGGTGTGGTGTGCTACTATTTGTGGGTGATTAGGTAATTGGGTTTTGGTTTGTACATTCTTGGTGTATATCTGAAAGAATGTACGGTGTGGTTAGGGGGTAGTTTCGGTGGTTTGTAGCAGAAGCTTGGTGATGAAACCTGGCTACTGTATCATGCATTGGCATCTATTCCTCATTACTTGCTTTGTGCGCTCAAGATCCCCTTATACAACAACCCTTGCTTTGTGCGCTCAAGAACCCGTTATACAAGAAAAATGCATTCAACAAATTTCACAAATTTCTTTTTACTCTTCATTTAGTTTATTTTTGTAAATTCTGTACATAGATGTCTAGAAAATTGAATACAAATTTATCATATGAAAGAAATATTTTACAGCTGCTTCCCCCTTTTCCTCTTGTAATTTTATCATGGTCTAAATGAATCTTGTAAACTGTATTATGAGCAAGTTGCAATGCAATCTTCAATTTTCACTAGGCATGCTTAAATTATTTTCATGTTATGACTTCATCATATGTGAACTAGTGGGATTTTTGCAAACCCAATTGATGAATACTAGGCCAAGCTTGGCTCTTGGGCTCATAGCTTTGGTTGCAATCAGTGTACCAACTTCTACTGGTGTGGTTTTGTTTCATCTTAGCTAGCTACCTTGTTCATTAATTAAATGCATAGAATTAGTGGTTTGATATTTGGAAAAATCATTTAATTCACTTATATTATACATAGCATTATAAAATAGATGGAAAAGCACCATTAGGTCACCTGTTAATTAATGATACAGATCCGGGGATAGATCTGTTTACCCAAAATGTAATTGTCTGTGATTTGTGAATTGTACCAAGTCATATATGTAGTTATGTATTATTGATTTGACTCTCTTTATATATATTAGTTGGTTTTGCTTGGAGAAGATTTTGTCAGATTCCCAAATAATGCAGCTTTAAGTAACTCAGTTGAAACTTGAAAATTCTTGGACAAAGATTGATAGTTGATTGCTTCATAATTGTTCTCTTTCTCTTACTGGCTTAAAACAAAAGAAAAGAAAAGAAAAGGGTGTTTTTTGTTACTAAATTGATTACATAAATTAGAAAATTCTCTTAGAATGCAGTGATTGATCATCCTATGATGCAACAAAAATGGGCAAGGACTAAGGGGCACCAATAAATGAATGTAGTGCAGAGGAGTTAAATAGTGGAGCTGGAATAGAAGTGGAGGGTAAAGATGGCAATGAATTTAGTGAGGAATTAGAAGTGGAATTAGGCAGAGAAGTGGTAGCAGAAGCCTTTCTCTGTTATCTTTGCAATTGATTAGTAGGAAATTGATGCATATTTATTTTACTACTTTCTAAATTTTATCTCTTAGCTTGCATGACACTTAGGTCAATCCTTTTTGCTTGTGGTATCAAGCTTGACATGATATAACATTTGAAGTTGATTTTAAAAAGGATAGTTTTTTAAAGTATTGTATGGTTTTACATTCGTTTACATATATTCAATTTTTTAAATTTTAGTCTTTATTTTCCATAGCTTATGATAGACCAAGTGTAGTTGCTAAACTTGAAGAGGACATTCATCTTTACTTTGCTGGGTTTTGTGTTAGTGGGTCCAACATTGCATTTCTGATAATTCCCTAGAATCTATGTTGGTATGCTTGAAAGTTAACTCTCTGTTTATAGTTTATTATAATGTTTTAACTAATGTAAAGAAATATTGATGCCATTAGCAGTAAATACAATCATATTGTAAGTTATGATCTTATGTGCAGTCCTGTAAGTTAACTTTCTCATCTTGGCATGAGCTTTCTAGATTGTACCTCTAATTTGGTTACTTGATGTTGTTTGATAGGATTTTTAATACTTCTAAAATGGCAATTCCTAAAAATCGCAAGTGGATGGATAAAATGATATGTCCTGAAAAGCATATTACAGATGAATTAATAGAGGGGGTTTTTTGAGTTTGTTGAATTTACCTATACCCAAGATCAATATAGGATAGGAAGGAAGTTGAGGTGTCCTTGTCAAAAATGTAAATGTAGGCAGTACCAAGAAGTTGACGACGTTAAGGTGCATCTACGTAGTAAGGAGTTTATGAGTAACTACTACTACTGGACTAACCACAGAGAATCAATGCCTCTTATTCCTGCTGTAGTTTTTGATAACTCATACTATAGAGGTAGTTGGTTGAGGGAAGACTTCAATAGGTATAAACAAATGGTAATGGATACCGCTGGACCTTCAATTGGTACTTATATTGAGCAACAAGGATTTGGTTATGTTGAACAAATAAGTGAATAAGATCCTAACCTAGAAGCCAAAATTTTTTTTAATATATTGGCAGCTGCAAAAGATCCCTTGTATAATGGTTGTGAAAATTACTCTGAATTATTAAATGCAATAGAAGCTCTAAGTATCAAGTCTGACCTTAATAGCTCTGGGAATTGCTTTAATCAATGGGAGGATTTCATGGGGAATGCATTGCTAAAAGATAATCAAATGCTCAAAAACTTCTATCATGCAAAGAAATTAGTAGAACAACTAGGGCTAGGTCATGTTAAGATTGACTGTTGTCCAAATGGATGCATGATTTACTATCCTCCTGAGGAGAATCTAGAAAGTTATAAATTTTGTGGTCATGAGCAGTATAAAAGAATCACTAGAAATGGTAAGGTTAAAGAAAATCCTTTGAAAAAAATGTGGTACTTCTGAGTTGTCCCAAGGTTGCAAAGACTTTATTCCTCAATACAAACGACAACTCTAATGAGATGAAATCGTGAGAGTCAGAGGGATTCAGGTTCCTTGTCTCATCCTCGTGATGGAGAAGCTTGGAGATGTTTTGATGAAACATATACAAAATTTGCAGAAGACCCTCAAAATGTGAGATTAGGGTTGTGTGCGGATGAGTTTGCTCTATTTGATAAAACTAGTAGGACTTATTCTTGTTGGCTGCTAATAGTTACCCCATATAATCTTCCTCTTGAAATGTGCATGTAGAGAGAATTTTTGTTCTTGAGTGCTATAATTCCTGGCCCTACGAATCCTAAAAGTAGAATTGATGTGTACTTGCGACCATTAGTAGAAGATATTAAAAAGTTAAATAAAGGTGTTCTAACATATGATGTGTCACTCAAATAGAACTTTCTCATGAAGGAAGCTTTAATGTGAATGATTAATGACTTTCCTACATATGAGATGTTATCTGGATGGATGACTATGGGAAAACTGGCTTGCCCGATATGTATGGAGAGATCAAAAGCATTCACACTTCAACATAGCCGCAAAACTTAATTCTTTGATTGTCACCGACAGTTCTTGCCAATTGATCATTCCAATAAAAGGAATAAGAATGCATTTAAGAAAGGATGTGTTGAGACTAAAGTACCCCCACTTAGGTTGACTTGTGAGGAAGTGTGCGAAAGGGTGAGACATTTTCCTAGCATTGTTGAATATGCAAGAGAACACCCGATTGGATACGGGGTTAGTCACAACTAGACCAAATGCAGCATATTTTGGGACTTGCCATATTAGAAAGCAAACCTTCTCCCTTATAATCTAGATGTCTTGCATATTGAGAGAAATGTGTTTCTCAATATTTTGTACACAATTATGGATACCAAGGGCAAGACAAAAGACATTTTTCAAGCTAGAATGGATTTAGTAGAATATTATAGATGAAAGGATCTAGAGTTGTAAGATGTTGGAGGTGGAAAACTAAGGAAACATAAAGCATAATACACATTAACTAAGCAGCAAAAGATTAATTATTTTCAAATAGGTTAAACAACTTAAGCTACCAGATGGGTATGCTTCCAATTTGGTTAGGTGTGTTGACATGAGGGAAACGAAGTTATTCGGTATGAAAAGTCATGACTGCCACATATTCATGCAGCATTTACTCCCAATGGCATTCAAGGATTTACCGAAGTCCATTTGGAATACGCTTAATGAATTTAGAAAATTCATCACAGAATTAAATTTGTCATTGCGAAGAGAGAATAAATTGTGTGAGATGGAGCAGAACATTCTAATTATTATGTGCAAATTGGAGAAAATATTTCCTCCAAGCTTCTTTAACTCTATGGAGCACCTTCCAATCCATTTGCCATATGAAGCAAAAGTTAGTTATCCTTCTCAATATAGATGGATGTATCACTTTGAAAGGTGGATTCACTTATTTCATTCTTTTAAATGAAATTCTCGTAAGAGTATATAAGAAATTTTTAACTAATCAACTCAATTTTCAATTATTAGGTTTATACGTACCTTAAAAGATAAGGGTCACAAACCTGTCTAAACTTGAAGACTCCATTTGTGAAGCTTATTTAGTGGAGGAGACTTCTACCTTCGCATCTTACTACTATCCACCTAAAATTCCTTCTAGAAGAACAAGATTATCACGTAATGACGATGGAGGTGATGAGAGTTCAACAAACCCACCAATGTCTATTTTTAATTATCCAAGACGCCCTACTGGAAAATGCAATTGTACTGCCTTAGATGACAGGGAAACGGAAGCTGCCAAATTATATGTTCTTTTAAATTATCCTGGGGTGGAGCCTTTTTTGGAGTAAGTCATCGAGCATATGCTAATTACTCATACCTTGTAGCGATTAATACAAATATTACGTAATCTATGATCAAGGGATAAAAATAGATAAAAATTATGGGATTGTTGATTAGCTTATGGGATTATTGATTAGCTTATTTATGTATCTATGAAGAAGAAGAGGGGTACTAATTGATATTGTTGAATTGGAATATATCGGATGACCCACAAAAAAGTTAATTTTATTCAAGTGTGACTGGTTTGATCCTACTCTCAATCAACAACAACCAAGTCTTTTCTTACTAGGTCCTGTTGGCTACATGGATCAAACAGCGTCATTAATCCCACTCTTAATCAAGGGACAAAAATAGATAAAAATAATGGGATTGTTGAAGTTAGAGAGTCTAGGAGATATAAAAACTATGATCCTTTCATATTGACACAACAACCAAAGCAAGTGCACTATACAAAGTATCCTGAAGTCTAACAAGGGTGGTTATGTGTGATGAAAACCAAGGCACGAAGTATAATTCAAGCTTCAAAAACTAAGAATCCCGAAGCTAATGATCCGTACCAAGAAACTGAAGTCCCTGTAATGCCTATGATAATTTCAAATGATGATCTTTAACAAAGTCTTATTGATATTACTGATCTAATAGAGGAAGTTGAAAGAGAGTCTTTGAATCAAGTTAATTTAGAAGAAGCAGATGAAGATGTAGAACTTATAACAGAAGAAGAAGAAAAGGGGTGCTAACTGATATTGTTGAATTGGAATATACCAGACGACCCACAAAAAAGTTAATTTTATTCAAATATGACTGGTTTGATCCCACTCTCAATCAACAACAACTATAATCAAACATTTTTCCATTAGGTGGGGTCGGCTACATGGATCAAACGACGTCATTAATCCCACTCTCAATCAAGGGACAAAAATAGATAAAAAAAAATATGGGGTTGTTGAAGTTAGAGAATCTATGAGATATAAAAATTATGATCCTTTCATACTGACACAACAACCAAAGTAAGTGTACTATACAAAGTATCCTGAAGTCTAACAAGGGTGGTTATGTGTGATGAAAACTAAGGCACGAAGTATAATTCAAGCTTCAGAAACTAAGAAGCCCGAAGTTGATGCTCTGTACCAAGAAACTGAAGTCCCTGTAATGCCTATGATAATTTCAAATGATGATCTTTAACAAAGTCTTATTGATATAACTGATCCAACAGAGAAAGTTGAAAGAGAGTCTTTGAATCAAGTTAATTTAGAAGAAGTAGATGAAGATGTAGAACATATAACAGAGGAGGAAGAGAGAGGAGAAGAAGAGGAAGAAGAAGAAACATTTTTTGATTAGCTTATTTATGTATCTAAGTTTGTATTATTATGCTTGTTTATGAATTTATTTAAGTTTGTGCTTTTAAGTGCATGCCTGTGAATCTCTTTAACTTTAGTTGCTTTAATTCATGTGCTGGATTTTTTAGTTACTTTAAACAAATATAATTGTATTATTTCTTTACCATGTGTACATAGATGGTAGAAAACCATACAGGTAGAGGTAGAGATAGAGGCAGAGGTAGAGGTCGGGGTAACTCTCAGGCATCTATCTTACCTGTCTCACCTCCACATCCTCCTACATTTGGCTTACCTACCCCACCAACACATCCTCCCACATTTGGCTTACCTACCCCACCTTCACATCTTCTTACATCTAGCTTACCTGCCCTAGCTCCACTTCAACTTACATCTACCTCATTTGCCTCATGTCCATATCCCCATATGTCAGCTTCACCTACTCTATCTCCATATGGGCAAACATCTACTGGACATATTGCACCTAGCTCTTCTTCAGATCTTTATGCATCATCCTCTATTCTGCCATAGGTTCCACCTCGGGGACCATAGATCCAAATGACCTTATGTGGATTAGGCCTAGACCAGGAATGATGTAAGTACCTATGACTTGTGCATTTTAATTTCCTATAATCAATTTTGTTACACACACTCACTTTATGACTCTTTTTGTTATAGGTTTGAACCTAAAGTTGGACCACCACATGCAATATCAAACATTATGAAATCTAAGTTTGAAGGGGATTGGAAATCTTATCTCGAGGTTATGGACAAAGTTAAAAAGATGTGGTTTGCTGAGTCACACACACACACACACACACACTTTATAACTCTTTTTGTTATAGGTTTGAACTTGAAGTTGGACCACCATATGCAATATCAAACATTATGAAATCTAAGTTTGAAGGGGCTTGGAAATCTTATCTTGAGGTTATGGATGAAGTTAAAAAGATGTGGTTTGCTGAGTTTGGGGTAATATACTTCTAATTGTAGTTATTACTATGTTGATAGGACTGAAATTTTAAATTATTGTGATAGAATAATTATTGTTTGTCAATAACGTAGAGAAAGTATAAGTGGTTACCTGATGATCATAAACGTATCTTACCTGATGATCATAAACGTATCAAAAAGTCCTTCAACCACAAAGGATCTGAACTGCTTAAGAATGCTTTGTGCAAGGTTCGTCACAACTAGGATGAAGGCAATTGGATTCCAACTCATATACGAGAAGAGTTGGAGAGGCAATGGCGGGAAGATCCTAATTAAATGGTTGGAGAATAAGAGAAAGAACACTCAGAACAGAAAATATGAGAAGGGACTGTCAAAACACACTAGAGGCTCAATTCCTGCAATAGCGCATAAGAAGAAATTGGTGAGTAACTTCCATCAAAGTTGTAATTTGAGCTAATTTGGTTTGTCTTCACATAATATTATTTCTCCTTACATATTTCTAAAAACAACAATTGAAGAGGGATCCACAGCATTGGGAACTATTCACACGACTTCACACACTCAAAGGGAAGTGGATCTCCACTAAAGCGAAAAATATTGTTGTAAGTATAAATACTGTATAAATGCAGTAATTAAATTTTAATATACGACTAAGTCAATTTTCAAGCATAAATATTTATTAACAATTACATTTGTCAGGATGAGTACTAAAATCGTGTTAGTGAAAGGGACTCATAGTGGCCACTGGGGGAGGAGATTGTTGACATTCAATTTGACAATAGCATCTACTTGGATATTGTTGGAGGCACTAGCAAGAAGAAAAACATCTTTGGCTTAGGATTTGATGTTGCTTGTCATGCATCATCTTCTTTTACATCTGCTGAAGATTCTTCACAATCGGAGATTGAAGCGATGAGGAGTTTGGTTGCAAGTCTCAATACGTAGGTGATGGAATAGAGAGACTTAATCAACACAATCCTATAATGCTTGAACGCATCTACTAATGGCTCACAAGCTACAGGTGGAGGTCATGAGGATGATTCACTTGGTGATGGGGTTGGTGATGAGGATGAGGATGATATGAATGAGGATGACTATGATCTTTTTCCTCCTAATATTTGATACATTGTCTTCATGTTTGTTTTGATAAGAAAATTGTATAACTTAATTTATATTTACCTTGATCTTTTGAAACACTTTTACGTTGACCTTTTGAAATACTTTGTGGTATGACTTGATATGCATTTATGATAATGATATTTTTAAATTTTAAAAACTTGTTGCTGGATTTTGGATTGGATGGTTGTACTGTTGTATTGCATATATGTTTAAATTATATAATTGAACTGTTTAAAAATTCAAAAAAATATTTAAAAAAATTTAGGTCATCAGCGACAGAAATCATCCGCAGCTAAAAGGCACATCTTTATACTTCTATTTTAGCGACGAAATATTTTTCGTTACTAAAATTGTTACTAAATAATAATATTTTAATAATCAAGAAACTTGGTTATGGATGTTAGCGACAATTTTTTTCTGTAAATAGCAATGAAAAAAATGTCGCTATTTAGCGGTAGAACTCTATTTCCGTCGTTAAGAAATTAGTCACCAAGAATTACGTGATGGCCACCATTCCATGACAGAATTTGTAGCTAATTATTTTAGTGACGGAATTTAATAGATCAGCGACAGAAAAATTTTCTCGCTATTTAGTAATTTTTAGTAGTGTAACAAAACCACTATCCAACAATCCGTTTTGTATATTAAGGGACAAACTCAGAGTGACTAATCGTTTAAGCACCCTTTTAGACACCACCTTGCAATTGAGGGGGAAATGTTAAAGTGAACGATAGTGCTCACGTGGCATTAGTGCTGATGTGGCAATTATAGTTATAATGATTGTTGGTGATTGGTTAAATGAGAATGATCAGTTATAATTCCATTAGAATACTGATGATTACCAACGTTCATTAGTCTGACTAGAAGAGATTCGAGTTTTTTAAACATGTGATTCTAAGTTTGATCTCGAAATTCATGTAAATAAAAATAACACAATTGAGAGAAGTTTCCGCTTAGATGCCTAATCATATTTTGAGAGATTAATTTCTCATCTATCTAATGAGAAATACTAAAACGTTTAAAAAATACTAATGATTAGCCAGCTGTATAGTAACTGCATAAAAGCAAAATCTGAGTGTATGATTCATTCTATAACTAGAATTACAATCATTGAATCCAGAAATTCTCTAAAACTTTCTTTTTGTCTTTGTTCTCTTCTCACACTTTTTTTCACTTTCTATCATATTCTATCAGTTGTTTCTCTCCCTTTCTTCTCTTTTCTCCGCCTTCTAGATTTCTTTCAGGGATTGAGGCACATAGGCAAAATATTCACAATGGCACGTCCAAGGGTGCTTTGTCTGTCTCACATGCAAAGGGCCAGTGGTTAGTGTCAAATATGATTATATTAAAGGTAACCGACATGCTTTGAGCTGGCTTCGAAAGCTCAATCCCTTTTTTCTGAAAATGATTTTCCACTTTAGATTATGGTCTGGTATACCATTTCCTAAGTTGATGCCTTTCCTTTTCAATTTCTATTGTCACTCATCCAATGGTAGCAAGGGCGGTGTACGTGTAAGTCTAATATTTAGTGTTAAATAATAATAATAATAAGACTCATTATGACTTGAGATGAAGTTTCTGAATAAGCATGTATAATTTTATTATATTACATGTGTACAAGCTCATCCTACAGTTGTGTATAGTAGTCGCAAGGTTTGCAAGTTCATCCACCACAAATGTAGAAAATGATTTTCATATATATTACCATTTAACTTGTATATTATTCAATTATAAGAATGAAGATAAAGATATCCTCAATATGATCGGTTAAACTAAATCAATAAAAGTATTCAATGGAAAAAAATAATCAATAAAAGTACATCACGCATGATGTATCCGGTCAACGATGTGGGAATATTAGAAACAATTGTAAGACTTCAATTATTTGAATAATGAAAAATTATTACATGTTTCTATAATAGTAATATATGTATGTTTCAGAAAGATATTCATTATTAATTTTAAATATATTTACATAAATTTTTTTTAAAAATAACTTAAATTAATATAAAGATCTTCCTAAAATATACATTTATTGCTAATTTAAAAATATGCTATAATTTCTCTTATATAATAAATTAATAAAAAATAAAAATCTTGATATTTGCATATAATTATTTTATCTAAATTTAAAAAAAATTAATTTGCACATAGGAGTTAGTTTAGTTCCTATACCAAAGATTTAATATATATATATATATATATATATATATATATATATATATATATATATATATATATATATATATATACATAAATAAATAAATAAAAGTAGAGTGAAAAGAGGCTCACACACGATAAATGCATTTTAAAATGTAGAAGCTGCTTTTTTTAATGCACACAGTAGTTTACAATTAAAATAATTGGTCCATTTGAAAGAACAATTTAATTTTGCCCTATTATATTATTAAAAAATTGTATTATTGTGTTGTCATAACTATTAATTTTTTTATCTTTCATATGATTAAACTTACATGTTATTATAATATATAACTGAATATATTTGATTTGAAAAATTTTCATGTAGATCAATTTTTAACTCTTTAAAATATTTTAAATGACGTTTAAGATTCTATTAATTTTCTCTAAATAAGGACAGGTTAGATGCATAAAAATAGAGGTATAACCAATGTAGGCGACAACTATGAGCCCAAGTTGATGCCTAAGTTAAGGCTTTCAATCAAGATAAAGATAAGCAATTCACATCCGTGCATACCAACAAAATAAAATAATTGAATAATCACTTACTTTAATGGGTAGTGGCGTAGGTACAATTGAATTCACCAAAAAATATCAAGGAAGCGTCAAGCTCGCGCACGGTGAGCATGTCTTTAAATTTTGGACATAAAGCAATACGAGTATAGGCGGGTGCTATTATACACCCTGTGAGTTTTGAGTGAATAATACATCCTATTTTTTTACTTATAATAACAAGTTTTTTTTTAGGTTAACATTTTTTTAAGTTAGTTATTTTTTTAGGTTAGTTTTTTTTAGGTTAATTTTTTCATTATCTTTTTTACACATCATCATCATCATTTTTGTTGTCGGTCAAGAATTATTCATCGCGTCATCAATGCCACGTCTATCGCCACCACCTTTTTTCAGGCTATACTGTTATTTTTTTAAGTTATATAACTGTATAAATAATACAAGTAAAAATAATAGCAGTTAAAATTATACTAATTCTTATATTTTTCATAAATAATTGTGCATACTTGAAAATTTTATAAATTTTAATTGGTAATAATTACACACAATAAAATCTGTAAATTTTTAATATGCATATTATTTATGAAAAAATATAAAAACTAGTATAGTTTTAACTGGTATTATTTTAACGATAATTTTTTACACAGTTATGCAACTTAAAAATAAAATAGCAATTGCATAAACAGTAACTCTGACTATGAACAGTACAATTTTCCTGTGATGAACAATATTTTTTTGGCTATAAACAGTATTTTTTCCGATGTTAATAGTATTTTTTTCGACATAAATAGTATTTTCAACGGTGACGGTGAATGGTTGTTGATCATAACTATTAATGTGTTTTTCAATATAATCAACGATTGAGATGCACCAAATACACTATACACTCTGCATTACAGGGTGTATATTAAAAATAACCTACGAGTATAACCCATTCACATAAGCTACCCCAGGATAGTTACAACACATATATAGATTATACGGCAATTCCTTTTGTTATTTAGCTTTTCTGATTATTAAATTTTATTTACCGTATTTTGAATTTTAGTTATTCTTATCTCTTACTCAAGAACAATTTTTCTTTAAGAAGAAATAATTTAAAGTAAACAATATAACAATAAAATTAAACACATATTTGATTACCATCATGCCTTTGGCTTGTTAGTAATTGAATATTCCTGCCACCTTAATTAAGTTCAAGGTTAAAATTTACTTGTACATTAAGTAAATATTTAATTTTGTTTAATTTTTATATAAAAATAAGATTTTAGCTAAAAAATTTCTCTACAATATATGTTTTAACTATAAGTTTTTTAATGAAAAATATATTAATCCAAACACGCAACAAGTAACAGGAATTTATAAATCGTTTATATTGAATTATATCATTTAAAAGTATTAATAATTGTTACAATAACTACAGCTAAGCCCTTTTTTTTTTCTCTCATCTATGTTGTCATATACAAAGATGTTAACACCATATTAATGTTGTATGATAACGAGGGTTTGTTTAAGTTATAAGATTAAATTGATTTGATTTAAAGATTTTAAATTCGATTCTTGTGTATTTTTTTTTATTGAGATCGATTATTGTCTATCTAAGAATGAGAAAACATCCCTTGTTCTAAACTTTTTTTCTACTAAAAATGTGTATTTTAAATTTTTTATTATATATATGTCATAAAACTGAAAAATTATAATGTCTCACCAATAATAATTGACTCAACTAGTAATATCCAACAACGAGGACATAAAGGTCTTGAGTGATATACTTACCTTGATTGGAACAAACTCACCTCCCATTATCACTCACCTTGATTGGAGCAAACTCACCTCCCATATAAACTTTAATGCACATAAAAAAAAATGTCTCCACTGACCTAAGTCTGGCTTCGCTATTAATAATGCACTTGATTACAACAAACTTTTGTATAGAGTTTATAATGGTCTTGTGATTCAATCGTAAAGATCTAATTTGTATGGTAAGAATAATTATTTTTATATAGAATTTATTATGTAAAACATATCTAAATGGTTTAGTCTACAAACTAAAAATAGACGATCTATAAAAAAAAATTATTTTTATTTGTAAAAATTATCAACAAACTTCATTATAATAACAATTGAAAACAGTTACAAGTTCACTTTATAAATTTCACCAGGTAAGAATAATCACCGACAGTTGCTTGAGTTTACCTTCATTTTTAAATGCAAAAGCTATTAATTTTGAGTCTGCAAACTCCGAAGCAAAAGTAAAAGAACTCATTGGCCAGTTTTGTTGATCATTTTATGACGCAATGCCAATTGAAGGATAAATATTTGTGTAGGCATTGTGTACATAAGTTGTATAGACTAAACTAATTAAAAAAATTATATTTATTATTTTTACTGTAAAATAATTATGTAGCACAAGATTTAAGCAATTATTTTAGTGTCAGTAACTTTTATTTACACAATTGTATAGACAAATTTTATACAAATATTTCTCCAATTGAAGCGAAAACATACAAAACGGGAATACAACAGAGTAATGATATATTAGTTATCAAGATTTCGAAATTAGGTAAAAAATGGAAATGACAAAAATTATAGGAATAGAAAATTCGTGAAGACAATGTTTCAATGTTAGAATTAATAGATATATTCTTTACAAACCAAGAATAATTAAATCAGATTCTTCTCTTTTCTTTCTTTTATAGCGTAAAGAAAAATAAAGGTGTATCAACATTTCTAGTTATTCTCCTGCTTAGCTTGCAGCCTCTATCAAATCAAAATCCACGTTCCAAAACGCTTTTGGGTCGCGTTGTTTTAAAAGTCAATACAATGCATAATTCAAAGACAGCTGTATGTCTATATCATGTTTCCAAGAAGGTGAGTCTGAAGTAAAAAGTAAACTTTCTAAGATGACTGGTTGTTGTTAAATGGTAAAGAAACAAACTATAAAAGGGAAGGTACTAGCTTTGTTATGAGCTGAACCAAAACCCACTTTGAAGTGAACTTAGGGAAAAATGGGGTCTCTTCTCGCCTCTGCATCTCTTTCTCTTGCATTGGCCGTAATCTTTTTCAGTTTGCCATTTGAAATATCAGCGAACTACGCCTACCACTCTCCACCACCACCAGTCTACTCACCTCAACTACCAGTCCACTCACCACCTCCCCCTAAGGCTCCTTACCATTACCCATCTCCACCACCACCACCTTACAAGAAGCCCTACTTGTATCACTCTCCTCCACCACCAGTTCACAAGTACCCTCCCCACATTCCACACCCTCATCCCCACCCAGTGTACCACTCTACCCTGCCATCACCGAAAATGCCCTACAAGTACCCATCTCCCCCACCTCCAAAGCACGAGCACGAGCACGAGCATAAGCATAAGCACGAGCACGAGCATAAGCATGAGCATAAGCACGAGCACCCTCACCCTCATCCAGTGTACCACTCTCCCCCTCCACCACACTATGCCTATAAATCACCTCCTCCACCTTACCACTCCTAGATAGTGGTTTGGAATCACACCAACATGGTAATCTTTCATACAACCTACATTAATATTATATTATTAGTTCAAAAAATTTTCCTTCACTAATTCACTTCTTTTTTCTGTTTTCTCTTCACCAACTTATTAGTATTTTGTTAAGTAAAATCTTAATTTGAAACCAAAATTTATGTTATGAAACATTTTTTTAGTATTTAATATTTTAGCTAGTTTGCACATAATCATATAAATCAAACCGTCAATCAGAAAACCCATGACTCATCCTCTAAGCCGGTCTAGTCTTTGTTTATAAAGGTTTTTCTCAACGAATCGATCAAATCTTGTTAGACTTGGAGTGACTCACCCAGATGGATTAGCCTAGTTAACCTCGCTTTCCTTTTTCAAAGTAAAACCTAAAAAATACAACTTGTAGGATTTGAATACACTATCTAACAGACCTTATCTTCGAATGTAGTCCACCACTAAATTCACATACTTTAGTTGAATAACACCCTCAGTTTTTAAATTTATAATATTATTCAACCAACAGGTTATTATTACCACTAGTTTAGTGGTATATTATTTCATTTAATATTTTTATTTAATATTTTTTCTTATAATTATTTATGTAAAGTAATTTTTCATATATTACTTTTTTAAAAACATTTATTTATTCGAATTTTTCGATTCGACTACTTGACGCTCAATCAGATTACTAACTCGATAACTAGGCCTTATAATTGGATCAGCCTCTAGTTCGGATTATACAATTTTGAATCTGTATTTCGTTTAAAATCTTTATCTTGTTGGATTTGATTAATGGATCAAACATGGACTGACAGACAAATATATACGTATTTTTGTAGGATCTAAGCAGAAAGTGTGAAGACAAAGAAAGCCATGGATGGGACTAGGCACTTTACAAATACACACAGAAGAATAAGAGGAAACTTTTCACATATTTCGTCAAAGTGTTTGATTACTGTTTAGAGGACTGCGTTCTTTTATTTATTTTATTTGTATTTGTTGTATTAGACAGTTGTAAGGCACTGCCCCCTCCATTTGCCTGCATCCGTTGTAATTTTCAAAGTGTGTATTTGCTGATCAGGCTGACGAGCCAATATATAAAATAAATTCGTCCCTTGTATCTAAGGCTTCGGTTCTATTATTTTTATGATAATAATTCAAGTTTATTTGTTAGTATTAAGTTATTTTTTAGTGTTAACTTTTTCGGTATTATTTTTTTTAATTGTTACTATTTAAAAGTTTTGTTAATTAGCATACTTTAAGAGAAACAAATTATTAATAAAGATAAAATAATACAATAATAGATGTAAAAGTTTGGGTGAGCAAGTAGTACTTTTTTTTTCAGTGCCTTCATAACAAACCTGAAGAAAATCTTCACGACCTTGGTATCCCTCTTTTCAACCCTCTGCGCATAGAAGTTTAAGACAAATAGCTGTCAAACATCAAAGTACACGATTCTTAAAGTTGTTTTACAAAATAAAACCAAAACTGAAAGTTATGAAAATCTATTTTCTCCAAAGTCATCCATATTCAAATATATTCATTAGTACTCATCAACCTTGTCTTCACAACCAAGTGCATTCTTTACCTTTCCACCATCAACTAGCTTGATTCCTTCAAGTAAAAACCATCAGGACATTTATTCACCCCAATCATTTTACAAAGCCAGCAAATGTTTACCAAAACAAAAAAAAACGTAATTCCACATTCTGGCATAGTATCATAAAACTTTCATAATGTGGCAAGTAGAAAATTGTACATGTAAACAGCTTAAACTTTTGGAGAATATGAGTAATATTGATAAAATTATTCCCAAGGTAGCTTCTAAACAAAAATGATTTTTTTTAAAAAAAATTATATGGATAAAAATTCAATCTTGAGCATTATTTCTAAAGAGCCGAAGTTTCAAATTTCAAATCTTGTAACCAAAATACTTTTATTATTCTCAACTAGAGACATCCCGTGCTCAATCTTGAAATGCAAATGTAGGAGTAAATAGAACAAAGTGGTCTTTTACTCTCAGTTTGCGCATCATTAGAGATGGCAAAATAAGTCGAACTTGGTGGGTCTATTCGTTTAATCTGCAAAAAATGACGGGGTTGGGTTGCATAAAAGCAAATTATTTTAACTTGTCGGGTCATTTTTTATTCCTGTGGTGGGGAGCCACCTAACCCATTTTTTGGTTCATTTTTTGATAGATTGAACCGTTTATAAACTGCCAATTTACCGTCTTTTTTTAAATAAAATAAAATAAAATTAGGTGGATTAACCTGTCAACTTGTCACAAAATGGAGTAGGTTGACACTTCCAACCCATATTCCTAAATAGGTCAACTCATCCCGCCTCGTTTTGACCTTCTTTGCCACCTCTACGCGTCATGAATTGAAGACTATTCTATTATGAGTTGTATATGTGTTCTAAAATAGTACGAGACGTATCCTATTCTCAATCTTAAAATGGATTCTCAACTCAATACAAATCCCATGCTCAATCACAAGATGCATATGACCTGCCTGGGGCATATTGTTCTCTACATATTATTGTTCATAATATTTGATTTGCTTCTATATATGGTAACTAGAGAAAATGAGAAGTAATGAAAAAGATAACTTAGCATATTGATTGTTATGAATTTATACAGGATAAAAACATTTGTGATTTGAATTTAAAAACTAATACAAGATATCTACAACTAGTTTTACATAAAATCAGCAACTTTCTGACAACATATATTAACACCAATTAAGTTTCACTAAGATGAAAATTTTAAATTGTAGTTACTGTCATGATCCTAGTCAGCTTACAATGTTGCACACAAGCTAATGCAAACCAATACAGTTTGCAATCATGGGATGATGCCACAACCTATAATAGCTACCACTACAAAAAAAAAATCGAGTATTACTGACAACAAAATCCTTCAATAAATGTTGAAAATCCACTGAAAATTTTGATTTCCGAAAGATATTGGGTAGCCGATAAAACCCTTGTTGGAAACTATTTTTGACAAAAAATCTGCTGAAAATTTTCAACTAATAAATACCAACGGTATATCTGCCAATAATTTTATCTGTCAAAAAGTATTGGCGGATATCTCCTCACCGAAAAAATTTTTGAGGCGGATGTCTCCGCCGAAAATGATATATTAATTTTTAAATTAAAAATTCATAAAAATAATACTACTATATATATATCAATTAATATTATTTAATTAGTATAAATTTAATAATTAAAGATAATAACCCAAAAAATCCAATAATATTATGAAATGTCAAGTAAAAATGCATTATTAAATATGAAAAAATTATTCAAATCCCAACATAAAAATTTTAAAAACATAAAAAACTAAAAATCATAAAATGTTCAACATGAATAAAAAAAGGTCTAATCTTCCTGCATCATCATCATCATGCACACCGTGAACAGGAGATCCTGCGTATTCTGTTGTAGGTGTTGAGAGTTGGGATAATGCTCGTAAAGGAGCGGCTGGTAAAGGGTGCATGTTGCATAGGCAACAAAGATGAGTGTTGAAACTCCTGCTCATCAGGTGGGTGCTGGAGCGACTGTTGTTGTGGAAATGGGTGCTGGACCGGATGCTAATGTGGAGACAGGTATTGGAGCAGCTACAGAGGTAGCTGAGAAGTCAGATGTTGGACTGGTTGCATAGGCGACTGATCAGAAGATGGCTACTGGAGTGGCTATAGAGGCAGTTGAGGAGTTTGTTGGATCGGCTGCAAAGGTGATTGAGGATACGAGTACTGGTGCAGCTATTGAGGCGGCTGAGGAGAGGAGTGTTGGACCAGTTGTAGAGACTGCAACTAGAGTGGCTTGCCATGAACAGGTGGTTGAGGAGACGGGTGATGCTGTGGATTGGGACATGTGTTGCAATGGTTAGGAGGGCATCGTCATAGGATAAAAGCACGACATGGATTGCATGTCAATGCTCATACCGATGGCCCTACCCATACCCATCCCCGTGGAGTTTTGCATCCCCATGCCAATGCCTCTCTATGTCATCATCGATGCCTTTTGTGTGCCAATCTAGCCCCAAACTTGTTGCAATGTCTGCATCATGTTTTACATCATCTGTGCTCTAATGCATTCCTCCATCTAGGCAATGTCGACCTGAGGTGACTGACTCTCAGCACTACACGATGACTCTGCAGTTGCCTGGGATGTAAGGCCATATATGTGGCCTTTCTTCTTTCCCCCAATTGCATCAATCTACAATTGTTTAAGTTCCTTATCAGACAACTATGTCCCCTTAGAATTTTGGGTCACCTACCGCTTCTTTTTATTATAAGATTCTTAAAAAATAATACATAATTATCTTAAATAAATAACATATATATGTAAATACAAATATATGTATACGAATAAAATGTTCTTTAAACCAAAAAATAATAAATGATGTTTACATGCAAATGTGACCTGAGCCATAATCTCGACCCAATCATCAATAGATGACCTAAAGTGCAAGCACCTAAACACTTCAACATCTTTTCGCCCATCTCCTTTGCCTGTGAAAATTCGATGTATATAAATAAAATCATAACCTCATAAAAGTGTCAACTATTAAGATAAACTAAGGAAATTAAATACAATTAAGTAAAGTTAAGAAAAATAACCATCTTTTCTCATTGGGTCCATGGGAGATGGAACCCCCCTGTGTGTAGGCATCCACCAGAACTAGATGCTCTGTTCACCTTAGCCTTCTCATGTATGTCTTTAAATGAAAGGCCAAACAAAATAAGGTGTAGATGACTGGTTAAATGGACTAAACCTATTAAAACATAGACCAAGCCTCACATTTCGAGGGTCACGTGCAATTTATTGACGTATCTCATCAAATCACTTCCATGCCTTTCCGTCTGATAGGTGACATAAGACCTTGTCTTGTCTTCTATTTAAATAATGTCACCTCATGTATTTAGCAGAACTCATAGAAGCATACAATCTCTTAAGCCGAGGAATTAGAGGTAAATAGTGCATTCTTCGATCAGGAACACTTTTTTTTATTTCAGTTTGTAATTGTACAAGGCTTGTACTATTTAGCACCCCAAATTTTATATTGTCTCTATTGCTTATCTTCCTCGGTGTAGAATATCATACATCCATTAACACAACAATCATAATCAACTAATATAATCCTTAATTTAGCAACAAATTTTTGTGTCATATAAAAATTATCAAGAACAAGTGACTAAGTAGGATTTGTTTCCTTCATTAATCTCATTAGGGTTTATGATTTAGGGTTTAGGGTTTATAAAGGAGAAAGTGTATGATGATATTATAAAGGTACATATAAATTATCTATTTGTATTTTATGATCTATATGACTTAATTACTAATATCTTTTCTTATGCAAAAAAAAAATTCATATAGAAGATAGTCGGTTGAAGGGATATATCATGAAAAGTATTGGGAAGAAGTGGAAAGATACCATACATAATGTGTTTCATCAATTTTAGGATAAAACATTGACTATGGAGGAAAATGTTGCAAAATGCCCTAATGGAATTGATCCCGACCATTGGACATATGGTTTATTGAATATCGTAATGATAGGAAAACACAGGTAACATATCCAAAACAGGCATGGTCGTTTAGTGTGAAATTATCTAATCAGTTCATAATTGTGTTGTTGTTAATACAAACACAGGACATATGCAAAAAGAATGTTGAAAATCGGAAGAAGCAATTGTACACACACACTAGTGGTTCAAAAACCATACCTAGGAGAAAAGTTGAAAAGGTTATTAATGTTTAAGCTCTTTGATTCTTTATATCTGGTTTTTTTTATCTTATTTAATTTTTAAGTATATGATTGTGGTAATAATGATATATGAATGACAACGTGGGAGCCGCATTGGTAGAGGAGAGATGTAGACTATAGTACACAAGCGAAAAGGCGGTTCTTATGTCAATGATGAGACCAAAATTGATAATGTAAGTAATTTAAGAAATTAATGTTGCTTAATTTTTTTATTAATATTTTACCTAATGTATAAATTTAAACTTTAATGGTTGAAATCTTACATGTTTGTAGGAGAAATTTATGAATATTGAGCATCAAAATGGCTCATCACAGCAAATTTCACAAGATGATTCACTTGCTTGGGTTTCTAAGTAAGGAGAACTCTAGCTGAGTTTGGGGTGTGGGTTTGGGCCATCTCTTACTCAAATATTTGGCTACACAGCTCATCAGTTTAGTGGAATATCTTTAACTCCACCAATTCAAACAAAAGTGGATGAGATGAAGTTGGAGTTGGAAGTTGAGAAATTAAAGGTGCAGAAACTTGAATCAGTGGTGGAAACTGAGAGATTCAGAAGGCAAGCATTTGAAGGTGTTATAACAATATATTTTCTTCAACAAGGAGGGGATTTGCCTGCTGAGTTGGCCGTTATGGTTAATGCAATGGTATGTATTTTAAATTTCATGATATCATAGTAAAAAGTGAAGCATGATCCTAGTATGTTTTGCTTGATTTTGGCTAAGAGCTTTGGAGATATTCTTCATGCTTGAGTGACCAAATATCACTTGTTTGATGAGAAGTTTGAGTCATGGATTATATCGAACTTGTTTATGTTCCCATTGTTCTGTTTTAATTTTATTCTTGATTGTGATATGTTGAGGTATTTTCTAAAATGCTTGTTGTTAGTTCTAGAATTATGGGATAAATCCTAATTGCACATTAGATCATGATTCGTTTAATTTCTTTGTTGGGTGTTGCATGTAAAATTTATTGAGAATGTTAACAGATCATTTCCAACTATACTTGTTGTGTGACTATTATGTGAGATAGATGGACAAAAGAAGGGGAGTAAGTTAAATAGATCTTAAATGTTCAGATTCATAATATATGTTTTGAATCTTGAATTTTTGCTACTAAAATAAGTAATATCAGTTTTTGAATGGTTCAATGACTTTGTTAGCATCTTAAATGCCATAGATAGTTGTTTGTTTTTGGGAAACCTTCATAATGCTGTATTTGGTCCAACTTTGTTTATGTAGAAAAGTTAACCCACTCTTCCATGATGACTCTGCCTTCATTGTGTTGTGGTATTTAGACTTCGGTCAACTCATGGTGTTTTTATTGAATGCGTACAACTCATAGTTTGTTTATATTATCAAGCTTTAGATGAAGGAAAAGAGTTAATTTCACTAGGTGTCAGACCGTCCTTCTCAGGAAGTCAATATGCTCAAATTGGACATGATTCTAATTGGAGTGGAAAGTGATGTGTAATGATAGAAAAATGATTTGCTACTTCTATATTTTGCAGAAATTATTGTTTGTAATGGATTTTAGTTTGTTTATTTTGTTTGTACTAGATTTTAGTTTACTTGTGTACTGGATTTCTTTGACAAATTAATATATTTGTTGAAAGTTTAAATGTTTTATAATTTCATTTGAATATGCTAGTTGGTTGTAATATAAAATAGATTTAAATGTATTAAAGTTGACATGCCAACAAAGTTATGAAAGTAAAACTAATTTAAAATAAAAAAAATAGCAGGAAAAAAAAAAGATGTTAGCTATTTTTTAATTTTAGCATCGGTTTTCAAACCGCCATTATAAATTAGTAATAATATACTACAAAATTCTAGCCGTAGTTTGTTTAAAATCGCCTCTATAAATAAGTAATAATAAAATATAAGATTTTTAACACCGCCGCTAAAATATCGCCAGAAAAACTGCCACGAAAAAAATTAGTAGCAACGGTTATTCCAGCGGTTGTCTAAAACTGCCGCGAAATGGTTTAAGGACCCCAGTATCAGCGACACCACTATTTTTTTTGCGGCGGTTGCTAAACATAATTTTGAACCGTGGCTAAACATAATTTTTTTTGTAATGTGTTGGTCAGAGTGGAAGAGGCTCAGGTCTCTTAAATATGTAGTCCTGAATTTGATTTCGAGATTCATGTGAATAGAAATAACATTGTTGAGAGGGGTTTCTGCTTAGGCGTCTGACCATAATCCAAGAGATTAATATTTCACTTATCTGATAGAGATACTGTAATAAAAATAAAAAAAATACTAATGATTAGCTAGCTATATAATAACTGTATAAAAGCAAAGTCTTGGTGTATGATTCATTCTATAAATTAAATAGAATTACAATCATTGAATCCAGAAACTCTCTAGAACTTTCTTTCTCTCTTTGTTCTCTTGTCACACTTTTTATCACTTTCTATCAGATTGTATCAGTTGTTTCTCTCCCTTTCTTCTTTTTTCCTGCCTTCTAGATTTCTTTCAGTGATTGAGGCACATAGGCAAAATATTGACAACAGCACGTGAAAGGGTGCTTTGTCTGTCTCACATGCAAAGGGCCAGTGGTTAGTGTCAAATATGATTATATTAATGGTAACCGACATGCTTTGAGCTGGCTTCGAAAGTTCAATCCCTTTTTTCTGAAAATGATTTTCCACTTTAGATTATGGTCTGGTATACCATTTCCTAAGTTGATGCCTTCCCATTTCCTAAGTTGATGCCTCCCCTTTTCAATTTCTACTGTCATTCAGCCAATGGTCGCAAGGGTGGGTAAGTCTAATATATATTTAGTGTTAAATAATAATAATAATAATAATAATAATAATAATAATAATAATAATAATAATAATAATAAGACTCAGTATGACTTGATCATGAAGTTTCTGAATAAGCACGTATAATTTTATTATTTTACTAGTGTACAAGCTCATCCTACAGTTGTGTATAGTAGTCGCAAGGTTTGCAAGTTCATCCACCACAAATGTAGAAAATGATTTTCATATATATTACCGTTTGACTTGTATATGAATTCAATTATAAGAATGAAGAAAACGATATCCTCAATATTTGATCGGTTAAACTAAATAATCAATAAAAGTATTCAATCGAAAAATAATAATCGATAAAAGTACATAACACATGATGTATCCGGTCAACGTTGTGGAAATATTAGAAACAATTGTAAAACTTCAATTATTTGCATAATGAGAAATTATTACATTTTATAGTAGTAATAAATACATATTTCAGGACGATATTAATCATTAATTTTAAACACATTTACATAAATTTTAAAGAAAATAACTTAAATCAATGATAAAAATCTTTCTAAAACATATATTTATTGTTACTTTAAGAGTATGCTATAATTTTTCTTGCATAATAAATTAATAAAAAATAAAAATCTCGTTATTTGCATAAAATTATTTTGTCTAAATTTAAAAAAAAAATTGCATATAGGAGTTAGTTTAGTTCCTATAACAAAGATGTGTGTGTATAATATGTTAAAAAAAGTAAAGTGAAAAGAGGCTCACACACGATAAATTCATTTTAAAATGTAAAAGCTGCTTTTGGCATTTTTGTTCATGCACACAGTAGTTTACATTTAAAATAATTGGTCCATTTGAAAGAAGAATTTAATTTTGCCCTATTATATTATTAAAATATTATATTATTGTGTTGTCATAACTAATAATTTTTTTGAGTCTTTATATGATTAAAATTACATGTATATTATAATATATAATTCAGTAATAATTGATTTGAAAAAAATTACATGTAGATCAATTTTTAACACTTTCAAATATTTTAAATGACTTTTAATATTCTATTTATTTTATATAAATAGGGACAGGTTGGATGCATAAAAATAGAGGTATAACCAATGTAGGCGACCAACTAAAAGCCCAAGTTGATGCCTAAGCTTAGGCTTTCAATCAAGGTAAAAGATAAACAACTCACATCCATGCGTACCAACAAAATAAAATAATTGAATAATCACTTACATTAATTGGTATAGACGTAGGTACAATACATAATTTTTGGTACCTTCACCAAAAAATATCAAGGAAGGGTCAAGCTCGCGCAGGGTGAGCATGACTTTAAAATTTGGACATAGAGCAATGCGAGTATAACCCATTCGCATAAGCTACCCCAGGATAGGTACAATACATATATAGATTATGCGGCAATTCCTTTTGTTATTTAGTTTTTCTGATTATTAAATTTTATTTTCTGTATTTTGAATTATAGTTATTCTTATCTCTAACCCATGAACAATTATTTTTTTTAAGAAGAAATAATTTAAAGTAAACAATATAACAATAAAATTAAACACATATTTGATTACCATCATGCCTTTGGCTTGTTAGTAATTGAATATTCCTCCTCCCTTAATTATGTTCGAGGTTAAAATTTACTTGTACATTAAGTAAATATTTAATTTTGTTTAATTTTTATATAAAAAAGTCTTTAGCTAAAAATTTTCTCTACAATATATGTTTTAACTATAAGTTTTTTACAAAAAAATATATTAATCCAAACATACAACAAGTAACAGGAATTTATAAATTGTTTATATTGTATTGGATACATTTAAAATTATTAATAATTGATACAATAACTACAGCTAAGGCCTGTTTTTATTTTTTATTTTTCTCTCATCTATGTTGTCATATACAAAGATGTTAAAGATGAGTGGATTTGGAAGGAAGATAGTTCTAGGATCTTTTCCGTCAAATTCGCATATTCTTTTCTACAAACTCAGCTGAATCTTGGGGCTTCTAATAGTTTGGATGTTGCTGTGTTTAAGCATTTCTGGAAGTGTCATGTCCCCTTCAAGGTGTTAGTTTTTAATGGCCTGTACTGATTGATAGACTGCTTACCCGCCTAAACTTTCTTCGAAGAGGGGTCATAAATGAGCAACAGGGGGTTTCTTGTGTTTTTTTGTTTCTTGCAGGATGAAGACTCTGATCATTTGTTCTTTTCTTACCCGATGTTTTTTCAGGTTTGGTCTAATATTTATGCTTGGTTGGGTTTCTGTGTTGTCTTACCGTATAGTGGTCAAGATCATTACTTTCAACATGTTAGCTGCTTAAGAGGTAAGCGGTTTAGGAACTTCCATCATATTTTATGGTATGCTGTTACGTGGTCTATCTGGTTGATGCGTAATAAGATTTTGTTTAAATGGGATTCTTTTGATTTCATTGGTGTCTTGGACCTTGTTAAAGTTAGATCTTGGTCCTGGTTTATGGCAAGGGTGGGGAGTTCTCGTTGTACTTTCTCAGACTGGCGTATGTATCCTATTGAATGTATTAGGACTTGCTGTCAGTTCTACTTTTAGTTAGACTTCTGTATAGGGGTTAGAGTATCCCATGTACTCTTCTTAATATATCTTTGCTTATAAAATAAATAAAAAACACCATATTCATGTTATTGATTACGAGGGTTTTTTTAAGTGATAAGATTAAATTGCTTTGATTTAAAGATTTTTAATTCGATTATTGTCTAAGAATGAGAAAACCTCCCTTGTTCTAAACTATTTTCTACTAAAAATATGTATTTTAAAATTTTTATTATATATATGTCATAAAACTGAAACATTAAAATGTCTCACCAATAATAATTGACTCAACAGTTAATATCCAACAACGTGGACATAAAGGTCTTGAGTTATATACTTACCTTGATTGGAACAAATTCACCGCCCATATAAACTTTAATGCACATAAAAAAAAAATGTCTCCGCTGACCTAAGTCTGGCTTCGCTATTGATAATGTACTTTATACAATAAACTTTTGTATAGAGTTGATAATGATCTTGTGATTCAATCGTACAGATCTAATTTGTATGGTAAGAGTAATTAATTTTATATAGAATTTGTTATGTAAAACATATCTAAATGATTTAGTCTACAAACTAAAAATGGACATCTATATATAAAAAATATTTTTATTTGTATAAATTATCAACAAACTACATTATAATAACAATTGAAAACAGTTCCAAGTTCACTTTATAAATTTCACCAGGTAAGAATAATCACCGACAGCTGCTTGAGTTTACCTTCATTTTTAAATGCAAAAACTATCAATTTTGAGTGTGCAAACTCCGAAGCAAAAGTAAAAGAAGTCATTGGCCAGTTTTGTTGATCATTTTATAACGCAATGCCAAGGAAAAATATTTAAATATACATTGTGTATACAAGTTGTGTAAATAAAACTAATTAAGAAGTTATATATTATTATTTTTAATATAAAATAATCATACAACATAAAGATTTATGTAATTATTCAAGTGTTGGTTGATTTAGTTTACACAATTGTGTAGACTTTTTCTACACAAATATTTCTTTAATTGAAGCAACAACATACAAATTGTGAATACGACAGAGTAATGATATACTAGGTATCAATATTTCGAAATCAGGTATCAAATGCAAATGAAAAAAGTTATAGGAATAAAAATTTCGCGAAGACATTGTTTCAATGTTAGAATTAATAGATATATTCTTTACAAACCAAGAATAATTAAATCACATCCTTGTCTTTTCTTTCTTTTATAGCGTAAAGAAAAACAAAGGAGTATCAACATTTCTAGTTATTCTCTGCTTAGCTTGCAGCATCTATCAAATCCATATCCACGTTCCAAAACGCTATTGGGTCGCATTGTTCTAAAAGTCAATACAATGCATAATTCAAAGTCAGCTATATGTCTATATGATGTTTCCAAGAAGTTGAGTCTCAAGTGAAAAGTAAACTTACCAAGATGATTGGTTGTTGTTAAATGGTAAAGAAACAAACTATATAATGGAAGGTACTAGCTTTGTTATGAGCAGAACCAAAACCCACTTTGAAGTGAACTTAGGGAAAAATGGGGTCTCTTCTAGCCTCTGCATCTCTTACTCTTGCATTGGCTATAATCTTTTTCAGTTTGCCATTTGAAATATCAGCAAACTACGCCTACCACTCTCAACCACCACCAGTCCACTCACCACCTCCCCCTAAGGCTCCTTACCATTACCCATCACCACCACCAAAGCACGAGCATGAGCATGAGCATAAGCATGAGCACGAGCATGAGCACGAGTATAAGCATGAGCAAGAGCACAAGCACCCTCACGCTCATGAGCATGAGCATGAGCATAAGCATAAGCACGAGCATAAGCAAAAGCATGAGCACGAGCACGAGTATAAGCATGAGCAAGAGCACAAGCACCCTCACCCACTTCCAGTGTACCACTCTCCCCCTCCACCACACTACGCCTATAAATCACCTCCTCCACCTTACCACTCCTAGATAGTGGTTTTGCATCACACCAATATGGTAATCTTTCATAAAACCTACACTAATATCATATTATTTGTATAAAAAAATTCCCTTTACGAATTCACTTCTATTTTCTGTTTTCTCTTCACCAACTTATCATTATTTGTACAAAAAAATTCCCTTTACTAATCATTCTTTTAGTATTTAAGATTTTAGCTAGTTTGCACATAGTCGTATAAACCAAACCGACTATCAAAAAATCCGTGACCCGTCCTCTGAGTTGGTATGGTCCATGTTTGTAATGGTTCTTCAAGCAAATTGGTCAAATCTTGTTAGACCTAGAGTGACTCACCCAAATGGGTTAGCCCAGTTAACCCAATTTTTCATTTTTAAACTAAAACCTAAAAAATGCAATTTGTAGAATTTAAACCAAACCGACTATCAAAAAATCCGTGACCCGTCCTCTGAGTTGGTATGGTCCATGTTTGTAATGGTTCTTCAAGCAAATTGGTCAAATCTTGTTAGACCTAGAGTGACTCACCCAAATGGGTTAGCCCAGTTAACCCAATTTTTCATTTTTAAACTAAAACCTAAAAAATGCAATTTGTAGAATTTAAATACATTATTTAATATTAGACCTTGTCTTGGAATGTACTCTACCACTAAGTCCACACACTTTTGTATAACAATGCACTCAGTTTTTCAGTTTATAATATTATACAACCAATAGGTTATTATTACCATTAGTTTAGTGGTATTTTTTTTATTTAGTATTTTTTAATATAATAGTTTCTATAAAGTAATTTTTCATATAATTTTTTAAAAAAATTCTTATTTATCTTTGTTTTTAGATTCAACCATTTGATCCGCAATCGATTAATAACTCGATAACTCGGTCTTATGATTGAATCAACTTCTAGTTTGGGTTATATAATTATGAGTCTGTATTTTATTTAAAATCTTTATCTTTTTGGATTTAATTAAGGGATCAAACATGGACTGACAGACCAATATATACGTATATTTGTAGGATCTTAGCAGAAAGTTTGAAGAAAGAGAAAGCTATGGATGGGACTGAGCACTTTACAAATACACAAAGAAGAATAAGAGGAAACTTTTCACATATTTCGTCGAAGTGTTTGATTACTGTTTAGAGGCCTGCGTTCTTTTAGTTATTTTATTTGTATTTGTTGTATTAGACAGTTGGAAGGCACTGCCTCCTCCATGTATTTGCATTTTCCTGCATCCATTGTAATTTTCAAAGTGTGTATTTGTTGATCAGGCTGATGAGCCAATATATAAAATAAATTCGTCCCTTGTATCTAAGGCTTCGGTTCTATTAATTTTATGATAATTATTCAAATTTATTTGTTAGTATTAAGTTATTTTTTAGTGTTGACTTTTTCTGTATTATTTTTTTTATTGTTGCAATTTAAAATTTTTGTTAATTAGCATATTTTAAGAGAAACAAATTATTAATAAAGATAAAATAATACAGTAACAGATGTAAAAATTTGGGTGAGCAGGTAGTATTTTTTTTTTTTCAAATCATGTATCCGGTGCCTTCGTAACAAACCTGAAGAAAATCTTCATGACCTTGGTATCCCTCTTTTCAACCCTTTGCGCATAGAAGTTTAATACAAATAGCTGTCAAACATCAAAGTACACAATTCTTAAAGTTGTTTCACAAAATAAGACCAAAACTGAAAGTTATGAAAATCTGTTTTCTCCAAAGTCATCCATATTCAAATATATTCATTCATTAGTACTCATCAACCTTGTCTTCACAACCAAGTGCATTCTTTTGCTTTCCACCGTCAACTAGCCTGATTCCTTCAAGTAATAACCATCAGGACATTCATTCACTCCAATCATTTTACAGAGCCAGCATATGTTAACCGAAAAAAAATAAATTCAAATTTCACATTCAGGCAAAGTAGCATAAACTTTCATAATGTGGCAAGCAGAAAATTGTACGTGTAAACAGTTAAACTTTTGGAGAATATGAGTAATATTGATAAAAATATTCCCAAGGTCGCTTCTAAACAAAAATGATTTTTTAAAAAAAAAGAATTTATTTGGATAAAAATTCATTCTTGAGCATTACTTCTAAAGAGCCGAAGTTTCAAATTTCAAATCATGTAACCAAAATAATTTTTATTATTCTCAACTAAAGAAATCCCATGCTCAATCTTGAAATGCATATGTAGGAGTAAATAGAACAAAGTGGTCTTCTACTCTCTCAGTTTGCAAATAATTAGAGATGACAAAATAGGTCAAACCTGGCGGGTGTTTAACACGCAAAAAATGACAGGGTTGGGTTGCATAAAAATAGGTTTATTTAACTCGTTGGGTCATTTTTTTCTGTGATGTGAGACCCACTTAACCCTTTTTTTGTTCATTTTTTGATGGGTTAACCTGTCTGATTTGCCAACCCGTCGCAAAATGGAGTGGGTTAACACTTCCAACTCATATTTCTAAATGGATTAACTCATCCCGTCTCATTTTTTGGCCAACTTGAGACGGATTGACCCGTTTTGCCACCTCTACGCATCATGAATTGAACACTTTTCTATCATGAGTTGTATGTGCTCCAAAATAGTAGGAGACATCCCATTCTAAATCTTAAAATAGATTCTCAACTCAATACAAATCCCATGCTCAATCACAAAATGCATATGACTTGCATGGGGCTTATTGTTCTCTACATATTATTATTCATAATATTTTATCTGCTTCTCTATGGTAACTAGGGAAAATGAGAAGTATTGGAAAAGATAACTTAGCATATTGATTGGTATGAATTTGTACTGGATAAAAATATTTGTGATTTGAAATTTAAAACTAATACAGGATATCTACAACTAGTGTTACATAAAATCAGCAACTTTCTGACAACATATATTAACACTAATGAAATTTCGCTGAGATGAAAACTTTAAATTGCGGTTTCTGTCATGATCCTAGTCAGCTTACAATGTTGCACACAAGCTAATGCAAACCAATATAGTTTGCAATCAAGGGATGATGCCACAACCTAATAGCTGCCACTACAAGATAATTGAGTAACCGACAATAAAATCCTTCAGTAATAGTTGAAAATTCGTCAGAAATTTTGATTTCTGGCAGATATTGGGTAGCCGGTAAAACCCTTCTTGGAAACTATTTTTGGCAGAAAATCTACTGAAATTTTTGGCTGACAAATTCCAACGATTTATCCACTAGCAATTATATCTATCGAAAAGTACCAGCAAATATCTCCTCACCGGAAAAAATTAACACATCAGTGGTTCACAAAAGCTCACACACACATACATAGCTTCCTTTTCAGGATCTAAATGAATTCTTTTATTCTTGGATATGTACAGGAGAGAGAGAGAGAGATAGAAACCAAACAAGTAAAAGAAACAGCTAATTGAGTATATGTATGCACAATACAATATATATTAATATTAGCTAGGTATTTTGAAAAAGGAAGATTAGCATGCAAGAGCTGAAAACCAGATCTCTCACACTAGATTATATTATAAAGAGTTCTCAAATGAAAGATACCACAAGAACATTGTTGCAAAAGTTGCAGGGGATGTAGCAGAGTTGCTCAAGAGCAACATCAATGCTGCAGCTCGACATGAATCATCATGTTATGCATCAGAAACTACTACATACTGATCTGCCATCTCTATATTTTATTTGCTTTTCTTTGTCTATTTTTTTCCCCTCTACCCCTACTGGTTTAGTGGCATATATATGTTTGAGATGAATCAAATAGGAAGGGTAAAGGTGGAATAACCTTTAGAATTAAGCTTCATTAACAACTTTTTTTTTCAAAAAATAAAAATAAAAATTCACAATGAAAGTTTTGTTTTTCTTTAATTTTGTTAATGCCCTTCATGGAAGTTCTATATGACGAGGTTGAAAAAAGATGAGATATGGCCAAGAACTCTCTTGAAAGATATACTCATTATTATGAAAGATGGGCAACCAATCAGTATGTGCAAGTTGCTTTATTGTTGCAATCTTGACATGATTTGTTTCTTTCTCTCAATAATGTTATTCTTTTTCTTCATCCTGGCCTTAATGTGTTTAACACATATCGTTTTCATCTTAACATGAATTATTTTACCTTGGCCAAAATCATCTATCTTGCCATTCGGTGATATTGCCTTAAATTTTGGTAGCTGCTTTGTTCTATTGATTTCGGTTGGTCATAATTATCATAATTTTTTATGGATTTCTTGGTTGTTTTAGATCTTAAGTCATAGTTGAACTTTGGTCATTGGAACTGGATTCAATCAAGTGTATAAAATCTCAGTCTAGTGATGCATGTAATGATAATTTGCTGTCTATAAATTGGGGGCACTAAAAACTAGCAAACTGAAGTAGTTGTGGTGTTATAAATGTGTAGTGCTGCACTAATAAATATGAATTTGCAGTTGTTAATGTGGATGAGAATGTGATAGTTGATATCGCCAAGTTAATTCACTTTCCTTGGTAATTTGATATGGATGGTATTTAATTGCCACAGTGTTGTTAGTTAGGAGAAATAAGGAATTAAATTTGAAGTCAGTGGTAAGATATAGTTGATGAGTCATGTAAATTTCATTTCCTTGGCATGCTTGATATGTTAAGTGTATGCTTATATTGCAGTCCATGCAAAAAGCTCTTGCAGACCTTAACATGCAATATCTTTGTGTTAATTTGATAGTTTTGGGTGTGCATTGTGGGATTAGATTATTAGTATCTTTATCCATCATTTATATGTGATTTTAATCTTACTGGTTACTTCCTTTTCTCAGCAACAACTATCTCATTTTTAATCTCCTTTCTATTCTTGTGAATTGAATGATCAGGTAAGAAAGATATTCTCAATAGATCTTCTTTAGTTTTCATTTTGAGGTACCCAATCTAGTATGCCCTTATTTTTAATATCTCGTCTTGTTTTAGAGATGGATAAAAGTTGGATTTTAAAACCACGAAGTTACACCCGAATATATGGATGGGCTACTGAAAATTTTAGACTTTGCATTTGCTAATGCAAAGTTTGATAATAGGATAAAGTGCCCTTGTTCTCAGTGTAGGTTTAGACTATTTCCAACTAGAGAAGAGATGTACGACCAGTTGCTTTTAAGACCTTTTCCAACAGGTTACACTGTTTGGTTATTACATGGTGAGAGAGATGTAGGAGAAACTTCTTGTTGTAGACATGAAATGCAACATACTGAAGCTCGTGAAGATCCAATGCAAGACATAATTCATGATACTTCCAACTTCTCTAGACAACATGCTGATGAAGAACATTCCACATCGCATGGACCAATGAATGAGGGTGAAGGAAGGATACAACATTTACATGATCGTCTAAGTGATAAAGCTAAAGAGTTTTATGAGTTGGTTAGAGACGAGAAACAAGAACTTTATGAAGGATGCTTAAAGTACTGAAAATTGTCTTTTTTAGTGAAATTGTATCCCATTAAGTGCATTTGTGGCATGAGTGACAAGGCCATGTCAATGATAACAGAGCTATTGCATGATGGTTTTGAGCATGCAACAATTCCTGAATCATTATATAAGGCTAAGAAAACTATAATAAAATTTGGTCTAAGTTATAAGAAGATACATATATGTCTAAATGATTGCATGTTATATCAGGGATCAGATAAAAGGAGACAAGAATATAAGCAATGCGGCACATCTAGGTGGAAGCCAAAAAACTAAGAAAAATTCTTCTAATAAGCCTGAAGTTGATAAAAACAAAAAATTACAACCTGCAAAGGTGCTTCGTTATTTCCCTCTAATACCACAGTTGCAAAGATTGTTCATGTCTATTAAGACATTTGCTGATATGAGATGGCATGAGGTTGATTATAATAAAGATAGCTTCTTGAGGCATCCGAGAAATGCTGAGGAGTGTAAAATATTTGACTACACATTTCCTGACTTATCTTTGGATGCACGTAATGTTTACATTGTCTTAGCCAGTGATGGGTTCAATCCTTTCAGAAACAAGAGCACTAATTATAGCATTTGGCCTATAGTTCTCATTCCATACAACACCCCTCCTTGGAAATGCATGAAACAAACTTCCTTCATTCTCTCAATGATCAATCCAGGGAAGAAAATGTTAGGGAATGACATTGATGTTTACTTACAATCTTTGATCGATGAGCTGAAGAAGTTGTGGGATGGTGTCGAAACCTTTGATGCTTCATCAAATGAAACTTTTAAAATGCGAGCAGCGTTGATGTGGACAATTAGTGATTTTCTAGGATATGGGACCTTATCTGGGTGGAACACATTTAGTAAAATTGCTTGTTCCATATGCAACACCGATGCTGAACCTTGTCGACTTTATCATAGTAGAAAGTGGTGCTTTATAGGTCATCGTCATTTTCTAAATGCTAGTGCATCACAGGTTAAGATTGGACAAGGTACAATTTGATGGTAAGGTTGACAAAAGAAATTCATCTGTACAATTATCAGGCTCAGACATTTGAAGATAAGTTGAGAATATTCGAGCTTCATTTGGAAAGACAGCAGAGGTTGAAGTTAGAGAGAAAAGAGGACATGGGCAGCAAAATACCCAAGGAAGTGATTCACATTGGAGAAAGAAGAGTATATTCTTTGAACTTCCATAGTGGGAGTTTAACTTATTGCATAAGAATCTTGATATAATGCATATTGAGAAGAATGTGTGTGACAATGTAATATACCTTTTGCTTAATAAAAGTGGGAAGTCAAAAGATTACCTTAATGCCCGTAAAAGACCTACAATCAATGGGCCTAAGATATGATCTTTGGCCATATGAGAATGGAAAATATCCTCCTGCAATTTTTACTATGCCAAATGCACATTAGAGCTTGCTCTGGGCTGCACTCAGATGATAGTGCCCATTATGTGCAATTGACTTATAGTGGAGCTCATTCTGGGCCATCCTCAAATGCCTATGTTATGTCATCCACTCATTCATCTAAGCCTGAGCTTGAGCCTGAGTATACTAGTTCATTTGATGAGTTTGAGGATGATCTTATTCCAACATCTAGTGAGACAGTTACTAGTAGTCATAAGAAGAACTGCTATTGGATCATCAATGTTAGTGGTAAGAATCACAATTCTTGTATTTTTATTTGCTTGATGACTATACGTATTTTAAATATTACAATTCTTGTTATAAATGAGGATGACACCATCAAAGAAGAATGATTTGAGGTGCAAGATATTTGATCACTGCCTACAAGTAAAAAGGTTATAATCACATGCAATGAACTTGGTCAACCCATAGATGATGTAGGTGGCCTTTTGGCTGGCTTCTTGGGAGATTTAGGATTTGATTATTCTAAGTTTTCCATGTGTTATGTCTCTTAGTGTAAAGTTCTGAGTACATAAAAGGAGAAATTTTATGATGATATTATAAAGGTACATATAAATTATCTATTTGTATTTTATGATCTATATAACTTAATTATTAATATATTTTCTTATGCAAAAAAAAATTCATGTAGAGGACAGTCAGTTGAAGGGATATATCATGAAAAGTATTGGGAAGAAATGAAAAATATTAGGCATATTTTGTTTCATCAATTTTAAGATAAAACATTAACTATGGAGGAAAATGTTACAAGATGCCCTAATGGAATTGATCTCGACCATTGGACACATGTTTATTGAATATCGCAATGATAGGAAAACACAGGTAACATATCCAAAACAAACATGGTCTGTTAGTGTAAAATGATCTAATTAGTTCATAATGATGTTGTTGTTAATGCAAGCACAGGAGATATGCAAAAAGAATGTTGAAAATCAGAAGAAGCAATTGTACACAGACACTGGTGGTTCAAAAAGCATACCTAGGAGAAAAACTGAAGAGGTTATTAATGTTGAAGCTCTTTGATTCTTTATATTTGATTTTTTTTATCTTATTTAATTTTTAAGTATATGATTGTGGAAATAATGATATAGGAACGACAACGTGGGAGCTACGTTGGTAGAGGAAAGATGTGGACTATAGTACATAAATGAAAATATGGTTCTTATGTCAATGATGAGACCAAAATTGTTTGTGTAAGTAATTTAAGAAATTTATGTTGCTTAATTTTTTTGTTAATATTTTACCCAATGCATAAATTTAAACTTTAATGGCTGAAATCTTACATGTTTGTAGGAGAAATTTATGAATATTGAGCATAAAAATGGCTCATCATAGCAAATTTCACAATATGATTGATAATCTGCTAGGTTATCTATTTTTCCAAAGATTTTTAGTGGATTTCACCGCTTAAGCCCAACTTTTGATGTTGTTTTGATCTTAATACAACTTTATTTTATCTTTTTAGTTCCATTTTAGTTCGTTAGATTGAGTTCATTCTTATTAGAATTGTTAGTGTTTTAGCTCATTTGTTGTTGTTTTGATTATAGTTTACTTTATTTTATTTACTCTTGGTACGTTCAGAATTTTTCTATTTAGATTTTTTTGCATTTTCTTTAATTATTTTTGTTCTGACACATTGTCTTCATTGTATGCGAGGTTTCATTCATCCTGATCACCTTCTATTTGACTCTGAAATAGAAAGAACTGCAAGAGCTTTGAGGAAGCAAACAAGAGAACAAAGAAGGAATTTGGGTGATGCTCACATCGTTGTTGAAGATATGGCAGACAATAGAGAAAATGTGGATCCTCCACCACCACAACAACCACCACCACAACTACCTGTTAGGACTCTCATGGATTACTCTATTCCTAACATGGATGGGTGTGGGGTGAGCATAGCAAGACCTCCAGTTCAAGCAAACAATTTCGAGTTGAAGCCGGCTCTACTCCATTTGATTCAAAACAATCAGTTTGGGGGATTTGATAATGAAGACTCACATGCACACATACAAGGGTTCCTTCAAATTTGTGATATTGTGAAGTTGAATGGAGTGAGTGAGGATGTCATTCATTTGAGATTGTTTCCTTTCTCCGTGAGGGACAAGGCTAAGAATTGGTTGGATTCATTAGCAAGAGGAAGCATAACTACTTGGGCAATTTTGGTTCAGAAATTTTTGACAAGATATTTCCCTCCTTCCAAGGCTGCAAAGTTGCGATGTGAGATCACATCATTCAGGCAGTTTGATGGGGAGTCTCTCAATGAAGCGTGGGAGAGATACAATGAAATATTGAGGAAATGCCCACACCACTATTTTGACTTCTAGATCCAGGTGCAAAGCTTCTATAATGGCATGCTACCTCAAACTAGAACAATGGTTGATGCTGCAGCAAGCGGGGCCTTGAACTATAAAACTCCAGAAGAAACTTAGGACTTGTTAGAAATAATGGCCAACAATGATTACCAAAGAAATGGGGAAAGAGCAGTGGTGAAGAAAGGATACTTGGAGGTTGATTCAATGAATGCACTTTTAGCTCAGAATAAAATCTTGACTCAACAACTTGAGAATCTTACGAAAAAGGTTGACACTCTTAAGGTGAATGCAGTAAGTAATGCTCCTTTGTCGTGTGATTTTTGTATAGGAGAACATGAGAGTGTAGATTACCTGGGTAACATGTTTGGATCTTCATCTCAAGAACAAGTCAACTTCATGAATAACCCTCCAAGGCAACAACATAACCCCTACTCCAACACTTATAATTCGGGGTGGAGAAATCACCCGAACTTTTCATGGAGTAACCAAGGTAATCAAGGCAATTACCAAGCTCCACCAAGACAATAATTTTCATACCAAGGTCCTCCTCAACACTCTTCCCATCAAGGTTCTTCATCTCAACCCCCACCTATTGAGAAGAAGGCTTCTTGGGAAATAACTTTAGAGAAACTAGCTTCTCAAACCTCCTCTTTTGTCCAAAAGACTACTAATTTCATGGATGAGACAAGAGGTGTGTTTAAAAATCAAGATGCTTTAATCCGTAATCTAGAAACTCAAGTGGGCCAGCTTGCAAAACAGATTTCAGAGAGACCTCCAGGTTCATTATCAAGTGACACAATCCCAAATCCTAGAGGAATCGAGCATGTGAAAGCTATAACAACTAGGAGTGGGAAGGTGATTGAGCCACTACCAAGGAAAGAGAAAAAGAGTGAAAACGAAGGAGAAGATCCTAGTAAAGAAATCCCTCTCAAGGAAGCTGAAACATCTCAAGGTGACTCACTCAATGACTCTAATGAAAAGGAGTCACCAAAGGATCAAGAAGTGAAGATGCCATCACCAACTATCAAGTTGTCATTCCTTCAACAACTCAAGAAGAAGCATGATAAGAAGAAATGCAACATCCTGTTTGTCGAAGTTCTAGAACAAATGCCCTCCTATGTGAATTCATGAAGCAGTTGTTGTCTAAGAAGAGAATGATTGGGAATGAAGAGACCATTATGCTTACGGATGAGTGCAGTGTAATTATACAAAAGAAGCTTCCTCCTAAGCTTAAGGATCCTGGAAGTTTTTCAATTCCTTACACTATAAGTGATAGAACATTTGGTAAAGCCCTATGCGATCTTGGAGCAAGCATTAATCTCATGCCCTTTTCCATTTTCAAGCAACTGGGGATTGGACAAATAAAACCCACCATGGTAACTCTCCAATTTGTGGATAGGTCAGTGAAGTATCCTTATGGAATAGTTGAAGATTTGTTAGTAAAGGTGGACAAATTTATTTTCCCAGCTGATTTTGTGACTCTAGATATGGATGAGAATGCTGATATCCCTCTGATTCTTGGAAGAGTTCTTAACTACTTCAGGAGCATTGATTGGTGTACCTAGAGGAGCGCTCATTTTGAGGGTGGATGGTGATCACACACAACTCATCAGTTTAGTGAAATATCTTTAACTCCACCAATTCAAACAAAGGTGGATGAGATGAAGTTGGAGTTGGAAGCTGAGAAATTAAAGGTGCAGAAGCTTGAATCAATGGTGGAAACTGAGAGATTGAGAAGGCAAGCATTTGAAGGTGCTATAACAAGATATTTACTTCAACAAGGAGGGGATTTGCCTGCTGAGTTGGCTGCTATGGTTAATGCAATGGTATGTATTTTAATTTTCATGATATCATTGTAAAAAGTGAAGAATGATCCTAGTATGTTTTGCTTGATTTTAGCTAAGAGCTTTGGAGATATTCTTCATGCTTGAGTGACCAAATATCACTTATTTGATGAAAAGTTTGAGTCATGGATTATATCGAACTTGTTTATGTTCCTATTATTCTATTTTAATTTTATTTTTTATTGTGATATGTTGAGGTATTTTCTAAAATGCTTGTTGTTGGTTCTAGAATTATGGGATAAATCCTATTTGTACATCAGATCATGATTTGTTTCATTGCTTTGTTGGGTGTTGCATGTAAAATTTATTGAGAATGTTAACAAGCCCTTTCTACTCAACTAGACTTGCTGTGTGAATAGTATATGAGATACATGACTAAAAGAAGGGGAGTAAGTTAAATAGATCTTAAATGCAAAGATTTATAATACATGTTTTGAATCCTGAATCTTTGCTACTAAAATAAGTAATATTAGTTTTTGAATGGTTGAATGGCTTTGCTAGCATCTTAAATGTGGTAGATGGTTGCTTGTTTTTGGGAAACGTTCATAATGTTGTATTTGGACTAACTTTGTTTATCTAGAAAAGTTAACCCACCCTTCCACGATGACTCTACCTTTATTGTATTGTGGTATTTGGACTTGGGTCATCTTATGGTATGTTTGTTTTAAATTACATGGTACTTTTATTGAATGTATACAATTCATAGTTTGTTTATATTTTCAGGCTTTAGATAAAGAAAGTGGACCAATTTCACTTGGTGGACCGTCTTTCTCAGTAAGTCATGATGCTTAAATTGGACATGATTCTAATTAAAGTGAAAAGTGAATGTCTAATGATAGAAAAATGATTTGTTACGTATTCTTTGGAAATTATATTGTTTGTAATGAATTTTAATTTGTTTATTTTATTTGTACTAGATTTTAGTTTACTTGTGTACTGGATTTTGTTTTCAAATTAATATATTTGTTGAAAGTTTAAATGTTTTATAATTTCATTTGAATATGCTAGTTAGTTGTAATATAAAACAGATTGAAATGTATTAAAATTGACATGCCAACAAAGTTATGAAAGTAAAACTAATTTAAAATAAAAAATAATAGCGAGCAAAAAAACAGACGTAAGCTATTTTTAAATTTTAGCATCGGTTTTCGAACCACCGCTATAAATAAATAATAATGTAATACAAATTTTTAGCAGCGGTTTGTTTATAACCGCCTCTATAAGTATATAATAATAAAATATAAGATTTTTAACGACGGTTAAAACCGCTGCAAAATGGTTTACGGACCCTTGTATCAACGGAGCTACTATTTTTTGTGGCGGTTGCTAAACATAATTTTGAACCACTGCTAAAGATAATTTTTTTTGTAATGTGCTGATCCGAGTGAAAGGAGCTCAAATCTCTTAAACTTGTGGTCCTGAGTTTGATTTCGAGATTCATGCGAATAGAAATAACACTGTTGAGATGAATTTTTGCTTAGGCGCCTGATTATAATTCGAGAGAATAATCTCTCACTTATCTAGTGGAGATACTGTAATAAAAATAAAAAATATTATTGATTAGCTAGCTATATAGTAACTGTATAAAAGCGAAGTCTTGGTGTATGATTCATTCTATAAATAGAATTACAATCATTGAATACATAAACTCTCTAGAACTTTCTTTCTCTCTTTGTTCTCTTCTCACACTTTTTATCACTTTCTATCAGATTTTATCAGTTGTTTCTCTCCCTTTCTTCTCTTTTCTCTGCCTTCTAGATTTCTTTCAATGAGTGAGGCACATAGGCAAAATATTGACAATGGCACCTGAAAGGTCGTTTTGTCTGTCTCACATGCAAAGGGCCAGTGGTTAGTGTCAAATATGATTATATTAAAGGTAACCGACATGCTTTGAGCTGGTTTCGAAAGCTCAATCCCTTTTTTTTCTGAAAATGATTTTGCACTTTAGATTATGGTCTGGTATACCATTTCCTAAGTTGATGCCTTCCCTTTTCAATTTCTACTGTCACTCATCCAATGGTAGCAAGGGTGGTGTAAGTCTAATATATATTTAGTGTTAAAATAATAATAATAATAATAAGACTCAGTATGACTTGATAATGAAGTTTCTGAATAAGCATGGATAATTTTATTATTTTACATGTGTACACGCGCTCATCCTACAGTTGTGTATAGTTGTCGCAAGGTTTGAAAGTTCATCCACCACAAATGTAGAAAATGATTTTCATATATGTTACCATTTGACTTGTATATTATTCAATTATAAGAATGAAGATAACGATATCCTCAATATTTGATCGGTTAAACTAAATAATCAATAAAAGTATTCAATCGAAAAATAATAATCAATAAAAGTACATCACACATGATGTATCCGATCAACGTTGTGGAAATATTAGAAACGATTGTAAAACTTCAATTATTTGCATAATGAGAAATTATTACATTTTTTATAGTAGTAATAAATACATATTTCAGGAAGATATTAATCATTAATTTTAAATACATTTACATAAATTTTAAAGAAAATAACTTAAATTGCTGATAAAAATCTTTTTAAAATATATATTTATTGTTACTTTAATAGTATGCTATAATTTTTCTTATAAAATAAATTAATAAAAAATAAAAATATCATTATTTGCATAAAATTATTTTGTCTAAATTTTTTTAAAAAAAATTGCAAGTAGGAGTTAGTTTAGTTCCGATATGATAAAAAAAAGTAGAGTGAAAAGAGGCTCACACACGATAAATGCATTTTAAAATGTACAAGCTGTTTTTAGTTTTTTTGTTTATGCAAACAGTAGTTTACAATTAAAATAATTGGCCCATTTGAAAGAAGAATTTACTTTTGCCCTATTATATTATTAAAATATTATATTATTGTGTTGTCATAACTAATAATTTTTTTTTTTGAGTCTTTCATATGATTAAACTTACATGTTATTATAATATATAATTCAATAATAATTGATTTGAAAAAATTAACATGTAGATCGATTTTTATCTCAGTCAAATATTTCAAACGACTTTTAAGATTCTATTTATTTTACATAAATAAGGACAGGTTGGATGCATAAAAATAGAGGTATAACCAATGTAGGCGACCAACCCAAGTTGATGCCTAAGTTTAGGCTTTCAATCAAGATAAAAGATAAACAACTCACATCCATGCGTACCAACAAAATAAAATAATTGAATAATCACTTACTTTAATTGGTAGAGGCGTAGGTACAATACATAATTTTTGGTACCTTCAAAAAATATCAAGGAAGGGTCAAGCTCGCGCAGGGTGAGCATGACTTTAAAATTTGGACATAAAGCAATACGAGTATAACCCATTCACATAGGCTACCCCAGGATAGGTACAATACATACATAGATTATGCGGCAATTCCTTTTGTTATTTAGTTTTTCTGATTATTAAATTTTATTTTCTGTATTTTGAATTATAGTTATTCTTATCTCTTGCCCATGAAAATTATTTTTTTAAGAAGAAATAATTTAAAGTAAACAATATAACAATAAAACTAAACACATTTGATTACCATCATGCCTTTGGCTTGTTAGTACTTGAATATTCCTCCTCCCTTAATTATGTTCGAGGTTAAAATTTACTTGTACATTACGTAAATATTTAATTTTGTTTAATTTTTATATAAAAATAAGTCTTTAGCTAAAAAATTTCTCTGCAATATATGTTTTAACTATAAGTTTTTTAACAAAAAATATATTAATCCAAACATGCAACAAGTAACAGGAATTTATAAATTGTTTTTACTGTATTGGATACATTTAAAATTATTAATAATTGATACAATAACTACAGCTAAGCCCTGTTTTTATTTTTTATTTTTTTCTCTCATCTATGTTGTCATATACAAAGATGTTAACACCATATTAATGTTATATGATAACGAGGGTTTGTTTAAGTGATAAGATTAAATTGCTTTGATTTAAAGATTTTAAATTCGATTCTTGTCTATCTTTTTTTTCTATGAGATCGATTCATGTCTATCTAAGAATGAGAAAACATCTCTTGTTCTAAACTTTTTTTCTACTAAAAAAGTGTACTTTAAATTTTTTATTATATATATGTCATAAAACTGAAAAATTAAAATGTCTCACCAATAATAATTGACTCAACTGGTAATATCCAACAACGTGGACATAAAGGTCTTGAATGATATACTTATCTTGATTGGAACGAACTCACCTCCCATATAAACTTTAATGCACATAGAAAAGAAAATGTCTCCGCTGGCCTATGTTTGGCTTCGCTATTGATAATGTACTTTTTACAATAAACTTTTGTAGAGTTTATAGTGATCTTGTGATTCAATCGTACAGATCTAATTTGTATGGTAAGAGTAATTAATTTTATATAGAATTTGTTATGTAAAACATATCTAAATGGTTTAGTCTACAAACTAAAAATGGACATCTATATAAAAAAAATATTTCTATTTGTATAAATTACCAACAAACTACATTATAATAAAATTTGAAAACAGTTACAAGTTCACTTTATAAATTTCACCAGGTAAGAATAATCACCGACAGTTGCTTGAGTTTACCTTCATTTTTAAATGCAAAAGCTATCAATTTTGAGTCTGAAAACTCGGAAGCAAAAGTAAAAGAAGTCATTGGCCAGTTTTGTTGATCATTTTATAACGCAATGCCAATTGAAGGAGAAATATTTGCGTAGACATTGTCTATACAAGTTGTGTAAACAAAATTAATTAAGAAGTGATATATTATTATTTTTAATATAAAATAATCATATAACATAAAGATTTTTGTAATTATTCAAGTGTTGGTTGATTTAGTTTACACAATTGTGTAGACTTTTTCTACACAAATATTTCTTCAATTGATGCAACAACATACAAATTGTGAATACGACAGAGTAATGATATATTAGTTATCAAGATTTCGAAATTAGGTATCAAATGCAAATGGAAAAAGTTATAGGAATAAAAAATTCGCGAAGACATTGTTTAAATGTTAGAATTATAGATATAATCTTTACAAACCAAGAATAATTAAATCAGATTCTTGTCTTTTCTTTCTTCTATATCGTAAAGAAAAATAAGGTGTATCAACATTTCTAGTTTTCTCTGCTTAGCTTGTAGCCACTATCAAATCCAAATCCACGTTCCAAACGCTTTTGGGTCGCATTATTCTAAAAGTCAATACAATGCATAATTCAAAGTCAGCTATATGTCTATATGATGTTTCCAAGAAGGTGAGTCTCAAGTGAAAAGTAAACTTACCAAGATGATTGGTTGTTTTTAAATGGTAAAGAAACAAACTATATAATGGAAGGTACTAGCTTTGTTATGAGCAGAACCAAAACCCACTTTGGAGTGAACTTAGGGGAAAATGGGGTCTCTTCTAGCCTCTGCATCTCTTACTCTTGCATTGGCTATAATCTTTTTCAGTTTGCCATTTGAAATATCAGCAAACTACGCCTACCACTCTCAACCACCACCAGTCCACTCACCACCTCCCCCTAAGGCTCCTTACCATTACCCATCACCACCACCAAAGCACGAGCGTGAGCATGAGCCTAAGCACGAGCACGAGTATAAGCATGAGCAAGAGCACAAGCACCCTCGCGCTCATGAGCATGAGCATGAGCATGAGCATAAGCACGAGCATGAGCACGAGCATAAGCAAAAGCATGAGCACGAGCACGAGTATAAGCATGAGCAAGAGCACAAGCACCCTCACCCACTTCCAGTGTACCATTCCCCCCCTCCACCACACTACGCCTATAAATCACCTCCTCCACCTTACCACTCCTAGATAGTGGTTTTGCATCACACCAATATGGTAATCTTTCATAAAACCTACATTAATATTATATTATTAGTACAAAAAATTTCCCTTTACTAATTCACTTCTGTTTTCTGTTTTCTCTTCACCAACTTATCAGTATTTTGTTAAGTATAATCATAATTAGAAACCAAAATTTATGTTTGAACATAGTAGTATAAACCAAACCGGCTAACAAAAAACCTGTTACCCGTCCTCTAAGCTGGTATGATTCATGTTTGTAATGGCAGCGAATCGGTCAAATATTGTTAGACCCGGAGTGACTCACCCAAATGGGTTAGCCCGGTCAACCTAATTTTCCATTTTTAAATTAAAACCTTAAAAATACAATTTGTAGGATTTGAGTGCATTATCTAATATTAGACCTTGTCTTAGAATGTACCCTACCACTAAGTCCACATACTTTTGTAGAATAATGCAGTCAGTTTTTCATTTTATAATATTATATAATTAATAGATTATTATTACCACTAATTTAGTAGTATTTTTTTATTTAGTATTTTTTAATATAATAGTTTATATAAAATAATTTTTTCATATATATAATATTTTTCAAAAAAAAATTATTTATCTTATTTTTTCAATTCAATCATTTGACTCGTAATTGAATTACAAACTCGATAACTCGACCTTATGATTAAATCAACTTCTAGTTCGGATTATACAATTATGAGTGTGTATTTCATTTAAAATCTTTATCTTCTTGGATTTCGTTAAGGGATCAAACTGACAGACCAATATATACGTATTTTGTACGATCTTAGCAGAAAGTTTGAAGAAAAAGAATGTCATGGATGGGACTGAGCACTTTACAAATACACAAAGAAGAATAAGAGAAAACTTTTCACATATTTCGCCAAAGTGTTTAATTACTGTTTAGAGGACTGCGTTCTTTTTATTTTATTTTATTTGTATTTGTTGTATTAGACAGTTGGAAGGCACTGCCCCCTCCATGTATTTGCATTTGCCTGCATCCATTGTAATTTTCAAAGTGTGTATTTGTTGATCAGGCCGACGAGCCAATATATAAAATAAATTCGTCCCTTATATCTAAGGCTTCGGTTCTATTAATTTTATGATAATAAATCAAGCTTATTTGTTAGTATTAAGTTATTTTTTAGTGTTAACCTTTTCGGTGTTTTTTTATTTTATTTTTACAATTTAAAAGTTTTGTTAATTAGCATATTTTAAGAGAAACAAATTATTAATAAAGATAAAATAATACAGTAACAGATGTAAAAAATTGGGTGAGCAAGTATTATTATTATTTTTTTCAAATCATGTATCCGGAGACTTCATAACAAACCTGAAGAAAATCTTCGTGACCTTGGTATCCCTCTTTTCAACCCTCTGCGCATAGAAGTTTAATACATATAGCTGTCAAACATCAGATTACACGATTCTTAAAGTTGTTTCACAAAATAAAACCAAAACTGAAAGTTATGAAAATCTATTTTCTCCAAGGTCATCCATATATATTCAAATATATTCATTCATTAGTACTCATCAACCTTGTCTTCACAACCAAGTGCATTCTTTTCCTTTCCACAATCAACTAGCTTGATTCCTTCAAGTAATAACGATCAGGGCATTCATTCACCCCAATCATTATACAGAGCCAGCATATGTTCACCGAAAAAAAAATAATCAAATTTCACATTCAGGCATAGTGTTAATAGATATAGTTTCTCTATTAGTAACTATTAGTTTGTTTTCTGTTACAGGTTAGTTAGTTAGTTTTTTCCTTCTTGTATATTCTGTTAGCTTTGGGGAACAGCTTTAATGTCAACCCTGTTGTATAAATACATGGTTAATCTATGAGAATGAGGTAATTCAGATTGCATATTGGTAATATGGTATTAGTTTCAAACGCTCTTCTCTCCCTCCTCTCCTTCCTCTCCGATCTCTGATTTTTTTCCTTCTCTTTCTTTAACCATTCTCTTTTTTGGTTCAATGGCTGCAGCTACGCCAGTGAACCCTCAAGATACTTCCAGTAAATTCTACATCCACCCAAATGAAAATCCCTCTCTTGTTCTTGTTTCCCCAGCACTCGATGGCCCCAATTATCATGGTTGGTCTCGGGCTATGAGCAGGGCTCTTGAAATGAAGAATAAATTTGGCTTTGTTGATGGCTCCATCAAGAAGCCTAATTATAAAGATTCATCTTTTGCTGCATGGAAGAGATGCAACACATTGGTTCTTTCTTGGCTACACCATTTCATGAACAATGAAATTGCATCCAGCATTCTTTACATTGATGAGGCTTCTACAGCTTGGAAAGAACTTAAAGATCGGTTCTCCTAAGGTGATTTTGTAAGAATTTCTCAGTTGCATGCTGAGTTGTATTCTCTTAAGCAATCTGATTTGACTGTCACTACCTATTTTACAAAGTTGAGGATTTTATGGGATGACCTTTGCAATTTTCGTCCTATTGAACAAACATCTTGCCGCCAAATTAGCAAAACTGTACAAAAATACAGAGACAATGATTTGGTTTTGTGCTTCTTCCAAGGCCTGAATGACAACTATGCCACTTTTAGATCACAAATTCTTCTCATTGATCCTCTTCCTTCTCTCAACAAAGTGTTTTCTATGGTTATCCAAGAAGAAAGGCAGCTGCAAATTAGCATTAATTCTTCCTGATCCAACAGTTCTTGCAGCACCATCACAGCCTTCTCCCAGCATAAATCCTCAAGGACGGGGTCAACCAAATAGCAAGAACCCTAATGCAAGATCTGGAATTCAGAGACACTGCACTCATTGCAACAGAAACAACCACACTGTGGAAACGTGTTTCTTTAAACATGGATTTCCACCTGGCTATAAACCAAAGAAATCTGTCAACAATGTTACAACTTCCTCACATACTGAAGCCTCATCCTCTTCCACAATTTCTTTGCCGAGTATTACTCAAGAACAGCTTCAAGGCCTCTTAGCTCTCCTTCCTACATCTCAGCCTATTGCTACAAGTCATGCTTCAAACCTTGTGAGCACATACGTAATTTCAACAAATTCTCCATCAGGTATCTGTCATCGCCCCTGGATTTTAGATTCGGGGGCTACTGACCATATCTCTGCCTCATTGCATTTTTTTGCAACTTATAAATCTATTGATCCTATATCTGTCTGTCTATCAAATGGTCAGCATAAAATTGCAAATATTCGGGGTACTGTCTTTGTCATAGATTCAATCATTTTACATGATGTGTTATACATTCCAAATTTCTCTTTTAACCTAATTTCTGTTGCAAAGCTTACCTCATCTATTTCATGTTCTATCTCTTTCTATAATGATCATTGCATTATTCAGGAAATGAATACATTGAAGAGGATTGGCAAAGCTAAGGCCTGCAATGGACTCTATGTGTTGATAGTTTCCAAGCTAGCTTGCTCTCCTACACATGCTATCAATTCTGCTGTTAACATTAAGGCTAGCATCACATCTGCTGACCTTTGGCATTATAGATTAGGACACCCATCTTCACAAATATTTCATCTTGTCAAACAAAAACATACTGCTGTAGATTCTGTTTTTCCACAATTATGTGATATATGTCAGCTTTCTAAGCAAAAAAGACTACCTTTTCCTTTGAGTACAACTATTTCCAGTTCTGTGTTTGATCTTATCCATGTAGATATTTGGGGACCATATGCTGTCCCATCTCTCAATGGCCACAAATACTTCCTAACTATAGTTGATGATAAATCTAGATTCACATGGATTAGATTGATGAAATTAAAATCTAAAACAAGACAGCACCTTATTGATTTTGTCACCTTAATAGAAACTCAATTTCAAAAGAAAGTAAAGACAATCCGATCTAATAATGGGCAGGAATTTTTATTTCGCTCTTTCTATCAATCTAAGGGTATTGTCCATCAATTAACTTGTGTTAAGACTCTCCAACAAAATGGAGTGGCTGAAAGGAAGCATCAACATGTTCTTAATGTAGCTAGGGCCTTGCTTTTTCAATCTAATCTTCCAATTTCTTTTTGGTCTTATGCTATTTCACATGCTATGCACATTATCAATATTCTTCCTTCTACAAAATTACATAAATTATCTCCATATTCTGTTTTGTATAATAACAATCCTGATTTATCCACTCTTAGAGTTTTTGGATCTTTATGTTTTGCATCAACTCTTACTGCAAACAGAAATAAATTTGAAGCTCGGGCTAGAAAATGCATGTCTTGGTCACAAAGATGGTGTGAAGGGTTATATCTTATTTGACTTAAATAATAGAGAATTTTTTCTATCTAGGAATGTAGTTTTTTATGAAACTATCTTTCAGTTCCCGAAATCTCAACAGTACAATACTATTGATATTTTTCCCATTATTTGTCTTCCATCTTCTACTCCCTATTCTGATTTTTCTTTTGACCTAATAAACACAACCTCCCTTCAACCTGATCTTGATCTAAACAATCAAATTATTCCTACAACCCGTGTATCCACTAGAACCAAAAGACCTCCTAATTATCTTAGAGATTACCACTGTAATATTATTCAATCACAGTAGGAACAACAATCCCCCTTGAGTATTAAATATCCTATATCTCAATACCTGTCATATGCTAATCTTTCTGCATCATATAAGCAGTTTGCTTTGTCTATTTTAAACTTCACTGAACTAAAAACATACAACCAAGCTATCCAACATGCTTTTTGGAAATCTGCCATGGATCAAGAAATTTTAGCACTTGAACAAAATAAAACTTGGGTGCTGACTGATCTACCTAAAGGTAAGAAGCCTATAGGTTATAATTGGGTTTACTAAGTCAAACTAAAATTTGATGGTAGCATTGAAAGGTATAAAGCCCGCTTGGTGGCCAAAGGCTATACTCAACAAGAGGGCATTGATTATTTTGAAACTTTTTCTCTTGTTGTGAAATTAACTTTAGTTTGTTTTCTGTTATAGGTTAGTTAGTTAGTTTTTCCCTTGTTGTAATATTCTGTTAGCTTCGGGTAACAGCTTTAATGCTCAACCTTGTTGTATAAATACATGGTTAATCAATGATAATGAGGTAATTCAGATTGCATATTAGTAATACATAGTATCATAAACTTTCATAATGTGACAAGTAGAAACTTGTACAAGTAAACAGCTTAAACTTTTGGAGAATATGAGTAATATTGGATTTTGTTTGAAAAATTAATATATATGTTGCAAGTTTAAATGTTTTATAATTTCATTTGAATGTGCTAGTTAGTTGTAATATAAAAAAGGTTGAAATATATTAAAAATGACATGCCAACAAAGTTATGAATGTAAAACTAATTTAAAATAAAAAATAATAGCGGGCAAAAAAACAAACGTAAGCTATTTTTTAATTTTAGCATCGGTTTCCAAACCGCCACTATAAATAAATAATAATGGAATACAAATTTTAGCGGCGGTTTTTTTAAAACTGCTTCTATAAATAAATAATAATAAAATATAAAATTTTAACTGCGGTTAAAACCGCTGCTAATATACTGCCACAAAAACCGCAGGAAAAAATACTGTGAAATAGTTTAAGGATCCTTGTATCAATAGACCTACTGTTTTTTTTTTGTGGCAGTTGCTAAACATAATTTTGAACCGCCGCAAACATAATTTTTTTTATAGTGTGCTAGTTCGAGTAGAAGGGGTTCGAGTCTCTTAAATATGTTATCTTGAGTTTGATCTCGAAATTCATGTAAATAGAAATAACATTATTGAGAGAGGTATCTGCTTAAGTACCTGATCATAACCCAAGAGATTAATCTCACTTATCTGATGGAGATACTGTATTAAAAATAAAAAATACTAATTATTAGCTAGCTATATAATAACTGTATAAAAGCAAAGTCTTAGTGTATGATTCATTCTATAAATAGAATTACAATCATTAATCCAGAAACTCTCTAGAACTTTCTTTCTCTCTTTGTTCTCTTCTCATACTTTTCATCATTTTCTGTCAGATTCTATCAGTTGTTCCTCTCCCTTTCTTCTCTTTTCTCTACCTTCTAGCTAGTTTTCCTTCAGGAATTGAGGCACATAGGCAAAATATTGACAATGGCACGTGAAAGGGTGCTCTGTCTGTCTCGCATGCAAAGGGCCGGTGGTCAATGTCAAATATGATTATATTAAAGGTAACCGACATTTGATTATGGTCTAGTATACCATTTCCTAAGTTGATGCCTTCCCATTTCGCCTTCATGTTTTTATTTCCTAATTTTTTTTTGTACAGGTAGTATACGGCTATCTTATTTTAAGTTCAGAATAGATTGCAAAGATCTCAATGACAACCCAGGACCTTTTTGTCTAATATTTTTATAGCAATGATATTATGTTTTCGGTTTAAAGTGAACTCTACACGTATTAATATATATCTATTATTGAATTTCATAATATGTACTTATTTATAATTTTTTATTATATTTTAAATAATAAATATGCTACCACGTGTAAGATTTACCGTGAATCGAAATCTATAGTAACATTACTCATATTTATTACAATTGTTTGCTTATAAACCCCAATGGTGAATTGTTAAAAAAAAAATGTCCTTATAACAATAGCTTTCCCGTGTAGGTTTATTATTAATTTTGGATTAACCCACTATTATCATTTTGACTAAAATTACTGCCACTAACTAAGAATTAACCTAACGCATCGATCGTTATCTAATACTAACAAATGGATAGCTAGCAAGCAAAGGTGCTAGCTACACATGTTATTTTTAATTGGATTTATAAATTACTTTAGTGTATAAGAATTTCTCTATCTTTATATCTTCATGTACCCCTTTTCAATTTCTATTGTCACTCATCCAGTGGTAGCAAGCTGGGGTGGTGTAAGTCAAATATTTAGTGTTAAAATAATAATAATAATAATAATAATAATAATAATAATAATAATAATAATAATAATAATAATAATAATAATAATAATAATACTCTGCATGACTTGAGGTGAAGTTTTTGAATAAGCATGTATAATTTTATTATTTTACATGTGTACCAGCTCATCCTATAGTTGCGTATAGTAGTCACAAGGTTTGCAAGTTCATCTACCACAAATGTAGAAAATGATTTTCATGTATATACCATTTAACTTGTATATTATTCAATTGTAAGAATGAAGATAAAGATTCCTCAATATTCGATCCGTTAAACTAAATAATCAATAAAGTACATCACGCATGACGTCTCCGGTCGACGTCTCCGGTCAACGTCGTGGATAAATATTAGAAACAATTGTAAGACTTCAATTATTTGTACAATAGATTAATAAAAAGAAAGATCTCGATATTTGCATATAATTTTTTATGTAAATTTAAAAAACAAATTATTTGCATATTGGAATTAGTTTAGCTCTCTCTCTCTCTCTCTCTATATATATATATAAAATAAAAAAATTTACTTATTCATATACTCTAGATATTATAATTTTTATATGTAAATATATATTTTTTATAATATTTATACCTTTATTAATAATTTACATATATTATAATATGTATTAATTTAATATGATGTGAATAATTTTATAAAATAAATAAAAAATAAAAAATACGGATTGATAGACACATTCGCTAATATTACATTATTGTGTTGTTATAACTATTAATTTTTTTTAATCTTTCATATGATTAAATTTACATGTTATTATAACATATAATTGAATATATTGATTTAAAAAATTTACATGTAGATCAATTTTTAAGTCTTTAAAGCATTTTAAATATTTTAAATGACTTTTAAGATTCTATTAATTTTCTCTAAATAAGGACAGGTTAGATGCATAAAAATAGAGGTACAACCAATGTAGGCGACAACTAAGATCTCAAGTTGATGCCTAAGTTTAGGCTTTCAATCAAGCTATAGATAAAGAATTCACATCCATGCATACCAACAAAATAAAATCATTAAATATTCACTTACTTTAATGGGTCGAGGCATAGGCACAATTGTAAGAGAGAAAAAAATATAAAAAAATTTTATTAGTGAGACTCACTTAAAATTTGTGAATTTTTTTTATAATTTTATATTTTTATAATCCTAATCTGAGTACTTATATAGAACCTTTCAGATAAGCTACCTGACGATAGGTACAATACTTATATAGGTTATGCGGCAATTCCTTTTGTTATTTAGTTTTTCCGATTATTGAAATTTCATTTTTTGTATTTTAAATTATAATTATTCTTTATCTCTTAGCCCATGACCAATTGTTATTATGAAGAAATAATTCAAAGTAAACAATATAACAATAAAATTAAACACGTAGTTGATTGCCATCATGCCTTTGGCCTATTAGTAATTGAATATTCCTCCTCCCTTAAGTTCGAGGTTAAAATTTACTTGTACATTAAACAAATATTTAATTTTGTTTTATTTTTAAGTCAAAAAAAGTTATTAGCTAAAATTTTCTCTACACTGTTTTAACTATAGGTTTTTTTAACACAAAATATATTAATCCAAACATACACCAAGTAACAGGAATTTATAAATTGTTTTTATTGAGTTAAATACATTGAAAGGAATAATTGTTACAAATAACTACAGCTAAGCCCTGTTTTTTTTTCCTCTCATCCTTGTTGTAATATATAAAGATGTTAACATGATGTTAATGTTGTATGATAACGAGGGTTTGTTTAAGTGATAAGATTAAATTGCATTGATTTAAAGATTTTAAATTCAATTCGTGTCTTTTTTCATTTTTTTTATGAGATCGATTCTTGTCTATCTAAGAATGAGAAAACATCCCTTGTTCTAAACTTTTTTATACTATAAATGTGTATTTTAAGTTTTTTATTATATATGTCAAAACTGAAAAATTAAAATGTCTCACCAATAATAATTGACTCAACTAGTAATATTCAACAACGTGGACAAAAAGGTCATCAGTGATACACTTACCTGAATGGAACAAACTCACCTCCCACATAAACTTTCATGCACATAAAAACCAAAAAAAAAAAAAAAAATGTCTCCGCTGACCTAAGTCTAGCTTCGCTATTGATAATGCACTTTATTATAATAAATTTTTGTATAGTCGAGTTTATAATGATCTTGGGATTCAATCGTACAGATCTAATTTGTATGGTAAGAGTTAGTAATTTTTACGTATAATTTGTTATGTAAAACAGATCTAAATGGTTTAGTCTACAAACTAAAAAACGGACGATCTATATATAAAAAAAAATTATTTGTGTAAATCATCAACAAACTACATTACAATAACAATTGAAAACAGTTACAAGTTCACTTTATAAATTTCACCAGGTAAGAATAATCACCGAGAGTTGGTTGAGTTTACCTTCATTTTTAAATGCAAAAGCTATTAATTTTGGGTGTAAAAACTCCGAATCAAAAGTAGACGAAGTCATTGGCCAGTTTTGTTGATCATTTTATAATGCGCAATGCTACAAATTGTGAATAGTACAGAGTAATGATATTAAATATTTAATCAAATATGACATTTACACACCAATTTCATTACAGTATTCTTATATTATTATTTTTGAACAAAAAACAAGAAAAAAACACATTCTAAAACATATTTTTTCTACCTTTTGATTCCCAATAGAGTAAAGTATAAAAATAATGTAAAGTATTTTATTTTTTTTGAGCTGGAATAATGTAAAGTTTTTATTGTATAAATATCATTTTTTTCATATTTAATTGATTGAAGAGATAAATCCTACATAAATCAGACGCAATTTTAGACAATCATTCAAGCTTTCGAAATTAGGTATTAAATGGAAATGACAAAAATTAAAGGAATAAAAAATTCGCGAAGACATTATTTCAATCTCAGAATCAATATATTCTTCTTACAAACCTAGAATAATTAAATGAGATTCTTATCTTGTCTCTTATTGGGCAAAGAAAAACAGAGGTTATGTCAACATTTCTAGTTAGCTACTTTATTCTCTGCTTAGCTTGCACCCTCTATCAAATCCAAATCGACCTTCCAAAACGCTTTTAGGTTGCATTGTTCCAAAAGTCAATAACATTGCATAATTGAAGACACCCTTATGTAATAATATCATGTTTCCAAGAAGGTGAGTCTCAAGTGAAAAGTAAAGTTACGAAGATGATTGGTTGTTGTTAAATGGTAAAGAAACAAACTATAAAAGGGGAGGCACTAGCTTTGTTATGAGCAGAACCAAAACCCACTTTGAAGTGAACTTGGGGAAAAATGGGGTCTCTTCTGGTCTCTGCTTCTTTCGCTCTTACATTGGCCGTGATCTTCTTCAGTTTTCCATCTGAAATCTCAGCAAACTACGCCTACCACTCACCACCTCCCCCTGTGGCTCCTTACCGTTACCCATCTCCACCACCACCAAAGCATGAGCACGAGCATGAGCATAAGCATAAGCATGAGCACGAGCATGAGCACGAGCACGAGCATGAGCATAAGCACGAGCACGAGCATAAGCATGAGCATGAGCACGAGCACCCTCCCCCTCATCCAGTGTACCACTCTCCCCCTCCACCACACTACGCCTATAAATCACCTCCTCCACCTTACCACTCCTAGATAGTGGTTTTGCAACACACCAACATGGTAATCTTTCATACAACCTACAATAATATTATATTATTAGTACAAAACTTCTCTTCACTAATTCACTTCTACTCTCTGTTTTCTCTTCACCAACTTATCAGTATTTTGTTATAGTATAATCTTAATTTGAAACCAAAATTCATGCTATGAAACATTTAGTATTTAATATTTTAGCTAGTCTACACATAGTTGTATGAACCAAAATGACTATCAAAAAACTTGTGACGCAACCTCTGGTTCGATCTTTGTTTGTAATAGTTCTTCGCAGCGAGCAGATCAAATATTATTAAATCCGGAATAATTTGTTGGATTTGAACGCAGTATTTAATGGACTTTGTTTTGAAATATACTCTACCACTAATACTATATGCTTTTGTTGAATAATATACTCAACTTTTTGATTTATAATATTATTCAAACAATATATTATTATCACCACTAGTTTAGTAGTGTTTTTTTATTTTTATTTTTAATATAATTATTTCTATAAAATAAATTTTATATAATATTTTTAAAAAAATCTTATTTATCCAAATTTTCTAATTCGATTACTTAACCTGAAATCGAATCACTAACTTAATAACTCGGCGTTATGATTGAATCATCCTTTGATTCGAATTATACATCTATGAGTTTGTACTTATTGTAAAATATTTATCTTATTAAATTTGGTTAAGGGATTAAACAAGGACTGACACACCAATATATATGTATTTTTGTAGGATCTAAGCAGAAAGTGTGAAGACAAAAGAAAGCCATGGACGGGATTGAGCACTTTACAAAAACACAAAGAAGAATAAGTGGAAACTTTTCACATATTTCGTCAAAGTGTTTTATTATTGTTTAGAAGACTGCATGTTTTCATTTATTTTAATCGTGTTGTTGTTGTATTAGACAGTTGTAAGGCACTGCCCCCTCCATGTATTTGCAAGTGCTTGCATGTATTGTAATTTTCGAAGTTTCTGTTTGCAGATATAAAATAAATAACAGTTCCCACTCTCAGTGGGAATAAATTCGTCGCCTGTATCTAAGGCTTCTGTTCTATTATTTTTATCATAATAGTAATTTACGTTTATTTGTTTTGATTAATTATTTTTACTGTTAACTTTTTCGGTATTAAAGTGTTTTTTTTTCATTGTTACTATTTAAAAGTGATTTGGTAGTACATTTTAAGAGAAACGAAGTTTGAAATAAACATAAAGTCAGGAATACAATAATACAGCAAACCACGTTCATTTTCTATAGAAGCTGTGATAGTTGTTAAAACTTAATTATTTTAGTAATTGATTATTATATAAAAAAATTATTTTAATCGATTATAAGAAAAAAGTTTATATTTAGATATATCAGATAAAAAGTGATTTTAGATTAATCTATTTTGTTTAGATGGTATAAAAAAATTATTTTTATGTATTAAATTATCAAAATTTAAAATGATTAAAAATATTATTTGATTGATTAAAAAGTTATTTGATTAAAGATAAAATAATATTTATATCTCAAAGTAAAAAATAATCCTAATATTTTTTTTTTTATAAAATGCTCAAATTTTTGTTTCTCCTCCCACAACTTTTTTTCTCCAAAAAAAACTGTTAATTTTGAGAAACACAATATCCAAATATGTTACATGTTACGTTCAACAATTTAAAGTAAAAAAAAAAAGTTATTGGTTAAGCTTAAAAGCTGAACCAAACATGCTATAAGTGATGTCGGCTAATTCTTAACAAACATGAAGAATATTGACAATGGTATCCCTCATTTCTACCCTCTGGCGCATAAAAAATTTAAGACAAATAGCAGTAAAACATCAAAGTACACAATTCTTAAACTTGTTTCACAAAATAAAACCAAAATTGACAGTTCAGATATAAAAAAAAAAAACCAAAATTGAAAGTTATCAAAATCTGTTTTTTCCAAAGTCATCCATATTCAAATATTCATCAGTATCAACCATGTCTTCACACCCAAGTCCATTCTTTTCCTTTCCACCATCAACTAGATTGATTCCTTCAAGTAAAAACCATCATAACATTCATTTACCCCAATCATTTTACAGAGACAGCATACGTTCATAAAACTTGTCAAATTACACATTCAGGCATAGCATAAACTTTTCATAGTGTGACAAAAAATTGTACATGCAAAAATCTGAGTAATATTGATAAAATTATTCCAAGGTAGCTTCAAAGCAAAAAGAAAAATGAAAAAAAAAATCATATGGATACAAATTTAATCTCACTTGAGCATCACTTCTAAAGAGCGGAAGTTGCAAATTTCAAATCATGTTACCAAAGCACTGTGTTTTATTATTCTCAACTAGAGAAATATCATTATTAATCTTAAAATGCATATCTAAGAGTAAATACAGCAAAGTGCGGCGTTTTTATTAGAAGATAGCTTTTCTTTATTTTATTTATCAATTTACCTAACTTTTTAGATTATATATCAAAATACGTTTATTTTAAAATATGTTTAGAAATCGCCATGGGTGATAGTGACTTTTGACTTGTATAATTCTTTTTTTTAGTAAATAGTTCAAAAGCCGCCATGAGTGATAGCAGCTTTTGACTTATATAATTTTTTTTTAATAAATAGTTCAGAAGCCATCATAGGTGATGGCGACTTCTGAATTGTGTAATTTTTTTTTAATAACACGAGTAAAAGTAATAGAGTTTAAGTGATAGTTAACAATGTATAAGAAATTATGGAATGATGAGCATAAGGATTAAATCTTCTCCTATAATTTCCTATCATACTTATAAAAGTTAGAAAATTTATTAATAGGAGATCAGAGTATTCCTAATAGATACAATACTTTCAAACAAAGAAGGTTGATGTGTGACTTTTGACATTGTTGTATTTATTAGGAATATTTTGATCTTCCATTAATAAATTTTTTAACTTTCATAAGTATGATAGGAAATTATAGGACTTTATTTAGTCCTTATACTAATCATTCCATAATTTTTTATACACTGTTAACTATCACTTAAACTTTATTACTTTTTCTCGTGTTATTAAAAAAGAAAATTACACTAGTCAAAAGTCATTGTCACCAATGGCGACTTCTGAACTACTTACTAAAAAACATAAAATTACACAAGTTAGAAGTTGTCATCACTCATAGTGACTTTTGAATTATTTACTAAAAAAAATAAAATTACACAAGTCAGAAGCCGCTATCACCCATGGCGGCTTTTAAACTACTTACTAAAAAAAAGAATTACACAAGTCAGAAGCCGTCGTCACCCATAGTGACTTCTGAACATATTTTAAAACAAGCGTATTTTAATACATAATCTAAAAAATTAGGTAAAATGATAAATAAAATAAAATAAAAAGCTATATTCTAATAAAAAAAACCCCACAAAGTACTTGTTACGAGTAGGAGTAGGTGAATAGTTAGTTAAATAATTAGTTATTTTTTCATTGTATAAATAGTAAAAAATATCACTGTAATTGACGGTTGAAAATAAATGTAAAGTGAGGAATTTTCTTTAACTTGAATAGAGAAATTGAGTCTTTTTCCTTAACTCAAAGAGGGAGGTTAGAAACAACTCAATACACAAGTCTTGATGAGTGTACAGATTGAATTCACGCGACGTAAGACAGAACTGACAACCATTTGAAAAACATTCAAGAAATGTTGCTCAAGATGATAGAGCAAGTGGAGCAAACATCAAAAAATTCCAGAAATTGCGGATATCCCAAAAATTCCAAATATCCCAAATATTCTGTTTATTCGAGAGAGAAATATCATCTTCAAAATTTGGGCTTTTTTACTAAATTACCACTGTTGGTAAAATTATTTATCGAAATGTCATTTTTTTAAAACTATTTATCAAATTATCATTTTTTAAATTATTTATCAAAATGTCACTCTTTTGAAATTATATACCAAACTGTCACTTTTTTGTCCTATGTGGTATTTTTTAATATTTTTCATGTCAGTTAGGATGCGCCAAGTAGGATGACGCATCCATGTAGATTGCGCCAACACATGAATGCGCCATCCTACTTAGTGCATCTTAGCTGGCGTGGACAAAGAAAACTCCAACAAGGGTGGCGTAACCAAGCCACCTACGCCACCCTTGTAGGCGCAACCAGAGTATATATTGCCTCCCCCTTCCCCCATCCGTGACATTGCTTCCATTTTCTTAATTCTTACTATCTCTCTACAAATTTCTTCTCTCTAAATGCTCTGAACTCTCTAAACGAACTCAATTCTTACTAGAAGTGGTGTCTGGATCTCTATCTGTGATCAAATTCATATCGTACTCCTTATATGTAAATATCTCTTTCAATGTTTAAATATTTTAGTTATTATTTGTTAATTAATTTTTTATTATGTTAGCGTTAATTATAAATTAATGTTATTATATATTATGTTAGGGTTAATTATACATTATTGTTTTCATTGTCTAATAAATAATGGAGTAGTATAATATGTTATCTGAATTGTATGAATTATTATTTTGTACGTAATCGAATAGGATATATATTTTTTTCTTTAGTACTTGACATGTTTTAAATTAGTAAATGTAGCTTAATTCAAATGAACCGGGTTTAGGAAGTTATTTATACATAAAATAATATATTAGGGTTAGTTATATGTCCAATTAATATTGCAATTGATTTTTAATATATTGAATACATATGTGTTGAATTGTTATTGTTCAAAAGTAGAATTAACATGACAAAATCACTGAATGTGTACATTTACTTCAACGGGACAATATATGATGGTGAAGAGGGTGTAGTGTATCAAGGTTCTCCTCCTAGGCCTATTGTGATCACAGCCAATATAACTTTGGATGGGTTAAAAAATAAGATCCATTCAAAGTTGAGGCTCCAAGCAAACCAACATGTGTCAAACGTTGTCTATCGGTGTCCGCAATGCTTTAATCTGTGGAGATGGGTAGGTCTTCTAATAGAAGACGATGATGATGTAAAGTACATGATAGATTCCTTCTGTCAAACTCCGAACATGGCCTCGATGGAGTTGTACGTTGAGGTAGAAACAAGTGGGCAAGAAGAGCATGTTGAAGCTCCTGGTGAAACCGAATCTCAAGTTGGTCCTTCTAATCCAATTAAGTCATGCAATATGATTATTATTGGAGGTGCAATGGTTGAAGCTGATAACCCACTTGTCAGAGATGCAGTATAGGAGACAAGTGAAGACGAAGAACAGGTAGTTGAGGGTGATGATTTAGACACTGACATAGAGGCAGAAAACTTTGATGCCAAAGAAAATTTATAAGTTCCATTGTCGGTTGCTCCTCAATCCATGTTTATGCCTCGAGGACCTGAATCTGTGTTTGTGCCACCATGCCCTCAGTTTTCTCAAATCAACTGGGATGCATTGAGTAATCTTGATAGCTTGCCTGAATTAGATAGTCGTGGGACTTGGATAATCAATGATGAATTCTATGTTGGCTTGCAATTTCCATCAAAAGATATCGTGAAGTTGGCTCTCAAATAATATTCGATTCACAGGCATCAAGAGCACAAGATTGAAGATTCTGATTCATGAAGACTTACTGCTAAGTGCCCTAATTTTGATGAAGGTTGTAATTGGAGAGTTAGCGCCATACAAAGCAAGAGGTCGAATACGTGACAAATTACAAAATATAATGGACCTCACAGTTGCGTAAACCCAACTATGTCATTAGATCACCGGAAGTTGGACTCTCATATGATCTGCTCTTACATTTTGGAGTTAGTTAGAACAAAACCCGTTGCACCTGTGTCCTTAATTGTTGAACGGATTCGAAGCCAATTCGGTTACCAAGTTTCATATCGAAAAGCTTAGAAGGCAAAACAATTGGTCATTGTGAATGTTTTTAGGAATTGGGATAAATCTTACAAGGTGTTGCCTAGATGGCTAGCAGCCATGAGAAGAGACATGAAAGGCACAATGGTGGAGTTGCAAGACGAGGAATGTTTTGTGAATAACTGACTTGATCATTCGAAAAGAGTCTTTCATCGATTATTCTAGACATTTAGACCATGTGTTGCTAGCTTCCGATATTATAAGCTCATTGTTCAGATTGATGCCACTCATTTGTATGGCAAATACCGTCATAAGTTGTTAATTGCAATAACTCAAGATGGAGATAGAAAAACTCTGCCAATTACATTTGCCATTGTGGAGGGGGAGACCAAGGATGCTTGGAGTTAGTTCTTAGCCCACCTCAGATTGCATGTCACACAACAAGAGGGCTTGTGTTTGATTTCTGATCGACACAGAGACATCTTATAATCAGTTGCAAATGAAAATCTTGGATGGCAGCCGCCGAATGTGTATCATGTCTTCTGCATACAACACATTGGTTCCAATTTTAACTTCAAATTCTAGAATAAAGAGTTGAAGAGATGGTTGATTAACACAGGTACTTAATTTTAACTCCAATTTTCAATTTGTAATCTAATACATGATAATAATAGTTAGGTTCTAATACCAACCTATTTCATTTGTTGTATCAGGGTATGAACCAATCACAATAAAGTTTGATGCCAGGCTAGAGAAGCTGACAGTTACAACAGAGATGGCAAATTAGATTAATGTAATTCAAAAAGAAAAATGGAGTTTGGCATATGATGGTGGCCGCAGATTTGGTCATATGACTACCAATTTGTCAGAGTGCATCAACGGAGTGTTGAAGGGTAGCAGAAATCTACCTATAATTGTATTGGTTCAATTGACATATACGAAATTAGTAGAATACTTTATCAACCGAAAAGACAAGGCAAATTCGAAATTGATGACATTTGGGCAGGAATGGAGTGATGACTTATTGAAGCACTGGAGAGTCAACCTGAAAAAAGCCAGTTCACACCAAGTTCACCGGTACAATAGAGAGAACACAAGGTTCATGGTTGAAGAGGCATTTAACCCTGTAACACAACAGGGTGGACTTTCATATACTTTAAACCTGGAAGAAGGCTGGTGTGACTGTAGGGTGTTTCAAGCATTACATTATCCATGCTCTCATACAATTGCTGCGTGTGCTTCTATGACAATTGACTCGTTCCGATTTGTGCATATGGTTTACAGGATGCAGAGCATTTACAAAGCTTACGAGTTTGATTTCGAAGCGGTTCGGGTTGAACCATGGTGGCCTGCAGGTCTTGACATAACTTTGGTGCCAGATCGTGCATTGCTTAAATCTAAAGGTCGACCAAAATTAACCCAACTCAGGAATGAGATGGATTGGCGCGAAGCAGGCCTAGGACAGATGTGTACAAGATGCCATCAACCTAGACATAATTCTCGCACATGTCATGCCAGTGAATCAAGTTCCTTGAAGGATGATGGAGTGGGGCCATCTAGTAATAGTTAGGACATATTTTCATTTTTAGAATCTTTTATTAGCAATAATGTGTATTTTGAAGTTGTATTATTTTGTATCACTAACTATTATGTTGTATTCGAATACTATTAATATATGTTAGTTAATTATCAGTGTTAACTTTATTTCTTCCATATTATATTTTAGTATAGTAATCATATGGTCACATCATATTTTATTATAGTAATTATATTGTCACAGTAATTGTTGTTATTGTTTGACATACAGCTGACAGATGGCATTCCGTGTAAATCCCGGATCAGAAGACGGCTCAATTTTAGAGTTGCAGGAGTACCATGTTTCTCAGCATTTATGGCAGGGACATGAGGACCGGCACCTGCGTATTAGACGTGCTCAAAAGATGAAACATATGGACCCTCCTACGCCGGTTCTTCCGTATCTACAGCAAGCTGGCTTCTTGGGGTTGCCCATATGGGCTATTACAGCATTGATCACTCATTGATCTTTGCGTTGGTTGAAAGATGGTGCCCAGAGACGCATACATTTCACATGCCTACCAGAGAGTGCACCATTACGTTGGAGGATATCGGTATAATATCGGGTCTTCCTATTGACGGCGCTGTAGTCACTGGCCTTACCCATAAGACTGATTGGCTCAATCTGTGTGTTCAGTAGGGATTGATGAGACTCCATCGCTCATAGCTGGGGCATGCATTGACATGACATACTTGTGGCTGCCCAGTGTTACTGTAGTCACTGAGGATGATGATGATGAGTACGTGCAACAGCGTGCACGACATTACATACTTCGGTTGCTTGGGGGTTTCTTATGCCCCGATCATTCTGGTAAGTTTGTGCACTTGATATTCCTTCCATTGTTGGAGGACTTTGCTGTTGTCGGAACATATAGTTGGGGGTCTGCAGTCTTGGCGTACCTGTATAGAGAGCTTTGTAAAGCTACGGATTACAATGCAAGCAAGATCAGAGAGGCATGCATCTTATTGCAGTATTGGGCATGGTACAGATTCCCCCGGCTTGCCCCTACACTAGCTGACCATGTTGAACCTGATGTATTTTGCGGTGCTGATCGTGGTCAATTACGTTCCTTAGGATGGGAGTAAGTTTCCATTTCATATCATTTTTTTATATTGCTTTGTTGACATACTTTGTTAATATTTATAACTTACGTTTATAATACTTTCATTTACCAAATAGGTGGCGCAAGTATAAAGTCTTGAGTAATACTGTGATTGGCGTCCTTGCATATTATCGCCAGTTCTTCGATCAGTTGAAGAACGATGAGGTATGTATTATTTTACATTCGTTTGAATTATTTACTTATGTATATGTCGTCTTAATGTTGTGTGCATCTCATTTTTGCAGATTATATGACAATCATACACGGATGAGAAGGTGGCAACACTGCCACCTTTTTGTGTGGTTGGTAGGGACATAGCACTGGCAGTGGTCCCTCTCATATGTTTTCACATTGTTGAGTGGCACCAGCCAAACCACGTGATGCGTCAGTTTGGTCTTGACCAGCCCATACCACGGCGACCATTCTAGCTTGACAGTTTGCACTCAGTTACACTGGCAGGTAGGTATAATAAGGATTGGCCAGCTACACATGTTGTTTACATAGCCACCTGGGATGGTCGAAGGGAGAAGCTTGTTAGGGGAATCTCATTGCTCGCACCCCTTAGTTTGCGTTCTGAGTACATGCGTTGGTATAAAACAATTACCAGACGCTGGATTGCTCTCACTAGTGCATCTATTGGGAATGCGGTAAGTTATTTACCAATTTGTTAGTGTCCATATGTATGTTGTATTCAGTATAATGATATAAATTATATCTATTTCTTAGGAGGACATTGCAGAGTATTTGTTCAGTTCAACTATTGACACTGCAGCTCGAGAAGCTGCTATACAGATCCTACACTCATTGCGGGAGCATGGTCGCATTACGATGGAACATCTGCATCCAACTCTAGTAACAGATGACATTTCAAGGCCACCCGAGGAGTCCAGTCAACAGGGAACGAGACGTAGACGAAGGACAAGGTTAGCAAGCACTCGGACACGACTTCGACATCCTGAGAACTCCGGCTCTACCAGCCAGCATACGACTCAGCCTCCTACCACCGCTACATACCCCCCCACTTAGTTATCCCCTACATATCACCCACCATACCCTTACCCACCATATCCTTATCCGCCACCGGGTTACCCCTCGTATCCTTACCCACCACATGGTTACCCACCATATCCTTACCTGCCACCAGGTTACCCACCATACCCATCATAGCCAAGTCCTTCTTCCGATCCGTCTCATAAGCCACCACATTCTGATGCGGGCCCATCCCATTGACATGTAATTATATGTCATTAGTGTATCTGATAATGTTATATTTAGTGGTTTTATGTAAAATACTATTGATAATAGATTATTGTGATTTTGGTACCTTTATTGGATTAAATATGTTTGCCGCTCAGTTTTAGTTTTTTTTAAAGATCTTAGTAACTGGTTAATTAAACAGGATCATATGCTTTTGGGGAGGTCCAATATTTAGGAAAAATTCTGTCAAGATTTTTACTCTAATTCGAATGATTACAAATTAGGAGAGAGATTATTGGGATCCTACTCACTAAATAAATGTTTCAAACAATATCTTCATACACAACATACATCATAATGTATAGTAACATACACAATAAAAAGAAAAATAAACTTCAATCATAATGTGTTTTTTAAACATATATCCTATCATTGTCTTCATTTTTTCTAAATTTAATGACACTTATTACATTAAAAATGACAAATTAGAAAGACCTATCATTTTTCATGCAAAAGATAATCATTTTGACACTTACGGGGACTTGTAAGCGATTGTGAAGTTAAACAGGACCGTATCTAACTACAACAAAACTTCTGTGTGATTTTTAGAAAAAGATACGGCCGTGTGTCTTTTGACACGACCGTGTCCTGATTGCGCCAACAAGGGTGGCGCAGGTGGCTTGGTTACGCCACCCTTATTGGCATTTTCCTTATCCATGTCAGTCAGGATGCGCCAAGTAGGATGACGCATCCACGTAGGTTGCGCCAACAATGGTTATCCCAACGGATGCGTGATCCTCATCTACTTGGCGCATCTTAACTAATCAAATAATATTTAAAAAATATTACGTAAGATAAAATAGTAACAATTTGATATATAAATTTAAAAGAGTAGTATTTTGATAAATAATTTTAAAAAAATAATACTTTAATAAATAATTAAAAAATATATCATTTCTATAAATTCTTTCTGTTTTTCTCTTCTCTTCTCACACTTTCTACCAATTCCTCTCCCTTTCTTCTCTTTTCTCTGGCTTCTAGTTTTCTTTCACGAATCGAGGCACATAGGCAAAATATTGACAATAATGGCACGTGAAACGGTGCTCTGTCTGTCTCACATGCAAAGGGCCAGTGGTCACTAGTCAATGTCAAATATGATTATATTAAAGGGAACCGACATTAGATTATGGTCTATTATACCATTTCCTAAGTTGATGCCTTCCCATTTCGCCTCCATGCTTTTATTTCCTAAAAATTTTTTGGTACAGGTAGTATACGGCTATCTTATCTTAAGTTCAGAATAGATTACAAAGATCTCAATGACAACCCAAGACCTTTTTGTCTAATATTTTTCTACTAATTAATATTATTCTGTATTCGGTTCAAAGTGAACTCTATGCGTGGTAATATATATCTATTATTAAATGTCATAATAATATGTATTTATTTATAATTTTTATTATATTTTAAATAGTAAATATGTTACCACATAAAGAATTCACCATGAATCGAAATCTATAATAACATTACTCATATTTATTACAATTGTTTGCATATAAACCCTAATGGTGAATTATTAAAAACAAAAATGTCCTTATAACAATAGCTTTCCCGTGTAGGTTTATTATTAATTTTGGATTAACCTACTATTATCATTTTGACTTAAATTACTGCCACTAACTAAGAATTATCCTAATGCATCAATCGTTATCTAATAATAACAAATGGATAGCTAGCAAGCAAAGGTGCTAGCTACACATGATATTTTTAATTGGATTTATAAATTACTTTAGTGTATAAGAATTTCTCTATCTTTATCTCTTCATGTACCCCTTTTCAATTTCTTCACTCATCCAGTGGTAGCAAGAATATTTAGTGTTAAAATAATAATAATAATAATAATATAATAAGACTCTGCATGCTTAAGGTGAAGTTCTTGAGTAAGCATGTATAACTTTATTATTTTACATGTGTACCTGCTCATCCTATGGTTGTGTATAGTAGTCGCAAGGTTTGCAAATTCATCCACCACAAATGTAGAAAATGATTTTCATATATATACCATTTAACTTGTATATTATTCAATTATAAGAATGAAGATAAAGATTCCTCAATATTCGATCCGTTAAACTAAATAATCAATAAAAGTACATCACGCTTGACGTATCCGGTCAACGTCGTGGATATATTAGAAACAATTGTAAGACTTCAATTATTTGTATAATAGATTAATAAAACGAAAGATCTCGATATTTGCATATAATTTTTTATGTAAATTTAAAACAAAATTATTTGCATATTGGAATTAGTTTAGCTCCTATACCAAAGACTTTTATATATATATATATATATATATATATATATATATATAATATAAAAATATATACTTATTGATATACTCTAGATATTATAATTATTATGTGTAAATATATTTTTTTTTATAATATTTATACCTTTATTGATAATTTACATATATTATAATATGTATTAATTTAATATGATATGAATAATTTTATAAAAATAAATAAAAAATAAAAAATGCAGATTGATAGGCACATCTGCTAATATTAAATTATTGTGTTGTCATGACTATTAAATTTTTTTATCTTTAATATGATTAAATTTACATGTTATTATAACATATAATTGAATATAACTGATTTAAAAAAATTTACATGTAGATCAATTTTCAAGTCTTTAAAGTATTTTAAATATTTTAAATGACTTTTAAGATTCTATTAATTTTCTCTAAATAATGACAGGTCAGATGCATAAAAATAGAGGTACAACCAATGTAGGCGACAACTAAGATCCCAAGTTGATGCCTAAAGTTTAGGCTTTCAATCAAGTTATAGATAAAGAATTCACGTCCATGCATACCAACAAAATAAAATAATTGAATAATCACTTACTTTAATGGGTCGAGGCATAGGTACAATACCTATTTTTTGGTACATTCACACTATATATATATATATAAAAAGGCAGTCAAATTCGCGCAGGATAAGTAGGGATAAAAATAGATTAAATGATCTGTTGGGATTTATAACTTAATTTATTTAAGATTTAATTTAATTTGATTAGTTTAATAAAAATTTAAGTTAAGATTTTATTTTAAAATTATTTAGTTAAATAAGTTAAATTTTAGGTCTTATAAAAGCTTTTTAGGTTTAATAAGTTGATTTATTTAATTATATATATTATTATTTTATATATATATTATGTGAAATTTTAATATTTATATAATATAATTAATTTAATAAATAATATAATATTTTTTAAAGTTAAAGTTTGTTAGTTTATATAAAACTTTAGATTCGTTAATTTATCTCATTGGCTTATTTTAAAAATAAATCTGTTTACTTATTTAAAAACTTTATTATTAAATAGACTTTTAAATAAGTTTTTAAATGAGGTCAAATTTTTAAAATATTCAGATAAAATTTTAAAAAATAATATATATCAACTAAATAAGTCAAATTTAAATTTTATATTTAAGAAATAAAAAAATTCCATTTAAAATAAAATCTAACTTGAACTAATCCGTTTTCACTCTAAAGTGAGCATGACTTCTAGAAATCCTGCTCTCTTTTGGACAGTGCAATGTCAGTATGACCCTTTTAGATAAGCTACCTGAGGATAGGTACAATACATATATAGATTATGAGATCAGGAACACTTCCTGTTGTCGAGATTCTTGTTGGAGTAAAGATCGTGGGATGAAAGGTAAAAAAAAAGAAGTAATGGATAGGGTGGATTGTCAACAGGACACTTACATGTTCTTAAGGAATAGGAGGTGATCCTGATTCTAAATTATGTAACAATTCCTTTTGTTATTTAATTTTTCTGATTATTTAAATTTAATTTTCGATCTGTATTTTAAATTATAGTTATTCTTTATCTCTTAAGCCCATGGACAATTTTTTTATGAAGAAATAATTTAAAGTAAACAATATAACAATAAAATTAAACACGTAGTTGATTACCATCATGCCTTTGGCCTGTTAGTAATTGAATATTCCTCCTCCCTTAATTAAGTTCGAGGTTAAAATTTACTTGTACATTAAATAAATATTTAATTTTGTTTAATTTTTATGTTAAAATAAGTTATTAGCTAAAATTTTCTCTACAATGTTTTAACTATAGGTTTCTTTAAAACAAAATATATTAATCCAAACATGCAACATGTAACAGGAATTTATAAATTGTTTTTATTGAGTTGAATACATTTAAAGGAATAATTGTTACAAATAACTACAGCTAAGCCCTGTTTTTTTCCTCTCATCTTGGTTGTCATAAATAAAGATGTTAACACGTTGTTAATGTTATATGATAACGAGGGTTTGTTTAAGTGATAAGATTAAATTGCATTCTTTTAAAGATTTTAAATTCGATTCGTGTTTTTTTTCATTTTTTTTATGAGATCGATTCTTGTCTATCTCAATGAGAAAACATCCCTTGTTCTAAATTTTTTTTCTACTAGAAATGTGTATTTTATGTTTTTTATTATATATGTCAAAACTGAAAAATTAAAATGTCTCACCAATAATAATTGACTCAACTAGTAATATCCGACAACGTGGACAAAAAGGTCATGAGTGATATACTTGCCTGGAAGGAACAAACTCACCTCCCTTATAAACTTTCATGCACATAAAAAAAAAAATGTCTCCACTGACCTAAGTCTAGCTTCGCTATTGATAATTCACTTTAATTATTAGAATAAATTTTTGTATAGTCGAGTTTATAATGATCTTGGGATTCAATCGTACAGATCTAATTTGTATAGTAAGAGTTAGTAATTCTAATTTTTATATAGAATTTGTTATGTAAAACAGATCTAAATGGTTTAGTCTACAAACTAAAAACGGACGATCTATATAAAAAAAAATTTATTTTTGTAAATCATCAACAAACTACATTACAATAACAATTGAAAACAGTTACAAGTTCACTTTATAAATTTCACCAGGTAAGAATAATCACCGAGAGTTGGTTGAGTTTACCTTCATTTTTAATTGCAAAAGCTATTAATTTTGGGTGTAAAAACTCCGAATCAAAAGTAGAGGAAGTCATTCGCCAATTTTGTTGATCATTTTAAATGCGCAATGCCACAAATTGTGAATAGTACAGAGTAATGATATTAAATATTTAATCAAATATGACATTTACACACCAATTTCGTTACACTATTCTTAGATTTTTTTTAACAAAAAAAGAAGAAAAAAACACATTCTAAAACATATTTTTTCTACGTTTTGATTCCCAAAAGAGTATAAAGTATAAAAATAACGCAAAGTATTTTTTTTAGCTGGAATAATGTAAAGTTTTTATTGTATAAATATCATTTTTTTCATATTTAATTGATTGAAGAGAGAGATAAATCCTACATAAATCAGACGCAATTTTAGACAATCATTCAAGCTTTCTAGTTAGCTACTTTATTCTCTGCTTAGCTTGCACCCTCTATCAAATCCAAATCGACCTTCCAAAACGCTTTTAGGTTGCATTGTTCCAAAAGTCAATAACAATGCATAATTGAAGGCATCCTTATATAATAATATCATGTTTCCAAGAAGGTGAGTCTCGAGTGAAAAGTAAAGTTACCAAGATGAATGGTTGTAGTTAAATGGTAAAGAAACAAACTATAAAATGGGAGGCACTAGCTTTGTTATGAGCAGAACCAAAACCCACTTTGAAGTGAACTTGGGGGAAAATGGGGTCTCTTCTGGTCTCTGCTTCTTTCGCTCTTGCATTGGCCATTATCTTCTTCAGTTTTCCGTCTGAAATCTCAGCAAACTACGCCTACCACTCACCACCACCACCAGTCCACTCACCACCTCCCCCTGTGGCTCCTTACCATTACCCATCTCCACCACCACCAAAGCATGAGCACGAGCATAAGCATAAGCATGAGCACGAGCATGAGCACGAGCACGAGCATAAGCATAAGCACGAGCACGAGCATAAGCATGAGCATGAGCACGAGCACCCTCCCCCTCATCCAGTGTACCACTCTCCCCCTCCACCACACTACGCCTATAAATCACCTCCTCCACCTTACCACTCCTAGATAGTGGTTTTGCATCACACCAACATGGTAATCTTTCATACAACCTACATTAATATTATGTTATTAGTAAAAAACTTCTCTTCACTAATTCACTTCTACTCTCTGTTTTCTCTTCACCAACTTATTAGTATTTTGTTATAGTATAATCTTAATTTGAAACCAAAATTCATGTTATGAAACATTTTTTTAGTATTTGATATTTTATAACTAGTCTACACATAGTTGTATGAACCAAAACGACTATCGAAAAACTTGTGACGCAACCAAATTATTCTTCGGAGTAAATTAGTCAAATCTTAACAAATTCAGAATAATTTGTAAGATTTGAATACACTATTTAATAGATTTTATTTTGAAATGTACTCTACCACTAATACTATATGCTTTTGTTGAATAATATACTCAGTTTTTAATTTATAATATTATTCAAACAAAATATTATTATCATCACTAGTTTAATTGTGTTTTTTATTTAGTATTTTTTAATGTAATTATTTATATAAAGTAATTTTTATATAATATATTTTTAAAAAAAATTATTTATCCAAAATTTTCAATTCGATTACTTATCTGCAATTGAATCGCTAACTTAATAACTTGGCATATTGATTGAATTAGCCTTTGATTCGAATTATACATCTATAATTTTCTATTTCATGTAAAATCTTTATCTTATTAATTTGGTACAAAGACTGACAGACCTATATATGCGTATTTTTGTAGGATCTAAGCAGAAAGTGTGAAGACAAAAGAAAGCCATGGACGGGCTTGAGCACCCTACAAATACACAAAGAAGAATAAGTGGAAACTTTTCACATATTTCGTCTAAGTGTTTTATTATTGCTTAGAAGGCTGCATATTTTCATTTATTTTATTTGTGTTTTTGTTGTATTAGACAGTTGAAAGGCACTGCCCCCTCCATGTATTTGCAATTGCTTGCATGTATTGTAATTTTCGAAGTTTATGTTTGCAGATATAAAATAATAAATGTTCCCACTCTCATAGTGGGAATAAATCCGTCCCCTGTATCTAAGGCTTCTGTTCTATTATTTTTATCATAATAGTAATTTAAGTTTATTTGTTTTGATTAATTATTTTTACTGTTAACTTTTTCGGTATTAATATGTTTTTTTTTGTTTTTCATTGTTACTATTTAAAAGTGAATTTGGTAGCACATTTTAAGAGAAACAAAATTTGAAACAAACATAAATTAAGGAATACAATAATACAGCAAACCACATTTATTTTTTGTTAAGTGAGGTCGGCTAATTCTTAACAAACATGAAGAACCATGTTATTGACATTGGTATCTCTCGTTCCTACCCACTGGCGCATAAAAAGTTTAAGACAAATAGCAATAAAACATCAGAGTACACAATTCTTAAAGTTGTTTCACAAAATAAAACCAAAATTGAAAGTTTAGATAATAAAAAAAAACCAAAATTGAAAGTTATCAAAATCTGTTTTTCCAAAGTCATCCATATTCAAATATTCGTCAGTATCAACCATGTCTTCACACCCAAGTGCATTCTTTTCCTTTCCACCATCAACTAGATTGATTCCTTCAAGTAAAAACCATCATAACATTCATTCACCCCAGTCATTTTACAGAGCCGGCATACGTTCATAAAACTTGTCAAATTACACATTCAGGCATAGCATAAACTTTTCATAGTGAGACAAAAAATTGTACATGCAAAAATCTGAGTAATATTGATAAAATTATTCCAAGGTAGCTTCAAAGCAAAAAGAAAAATGAAAAAAAAAATCATATGGATACAAATTTAATCTCACTTGAGCATCACTTCTAAAGAGCGGAAGTTGCAAATTTCAAATCATGTTATCAAATCACCGTGTTTTATTATTCTCAACTAGAGAAATCTCATGCTTAATCTTAAAATGCATATCTAAGAGTAAATAGAACAAAGCGCTTGTTACGAGTAGGAGTAGGTGAATAGTTAGTTAAATAATTAGTTATTTTTTCATTGTATAAATAGTAAAAAATATCATTGTAAATGATGGTTGAAAATAAATGTAAAGTGAGAGGTTTTCTTTAACTTTGAATAGAGAAATTGAGTCTTTTTTCTTTAACTCAAAGAGGGAGGTTAGAAACAACTCAATACACAAGTCTTGATGAGTGCACAGATCGAATTCACGCGACGTAAGACAGAACTGACAACCATTTGAAGAACATTCAAGAAATATTTCTCAAGATGATAGAGCAAGTGGAGCAAACATCAAAAAATTCCAGAAATTGTGGATATTCCAAAAATTCCAGATATCCCAAATATTCTGTTTCTTCTTCGAGAAAAATATCATCTTCAAAATCTGTTCTTGATGTTTCTACTAAAAGAAGTGGGTGGCGAGGTTCTTCAAAATCTGTTTTAATTAATTTCCATTCTCAAATTTGCCTAATTAATTCCTTACCAATTCCCATTTTATTTGCTCAATCAAATCAAAAAATTTCATAAATAATTTTATGTGAATATTGCAAGTCAACAATTACTTTTATACATAATTGACTAATCTACTCTTTTGTTACTTTAAAATAAAATGTTAACAATTTAAAGAATTTAAATTTATGAAATGTTATATATATATATATATATAATTAAATTTCTAAAATATATTCTAAACACATATAAAACTTAAAAAAAAAATCCTGTAAAATGTACGGCTACTTACTTACTAGTATTTATTGAAAAATGATCAATTCATATTATTTTTTATACTTTTCTTTATACTATCTTTTTTAATGAAAAATATAAAAAGATAATATATTAAAATGTATATTTTTTATTTAAAAAATTAACATAAAAATAAGATAATAAAAATTATATATATAAATAATGAGGCTTTTTGACCAATCTGTCATTAGTGACAAATTTATTTATCAAATTGACATCTTTTTCAAATTATTTATCAAACTGCTACTGTTTTTATCACGTTAAAATTTTTTATTATTTTTCGTTCCACGTTGGATGCGCTAACATAAGTGGCACATCTAACTGGAATGCGTCAACACGCGCGGCGCATCCAACTGGGATGCGCCAAAACATGCGGCATTTTTTAAGAGATTCACATGGAATGGATTCAGAAACAAATACTTGACTTATAAATAAGCTAATTGAAGCTGATGTCTCTCAATATTGTGGTGCACTCTTTAGTAGACATGTAAATTATATGTGTCTCTGAGTGCCCTTTTTTTAAGAGATTCACGTGGAATGGGTTCAGTGCCCTGCACATATAACGTAGCAAGAATTTATTATTATTTTTTTATTTCACGTGATATGCGCCAGCACGTATGGCACATCTAACTGGGATGCGCCAAGTGGCGTATCCAACTAAGATGCGCCATCACGTGTGACATTTCCACGTAGAAAGCGTTACATGTGTTGGCACATCTCAGTAGGATGCGCCAAGCGTGTTAGTACATTTCAGTTAGATGTTTCACGCGTGTTGGTGTATTTTACGTGAAATAAAAAGATAATAAAAAATTTTAATGTGATAAAAATAATGATAATTTGATAATAATTTTAAAATATTAATAATTTAATAAATAAATTTATCATAGATTGATAAAAAAAAGTCTAAATAATGGTCGGTATTTATTTGTTTACATCTTCCTAACATCAATATGGCTTTTCTTGATGAATTGGCCTTTTTTAGTTTGCCTTTATATATATATATATATATATATATATATATGGAGTCTCTCATCCTTATCTAGCTCCACGTGTTGAAGTGCATGTTGAGTTTCACCACGGCATGCTGCCACCTTTCCATGCACTCTTGGATTTACAGTTATACCCCTCCTTTCATCCCCCGTCAGGCCGCCATAAGCCCGTAATCCCATCACTCCCTCAAGGTCAAAATTGTCATTACACCATCCAAGGAAGAAAACACCATTAAAATGGATAGGAAGAAGTGTAAACAGTAGTAGCAGACAGAGCTGGCTAGCACGAAGATGGTCACAAAACTAGGCCTGGCTCTCACGTGCTATGCACGTGTTTCAATCTTCCTCTGCGCTCTAGCACTCTCCACTGCCCTCCATGGAAGCTCAGAGAACAACGAAACCATGATCCAGGATGTAGCTAGAAAGCTCAAGCTCAACGACAACGATCTTCTGAGCACCGAGAAGAAGTTCAAGATTTTCATGGAAGATTATGGGAAGCAGTACTCAACGAGGGAAGAGTACGTGCACCGTCTTGGGATTTTTGTCAAGAACATGGCCAGAGCTGCAGAGCACCAGGCACTGGATCCCACCGCCATACACGGCGTCACCCAGTTCTCCGATCTCTCCGAGGAGGAGTTTGAGCGGCTCTACACCGGTGTGAAAGGGGGGTTCGGGTCGAATAATGGTGGTGAAGCGCCGCCGTTGGAGGTGGAAGGGCTGCCGGAGAATTTTGATTGGAGAGAGAAAGGGGCTGTCACTGAAGTTAAGATGCAGGTAAGATAAAGAAATACATATTTGGGTATATTAAACTAATTAACATTTAAATAAATGTATAAAATCTTATAATACATAATTATTTTTATATTAAAATTAATAATACCTCAATTATTGATGGGTTCAATTTATATAATTTATGTAGACAAAATTTGTATAAATATTTCTCAATTGAAATAACTTTAACATCAATGTTTTAAAAATTAAATTGAATCGACTGATTGAACTGAGGAGACTTAAGTTAGTTATGTTGTTGGTTTGAACATTATTGAGTTTAACTATAAATTTAATCAATTGAATTAATTAATCCATGACTCGAAAGTTACAGTGGTTCAATATCTAATTTGAATTTTAAAATATTACTTTAACTATGAATGCAGGTGGCAATTTAAAGTTTTTTCTCACATTATTACTCTGTTTATAATTTATTGGTTTTGATGTGTTTATGTAAGATTATTTTCTTTTCTAGTTCTGAGTTGTTTCTGTGTTCTGTGTTTGATTAATTAGTTTTTTAAGGTTTACGTTTATGGAAGTGAGAATTAATTTTTTTAAGAGAATAAAAATTGTATTTCTGCTGCTAATAATGAGAAGTGATATAACTTAACTGTCATATATATTTGCTAATTTTATAATTAAAATATTGTTAGAGAATTTTTTGTGTGCATAATTTTGATACAGGGTAAATGTGGATCTTGCTGGGCTTTCAGCACTACAGGAGCTATAGAAGGAGCCAATTTTATTGCCACCGGCAAGCTCCTCAGTCTTAGTGAACAACAGCTTGTAGACTGTGACAACAAGGTTCATAACTACATATCCGTATATGTCTCCATTATAAGGCTTCTTATTAATGAGCTAGAGGCTTAAGCCTCTTTACATATATTCATTGACCAATCAGCTGTATTTTCTATATCATACACCCGAAGCTTTCTTTCTTTTTCTTTTGTATTCTGATGTCTTGTTCTTCTATTTCTTTGTCTATCCAAGTGTGACATAACAGAAAAGAGAGCCTGTGACAATGGCTGTAATGGAGGACTTATGACAAATGCCTATAATTATTTGATTGAGGCTGGTGGATTAGAGGAGGAAACTTCATACCCCTACACTGGGGAACAAGGTGAATGCAAGTTTAATCCAGAGAAAGTAGCAGTTAGAATCACAAATTTCACCAATATCCCTGTGGATGAGAGCCAAATTGCTGCATATTTAGTCAAACATGGCCCTCTTGCAAGTAAGTCCCCTTAATTAATAAACAATCCTTATATACGAGAAATTCTTGCCTAAATCATAGACACCTAATTAGGTGCACCAGTTCAATCATGATTTAGTATTTTTATAGATAATTATGTTACACAATTAATTTTACAAAAATCAATAAAAATACTAAGTCTTAATTGACTTGGTGCAGCTAACTATGGTGCCCACGGTTTAGATAAGAATTTCTCTCTTATATACATCTACTTACACACATTACTTTTTATCATTTTATTATAGTTAGTCTTATCTTATTTTTTCACACTTATATTTTGATTCAACCACACACTCCACAGATATGAGGTGATGTGTTTCTTAGGAACGTATAAATAGTATTTTTCATATAATATTAGAATTAGCAGCTCATTTAGCTAGTAAATAGTGATGTCCTAGTGATCTTTGTATAAATTAATATTCATGAGTAATGAAATCTGATGTGCAGTAGGACTGAATGCGATTTTCATGCAAACTTACATTGGTGGTGTCTCGTGCCCTCTCATCTGTGGCAAGAAATGGCTCAACCATGGTGTATTACTTGTGGGATATGGAGCAAAAGGCTTCTCCATTCTCAGGCTTCGTAACAAACCATACTGGATCATTAAGAATTCATGGGGAAAGAAATGGGGAGAACATGGGTACTACAAGCTTTGCCGAGGGCTTGGTATGTGTGGAATGAACACAATGGTGTCTGCTGCAATGGTGGCTCAAACACATACAGCTACAAACAAATACGCTGCCTATTAGCTAGCTCTGCTCTTGCCTCGCTATGGAAACAGAAAAATGTGGAATCGTAATAAGTTCTGATGCACTTTTGCTAATCAAAATATGCGTTCTTTTTAGATATATACTATTATGTACCGAATGACTTTACCGAATTAACATACTGACACAAGGTGATATATTTAGCATATGTCACGTTGTTCTTTATCTGATTCGGTAAAAAAATTTGGTGCAAGAAGTCTTGTGAGTTTTAAGTTTCCATCTCGTCTAGGCTTTCTCTAGTTTAGTCTTGCTTCTAATAAGAAATAAGACTTTCATATGAACTGTAGTGTGTGCAGATAATATATGTTCGAAGTATGATATATATAATTAAGGTGCAATAAATATATTAAGTTCTTTTAAGATTAGGAATTGAGCATATACCATGTTGAGAGTTACAGTATTTACATCCAGTTACAAATTAATTAGTGTGTGGGATTGTTAAACTTCATACTTTTACTTGGAGGTTAACATTATCTACATTTTGTTTTGGACAAAAATATCTATGTGTTTATTTTAAAGGTAATTTAAACTTGTTGACTTTTTAGTTATTTATACTTTTATCTTTAAATCTTACTTTTGATTTTATTTTGATCAAATGGTTTAAATTAACTCATTATAAGAGAATAATGAAAATCAACTTCAATGAAGAAAGAGAATATTTAAATTTCATTTTAATGAAAAAGAGAATGTGATTTTATTTTAAATTCTATTTATTTTTTAGTAAAATATTAACTCTATTTATTAACTTGTTATTATTAAGTTATATATTAAAATTCAATAAAGTATTTAATATATATAAATTTATTCATTAAATTAAAAAAACATAAAATAATTAGAAAATAATTTTAACATATTATTTATATAATATGTATATATATGTTATATCTTTTAGACAAATAATTAGAAAAATACTTTTATCAATCAGTTGAAAAATTAAAAAATAAGCATGATTTTATGAGAGATATATGTGATAATATTTTATATGTTAGATATTTAATCAATTATATTTACATGATAATATTTTATCTTTTAGATAATATCATCTTTATTAAGTTAACAATACTAATGTTGTTTAGGAGCTTATTTCGTCTTTCGTTTTCATGCTAGATATTTAATCAATAACATTTATACTAATGCATCATTTTTAATGTATAAAAAAAATAACGTTAGAAACTGTTTGTATATATGTTTTAATCAAATGACTTTTAAATTATATTTATATATATATTATTGAAATAAATTATAAACTATTTTTATTTGATAAATTTATGTACCAAAATACTTTTTTATAAAATATTTTTATGAACATGAAATTTTTATTTTTCTTAAAATAATTAATTAAATTTTATCTTTTTCTTTTTAAATTAATAAGAATATTCTCTCTCATCATTAGATTTTGTGTTAGTATTCTCTTTCTTCATTAAATTTGTTAATCTTAAGTTACTAAAATGTCCATAAAATTAAGTTGTCTCATAAAAGAAGATTTTTGGTCTATATGTCCAAAACAAAATGTGGAGGATGTTAACTTCTATATATATATATGTGTGTGAGAGGATTCATTTATATTTAGTGTAATTAAAAAAATTTACATTTAATTTTTTTATTATTAAATTTATTTTAATCTAATAGTTTTAAATCATTTAATTAAATCTAATGAGATGGAATAATAACATGCTCACATTAAAAAGAGAAAGAATAATGAAATATGCTTTTAATGAAAAAATAAATGTTAATTATTAAGTCTGTTTATTAACTTAAAAATGATATAATATTAAATATAATTTATAATATTTTGTTTTTATATATTTTACTGACTTTAAAAATAATTGATAGGTAGAGACTTCAAAACTTAATATATGAATTTATTAAAAATTAATTTTCATATATAAATATCTAAAAAGTTGGACATTATATATATTATATAAATGAATAAAAAACTAACATTGTATAATTATTTAACAGCAATAAAGTATAAATTAATTTTATTAAACCCATAACAATTCAACTACATTATAAAATTATTTATATATGTTTTTTTTCGCTATTTGATAAGCAATTGTAATAAAATAAATAGTTTTTAGAATTTATATCTAACGTGAAAATATAAACATGTTTGAAAAAAATTTTTACAATATTATGGTGCAATGTTCTAAAATTAATATTATTTTTAAATTAATAAGTTGACTTGATATTAATTAGTAGGTGGATCCTCCTATATATATATATAGAGATATATCCATATATATATATATATATATTGTTTATTTTATCAACTTCTTATCAAATAGCAAAAAAAAAAAAAGAACATATATATAAAAATTTGTTGATAATGGTTTAATAAAATTAGTTATACTTTATATCAAATAATTATAAATCTTAACTAAACATGTTTATATTTATTAGATACAAACTCTAAAAAAAATTATTTATTTTATTACAATTTTGAAGTTCTACCTATCAAATTTTTAAAGTTGGTAAAATAAAAAACAAAAATACATTACATAATTATAATTTTTTAAGTTAATGTAGTTGAATTGTCATAATTTATTTCTTTAATAAAATTAGTTATACTTTATTTTATTGTGATTTAGAACAAAAAATAATTTAATACAATGTTAACTTTTTATTCATTTATATAGATCCACTTCCTATATATAATATAAGTCCACACTTTTTCTTACTATTATTTATTTTATATTTAAAATTCTAAATTTTAATAAATTTATATGTAAAAACACTTTTGAGTCAATTTTTTTAAAAAAAATTTGGTAAAGTCTTTTTATATTAAAAACAAATATAATATTGAATATAATTTATAATATTTTATTTTTATATATTTTATTGACTTTAAAAAAATTGATAGGTAGAGACCTCAAAACTTAATCTAAATTTATTAAAAATTAATTTCATATATAAATATCTAAAAAATTAGACACTATATATATTATATAAATGAATAAAAGTTAACATTGTATAATTATTTGACAATAATAAAGTATAACTAATTTTATTAAACCATTATAACAATCCATTATTCTTCTAAAATTATTTATATATATGTTCTTTTTTTCTTTGCTATTTATAAACAATTGTAATAAAATAAACAATATATATAGGGAGGGGATCCAAAATTAATTCAAGTCAACTTATGAATTTAAAAAATAATATTAATTTTAGAATTTTGCACCATAATATTGCTAAAAAAAAAATCTTTCCAAGTGTTTATATTTCCACGTTAGATACAAACTTTTATTTATTTATTACAATTGCTTATCAAATTGCAAAAATAAACACATACATGAATAATTTTAGAACATGTTGAATTATTATAATGGCTTAATAAAATATATATTTTATATATATATATATATATTTATATATATATATATATATGTATGTATGTATATATACAACTTTTTAGATATGTATATATGAAAATTAATTTTTAATAAATCTATATGCTAAGTTTTGAGATCTCTACCTATCAATTTTTTAAAGTCAGTAAAATATATAAAAAAAATTATAAATTATATTCAATATTATATTATTTTTTAAGTTAATAAATAGATTTAATAACTATAATCTTCATTAAAATTACATTTCATTATTCTCTCTTCTTTTTAACATGAATTTATTATTCTCTCTCATCATTTAATTAGATGATTTAGAATCATTAGATTAAAATGAATTTAATGATAAGAGATTATGTGTAAGTCTTTTTACTTACATTAGGTATAAATGGATCCCCTCCCTATATATATATAGAGAGAGAGAGAAGAGACTTATCATTGATATATTTAAGATTATATGTAATATATCTTTTGAATGGTTAAGATATGACATAAATGCATATGAATTTTTTAAGTGGTCACATGACATTTAAGTAAATTTTAATTGTGACCATTCATGTATGATGTATAAATTTTATAAAATAAAAAATTATCTCACTATATATATATATATATATATATATTCAATCCAGATAAGTGTTTATTGTGAGAGGTGAAGGGTGTGAATCTTGGCTATTGGATCTTTCATGAATAGTCAAAATTAGAAGATAAATTCATGTGACTTTTTTAATTGGTCACATAACATTTTAGTAATTTTTAATCTTGACCATCTATGTATGGTTGCATGGTCAAGATTTATTTCTCTCACCCTCTCACAATAAAAACTTCTCTTACTAGATATGTCTTATATATATATAGAGAGAGAGAGTGTGTGTGTGTGTATCTGGTGAGATGAGTGTTTATTGTAAGAGAGGTGAGAGGAGTGAATATTGAACATTGGATCTTACATGAATGGTTAAGATTAGAACATAAATGTATGTGATTTTTTTAAGTAGTCATATGACCTTTAAGTAACTTTTAATCTTGACTATTCATGTATGGTTGTATAAGCAAGATTTACTCTTATATAATTGAGAAGTAATCTTGAATTTATTTTACTCTAGTTAAGATTAGAAACTCATAAACGCATCAATTTTTTAAATGGTCACATGACCTTTATTTAACTATAATCGTATATATATATATATCATTTGCTCCTCTCATTTCTCATAATAAAAATATATATATATATATATATAATTGATTATTATTATTATCAATTATAATATAATCAATTTTATATTTAGATATGTTAGTTGAAAAGTTTTTTAAGATTATTTGTTTTGTTTGGATTGTATGAAAAATCACTTTTATATAGTAAATTACTAGAATGGATATGAAATGCTTTATTTATATTATATAATATTTTATATTTTAGGGCACTTTGGTAAAAACATAACATAATCAGTTTTTGAAAAAAAAATACTAAAAATTATACTTATGAATAAAAAGCTTTTTAACTATGGAAAAAGGTTTTTTATACTTTAAGCTGTTTTATCCAAATATTTAAATTTTATTCCCTATAGCTTTTATCCCAAAAAAAAAAATGTTTTAGCAAAAATTAAAATGTACCAAATACACACAAGAAAAAAAAAAAAAAATTTATAGAGTATTTATTAGATAAAAAGCGTAAACTTAGAAGAAATAAGTATATAATAAAATGAATAAATATTTATTTGACATTTTATAGATAAAATGAATATTTAAATAAATAGATAAATAAATATTATTTTTATTAGTCAACTGACAGTATTATATTAGGTGTTATAACAAAAAATAATAGCAAAACTATTTTGAAAACTTTTGTAAGCATAAAGACTCATTTAAAAATATATATAAGAATTGAATTGAAAATAAGTGTAAATTATAGAGCTCAAAACTTTAATTTAATCTAAAAATAAATTACACAATTAATTGAATTGAGTGAATGGTCTGACTTTAAAATAATAATTATAAAAATATCTTTATAAATTTTTTAGTCTCAAGATGAATGACCTACCTTTAATAAAATTAAAAAAATAAATTAATTAAAGTGCACGCAAGTTAATCATGATATTACTTGACCGCAATATCAAAACCTAGTGTGTAACTATTTTTGGTTTCCTACTTCCCTACAATCTAACCATGTTGCGAGGCTACAGTAATGATAGCTAATTATGTTCACGGGGATGAACTACAAAATGGTAAAATTCTCCATTCCATACCTTATGAATCTAACAAAGTTCTTGGTTCTTTTTTTTTTTTCTTTCTTTACAATGGATTAACTTATACTTAAATCTTTACTTTTATACTAGTTAAGCTAAGTGCAAATAACAGACAACAAGCAGTAGTTCTAACGGCTAACTATTAAATTAGTGTTGTTGTTGACTGTGATCCCCTTTCTTAAACTAAATGGTGTGCATATATTAGATGTGTGTGAGAAAATAAAATTTAAATAATTAAAGGAGAGAAAGTCTAAAGAAGATGGGATATTAAGGGTGCTCATGGACAAGTTGAATCAGGTTTAATTTAATCTAAACTTGACCTAATATCTTTATTGGGCTAAACTTTAGTACACAGATCATGCCCGATCATGGTTCGATCACTGACTGGGTCTAGATCAAGTTAACATAACATTTAGATAAAATTTACAAATTTAAATATTATATATAATTAAATTATAAAATTTTAAAATTATGAAATAAAAACTATCGATGTTTTACAATATATTTTTGAAACAAATTATATATAAAAAAATATTAATTTAAGTCAATAAATCTTATAATTTACTAAAAAATTCATAAAATTATAAGTTTTAGTATAATAGATAACATGAAGTCTACCCAAAATATGGCTTGAATCCAATTCAAAATTTACATCTAGCCTAATTTTAAGCACATAACCCGATCAAATTAGCTTCTAGTAAGATCAGATCATGAACACCCGGACATAATCACTTAATTTGATTAGAATACAACATTAGCTAAATACTTTATATAAAATGTCACAATTGAAATCAGCAATCCGTTGTAATCTAGCTAGTTAGCATACTCGGCTCTCACTTGAGAGACTTGGAATCGAGTCCCGGCAACGGAATTATTTCTTGCGAATTTCTGATTTTCTCTGTAATGTGTTCCCTGCCATTTTTTGTCGCTGCCTCCAATATTTTCAATCCTACCAATCCATGCTTGTCAGCTTTCTGATTGATGTGGACAAGGTGCATAATTACCTCATCAACTTGCTTCTACATTGTGTTCAATTGTTCATATAACATTGTAAAATAAATTGCTAGTACATTGGATATACTAATTGAAATTACCAGAAACATTTTTCTTGGGGGCACATGGTCACTAATTGCAGCTGGCTAACTGGCTTGAATAATGCCGCTTCTGTGGTGTCGGTGAATCAGCGAGTCGATTTTTCATGAGCATTGATGATCACTTGGTCATCGTTAGTGAGTAAATAAGGCATTGTTTGGTAGAGGTGATTAGGAAGCTAGGAAAGTAAGGGATAGTGTTATGATGTTATTTTTTCTTGTTCGGTATCACATTCTTGAGAGAGAGAGAGAAAGGAAAAGTTCTAAAATATTCACGGAATATTGTTCTAGACAAATTTATAACTGTTTTGATCTTATTTAAAAATAAGTAAATTTTAATCTAACTACTTATACAATAATAAATGACCACGTATTATAATTTTACTGGAGCAAAGTAATACCCTAAGAATGTACAAAAATCTCTCGAAGGAAAGGGAGAGAGATGGATTAATTTTCTGTGAGACCTACTGAAAATTACATTATTTGTAATCCCTTTCTTATTAGACGAATAGGATGTGATACAAGAAAAAGACAAATAATTTTTTTACTATTTTTTAATTTAACTAATTATTTTATTTAATAAAAAATATGAAAATAATTTATTATTACTTTTCCTTTCTTTTCTCTTTGATAATACCAAACAAGATAAAATCTAATATATTTCCTTTTTATCTCCTTTCCATTCTCTTGGTATTAACATTTTTCTTTTCATTCATTTCTCTTCTAAAATACCAAACAAAGCCCGGGTGCAGTTTATCTCTTACTCTTGGACGTACCACTACCAACGTACCAGCAAGAAGCCGTTGTAGTACGTATCAACTGCATGCGATCTCTTCTTTTTTTTAGCATCTTCTTCACATCTGCAGTAGTTATCTGGTACATATATGGTTCACTATTGTTGTAATGTTTGCTTCACTTCAATGTGATTCTTATTTCTTTTGTTCAGTTCACTATATATACTCATCAAAAGTTCATGCTCATATATATATAGTTCTTTAATCGGGAAAAGTTTAACATGTTCATAAAAAAGTTAAAAGTATGGATACTCTAAGGAATCATGGTCATTGATTGCGAATTGAAGTTGATTAATAATCCAAAATAATTACTCGGTAATTGCACAACAGGTAAGCCTTCAATTGCATTAACTGATTTCATTATTATTTACACAAAAATCATCATTTATTTTTTTCATGTTTACCACTTCTTAATTTTTACGTGTATTAATTCATAATCTACTGACCTATAATATTATCAAATGGTGATTTAAATTTATTATGTAGTGATTTAAATTCAAGTTATTCATTATCACTACTTATACAAAAATCACCATTTATTTTCTCTTTATTTATTATTTATTAGTTTTTACGTGAATTAATTCATGATTTAGTACTTATGATTAGTGTCAAATGATAATTTTAATTTATTATATGATAATTTAAGTTTAAGTTATTTATCACTACTATTTATACAAAATTTATTATTTATTTTCTTATTGTTTATCACTTATTTTTCCTCTCTACCATAACCTAAAAAACATTAAGAAAAAAATAAGTCAACAAAATGACCTCCTATTATAGGTAGATTCTTAAGAGCATCAATGCTCAATAAAGTTATATGAGCACATTAAACGCCTCCCCTTAATCGTACTATAATGTTCAATGTCAACATCAATTGACGGATGCGAAGTATTATGATAGTGTGATTGAAGAGCATATCATCCTCTCATGTCTACTTCCTCTTTGTTACTTTGTCCTTCTCGGGAGGTAGGTCGTCAATGACATGCCCTTATGTCAATACTGCACATATACATTGTATCATGGTATTAAGTTGAGGCTACAGATGTAGTTACGGATGCGGAGATTGTGGATATTGCAGTTGCTGCAATGTAAATTGCTGCCGTTGTGGCAAAGATATTTTTATAGTTAAAGAATGATTTTTGAAATGTGTTGTGGTTACAATGCGGTTTCGATGCAGATGCATCACCATCTCATAACAATCCTTTCTTGTAATTTGAAATCACGCTACAATGGCAGGGTGATATATGCAGTTTCAATTTATCTTTCATTTTAGAAATATTGTGTTTGTTTCAATTTTTCTGTAGTTCAGAAAATTAAAGAATATGAGTGAAATTTTTCAACTATGTTCTTGCCCTGCAATTAAAAAATCAATCTTTAACTATAAAAATATCTTTGGCACAACGGCAGCAATTTACATTGCAGCAACTGCAATATCCACAATCTCCGCTTCCGTAACTACAACTGTAGCCTCAACTTAATACCATGATACAATGTATATGTGCAGTATTGACATAAGGGCATGTCATTGACGACCTACCTCCCGAGAAGGACAAGGCAACAAAGAGGAAGTGGACATGAGAGGATGATATGCTCTTCAATCACACTATCATAATACTTTGCATTCATCAAATGATGTTGACATTGAACATTATAGTACTATTAAGGGGAGGCGTTTAATGTGCTCATTTAACTTTATTGAGCATTGATGCTCTTAAGAATCTACCTATAATAGGAGGTCATTTTGTTGACTTATTTTTTTAAATGTTTTTTAGGTTATGGTAGAGAGGAAAAATAAGTGATAAACAATAAGAAAATAAATAATAATTAGTCATATATAATAAAATAAGTTGAGGTTATGCTCTTAATAATATTTCTTGAGTATTTTAATAAAATAATAATTAGTCATATATAATTATATTTTTATTATGAATAATTTTTTTATTAAAAAAATGAGAAATTTTTTTATCCTAATATTAAAACATGCCACAAATTTTAACGAAAATTTAGTAATACTTACATATGTCCTAAAGGACCATAAATAAAAGTCAAACCCAAAACCTACATATTTAATCCCATCCTAATGGCTTATTAACATTATAGTAACTTCTTTAATTTTTATATAATTACCTTAAATGAAATTAAAAAAAATTAACAGTTATATAAAAAGTCAAAAAATTTAATAAATATTTTTAATAATTTAAATACATAATTAAATAATTTTTATATTAAAAATTATCAAATTTAAATCTTAATAATACTTATAGCTGCAGGAGAAGAAAACACGATATGTGGTTCTTACAAGCTGATACTGTAGCCTCATTATGACCACAAAAAGACTAAAAGCTCTTCAAGTATCTTTTTTATCCTTATTTACCTGGAGCTTTTAATACGGGCCAGTCCGGGTCATTAGGATTAGCCCAATTTAAGTCGAATTATTTTTAAGTTAAGTTATATTAAATTATATAAATTTTGAATTAATATTTTATTAATTAATTTATTTCTTTTTAATATAAATGAATTAGATTAATCCATTTAAATTTATTCATTGGGGCTATTTTTTATTTTAAATTAATATTTTATTAATTCAATTTATTTATTTTATTAAATTATTCAAGTCAATTTATCAAATTTTACTCATGTTGATAACTCTACCCATGTTGCTGTTAGGAGAGGTTCGTGAGGTCCGTGGCGGGTATTGTTGCTATAGCAGCCTTACACGTTTAAAATTTACAATCATTCCACAACAAGGACAATTATCCGTACATTATTATGTAGGTAAAGTTTATTATGTTATTTTATAAGTATTTAAATTATTATTTAAAATATATATATATAGATATTATTATTATTAATATATATATATATTTTTTTATTATAATTTTTATAATTTTATATATATTAAATAATAATTTAAATATTTATAATAAATTATATTTAATTAAAAATTTCTTCAATTATCCAAAATCTAGAAAATTAAAAACAAAAATTGACACTTTTTTGTTTTTAATTTTTTTATATACACCTCGCGAGTCGCCACAAACACATATCCACAAGCAAAACCCAAGAAATAAAAACATAGATATTCTTACAGCTGAATGCTTCTTATGCTCAGACCTATTTTCGAAAAATCGTTCCTTGAAATTATTTGCGCCTGTTTCTCCTTCAATTAATCATTTTGCTCAGCCATCACCAGCTACAGTGAGTTAAAGCACGATAAGGGTATTGCCTAATTCTCTTTTTTGATGAACATATCACAGAGAACTGTGGAAAAAATTGGTTTTGTTTCATGTTTCATTTGCTGGTTTTCTGGTTCAGATTCAGATCTCAATTGGGTTTGTGCTTTTGCACTTGTTTTGCTGAATGCAATACTTATTGAGGGGGAAATGTTAATGGGTTTTGTCTCTTACTTGGAATTATTGGGATTCTCATAATTTTCTTTGTTATTTGTTTTGTATTTTATTTTCTTTGCGTGCATGCTCGTTAGTTTTTTAATTGCTTTCTAGATGAAGCTGTGTTATCTTAATTATACATTTGAAACCGAAAAAGTCTTGAACTGTATACTTTTGATGATGTGAAAATTGGTTTGTAGACATTAGCCCAAATATGGGACCTTGATTGGTCCTTTTTTTTTTTTTTTGCCTTTTTGTTTATATAATAAAAGCAATGTTGGGTGTTTCAAGTGAGGAAGATTTGAGATCTAAAAGTAACATATGTGTGGTCTTCTCTTGCTGTATTTTTTCTCAGATCTGGAAGGAAAACAGGTTGAAAAGTCCCTCGTCTACCCTTTCTACATTTTGTATCAAAATATGAATTAATGAATGAAAATTTCATTTCATGAGTATTAGTTAGGAATAGTACTTCATAAGGATTAAAATAAATAGGGCCTCTCCACTTAATAGATCTAGGTGGAGTTGAATGCTTTGACAATAAGGATTTCTCTGGATCAGCACACATTTTATTCCAATTGAAGTTGAACTCTATTTGGATAAGCATGCATCAAGTTTTTTTATTTAGTATCAGGCAGGGGGGGTGGTGAAAGACTTAGGTTCACTATACTTCATGTTTCTTGTATTGTAGGAAATGGTGTTCCTGTATCTGAAATAACTGGAAATGAATGCCAGTATGCATTTGTTATAGCCCAGAGTTTGAGCTTGTGAGACCCCACATTCTGTCATTTAATCATTTCAATTGCTGGCCAAAACTAGAGTGCAATGTAGGTACAAGTTGAAGTCATATGCATATTGTCCTGTTAAAAATTAGTTATATGCCATCTTTGTGGATTCCAGTGTTAGCTTGTGTATAACCTACTATTTAAATGGGCACTGAGGACTGAAAAACATTCCCTTTCTGCATTACAGAAAAGTAGAAAACCATTACCATATTTTTTATTTAACATATCATACACAGTTTGTGTCACCGAGAGATCCATTTCTTCAGTTTTCATGGTAATACTCTAAATTGAGATCATAATCTTCAGACAATTGATATCACATTAGGGAAGACATATAATGTGGAACCAATCAATGCAAAGGGAATCTGAGATTTGGAGGAAGATATATTTTATGAGTGGTGGTGTAAATGATTGTTTAAATTAGCATTTCATATAATTTCATAAAAAGCAATGCAAGAAGAAGAAGATTTTTGAAAGAAGATATTTATGAGTATTGGTGTGAATAATTGGTGAAATAAGCTTTTCATCCTATTTTTCCATTTGTACTTTATTCCTTGTTTAATTTTTCCTTTTACCAGTTTTATTAGTGTTGCATAACAAACATAAATTACACTTTGCTAATATTTTTCCTTTTGAAGCCTTTCCCTCGTTATGCAGCAGCAGATGATCGTTAGTTCTTTTCAAATCCTGTGACATTCAAGTGGCAATAACTGTGAGGAAGCTTGGAGGTACTTCTAGTCTTTAGAAGGAAACAAATATTAGTATTTATTGTATAATTATTGTGGGGAATGGTTATTCAATTTGGATGTGATGGAGGTCTGTGCTGAAAGTTCCCATTCCAATGGGAAACAAACTTTGAGGCATTCTAAATCTGCAGATGAAGTGAAAAGATCCAGTGAAAATACCTACAGAGGTTCTCATTCCAATGGGAAGCAAAATTCAAAGCAAACTTCCACTTTTGTTAATCATGGTGAGTTTGTCATTATAATTTGAATAATCTAGTAATTAACTGGTACTTCTCCTTTAACTGTATGTATTCATCTCTTTCGCTCTAGTTTACCACTCAAAAAGCAATAAACTATTCTAACATCCATTATAGCTTGTCAGTAGCTATATTTATTCTTGCTAACTACAAGGGTGATATATATTGATTTTATGTATCTGCTGAAATAACATTAACTTGAGGAATTTTGGAAAGAAATTGGTCCAGGGAAGTGAAAAATAGAAGGTGGCTAAATAGATGGATTCACGTGAAGGTTAACTCAAAATAGGCATTTTTATACCTTGCATCTGCAAAAAAATGTGATCACTTGTTTTCTCATATGATTATGAAGAACATTACAAATCATAACATCTGAAAACCAGATATCCAGGATCAAAACCTATAAAAGGGTACATCAACAACAATGAAGAAAAAAGAAACACTGATTTGTATCTTGATATGCTAGCTGCATTATACAAGTAATAGGTGTGCATTGACAAAAGTAATAGTAAACTTTACAATCCTCTATTACTTACTGTTGAGCAATTATTTACAGTAATGGCTATGGGGGGAGGGCAGATATAGGAGTAAAAGAGCAAAGTGTTGTGATGGGAATGCTAATGGTCAGCAGTTGTAGAAAGAAATCTATAAAAGCTTCAGAGGAGGCCATCTCTCCCCACCCTACACCCCAATCCAAACAAAAAACTTTTCAGTGCTGGATGAAGGAGATACTAGGAAGCTTTTGATAAAAATTAGTGTAGGAAGATTGTTAAATTAAAAGTTTAAATTTGTGATGAGTAGGGATTTATGAAGCTACTTCGTGTTTTCTGTTCTGTTTTCTGCTAATGGTCAATCTAGTAGATCCATGTTCAGCATTTTTGTTTATATTTTCTTTATGAGCATGCTTTTCCATTAGATTATCACAATTAATTTCTTGGACTTCTATTTGCACCAAACACGTGTCTTTTGAAAGTTTATGTTATAAGCACCTTTTTTGCTTCTTGAGATTGTACTATTGTAGTCTCTTTCACTCTCTTTCTGGTGATGATTGTACTTTCCATGGAAGGCAGATTAATTAGTTTGAAATGATAATATGCAATAGCTGTAGAAAATGCACTTTGGGACACTAAATCAATTCAAGAAAAGTGCATGTTGGGTTGGGTCCTTCTGACATTTAATGGTAACCTTATTAAAGTTTCAGCAAATGTAGATACGTTTTGGATCTATATATTTGAGGACTCCAATTATGTAGGTCAGAAAGAATAAGCTTCAAATACCTAATTCACTGAGAAAGAATTAAAGGAAAGAAACAAAGAATGAAATAGTATTAGCTTTATCATAATTTTTCTGTTTTCTTTTCCTATTTTATTTTTTCTAAGCTTTATCATAATTATTCTGTTTTCTGTTCATATTTTAATTTTTCTAAGCTGTTGTTTAAAACCTAATACGGGTGAATATATTATGCAGCTGCAGTTGCTTGGCATGAGGATAGAAGAAAATGGGTTGGTGATAAGTCTCAACATCCACCAAGAATAGCTAAGGATCCAATTATTAGGTATACCTCACCCCAATTCCCTTTTTGTCATTTACAGTAGGCTCAATCATTGTTGTTATAGTCATGATGAAAGGTTCAGAAGGGGTTTTATCTTCTGTTTTTATGAGGGCAAAAAACAAGAAAAGGGATAAGATAGTGGTTTTAATCTTACATATTTTTCTAGTTTCTTAATGATATTTATTGCCATATGGGCGGAGGTATAGTATCTGCATTCATGTCTAACTGTCTAAGACACAGGAAATCATTGTTGTCTTGCTTGTAATCTTCGATACCAGTTTTATGTTCAATTCGATGCATTACCCGATAAACAATCCAAGCCAATGAAATCCAAATTACCTATGCTGTTTCTTACTAAAATCCTATATACTTTAAGTCAGTCATACATATATTCATTTTTTTATTTATTTACTTTAATTCATAACTAACAGAAACTGTCACTGCTATATAAGTTTTAAATATCTAACTCTCATATCATATGTAATAATTATTAAATTACTAAGGCGATTGTTCAATTCAAAATTGATTGAATTTAACTGATATTAACCATTATGAGAATGTAATAACTAGTAAGTAATTACTAATTCAAAAAAAACAGAATCCATGACTCATAAAGTTTCTAAGAATAAGCAAATCTTTAATATGTTTTGAAGTAAAAAAAAAAAAAAATTATAAATTTGTAAAGAAAAGAAAGAAAAAGAAATAAAAAAATCCCAAGGAAAAAAATAATAATAAAAGAAAGTGTAGACTTCAAAAAGTTTAGATTCCATGTAGACTCAGGTTTCAATTTCATTTTTTCTAAGTCTGTTGAAACTTGAAAAAAGGAGCCAAATTCTTGGTACAACAAGGTGAAAACTGGCAATTAAGTTATTGCATGCATGTTTCTGGGTGCCAGATCAATTATAGATGACATGATATATGTGCTATGTGAATTTTAGATGCTAGTAGCTTTATCCGAATACTAGGCTTGAGAACTTATTAGGCCTCTCTTCTCACTTTATCAGGAGCATAGATGAGAATGTAGATGAAATGTGTCTTACCTCTTTTGTCAGTATGTTTGTTTGATTTCCTTTCAGGAGAGATGGTAGTTTTAGGGATGATGGACATGACTAAGCTTGTATCTTAGTACCAATTGGTTTATAAATTCCAGTAATTTGTGCTTTCTATAGTTTTATACTTTTTGCATTTGTTTGGGATATCTTCTTAAGACAACTGTCTCATAATTTTAAATATTTTTAATTGCAGCTGGTCAACATCATATGAAGAGCTGCTTTCAACTAACGAACCTTTTGCAAAGCCAATACCTTTACCTGTAAGAATCTATCTAATGCATGAAAGTGTGTGTTCATATGGATGTCAAAATGTTATACTATTACTTCAAGATGGCACAGAGGAATATTTAATAAAGTATTGGGGGAGTTTGTGCTCTTTAGTACACTGTACACGTTTGGGAAAGATGGACAGAATCTGGAAACTGAAGCTTGAGATAATGAAAATATATTAATCAAGTGTTGAATGAAGCTCGTTTAGAGTAGATTTTTCTGTAGTTCCTTCACCATTTTATGTCATAGAAGGTGGTTTTGTAGCGTTACCTGCTATTACAATTTTAGGGAATCTTAAATGTGTTGTCCTTTTAAGCATCCCCGCATAACAGCATTTTAGTGGTAGACTTGAAACTATATTTATGGTTAGTTAATAGAAACCTGTAAAGTTTTCTGTATATCTCCTCTATGGACTGATGCAAATTTGATGGATTGGTGGCTCATGCAGGAGATGGTAGATTTCTTAGTTGATGTTTGGCATGATGACGAAGGCCTCTTTGACTAAATATTTTACTAAATTGTTGGAAGTTTTAGTTAAACGGCAACTGAAACAAGAACTGTGTAAAGCCTTTAGCCTGCAGTGACCTCCATCTCTCTTGTAGGTGTACACTTAATGATCATGATGGTTAGAGGGAGACAGATTCTCGAGGTTCTCCACATTAACCTCCTGGTTAGAGGGAGACAGAATCTCGAGGTTCTCCACATTAACCTCCTAGCATGAAATCCTTTCATATGAAATAATCTTCAGGGTTAATGGGTTATTATTTTTCACCATTTATCTGATAGCAAATTTCATTGTTTGGGAAAAAAAATGTATCGATTCAGTTTATTTGTATCTGTTGATCCATCAGCAAACATACAAGTACATTTTCAAGTACTAAATAGATGTTTTGTTCAATACTTCTTATACATTTCTAGAATTGAAAACATGACGCTAAGTTTTGATTGATTCTGTCTTTTTTTATTTGGTGGTACATGGATAGCAGGTAACGAAAAACAAACCTAAAACTACAGATTAACCTGCTAACAAGACATGCACAATTCACAAACACATAGCAAAGAAAATATAACAAAAAGCAGAAAGGACAGAACCTATCCCCAAGCTACAAGAGATGTAAACCATGATCAAGTGATCTTCTTTTAGGCAATTTCTGGAGCCTGAACAAGCTAGAGCCACACTTTTAACTTGACATTCTTTTTAATCTGCTTGTATCATCAATTTTGAGTTTGAAGTCCACTTCTTGGATGAAGTACCAAGTGTACGTAATGAAGATAGCCTGCAAGAGTCTGACTTCTTTATAACACTCTTGGGCTTCAAAAGCTTCAGAAAATAACTAGTGATCATTGGTAGTATACTAGTCTTTAAGTAAGTTGTTGATTGAGCTCACATGCGGAGGAGAAGGGTTCACTTGAACTTTCTGCTCAAATGACGTCAAAAGGATGAATGTGAGATTCGATTCCAAGTCTTTATAATCATTTGCAAAAGAATTTACCAGCTGAACTAGTTGACATATTCGTTTTAATGTTTTCAGTTAACATTATAACTATGTTAAAATATTTAATTTTGGAGAAACTATATTTTTAGGAGCAATGCTATTTTACATGAAAAAACATACATGAGTTTACAACGAACCATGTGGACAGGCAGGCAGCAATAAGGTAGATAGTGATGAGAAATTTGTGTTGTTACTTAAATTCATAAATATTGGTTCTTGGTAACTAGCATTAGATAGAAGTATTTCTCTATCTACTTAACCTTTAAAAATACTAAAAGAAAGACTTAGAAAAAAAATTGTCAGGGGGAGTAGATTACTGTATCGTCTCGGAACTACTTGATTAGAGGGGGCCAATCTTACTACATTTCTCTTCCTCACCCCCACACAAAATGTTATTTAGTTAATAATGAAGAGTTTTATTAACTTGTGCTTAGAATATATGTTAAGAAATTAAAAATGAAAAGTATAAGTATTAAATAAAAATATATTAAATAAAAAATATAAATATTAAATATCTTAAAATTTAAAAAATATTTAATAATTTTTTTAAAATAATTTAAATGAACAATAAATAATATTTAAATTCCTTAATATATACTCTAACTTTTAAAGCACATGTTAACAAAATTTATAAAATAAAATAAAATACTTACACAAATTATTATTATTATCTTTTAATAACTTGTATGAATATAGAGGTGAGTACATGAAGAGTTTTTATGCAAGTATCGTTACTTGTTAATATTAGAAATTTGTTGTAACAAAATAAATTCATCTTTGTGAAATTGCTTTTAATTAAGATTTCCATGCAAACAGCATGATGATAATGACGACGACGATGAAATGAACTAACGGTCCATCACTGACTCTCAGTTGGCGCCACATGTTCTCAAAACTTCACTCCCACGCAAAGCAAGTAGCAATACACACACACTCTTTTTTCTTTCCTTTCCTTTCCCCCAAACAAACTCTTCTCTCTCTCTCTCTCTCTCCCCGAAAATGGGGCACTCTGCGATAACCGTCGTGTGCCCTCTTCTACTTATCCTATTCCTCTCGCCGCCATCCTCCGCCGTCAACATCGCCCGCGATCTCCGCCTCGCGGGGTCGAATTTCCCGTCGATTCAGGCGAAGAAGCTTATCAGGGACTTCAATCTGTTCCCTCACAACGATGTCAACATCGTTCGTGATCCCAATTCTAACCTCGGATTCCCAAAGATCGTCGAGAAGAAGCTCAGGTTCCCCAATTTGGTGGATTCCGAGTCTGGGGTTTCGGTTGAGGACTTGGGTCACCGCGCTGGCTATTACCCCATTCACCATTCTCATGCTGCAAGGTTTCGTTTTTTTCCTTTTACTTTTTCCTTTTTCATTCAATGCCCAACTGTTTTTTTTTTTTTTTAAATTTGGTGATTTGTTTAGACTTGTTTATTTGATGATTGTGGCATGCTTGATGCATTTCTGCGTTAATTTTTGTTTTTGACTGTACCATGCATTGATGTTGATATAAACCCTAGTTATTTATTTATTTATTTTTCTTTAAACTTATTTTTGGTTTTAGAAAAACAATGTAAATAGGGATGAACATTTTAAAAATGTAAAATTTTCTCTTATTTGGATGAAGAGACCCCCAAAAAAAAAAGTAAAGGGGGAACGAAAACTCTAAGGCTATATTTGGATATTTAGTAATTGATGGAATGGATTGGATATTTAGTAATTGATGGAATGGAATGGAATGAGATGAGATGAGATGGAATTGAATGGAATGGAATGAGATGGAATAGAATGGTATAAAAATACCATTCCATTGTGTGGATATTTTAAGATGGAATGGAATAAAGATATCATTCCATTGTTTAGGAAGTGGATGGAATGGTAAGAGTTATAACTTTATTTTTTTAAATTACTCTTATTGCACACACACTAATTTTATGATATGAGGTTAATGTAGTAAAATCTTAATTATAATTATAAAAAAAAAAGTGATTCCATCCCATACCCCCCAAATTGGGGAGGAAGAAAATTAGGGATTTTTGGTAGGATGGGATGAGATCCATCCCACCCACTTCCATTTCATTCCATCATTTTTTAACATAACCAAACAATGGAACTTATCTCTATCCCATCTCATTCCATTCCATTTCACTCAATCCCATCAATCCAAAAATACCCTAAATGTGAGTTTGGTATGTGGATAAAAATAGGGGCAAAAATTTCATGGATTAGTTTTATTAATAAAATTGTATTGGAAATTCATTCGGAAAATTTTCACCCCATTTTTACCTCCATACCAAACTTACCCTAAAAGTAAAATTTTAATATTTTCTCTTCATTGAATTTCATAATTTTCTCTACGTTTATGTTAGCGGAATATGATTGTAAAAAAATATTTTTTTAATTATATATTATTCTTGATATGTTTTTGTTATTTATTTCTCAGTATTGGTTAAATGGCGCAGGATGTTCTACTTTTTCTTTGAGTCACGGAACAGCAAGAAGGATCCTGTTGTGATTTGGTTGACTGGGGGGCCTGGGTGTAGCAGTGAATTGGCTGTATTTTATGAAAATGGGCCTTTCAAAATTGCTGACAACATGTCCCTTGTGTGGAATGATTATGGTTGGGACAAGGTATTGTATCCTCATATCATTTGTTAACTTTCAACTGCTTTTTCCGTAGTGTTCTTTTCCTGTGATTATTATGTATGGGAATGGGACTTAACAAATTTCTTGGTAACCTTGCAGGTATCAAACCTGTTGTATGTTGACCAACCAACTGGAACTGGGTTTAGTTACAGTTCTGATAGGCGTGACATTCGTCATGACGAAAAGGGTGTGAGCAATGACCTCTATGACTTTTTACAGGTACTTGTGTTTGCTCCAAATTTTAGTTATAGAATTTTAATGCAATGTTCCTTAATGTGTTACCTGACATACATTTATTGTTTCTGGAACAGAAGTTGTATTTCTGAGCTTCTTTCTTTTAACATTTCTTAGTTGCTGTTCTCAGAAAAACAAAACATTTCTTAGTTAGTGCTGGATTTGTTAAGAATACCTGGCTAAGCTTCACCAATAATATATTGAGTTAGCAAGTTTTCGTCTTTTCCCCACAGGCCTTCTTTGCAGAACATCCTGAGTATGAAACGAATGACTTTTTTATTACGGGTGAATCATATGCCGGTCATTATATTCCTGCTTTTGCAGCTCGTGTCCATAGGGGAAACAAAGCTAAAGAAGGAATTCATATAAACCTGAAGGTCTGTTACATTACATAGTGAGCCATTTGAACTTTATAAGTTCGAGAATTGTATTGAAGGGTAAGAAGACTTGCTTATCTTATTTGAAGTGGTTGAACAGGGATTTGCCATTGGTAATGGACTCACCGATCCTGGAATTCAGTATAAAGCTTACCCAGATTATGCACTGGACATGGGCATAATTGAGCAGGCTGACTATGACCGCATCAACAAAGTGATGGTTCCAGCCTGCGAATTGGCAATAAAGCTATGCGGTAATTTACGTGTGACATTGTTCCATGCTTTCCTTTCAGTGAATGTTGTGTTTCTTATGTTTGTATCCTGGAAGCTAGGGCTATAAATGAATTGAACTGAGTCAAAGTCAAACATCCCAGTGTTTGGTTTTTGTTTTTTTCAATGAACGTTCAACCTCCAGCACGTTTGAGTCTGAACTCAAGCTTGTTTAGTGGATCAAACATCAGGTTCAAGTTAGGGTTTGATAAAATTTAAATTGTTTTTAAAAAGTAACTTTTAAAAATTAAATCATTTTAAAATGACAAAATTAAGCTTGGATTTTGTTGTTGTTGTTGTTGTAAAACTACGTTTGTCTTTATAAAATATATCTTTTGTATAGAAGCCTTGTAATAACTATTTAATAGCATGTGTAGGTAAAATACTTTATATGAATATACATATACATAAATAAAATATACAATTATTTGAAAATTGTATGAAGTTCTTATATAATTTTACATATGATAGTATATAGTGAGAGCACTAGTTTTTTTATTTTCATTGATCATGTGGCCTTTAAGTAATTTTTATATTCTTGATCTTTCCTGCAAGATCTAAAGACCGAGAATCACTACCCAATCTCATAGTAAACCTGTGCTCTCAATTGTTTGGCGCCTTCTGGTTTGCTAGCTTCTGTTACCTTTCTGCTTAATATTGTTTTAATCCTTTCAGGCACTGATGGAAAAATCGCATGCACAGCTTCATTTTTTGTTTGTAATACCATATTCAGTTCCATCTTGTCACGTGCTGGTGATACCAATGTGGGTAACACAGTTGCTACTCTTCTGTGTGGTTTACATGTCAGTAGTACTTTATGTTGTTTGCTTGACAGAGTGCCTATAAACCTAAAAGCTTAAGCTGATAGGTGAGGGACATAGAATAACTAATAATTAACTCTAACACAAGCCCTTATGTGAAAGACCTTTGAGCATGAAGCATGGTCAAAATACAGGCTTCTTGTTCATAGAAATTCTGATACCATGTTAAAGAATCACTCAACCTAAAAAGTTTTTGTCGTTAAGTGAGGAGCAAAGAAGGGATTTTTTATTGTCTTGCACAAATTGTTGATACCTGTTACTTTTTGTTTTGCTTCCCAGTATAATTTCTTTTGGAAAAAAGAAACATCAAAATACCATATGAGGTCGAAGGAACCAGTTTAACGAGTTGTGGAACATGATTAAATGTGTTAAGCATTTTCCCCCACTACAAATAGGCATGCAGTTAATTGATCATTTGCCAAACCAACTCTGTAACTCTTCCTTTAATACTTTCTTAGTTGAGGATATTTTGAATGAGAAATTTTATAGAAAATGTGAAGAAAGCTTTTTATTCTGCTAGTTGGTTAAAGGAAACTCCTGTCTATACATTTATTGAGATTGCAAAGTCATGAAGGAACATGGGCATATTCAAAATTTTGACCAGCAATTATATACTTACGCTGCAGTACTATGACATCAGAAAGAAGTGTGAGGGGAGCCTTTGCTATGATTTTTCTAACATGGAGAAGTTCCTGAACCAAAAATCTGTTCGGGAGGCACTAGGAGTTGGGGATATTGATTTTGTGTCTTGTAGCACTACAGTTTATCAGGCTATGCTGGTGGATTGGATGAGGAATCTTGAAGTCGGTATTCCTGCCCTTCTTGAGGATGGAATCAATTTGCTTGTTTATGCTGGGGAATACGATCTCATCTGCAACTGGCTTGGTATGTGTTTACACTTAACTTACTCATGTTTTAGATCTGTTCTGAAGTTTAATATTTCATGCTTAAGACCTTTCATTGCCATGTATTGATGGACTTTTTCCTGGTGATATGAATTCAATGAGTAGGTAATTCAAGATGGGTTCATGCCATGGAATGGTCTGGCCAGAAAGAATTTGTAGCCTCACCTGAAGTTCCTTTCATTGTTGATGACTCAGAAGCTGGATTATTGAAGAACTATGGACCTTTAAGTTTCGTTAAGGTATCTCTCTCTTTCTCTCTCCGCACACAACATTCTTGTGCTGTGAAAACTGTCAATAACTCTTATCATCTAGAATATGCACACACGCTACATAGTACATACGTATGATTGCCATACATTGTCAAATACAAACTTGTGCTTGTGCTGTGTAAGTAGTCAATCGATATTATCAAGACGTAGATACACTCCACTTACCTACCAAATTTCCCTAAAGCTTTACTCATGGTCGGTGGTAAATGTTGATTCAGTTTGATATTATGTGTAACAAAAAACAGGTCCATGATGCGGGTCACATGGTTCCAATGGACCAGCCCAAGGCTTCATTAGAAATGCTGAAGAAGTGGACTCAGGGAACCCTTTCTAAATCTGGAGCTGATGCGGAAAAATTGGTTGCTGAGATGTAATCTCTTCTATTGCAATTAATCTAACAAAAGGGTACAAAAATGTAATGCAAAAAAGAGAAGAAATTGGGGTGGAAGTGACCGGTATGTGTTATACCCACAAACCTCAATGCATATTATCTAAAATGGCAGTGGATCAAGGCCATGCAAGGAAAGAACTATTCGTATAGACTTTTATGTCTGTATGTATGCAGCTTTGGATGCTTATCTTTGTTTCCTACTATAAAATCGAATTTCTTTATACCCTCGTGAATGAGATTTCTCATTTATTGTTGCCATGAAGCATTTGGTAATCAGGTTTCAGTTAGGAAATAGGTATGAGATGACTCATAAATCATGCTCAAGTGTAAATTGCTTTCATTTCAAACTTCAACCTAAACTTATTCTAACATCTCCCATTTGTTAGAAGAAATAGTCTACAAACAACTCCCTTAATCAATGGAAATACAAATGCAAAGTTAAATATATTGTGGAAAGTGCAAAATATTCTTGGTAGCTTTGGTTAATTTGTTTTACTTGTTAATATTTTTTATTTATTTATAGACAGTTGAATTTTATTTGTAGAATAAAAAATATTGTTGAATTAAATAAAAGGAGTTATGTTACTCTTTTTTCTTTTGTGTTACCGGTATCTTATAAGATTTTTATTAATCAGTTTTCATACGACAATGTCACATATATGTACATTATTTTATATCTGCACAGTTTTTGTTTTGACCCATTTCGAGATTTCAATTTTTGTAGACTTAAACTATGATTTGGTCATCTAGGCAGATGTGAGAGTAAATGTGATGTGTAGTTAGTATTTTTTGTTTTCATAATAAATGACAGTTTATCAAATGTAATTAATAACTAAAATTTTTTGGTAACTTATATCATGGTTAAAAGAGGATATCGTAAACAAAATAAAAACGTTGACGTATATATCTATACTACTTAATAAAGGGGATTCATCCTTTCGGTCTCAAACTTTTGTATCCTATTTTGTCATTATATTTTACTTTTACATGTTTTATACATAAAATGATAAAAATATCCGTACATGTGGATATTCGTAGAAATTACTCGTGATGGGACAAGAGATGAATATCCATTTAATAAATGAGAGTGGAGGCGAAGATTATATTACCCGTTCCGCAAACCCACCAAATATATATTTTTTATGTAGGGGGATTCATCCTTTTGATCTTAAACTTTTGTATCCTATTTTGTCATTATATTTTACTTTTACATGTTTTATACATAAAATAGGGATGATAAAAATATCCGTAACTATGGATATTCATGGAAATTACTTGTGATGGGGCGAGAGATGAGTATCCGTTTAATAAATGAGAGTGGAGGTGAGGAACATACTACCCGTCCCGCAAACCCGCCAAATATATATTTTTTATTTAGTACTTTACACACAACACACACACACACATTGCTTTTTTTTTGTCATTATATTTTACTTTTACATGTTTTATACATAAACACACATTGCTTTTTTTTATTTTATTTTGTCATTATATTTTACTTTTACATGTTTTATACATAAAATAGGGATGATAAAAATATCCGTACCTATGGATATTCGTGGAAATTACTTGTGATGGAGCGAGAGATGGATATCCGTTTAATAAATGAGAGTGGAGGCAAGTGATAATTTCATATAATGTAGTTATTTTTGCTCTATCTCTGTGCTGAAAAGAGTGCTTAGTTCTTGTTTATAATGCATATTTAGAAGGTTTTAAGTTTATATTTGTCATAATCTAATTTAGATACATTCCTATGTGATATTGAGCAAATTGTGTTAATTTGATAAGAGATTGAGTGAATTTGTATCTGTTATTGATTTGATGATTTTTCTATATTAGGAAAGACTCTAAACAAGATGATATATGGAACATTTGAGTCAAAAGTGGAAGAGAAAGCCAAATTTGCATCTCAGCAAGCAATGTCGCGACGTAAGAAATGAATGTCGCGGCGCTGGAGTGATATTTGCTGCAGAATTCTGAAGACAAGCAAGTAACACCGCGACGTGGGCATGTTAATGTCGCGGCGTTGGTGTTTTCCCCTACATCAATACAAAGACCCAAGGCAAGAGTATTGCGACGCTAATTATTAGATGTCACAGCGTCTGTAACCTAAACGAACGAGTGCTGCGGTGTGATGTGTTTAATGTCGCGGCGTCCCCTGTTTTTCTGTGCCTATAAATACTGTTTTATTAGATTTTAGGCAGATGCTTTACTTAGTTTAGAGAAACTGCACTAGGTTTTACTGTTTGGAGGCTGAGGGAGCCTAAGGAAGCAAGGTTGGAGGTCATCTTCTTTATGGAAGGAGATTCAAGCTTTAATGATCATATTAATGAGCTTTCCTTCCTTCTCCTTTCTCTTTTCTCTCTTCCTTATCTTTTAAGCATGATTTTTGTAGTTATATTTTCGTGTTCAATGATTAGTTAAGCTGTATTTAGGAAAAACTTTGAATCCTTCTATGAATATTAATGATTTTGTAAACTTTTCAGTATATATTGAAGTTTAGTTTTGTTCAATCATGTGGTGTTAATTAATGCTCTTGATTGTTTGATCAGTTTTTAAGTGATTTATTGAAATCTGATGAACCTAGACACAAGGATTTGGATTTTAAATCTAATGTATGGTTGATGTATGTTCGATTTCACTCAATTGGCTTGGATAAATTGATTCATTAACTGGATAGAAATATACCTTTTAGCCATGTATAGTGTGTGATTGAGAATAGATCGTTCATGAGTGGATTTTGCATCTAACTAAGGAGTTAGGTAAACGAAGTTATGATTGATTGACCTAGACATAGGCTTTTAACTAAATCAGATTCTCAAGCTAACTTAATCATTTCATTAATGTTGCTTATAAGGATTGTATGTTATTAGTTGAAATAGGAGGTAAAGAAAGATTTTCTAAAACTCTAAACCTTAATTTTATTGCTTTTGTAGTTTAGATTTAGTTTATTTGCACTTTTCTTATTTTTATGTTCTTGGATAGAATTAATTAAGTTATTGGTTGATACTTGATTTTGGAAGTCTATATCCTCGTGGGAACAAACTTTATTCTTCATTGTATTACTTAATTGACCTATGCACTTGCGGTACAAATGGTCAAACAACGAGGATACAAACCCACCAAATATATATTTTTTATTTAGTACTTTACACAGAGACTTTTTATAAATATATATAATTCTTGTAATAATTATTTATGTAAATTGGTTATTACAAAATACAATTGAATTTGAAATGTTGTTTGTGACATTCTTTTAATTTTGCAAAAAATTTAAATTGTTGAAAGATATTGTTATATATAATGTTAAAGTTTATTTTATTTATGTTTCTTTTTTAATTTTATTTTGAATTATTAGATACTCATGAATACCCACCGATACCCGCCTCTCCCATAAAAATCATAAATAAATACCTGCGAGTAGGACGGAGACAAGGCAAGGTAAGGGATACACTACCTGCCTCGTTGCCATTCTTAACAAAAAAACATATATATATATATATATATATATATATATGTGTGTGTGTGTGTGTGTGTGTGTGTGTGTGTGTGTGTGTGTGTGTGTGAATAAAATAGTAAAAAATATTAAGTAACCACCATATTCTCATTATTTCAAAATTGTCACCTCTAACCATCTCTTCTTAACCAAGTATGCAGAACATCACATTCACATTTTTAATTACTTTTATTCATCCATTAAAAAACTGCTACATTAAGAAAAAACAAAAAAAAAATGGTGATGGATAGCCACATCGGTACATGTCAATCCACTAGTGTTCATAAAGGCTTTATTCTCACCACCAAAACTTTGGCACGAGTGGTATGCGTTGGTGCCTCTGTTGCTTTGTTGCATAGGGTTCATGTTTGAGTCTCATATTTTGCACTCCTCATCCTCTTTGCCCTCTCCTCGGGTCCAGTAAGAGGGTAGGAAGGCACTGGAGGACCCCACTACGGAGCCATCTAATAAGATTAGGATAATGTCAATTTGTTTCTGTTTGATATTCTGTTGTTCATATTGATAAGGATAGATTTTTTTTTTAGTCTATTAGTGTGAGCTATTGTTAGCTGTTAGCTCTATCTTTTATCAGATTATGTACATCAAGTAGTTAGAGAGGCTTGTAAAGACAAGTGACCATGTAACCAAACTATATCAGTAATAATACAAAATATTTCATTATGGTATTAGAGCAAGATGATTCAGATACAGAGAAAAAGTTGGAGGAGAAGGGCAATACCTCTAATGATAGCAAATCCTCATCTGTCATCACGCTTGCCTCACCCTACTATCTTAGTTCCTCAGATAATCCAGGAACACCTCTTGTAGTTGCACCTCTCAAGGGCGATAACTACCGCACTTGGGCACGTTCGATGAATACGACTCTACGTGCGAAGACAAAGTTGGGTTTCATTGATGGAAGCATCAAGAAACCAACATTTATAGTCCAGAATATCAAAACTGGGAAAAGGCAGACTCGATGGTGATGGCTTGGATCATAAACTCTACTGATCCAAGTTTGCACAGGAGCATTTCACATGCAGCCACTACAAAGGACATCTGGTTGGATTTAGAGGAATAGTTTGCTCAGACTAATGCTCTAAGGATTCATCAACTATGGCGTACTCTTTGTCTGATAGAGCAGGAATCAGAAACAAATGCGACAGAATTTTATACCAAGTTCAAGAGTCTCCTTGATGAACTGAATGAATTGCAGCCACTCCCAAAATGTACATGTGGATCTTCAAAGGAACTGATGCAGAGAGAAGAAGATCACTGTGTTCACTTGTTTCTTGGCAGCCTTAATAATGAACGATTTGATCACATTAAGGCCACCATCCTTAACATGGAGTCGTTACCTTCTCTTTGACGTGTGTTTAATCACATTCTAATGGAAGAAGCTCGTTTCACAGCAGAAAAAGGTAGAATGATTAAACCTGAATCAGGTGCAGCCTTTTACACACCTAATGAGAGCAAGCAAAGGAGATGAGATGGACCCAAGCCAAAATATGATCACTGTGGCAAGATTGGTCATGTCAAGTCAAAGTGTTTCAAAATAGTTAGATATCCAGACAACTGGGACACACGAAGAGCACAACGCGGCCCCAACAAGGCTGGGGGGAAATCTGGTGCACATTGTGTCCGTATAGATGAAGGCTAGAAAAAAGAAAATGCAAAAGGAACAACACAAGGTCATGCATTATATAGAACACGCATAAGAAGAAATGCAGGACAACATGAAACCATGGTTGGTAATAACAAGTCATATGGAAATTAGAAATGGGTTTTGGACAGTGGTGCTTCACACCACATGATTCTTCTATTTTCTCTCTTGGAAAGAGTATGCAGGCTCGAGAAACCTTTCTAGATCACTGTACCCACAGGGGACATGGTGCTAGTAGAGAAGATGGGAGTCATTAGTCTTAATGAGAATATTAAATTGCATAATATTTTGTTTGTGCCCAATTTTAGTTGTAACCTGATTTCCATTCATAAACTGACATAAGATTTAAGTTGTACAGTGACTTACCATTTTGATCATTGTGTGATACAGGACTGGACCATGAGGAGGATGATTGGATTAGGTGACTTGCATGATGGGGTTTATGTGTTGAAGCAGCAAATACAAGGATCATCACTAGCTGCAATTTGAGAGGATACAACAACTCTCTGGCATGCAAGCATGGGACATCCCTCAGTCCAAGTTTTACATAGTCTTTCTCATTTGCTCAAATGTAAATTTGATTTGAATAAAGTCCATTGTTGTGATGTCTGTCATAAGTCAAAACAATGTAGATTGCCTTTTACTCTTAGTGATAATAAAGCTGAGGAATCTTTTGGTCTTATACACTGTGATTTATGGGGGAGATATCATACTGCTTCTTATAATGACTCGCACTATTTTCTTACTATTGTTGACGATTTCACTCATGGAACATGGGTATATTTAATGAAGGATAAAACTGAAACTACAGGCATTCTAATAATTTTTTTGCAATATGGTAAAGACACAATTCAACACAAAGATTAAAAGACTTCGAAGCGACAATGGAACTAAATGCACCAATTCTGCAGTTCAAGCACTTCTTCGGCAAGAATGAATTATTCATGAAACATCTTGTGTAGGGATGCCTCAGTAGAATAGGCATGTGGAGCGAAAGCATAGACACATACTCAATGTAGCACGGGCTCTAAGATTTCAAGACAACCTGCCTATTTCTTTCTAGGGAGAATGTGTGCTAGTAGCCACCTATATCATTAATAGGACACCCACTGTGGCTAATGGGGGAGTCATTACATATGAGATATTATTTGGAAAGCCATCATCATATGATCTTTTAAAGGTATTTGGATATTTGTGTTATGTGAAGAACCCATCCAAGCAGCGAGATAAGTTTGCTCCCAGGGTTGAAAGATGCATGTTTGTGGGGTACTCTCAAGGCCAAAAAGGTTGGAAGGTTTACAATTTAAAGACACGGGAATTCTTTATGTCACGTGATGTAGTCTTCTACAAGCATATTTTTCCTTATGCAATGCAAGAAGGAGGCACAACAGCAGAGCCACCTGCAGCCATTTTTCATAACATTCCTCACCAACCTGGCGATGAACGTTCACTAAGTGGTGATAATGAGCAAGAAGAAGCAGGTTCATTGGACTCGCAAAATGAAAGTCATGAGAATTGTGAAGCGAATTTAAGTGACACAGCTCAGAATGAGGGGGAGACACATGCATCTACTGAAGTGCTAGAATTGGGACCATGGGTAAGACAGCCACCAAGCTATCTCAAAGACTACTACTATCACACAGCCACTAAAACCCATGCATGCACATCGCTAAATCCATCAACCTCTTCAAGTATGGTATATCCTATCTCAAATTATATGAATTATGATCAATTTTCACAAAGGCACCAAGCTTATCTTGCAACTATTGAATGCCATGAGGAGCCAAAATCCTATCTACAGGCTGCGCAGAAACCAGAATGGCAAGAAGCCATGACACGAGAGCTTAAAGCACTGGAAGAAAATAAAACTTTGGATTTTGCATTACTACCTAAAGGAAAGAAAGCAGTAGGGTGCAGGTGGGGGCATAAGATCAAGTACAAAGCCTTCGGTGAAGTTGAAAAATACAAGGCGTGACTTGTGGCGAAAGGTTACACACAGGTTGAAGGGGAGGACTTCAACGAAACTTTCACTCCAGTGGCAAAAATGACCATAGACAGATGCTTGCTCTCAGTTGCAGTAGTTAAAGGATGAGAACTCCACCAAATGGATGTCAGTAATGCCTTCTTGCATGGGGAACTAAATGAAGAAGTCTACATGAAGGTTCCACAGGGTTATGAGGTCCCTAAGGAGGGCATGGTTTGTCGTCTAAGAAAGTCATTGTATAGTCTACGATAGGCTTCTCGTAATTGGTATTCTAAATTGTCACAAGCACTCATAGAGTATGGTTTTCAAGAATGCCATGCAGACCACAGTCTTTTCATTTACTCACATGATTCCATTTTCTTGGTCGTTCTTATTTATGTTGATGATCTCGTGATAGCTGGAAACAATCCTTCTGCATGTACCAATTTCAAACGATACTTGAGTAAATGTTTTCACATGAAGAACCTTGGAGCTCTCAAGTATTTCCTTGGCTTAGAACTGGCTCGTGGGTCTTCTGGTTTATTCATCTGTCAACGGAAATACACTCTGGACATCTTAACCGAGTGTGGGATGCTTGCATGCAAACCATCATCCTTCCCACTTGAGCAAAATCATAAGTTGGCACTGGATTCAGGTCCTCTCTACTCTAATCCTCCTCGCTATCGTAGATTGATCGGGCGCCTCATCTATCTTACTATCACACATCTGGAGATCACGTACTCAGTGCACGTTCTAAGCCAGTTCATGCAGGAACCTCGACAAGGACATTGGGAGGCTGCTATGCATGTGTTGCGATATTTAAAATCATCACCCGGTCTAGGAATCATCATACCTAAGGAAAACGATCTACAACTTGTTGCATATTGTGACTAGAGATATGGGCTTCCTCTCATTTAACTCGAAGATCGGTTTAGTTTCACTTGATGGCTGAGAAACGGCTGCCTCCTATATCCTAGAAGACTAAAAAGTAAACTATTGTATCTAGATCTTCCAACGAAGTAGAATATCGTGCCATAGCTCATGCCACTAATGAGATTCTCTGGTTACGAAGCCTGCTAACATGTTTGCAAGTCAATTGTGATTCTCCTACAGTCCTATATTGTGATAATCAAGCAGCTATCCACCTTGCATCTAACCCGATTTTCCACGAACGAACTAAGCATATAGAGGTGGATTGCCACTTCATTCACGAGCATCTGCATGCAGGAGCAATATCTACTGCATATGTTCCAACCAGCTAGCAGCTAGCTGACATATTCACGAAATCCTTGGGCGCGAAGATGTTTCAAGCGCTAACCATCAAGTTGGGCGTTCAGGTTGCTTGATGAAGTTAGGCTCAGTTCCTATATCCTGGAAGACTAAAAAGCAAACTATTGTATCTAGATCTTCCAGTGAAGCAGAATACCGTTCCATGGCTCATGCCACTAGTGAAATTCTCTGGTTACGAAGCCTACTAACATGTTTGCAAGTCAATTGTGATTCTCGTACAGTCCTACATTGTCATAATCAAGCAACTATCTACCTTGCATCTAACCCGGTTTTCCACGAACGAACCAAGCATATAGAGGTGGATTGTCACTTCATTCACGAGCATCTACATGCAGGAGGAATATTTACTGCATATGTTCCAACCAGGCAGTAGCTAGCTGACATATTCACGAAATCCTTGGGCACGAAGATGTTTCAAGCGCTACCCGTCAAGTTGGGCGTTCATAACCCTCACACTCCAACTTGAGGGGCAGTAATAGGATTAGGATAATGTCAATCAAAAAATATTTTGTTGTTCATAGATAAGGATAGATTTTTTTTTGTAGTCAAGTGTGAGTTATTGTTAGGTGTTTCTCATCTTTTATCGCATGTATATCAAGTAGTTAGAGAAGCTTGTATATATAGGTGACCATGTAACCAAACTATATAAACAATAATACAAAATATTTCATTACCATCCCTAGCCCCAATCCTGGTGGTAGGGACCTCTCTTGGACAGGAAAAAAAAAACTTCGTTCTCATAAGTAGTAATCTAACTATTATGAACAACACTAGGATGCACGGTAATTTTAATCTTTGGCTTAAATATATTTTTTATTCTTTTAATATATTTGTTTTTTTATTTTGATTTTTCAAAAAAATTTGTTATAATTTGTATCTTTATAATTTTAGACGTGAGTAAAATTAGTCTTTATTCTTTTTCAAAAGTTAATAAAATTATCTCAATTCAACCTCTTCATATTAAATATTTCTTCATTCCAAAAACTAAGAAAAAACTTAATATAAAAAAATTAAATTGAGTCAATTTCATTTACTTTTAAAATGAGAATAAAGATCAATTTCACACTTTTAAAATTGTAAGAATAATAAAAAAAATGAGGAATCAAAATAAAAATATTATATTTACAGGAAATATATATATATTTAAGTCTTAATCTTTTTACCATAAAAACAAACAGATGTAATCATGATTGATGTAAATTCATTAGCATCACCAAGGCAAATATTCCAAATTATATAATCTATAAATTGTGCATTTGAGCATGTAATCTTACAAACTTTATGTTGTGAGTTGGATAATAAATAAGTATACATTTTATCATCTCATAAATGTATTTATTAAAATAAAAAAGAGTAAATTCTTTATTTTAGTCTTTTAAAAATGTAAATAATATCACATTAATCTTCTAAATAATTTTTATATTAATTTATTCCTTTAATTATTCAAACCAACATCAAAAGTGCAACCGGATATCTTTCAAGGACAAGATGATGGGTAATAAACCTCCACCACCACCACGCATGAAACACGATCTTATTCAACAAGGGTTGGTCCGTGTTGAGTATGACGGAGGCAACCGTCTTCTTCCAAAGGTTTTTCTGGATGATAAGGTTTTTGAGGAGCTATGTTTGCCGTGGCAAGACTCACTGGTGATCAAGCTTTTGGGGAAAGACATAAGCTTCAAGTTGATGAATGATAGACTCTAAAGTTTTATGGAAACTTTCTGGTGCTTTTGAAATTATGGATGTGGGGAGAGGCTTCTTCATGGTAAAGTTTGATTTGGAGGAAGTCAAACAGAAAGTCATTGGAGGGGTCATTCTAGACATGGTGAGCAACCTTTCAGGTTTGAAGTTGCTTGGCTGACCCATCCTGGTCTTGGGTGTGGAGGTTGCATGGTCCGGAGAAAATTCGGTTTTTCATATGGCTCGTTTTCCAAGTGTCATTCCTATGAATGGTCTGAGATTTAATCGTGGGTTAGTTTCCAATCCTGGTTGCACCAGGTGCAATCAAGCTTACTAGATTGGTTTGTGAATCGGATTCAGCAGAAGCTGTTCTACTGGCCTTGCTAGACAGTCCTGCACAATACCGATTCCATAAATTCGGTGCTATCATATAGAGCTTATATTCAGCCTGTTCTCTGTGACCACATGTGGGAAGTTGTCATCACTCTATGTGTTGAGGGAGGGCAACCAGTGTGGGGATGCGCTTGCGAAGTTGGGAAGTGATGGTTCTATAGCCTTTCAGACTTAGGTTTCTCCTCCAACTGGTCTTTAGCATCTTCTTGCTGATGCTATAGGGGTTACGATTCCCATGTTGTAGTTTTCGCTCTTGCTTCTTTTCTGTTTGTTCTCCATCTTACCAATAAAAAAGAAAAAATTGTCTATTACATTTTATGAACAAAACTTTTCGGAGAAAAAATTGTCTATACATTTATGAACAAAACTTTTCGGGGAGGAGTGAATTTCTTTCAATTTCATTTAATTTCTTATTATGTGTTATTTTTAATTTTATTGAATTAAATTAATAGATATATAAAAATAAATTATTCTAAATTAAAAAGAATTCTTTTTCATAAAATTAAAGTAAAGTTTTGTTCTACGTTTATTGTCAGTATAAATGATATTTTTATATTATTATTTTTTTAAAATTATTTTTTAATAATTATGATTAAGTAAAAATAATAATAATAAATATATATAATTAATGTTATAAAAAATAATAATTAAAAATAATGTAAAAAATATATAATAATAAAATTATAATTGTATTGTCACTGCTACTATTTCCGACGAAACCACTCAAGTCATCCATATGCGTAATCAATTGAATTTTTTTTTTAAAAAAAAGGAAAAACAACAAACTCTTGACAAATAAAACGCAAGGACATGTAGCCAAAAAAAAAATTGCAAGGACAATTACAATCTTTGCAAGATTTGTGTGGTTCTACCAATTCAACTTCCTAATATTTAGCATTTTTCAGTTATTATTTTTTTAAAATGATACTAATAATTAATAATTTAGATAAATTCTACCACTCTGTATAGTCATCATTTATAACTATATAACAAATGTAATGTGTACATACTTCATAAAACATCAAACATTTATTCCTCATTACTAGTATTTCATTTTTCTGACTCTAAAAAACTTTTTAATCTTTTTAATCTCAAGTTAATCAAATTTGATAAAAAAAAATTAAAAACGTTCTTTTTAAATGGATATATAAACTATTATCAGTAGTGTGCGTGTCTCACGTGTCATATCTTATCTCCTTTGTACAAGAAAAACAAGGAAAATTGCAGCACAATCATGTTATCTACCGTAAGATTCTCTGCGAACTGCTTGTTGCGCTGTCATGAGCGAATGCCTTCTTCATGTTTTGTGCTCTCGAATGTTTCAGTGTCATCTTGTTCCTCCTTGAACTGGGTGCCTCACTCTAAGCTCAAGTATATCCAGAGAGTATCATCCTCTGAAGGTGAAATTTTCAGCTTCTTTGCATTTTGAATTTTAGCATCGTTTTTCATTCTGAAATACCCATTTGGGACCTGGGTCTTTCTTTAAATGAATGTCAATGCTCCTGGTCCTAGCCTCCTAGGTGAAGGTGATGTTAAATTTGTTCTTCTTTTTTTTGGGCAGTTCTAGTTTTTGTTGGTAAAGTATGGGGTTGGAGCTGCTGGGCTTACTTATGTAATTTGTTAAAGGAAAAAAAAGGAATTTTTGACAATAATATTGTGATTTGCAAACAAATAAATGAGGGGATACAAGGAAGAGGGTAATGTAGCTGTGGCTAAAAATTCATGGGTGTTACAAATTTAGATTGTTCACAGATGACATTCCATGGTTAAGGAAAAATAAAGTAGACAACTAGAAGACTTGGAGCTATATTTGAATGCTAATCACAGGACAAAATAAAAGCCATATATGAATGCTAAATGCGCCCAAATCCTTGGAGGACTGCTTGGACTTCTGTCTTCACCTCTGGATTAGGAATATTCTACTGAATTTTTTTTAAAGCCAATGCATCCTTGTTAAACATCGATTTATTCTCACTAAAAAAGAATATTAATTTGTACTTGCAAACACCCAATCAAACTAAGGAAAATTTTACTGGACAACTATAGGACCGGAAATTAAGTGTGGCACAATAGCAGATATGAGAATGCTGGGGTAGATGAGTGGACATATAAGAAAAGATTAAGAATGAATATAACCAAGAGAATGTTGGAATAGAAACTATTAAGCAAATCATGATGGAAACTTGCCTAATGCGTTTATGTCATTTGAGAAGAAGACCAATAGAGGCACTAGTGATAAAAGTGAATCAAATAGAAGATAGTCCGATTAAAAGTGGGAGAGGAAGACTTAAGAAAACAGAACAACAAAACATGAAAAAAGGCCTTACTCTAAATGGTTTTATTGAAAAATTAATTTTTTATAGAGCATAATAGTATTGATTGGTCCATGTAGCCAACTCCACCTAGTGGCATAAGACTTGGCTGCTACTGTTGTTGTTGCACTTGTACCATTCTGATGATGAACACATGCAACCATAGGCATGTGAATTTGGTGGTATACATTTGACAAGTTACTCATCTGCAGCATCATTATGGTGAGAACTATAAAACATTGCTTTTAAGAGTCTGTTATCAACACATCATATCTTTGAGGTGATAAATTTTCAACATATCACCTTTCATATTATTTTGTTGCTTGATTGTTTTTCATGAATTTGGCTAGTGACTTCTTTTAGGGGGATAATCACCATTTTCTTCCTGTTATCATTCTTCCAATTAAACCAAAAAATCATAAAAAGGTAATTTGAGGATGTCAAAATCGTCTTTTTTGTCATTTATAATCATTAATAATTAGATGCGACAAACTTGAATTTGCCTTCCAATCTTCCATTCCCAAGACACTCTAGGAAGCCTTAGATATTTTGTGTGTTTCTTTTTTTCTTTTTCTTTTTAATATATTTTTATTCTTCTCCTTCCATCCGTTGTTTTCGAGAGGAAGATGCATACTTTAAACTAGTGCTTATTATTTTCTCACATTCGCTGAAAGTTGGAACCTACATTTTATTTAAATAATGTTTTTTCCATCATGTAGGACTTCCTATTGAGTTGGTTGAAGACTCGAAATTTGTTCCTTTGAATGCTGAGGATCCTAGATATGGTCCACCTGTAAGTGATGTTAGTTTTGACTTAGTTGAATAAGATGTTTTCTATCACTTATTCTATTTAAATATCTCTGCCATGAGCAAAAAAATTCCAACATACATGTTGAAAACTATGTATATAATGTCTAGATTCATTGTATAGGTCAACCAAATCATTTAATTACGGTAATTAGGATTTTTGTGATCTTTGTATTTATTACGATAACTCTATATAATTCAACCTCCGTTGTGTAATTGAGAGCACACGGTTTTCATCATATGTCCCTCTTTTCTCTCTTCACCCTCAACAATACACACTGCTGAAAACAATCTATAACTTTTCCTGGAAATCAGAAGTTGTCCATGTTTTTAGTGTCAGATAGCCTATATTTTACCCTTTGCCCTCACTTCGTATGTATTTGACTTTGGAAGTCTAATTTGAGTGAATTTTTATGAATGTTCAATCAATCTTACCTGGTATCAGAACTTACTGCTGTAAGACGTCAGTAACTTTGCTCTGACTTCATATGTAGTTAAACACAAAAGTTTCTTTCGTTTTGCAGGCCTTATTGTTGTTGGGCTTTGAAGCAGATGAGGTTTTGAAGGTGATATCACCATGATCCATCTAATAGGATTTGATAATCCTTTTAAAGAAATAATGTTGTAGTTCCATCCCATGTCTTAGAAGATTTGACCTTAATCAAAGCATTTTAAATGCCTTCTGTTGTTTCTTTTGCTTGATCTCTCCTCGGTCTCTCTTTGTATAAGTGGCCATTCAATGTACTTGAATTTCTAAGTCCAACCTTTGGTCTGATTATTGTATGTGCTTTCAATATGATGACTCAAATTATTGATAGAGTAGCTTTCCTTGATATTTGTGCTACTACTGAAAATCCTATATGTAAATTGTTCAATTACAGCATGAAGGCTACCATGTAATGGTATTATTATTAGCTTACAGTAAATTACAAAACTAATAGCCAGCAGCTTTCAATGGTTATTCAGTGATATAATTTTACCCTAGATCTATTAGCATTCATTTTCCTAGCCCCTATATTCCTTTGTATTCTTTCCAAATATGCCATTCATTAGTATAATGTGTATCCTGACCTTGTGCAGATTCAACAGCTTTTGAAAGAGTTAGATGGTGAATTCCTGAAGGTAATATCATGTTTCTTGTCTTCATATCCATATTTTATTGACAAAGCTAGAAAGATCAATGGAGTATATTTCCAGGTAATGGTATAGAGAGAGAGAGATAATTATTTGATTATTGTTTCCAGCAGACATATCTTGCTTTTAGACTAAGATATCATTCTTTATAATGACGAAATTCATTGTCCATGAAAAATTAAAAAAAAAATGGATGAGTAATAACCCGCTGCTCTCATAACTCTGCCTAAACATAATATAGATGAAAATTAAATTGTTTTCAGCCAGTTTTTTTCGTTGGGATAGTATTATGGATCAATAACTAGTAAAGGAAGGATTTTTAAAAGTCAAAGGACCTTTTTGATCAGATGGCAACGGACTTTTTCTTACATATGCTGCATAACAGGATGGCTCTAGCTTGTGTTTGGCCTGATACCTGTTAGTTGTATTCCATCTGAGTAAGCAACATAGGTAATGTGTCATTTGAGAAACCCGAGTATATTAAGAGGGGGTAGAAGCATAGCCCCATCATCAAATTAGTAATGAGTGGTCTGAATTAAACAACCATTTAAATGGCCAAAGATTATTTCAAAGCCACAACTAATTGATTTAATCCAATCTGTACTTCTTTGCCCTAGATGATGCAATGAGCTACTCTTAGCTCTCAATTGACCATTGCTTCAAGATTATATGCTTCCTGGAAAACATCATCACCAAAAAATTATCATGAATTTGATAGAGTAAATCATATAGCATAATCAATTATGGATGGCACATTAGAAAAACAAGGAAAATGAATATCAGTCTTTTACCCATTAGTAAATCATATGGCATAATCAATTATAGCATAATCATATATCCCCCCAAAAAAAATTGGAAAAAAATAGTGAATGTAATGTATTGCATAATTTGCATTGTAGGTCATTTACTGTACCGAAGACATGCTTACACGTTCACTTTCGGAGGCAATGCATACAACACAATGCAGTTTGGAAGAGGTCAAGGTAGAATTTTTGGAACAACTCATGATGTGCTATTTTCATCTAACTTCTGCTCTCGCCATCTACTCATGAATTTGTGCTAATAATGTGATAATAATTAGCAGAAATAAATTTGTGTTAAGAATAAGCTTCTCCATTGTGATTGTTGCTGGACATTTCATACAAATCCATCATTTCTTTGTATGATCTCTAGATATGAATTGTCATGTAGTTTGACGTTATTGTAGGTTATATCATAGTTGTGGAGAATCTTCACCTGTTTAAAGAGTGATTGTTACCTCTGATTTTGTGAGCATAACAGTCTAGAACTTTGTAGCAATCAATATATGATATGATACGAACCTAGATAGAACTACACCACTAAAGCTAATCATTGTGGTTGGAGAGTCCAAAGCCATATAAACTCTCACACTGGAATCATATACTTCCGATGTGGGACTTAAGTTCCATACATTGCAATTGGATCTTAACATTCCACCACACTCCACATCCCCAGCGCCCATGCGGGCTGGCTGTGCACTAGTCCTTTGACTAGTTGCGGGTGAACACTGCAATGCCGGTGTCACCACCCACGCCACTCGTTTGCAACTGAGAGACATGGTAGAAGGCTCTGATACCAATTGATAGGTACTGGTATTAACAGTAGAAAAACAACAGGAAAACCAAGGAGCCAGGCTCCAATTACAGTGATAGGAAACAGAAAATGTAAAGACAGAAGTAACAGTAGAAAAAGAAAGAAGAGAATCAGAGAAGCAAAGTGCTCTGTCCAAATGGCCTAAGCCACCCCAAAACCTCCAAGTTCCAAAATGAATCCCCCTCCGAAACCAACTCCCTCTTATTCATATATCCTTCATTCTCTCCACCCGGCCCATTCACTTGAGGCCCAATCTCTTCTCTCCTTACACATGAGCTAGGGACCTATCATGATATAAGTTAATAAAGATGCTTCTAATGTACTAAAGCACTTTTCAGCAGGTCACAAATCTTTACTGAAGGCGTTAGGTGGTATGCATTGATATTTTAGTCATATGACATTCCTTAAATTCTAAATTATATTCAAACCTCTGCATGTGTGTTCAGCATTTTGTGCTCTGCAGATAGACAAGTCACTTCCTCGGATATGTTTCTTATCTGGTTTAAGCGGAGAGGAGATGATGATGTTCATAGATGCTTTCCCTGAAACTGGTAACAAAAATCTGATCACATCCTTAATTATGACATCACATCAGTGTTCAACAGATTCTTTAGATTTCATCAATGATGCCCTTTATTAGAGTGTATTGTATCAGCTGTTAGTTTAGTTTAGAATGTACTAGAGTTTCTAGAACATCAAGTTAGTTAGAATAATATCTTTTTGAATAGGTTAGTAACAGAATTAGTTAGAGTTAGTTATAGAGTTAGTTAAGAGCAGTTGTGCTTCTGCTAGCTGTATAAGAATACAGCTGGGTACACTCTGGAATCTGTTGAATTCAGTTTACAGTTTTTAGTTTTTCTGTTTCTAGAGAATTCTCATTCTCTCTCTTCTCTCATTCTCTCTCTCTTTTCTGCTGCAAACTTTCTCAAGCTTTCTTGAGCTTTCTCTCATTTTCTCACCTGATAAGAATTCTCAAACCCTTAGGGTCTGTTGAAGATGAAATCTTCATTGTTTCTTTATGAGTCTTGGCAGATTGCATGTGCCCTAGAATAATAGATATACTGGTTTAATTTTCACAACACAGCCACTACACATTGGAGTTTTACTTATTTTATGCAGGACTAAAACCAGCTGCATTTGCGGCTCTTGTTCCCAACAGTGCTAATAAACCACTGCAAGAGTTGATAGGAGAAATAATGGGAGACCATGAGATGTTGGTAGGTGTTTATTTCTTGCACCAATCTTTATCATTCTCAATGAGCTTATTGGTTATGGGAGACAATCTTTTATGCCATGCAGACTGGAGAACAGTTGTAAAGAGTTAAATTCCCACTGAACCCCGAGAGCGATTGCAGAGTGTGGTTGGAAAAGCAATCTGATTTGATTAAGGCCAACTTTTTTTTCACTATATCGTGAAAAGAAAAGTTATAGTGAAAAAAAAGTACGCATTATAAATCTGAATGTTGTAAGATTTGAAGTATATAAAACTAGGTTGCCACTGCTATGTAAGTTAGCAACTGATTATTTTGCTCAGAACCTAATTTGTTATATTCTAGCAGTGCTTAAAATATAAGAACGACTACTGGAAAGCATGGATGGGGTCTTGTTCTTTTGTTAATCGGATATTCTAAGAAGTGTAAGAGGCAATAGAAGGTGGGACTCAACCTCATTTTAGGCAATTTTGGTCGATTTTCCGAACTATATTCTGCGCCCTCTCCTCTATAAGTCAAGACATTTACTCTTTATTCATTTTTGGACTTGCGAAAAAATGTATATATACTTTTGGGAATGTATACTAGTGTACCTAACGTTGATCAGTAAAATTTAAGATATTCCTTATATCATTTCATTGAAAACAAAACACATCTCCATACAAATCTATCTCAATGCTCAATGCAATACTTAGGCAATTGACGTAACTAATTTTAATGAATTTAAAATATAAGTGGCACACTTATACAGTTAGCATATCAAATACAGTCACATTAACAGTTGCACACGGTTTATGATAAAATAGTTCTCCAAGTAGCATTCTGCTGGAATTACGTTTGAGAAGAAAAACTAGTCGGGTCGTGAATTGAATAACTGAAGAACAAAGGGAGGACTAACTAAAAGGGAAGACCAGATAAGAAACGGTCAAGGGAATTTTTCTTCTAAAGTGAAAGTATGCTGAAACGAATTAATTGAAGACCAGATCCAAGGACATTGAACACAATGTCCTATAATCATTTGCATAATTAAAACGAATTATAACTGTCAAAATTTTCTGAAACAAGCTAAATGGACAACCAAGCAAAGCTCAGCAGCACTACGAAATGTTTGAAATTGCATTAAATTGACGCATCTACATAATTCCCGTTACAAAAATACAGCTTCACTACAATATACAAATGCCAAAGGCAAGTGGACACAGCATGAGGTGGAATAATAGCAAGGAGATAAACTGGATTCCAACTAATCCTCCGATGCTCTGCAACGTCAGAAGTTCCATAGTTTGAAGGGGATAATAGCTCTATTGACTATTATACATATTCATCAATACCATCCGTATTGAAAATTATATGATTGCACTGTATGCCACAGCATCAATGGGATTAATGTCTTCAAAATCCGGCAACAATAAGGAACTTCCTCTTTACCCTAATTTCCCATTACAGAGGTTCAAGGGATCCACTCTTCAGTCTTTCCATCCGCGCTTGAAGCCCAGACAATGCTTTCTCATCCATAGGAAGTGCCCCACCTTGCAAAGTATTCTCGGTACCAACATGCTCTGATGCATGAGGAATCTGACTAGGAGGAAATCCATGATTCAAGTTGTCATTCACATTTGTTAATGGCCTAGTACCAGAATCCGTACTCCCAGCAGCTGCTGCTAATTGCATGCTCTTCATCCTCTCTCTAATTGCATCCAATGTTCCACTGGTTACTGCAGTACAAGTGACTTCTCTCAGTCAACATTCATTCTTATAAATTTAGAATCCAAGTGCAAAACAAACAGAACAATACTACCATACCTCCGGCCATAAATCTTTCATTTCTTTGGTCACCTGATGTGTAGTCAGAACTTAAAGCTCTCGAAGTAATGGCATTAACAGCCCTGTTCTCCTCATTGTATGATGGGGGTAAATTGAAATTTGTTGGTTCAGGTTTCACATTTAATTTAGCATCACTCAATGGATTTGCATTTACAGGAGAGAGAGGTGCAAAATCAGGGGAAGAAATATTTAAAGATGCTGGTGGAGGAGTAGACATTGGTAAACTTGAAGGTGTTCTCCCAGCTGCAGCATTCTTCTCCATCTGCCAAAATGTTAAAATCAATGGTCAAATGTCAAATACTCATTCTATTACTCACAGTCTTATATGTAGAGAAGCACAATCCAAGTTCAATTAAGCACATTTAGCAATACAAATAATTTAACTCAACCTGGGCAAGACCATCTCTGATGTAGGTGCGAAATGCCTCACTAGCATTTTGAAGTTGAGCAAATATATCAACCTAACATAAAAGCGCAAGAACCTTAATCAAATAAGCAAAACGAAAGATATAGACTAAAGGTTTGTTAAATATTATATCTGATCAGAAATTAACATGAAACTTGAATACATTCTTAATTCTTACCTTCGGGTACAATTGGGTAATTCGATATAGTTCATATAAACCAATTGTGCAAGTTTGCTTCTCGCCAATCTTCTTAAATATTGCAGCCAACTCTTGCTGCAGTTTATTTTGGAGGATAGACAAAGAAAAGGATACATGTAAAAAGGTGTGGAAGTTGCAGTATAACAGGACATTAGGACATAATAACACAAAGTACAAACCGAAAATAAGCTAGAGACATGAAGATTATCACATGTAACAGCAAGACCTAAAATACTGAGAAATAAAGCATAATGATACCTTCAACTGCGCATCAGCAGAATGTGTGCCAGAGGCTGAGTTATTGGTTGCTGAATCACCCCAATGGTTTTGTCCCCCAGGTCCAGATGCAGTCAACATTCTTGCAGCAGCCAAAGTCTGAGGATCAAAAGTAAGAATAAACTATAAATAACTCTGCCCTCAATAAAATAAAATAGAATTATTTGTTTTAATGAATACCTCAAGATTAAGTTCAATGTAAGCAAGGATGATGGGTTGAGGTTTGGCATCAATAGGAACCATTGAAAGATGGCCCTTTATTGCTGCACCACGAAGCTTGACAAGCTCATGCAGAACAGTTTTCACCATTCGTAAGGGTTTGTCATCAGCACCAGCCCTATACAAAAGAAACATTAGAAAATAAAAATTAAGTGATGCTAATTTGATAGAAAAACAAATAGTAGTAACTCTATCCAACAATAGTTATATACCTTCTTCTAATTTCCTCCATCCCCAAGTCTTGCAGGTATAAATGGATGCTTTGAAGTATGCGATCAAGGTCAACATCGTAGATGGTGCTCTGAAGAACCTGCAGTAAGAAAAAATATGTGAAGTAATACAGTACACAGAATTTTGATGACCAAATTTATCCAGATAGAATTTTGCAATTTCAATTCTGCTTCTTGACCATGAAAAATTTACACTTCAACAATTACTGAAGCCAAATTTTATAATTCTCTAATGCATGGTTAAATATCAATAGAACTCATACAAATTCTAAAACAACAAAAAATACAAATAGCCACTGTTTCACATAAGTTTATCCATCTGAACACATGCATGTACCCAACAAGGACCACTGAATATTGGAATCAATCAGCTAACATTATTCCCTTTTTTCTTATGAATAACCAAATTTGTCAGAAACAAACTAGGGGGCACACTAGTAAACATGGTGTATATAGAGAGGAATGAAGTGTACCTCCTATAAACAATGCACCCATATAAAATCAGAATGAGAAAAAAAATGAGCAAACAGAAAAGCTACCAAAATGCAGTGATACTGACATAGGACAGTGAAAGGATTAGGAGTTCATTGGTTAGGGACGGGGTTTATATTTTGGGTGAATTTAGGGTAAAACTTCGGTCATCAAAAGGTTATCAGGATTTGAGAATATGTGAAGCCAAGGGCAGTTCGCAAGCAATAACATGGATGGTTTAAAGGTCAAATGCGCAACTATTTGGGAGCCATTAAGAGTTACCTACAATTTGGGATTCTGAGTTCTAGGGTAGTTTCAAGTAAAAAAATCAGCTAGGGCTTTAAAAGGAAGAAATTTTGATGCAGTCAGCAAAAGAATAGGATTCCAACAAAAAAGGGAAAAGAAAAAGAATTAGGCTAGTAGGATAAGTACTTAACCTTATCACACCCAAGGCGTGATTGCATCACACTAACAACAAGAGAGCAATTTGCTGCAATAATTTGTAAACTTATCATTCATCTCTTTAAGAGCTGAGTATGTATCATATAAATAGGACCAAAAGCCACACAATCATTGACACAATTGCCAAATTTTAGACCCTAACACATTACCAATTACATCCGGAACTGAAATAATTGTCATGAACCAACTCTCCCAATAGTTTAAGCTATTAGGTGAAGTAACATGAATGGTTTTATATATCTAACACGCCCCATCATAGAAGAGCCCTTTGGATTTTAAGTGTGGACAATGCACAAGCCCAACTACCTTGTACTAAATTCAACTTTTTAATAGAAGAATGGGGAAGGCAAGGATTGAACTCTAGAACACTTGATCATAGAAGCAATAATACTATGTCAACCACCAAGTCTACCAAAAGCTTAAGCTGTTAGGTGAAGGTGCATGAATGGTTAATATCTAACACACCTCCCTTATGCAAGAGCCTTTGGGGCTTGAAGTGTGGACAATGCATAGGCCCACCTACCTTATGCTAAAATTCAACTTTTTTATTTAAAAGAATGGGGGCGGCAAGGATCAAATTCTTGACCACTTAATCATAGAGGCTCTAATACCATGTCAATCATCAACTCTTCCAAAAGCTTAAGTTGTTAGGTGAAGGCTCATGAATGATTAATATCTAACAATAATTATGATCCAGCAATGTCTTGGACTATTACATCCAGTCCCACAATCGTAAACAAAACCCAAATGATGAGCTTATTTGATCTTTAAGCTTATGCCCTTTAAGGTTTTACTGCTGGCTGTGTAAGTTACCTTTGTAAGCTTGATAAGGCATTTCACAACCAGATCAGAAAACTTCTGATTTCTGGAAGCAAATGACTCATTTGAAGCTGGTGAAGGCCACCTTGATGGATCTAACGGACGTAAAAGATTGATTAGGACAACAAAGGACGAAGTCCGATCTGCATTATCCTGTATTGACAATCACTAGTTAGTAAAGTAACTTGAACTATAATGTTTTTGGGCATATGAACTTGCATTATCATTATTACCACAGCATGTCTGAAGTTTCAGTTCAACCAAAAAAGGAAAAAAAATAAACAAGAGAAACAAATGAATTAAAACATAAGTTCCTAACCAAAATCTTAAGCATCAACACATTTAATGCTTTCAACAACTGGCTTCCATCATCCATATGAGGAACCCTATCATCCAAAAGCCACAGAAGAAGCTCAGTAATGAGACTGTCAAGCGTGCTCTCCTTTACAGCATGTGCTAATCTTTTATTCTGAAAAGTCTGTAAAGCCAAAGGATTACCAGATAAAAATTATTTTCAAGACACCAAATATTACCAAAATGTCCAAAAAATGGAAATAAATTACCTGCATGAGAGTGTTGAGCACATATTTACAAGACCTTGATGAAGCCCCAGTTAAACTGAAGTCAAAAGTTCTTGCAACCTATTTTAAATAATGGGAGAAAAATTAACACTTGAAGATCATTCTCTAAATAAGGGGAAGAGAATGATAAAACTATCTTGCCTTATTTGCGAGGCAGGAAACTAGTCTATCAGCATCTTTCACGAGTTCATCCATAGCACTGCCTTCTGGATCACTAGTGGCCTGAGCCAACTCATGACAAACAACTTTCATTCCTTCGACAGACTGCACCACAACAATATTTTGAATATCAAGAGTTTATCCTCCGAACAAACAAATAAAAATGAAACCAAAAACAAAAAAACAAAAAAACAAAAACTCAAAAGGTATATCACTATTTATCAACAAACTTGTCAACATTTAACTTTGAAGCTTGATGCAAGAATGATAATCCATGTAAAAATAAAATTAAAAATAAATCAACCCAAAGAAGCCATGTTGTCCACCTGCTCAGGAGAACCAAAAGAAATAATGTCAAGTGCTTCATTCCAATCTGTGGGGCTACTGGCAACAGCCAAAGGACGAGGCATTAATTGTCTCTCAATATTAAGATCAGGTTGACCATAATTTTTCCTGACAAATCAAAAAGCAAGACGATAAGGAATAATAGGAGATTCGGAGCCATATTGGGGCAAAAAAAGAAAAGATTTCGATAAAACTTTTACCATACCTCAATATTGGACCAGAAAGAGATCTAGCCACTTCTCCACTTTGCTCTGCGACATCAGGCCTGGTAATTGAAGCAACAAAATGTTGAATCTTAAACATCTGAACATGTTTAACACACAGATTGAGATTCATTCATCTTTCCCCCCCCCCCTAAACTTCAGAGTATTTTAACTTCTTAAGTTGATCATTCAGACACACACACAAAGAACTTCACTCAAACAAAAAGATTATTAGGTTTTTTTTTGTTACAGATTATTAGGGTTTAACTTCCAGCCTTAACTGGGCCCCACTATGGCCATCCAAACAAGGGAAAATTACCCAAAAAAGAGTAAAGGAATTAGGTAATATATATATATATATATATATATATATATATATATATATATATATATATATATTCAGCTTAAGAGAAATTAATCATTCAAGATAAATTGAGTCAATAAGTGGTTACTCATTAACCACTCCTTAAACATCGTTAACCACAAATAAAACAATCTTACATGCTTAATTCTCAAATTCACTCATCTACTAATTGACTTCATTTCTTACAAAATTTCTTAACTAATTAATAATTTTAAACAGTTTCTATATGACAACTCTAATTTCTTTCCTAATCATTTTTTTGAATTATTTCCCCTTTTCTAGCCAATTATAAATCATTAAACCTACTCTTCCTTCAATGCATTCCCAAAATTATTAATTAAAGGAAACAAAATCCCAACATAGACAATAAACCCAAGAAAACAAACAAACAAATAAACATACAACAGCAAGACCCAGCATATTTCAGTCATTTCTGGCCACGCCCAATGCCTACCAATCTCTAGTTTTGATATTGGGCACTTGTTGGAAGGTTGCAAATTTCATAGATGAATCATGGAAGTCACACTGCAACAGGGGTTGTGACATGCAACCTCCAGTTGTTGTGCACAATGCCAAGTGTGCAATTGCATATCAATAACAACCACGGAATAAATATCGTTTTTCAAATAAAAGCTGATGGAAAATTATATTCTCTTTGCCGCTCAAATCCGTTCCTCTCCAGGGATACTTAAAGCTTTTGTCTGGACTGGCTGCTCTTAGTAAACACAAACAATTCAGTCTGGGAGATCTCTTGGTTACCCACAAACTCATCTTCTCTTTCTTTTGAAGTAATGATTGTATTAGCATCTTTTCTTAACAGCTATCATTGATGTAAAATTCATGATGGGTTTAATTGTAGCAGAATTTCAAAATATTAGAGGTCACTAAGTTTTGAAAAGAGAAAGTAGCATAATACTCCCAAAAAAGACAAGGGAGACTGATCATTTTGCTTCATTAGATAGGATTTCCATCCTTATCTACAAGATGAACTTAGCAAATATATTAACAGAAAATCAAGGTTCAAAACTAAGAATTCAGTCATATTTATGTTTGAATTTTACATTTGATGATAATGATCAAGAGTTCAAAACTATATATATATTAAAAACACAATGTGAAATACAGAGTAAATTTGAAAGAAATTCCGCACCCATTTTCCCTGACAGAGCGCCTCAAAATGGCCCTTGCGTCACCTGGCTTTCCTTCCTTCTTTTTTTCCATCTCCCGGACCTGTCAAATTACACCACCATCATCAGTAATTCAATATATCATAAAAAAATAAAATGAGCAAAGTATGAACTGACCTTCCACTTAAATCTATCATCTAACATGCCTTTTTGAGCATCTGTTAGCTTTCCAACAAATCTCCAAATGTCCTCACCTGCATAGCATGATTATAGAAGGAAAACTACTCAGCAAGGCCAAGAGGTATGACACAAGAAAACCAAAATTTTGCATCTAAATCCCTCAAGTGAAAAGGTAAAAGGATCACATCATCCATTGAGAAGGATATCAATGAACAACTCTTACAATTTACATATTAAAGGAAAAACATAACTAAATTCAACAAATTAATACAGACATACTTTATTTCGAATAAATTTCTATTTCAACCACAGAAAAATAGTAGAGATATAAATTCACCAGGCACAAGCATTTTACAACCAAGTTAGAAATTAGAAATACATTCTGCAGGTTATGGCATACCAAGAATCTTATAACCAGTAGCTAGTGTATTTAATGCAGCTTTCCTAATTTCACCATCTCGTTCTGCTGTCAAACTTGCAACAATTTGCAATGATTTTAACTGCCCACTAATCTGTCCACATAATGTCAGGAATAAATATCTAAAGAAAACACTGAAAAGAAAAATTCACTAAAAAGCATTAGTAAAATTACTTCAGCCCCATGATGATCAATGATAAATCCAACGAGATCAGCACATTCAATTCGAGTTCGGTTGTTCTTAGAGCGCAAACCCTCCAATATATAAGGGAAACACTTAGATGCAGAATATATTTGAACAATTTGTTTGGTCAGCTCCCGCATTTTTTCTCGTACTTTCTCAATGTTATGCCCCGACTGCAACATTCAGAAAATAAGAAACAAAGTTTTACTTCTTTCCATCCGTTAATTAAATTATTCTGCTTTTTGTAGCACCCAAGAAAGTACAGTACCCACACCAACACATTATGCTCAAACCAAAAATTTAATAAACTCAACTCAGACACCAGAAAGATGCACAAGAATAAACCTTCTCTACTAGGCATGGAAGAAACAAAGCCACTTCAGACTCTGTCAAAGAGTACCCCTCATCCTTCAAGGTGTCAAGCAGTTCAGGAAGAAATTCTAGCACCTGAGCAATTAAGTTGCATAAAGTATACTTATAAGATCAATATAATACAATTCTATAACCAGGAGGGAAAAGAAAAGAAGGAAATCGAAAGTTCCAATAAAAACAAAAGAGAAAACTAGATTGCACCTTCAGTAGACATGTTGTGTTTGATTTGCAGAACTGCAACACAAACCACCTAAAAAGTATGTCCAAAACTTCTATAACTTCCTTAGCAATGGATGGAAGTGCCTGGGATGTTCAATATAAGTTTGTATAGGTAATATAAGTAATAGTACGTTCAAAACTTCAGAAGCACACAAGTTATTAAGAATGTGAAAAGAACAACACCTTCTGTAGCATTTCAAGTCCATCAACTTGCTTCTTAAAATCTGCACTTAAGAGTCTCCTATGTAAATCCTCTCTGAAGTACTTCATCATATCATTCTGCATCAAGAGCATATTACAGAGACATTTATTATAATTGAATAATCATAGAAAACTTGAGTTATGCATGATCATTCCTCAAAGCGTGGGCCCACCTCAAGATCTTGAATCTGCTCTATACGTGGGTCCTCAAACTTAAACCTTCGAACCACCATTCTCTCCCTATCTTCCTGCATGTAAGCCAATCCAGATGACAGTTCATCCATACATCTTTTGAAGATTTAAAGTAACTTTTGGTATACCCACTTCAGCCAACAATACCTTATTTGAATCCTTAACATTTAACAAAGCTTGAGACTGGACTGCTATATCTTGGACAGAGATTGATTCCGACCTAATGCCCTTTGTTGCCACGACCCTCTATTGAAGATGAAACAAATAGTTAGAAACCCAAACAACTCTAAAAGTAATCAACGGAAGCAAAATTCAACATACCGAAGATACAGCTCTATTTCCGGGTTTTGAAACACCATTGGCAGTTGATTTCCCAACCTTTGAAACACCTTTTGATGTTGCACCCACTGAAACTGCTCTAGCTGACTCGAACGATTCTAAGGACGAAAACATTGTGGGGGAAGAAAAAGATAAAGATAAGAGGCATAAAAGTTTCCATGATGATCATCAACCATGAGTAGCAAAGTAGAATAGGAATGAGCTATGATACCAAAGAACCTACCTAGAAAAGCTCCATACAGTTTCAGCTTCTCCAGAACTAGAGTTAGAGCTGGTCCATGAAGGTCTTTAACTATCTTTTCAATCTAAATAAACAAACAATTTTAAGGTGCTTGGTATCACATGAATGTTAAGGAAACAAGGAAAGAAACCAGCATTTTTCTCATACACATACCATTTCATGTCCACTAACTCTCAGTATCTCATTAATGCAAGCCTCTGCTGCCTTGCGTACATCGGAGGATTTATCCTAAAAAGAGGCCACCAAACATTTTATTTCAAGAATATTAAGCATTAGAACTGATTTGATAAAAGAAACAGACAGGAAAAAATAGAAAGCTGAGTAACCAGAACATACTGTCATTGCAGAAGAGGCAGGTTTCAGAAGTTGTGCAGCTTCAGCAAAACTACTTAGCCCAGAAAGTTGCTTAGATAACCAATCAAAAAGATCTTTACGCCCTTCCGCACCAAGTTTAGAATCCGTCAAAGCAATTGTAACATAAGGAACCTACAGTAACATTATACTCAGGACAAAGACACCAAGACAAAAGAATAATTGAACACAAGATCAGGACAGACCATTTTATCAAGATGAACAGCAGCTAGCCAAGAGTCCAAAGTATTCAATGCACATTCTCTCATGTGCTTCTTATTGTCACCAAGACATTTCAATATATCAGACAGAATACCCTGCAACAAACCATTTCACCAAAGTCCAACTTTGAAAAAGGTAAAGCAACATTACCAACTGGAAAGAAAATATGAAAGCAGAACAGAATCCACTCACCTTGCTTGACTTCTCTACAGCTTGTCCCATTGCAGATGCAACATTACCAATTGTTGTCAAGGTTGCCATGACAATGTTTTTATTGCTATCATAGAGCCGTCCCCTAAGAGCCCCAAATAACTCACCTGGTAAAAGAACAATTAGGAACTATTATGAAGATTGAAAAATTTTATAATAAACAAGATAATCAACTTGAAGGATTCCTAAAATATAGCATACATATTATCACATAGGGAGGAAGAAGTGGATGAGAGAGAGAGAGAGAGAGAGAGAGAGCAATGTTCACAATTTTATAAAGCACACAAAACGAATGCCATTGGAGTACCAGTTCCAGTTGCTTGAATGCACTTATTAGCCTCTTCCAGTATTTTGTTTACAGCTTCAACAGACTCCATACGAACCTACATTAAAGAAAAATGCACAGCAAAATGTGATGCAATAGCACAATAACATACTTCCTCAATTATTGAAAATCCAAAACAAGCTTAAAAAAAATGAAAAAAGATTTGCCAGATCTTATCAACCAAACCTTCCAATCAGGACTTTCCAAGCTCTTCAAGAGAGTCGGGGTGATCTTTCCACTAATGTCTTCACGAGGCAAGCCATCCAGCCCACCAGCCACCACAGATGAAGATGAGTCTGATGCCCTGACATTTCTCTTGGGAGCTGCAGATGCCCCCTGGAGCAAGAAACAAAATGAGAGCCTTAGGAAATCATGATACCGCGTAGAACTTACATCATCAAATACAACATACCTCAAATGGATTCTTCTCATACTCAGTATCAAGGACACTGAGCAGTGCAGGCTTAACATCAGTAAGAAACCCTTTAATGTCTGCAAGGCAAATAACATTAGAAATTTAGAACATTTAACAATGAAATAACAAGAGATGGACATTTGAAAGTTAAAGTCACCTGGACCAACAAATCTATGCAGAACACCCAAGAGCTTAATTGATGCATTTCTAGTAGCAGCTGCACTTGACTGCAGCCCAATTTCTTTAAGAAAATCAATTAAATCCTGCAAAATGGGAATTGCATCAAAACTTAGAAACTTCAACAAGAAATTTCCATAACCAAAAATACAAAACTAACATATTTACAAAACATGTAAATTCAGATAATACACCTTAAGCTTTAGATGTGATACACCAAAATCCTCAGCAGCAGAAACCATCCACAAAATTCCCTCACTAAGAACCTTAGGATTCTTATGCTCCTTCATGATCTTGTACAGCTACAATGCGAATATCAGTTTTTAAAACATCATTAATTAAGACAGAAAAATAAGCAAAAGCAAGAAGGAAGACTGTCAAAAAGAAAACAGTACAACCTATATTTCATACAAATTCCAGTAAAGGTCCTAAGAACAGAAATAGATTATAAAAATAAAACACTTGCTCAATAACAGATATAAGCCTGTTTTAGAACTTCATATTCAGCTATAAGCCCATTTACTCTTTTGATTATATCATTCAGAAACATACAATATCAGCAACCTATAGCTCCAAACCCATTTCCTACAATCATTTTTTTACTATGAGACACTTTCTGTAATATTTCAACTTTCAACAAAAAAACAATTCTAATATCAGCAATAGCAAGAAATTATGCAATTCTACAAATAAGATATTAATTGTGGATGCAACCAGCTATTTTTATCTAATTGCTAAAATAATGAAAAGTCGGTTAAAGAAAAACATGTGAATATGCCATAAAATGCATGTTCTGCCAATCACCTTATACAAAGTCGTACATATCCAAGGCAAATTCACTTCATAAATCTTCATATAATTAGCGATAGACAATCATCAAACAAGTAAAAGCCAAAAAGTAAATTTACCTTCCATATAAATGTTCACATAGTTAGCAACACTATACCAGTGGACAGACAAGTGAGCAACTAGAATAATGACATTCAATTGTAGCAAGGCAACTCAATTAAAACAGTGACATCACAAAGTGAGCTCCTAAATTATCATAATTTTATGATGTGACTCTTTTCAAGAAGAAAATAAAAATTAACCATGCCCTTCCTTGCTCATAAATTTTTTGGAGACAAGCTAGGCACATACGCCCAATGATTAGAAAATATGCCCATAAATAGCAGCCATGCTTACTCTTTCAAAAATGAATCCTGGACCAACTGCTTCAGAGAAAGTAGTAAGGCACTTCATAGCATGTGCACGTGTCTTAATATCTGCTACCCGTTCACTAAGTCCTATCAAAATGAAAACAGAAAAGAACATGAGGTAGCAAATCCAAATCATTCATAAAGAAAACAGAAAATCAAAAGCTAAATGACAATACTAATATTTCATTTTACAACAGGGTTGACTATTTTTGGCAAAAGCTGAACCAAACCACAATACCCACCCAAAAGGCAAAGTACAACACACTTCTTAGGAAATTTAGTTGCAGTTGAAGCTATATGAGTAATAACTTCAATAACCTGCTGTTGAACCTGCTCAAGGAAATTACAAGCAATAAGGGACCTCTTATACCATCTTAAAATTTTCAATTATTAATAGATAAAATAAATCATTAAAGTTCCAAAAGAAAATACTTCTGAACCTGAACATTTTTCTCGCCCCATCCAGGTAAAGTGCAAAGTAAACGTATCAATATTTCTACCGATTGGTCAAGGTACTGTAAGGCTTCTACTTGCTGTTTCAGTGAAGAAATGGCTGCAAAAATATAACGTTAGCAACCTTACTCAACAAGCATGTTCAAAAGACAGCATAGGACAATCAGCAGGGAAATAGGCAGCACTACATTAAAGTTCCATTAAAGTATGGATGTGGCAGAGCTTAAGGCCATGAGATGGGAGCCCAATTTCAATATGCCCAAAATACATCCACAAAAAATAATGCTGAAATTTAAAAAAAAAAAAATTGTGCTCTAAATTTACAATAGAAGATGTCAAAGCAAGAATAACCACTAACTACATATAAACAAATGCAACAACATTCTCTTGTATCCCAACTTAGAAAACAACTTTCATAGCCTAAGCAAATAGATTTAGTGAATATTGGTGGAGTATTTTAGGGAAGAAACAATACAACCATCATGAGCAATTTATCATGATTTAATGGTACATAAGGCTGTACTTAAGAAAACATACAAAAACATTACCTTGAAATAGTAACTGGCAAGCAGAGTACTCTAATGTACATGTTATTAATGAACATTACAAAGATTAAAAAAAAGAAAATAAACAACAAATAAAATAGCAATCCAAATTTCAACAAAATGGGAGAAATACAAGGAATCCACCACCATTAAGAAAAGGAAATCTTAAAAGAAACAAACAATTTTGAATTATTGATAAGCATGGATGATAACAGATAACCAAAACCAAAATCGATAATAAAAAATAAACATAGTTTTCAACAAAACCAAATCCAAAGCTTTTGTTCAAGGACTGAAGTAAATACTAAAAATAGACAACTATACATCACAATGAACAGGGGCAAACAGAACTATCATCTGTGGTTGCAAGCTCTCACATTTCCAGCCTATCACTAAACCACAACATAGACTTCAGGTTAATGATATACCAACGTCTTGAGATAAATTACTTTCTGCTTTATATGTATAACCCTTATATGTATAACCCTCATAAAAGGGAGGCAGGAGGAAAACTTCGTAGTTTACTCAAACGCAACTCGCAAAGTAAACTTATTCACTAGGATATCTTCATAAACCAACCACATTGATCACTAAGAGAACATTAAAATCACTGCAGCCAACATAAACTTAGATATTCATCACTAATGAAAACATTTTTTCAAAACCAAAACAAGTAAAATAGGGTGGAAAATGAAAGCTTCACACAAAAAAGTGATAAAGAAAACTTGCGCATAGTAACGACAAAAACACTCCAAAAGATAGTAAGATTTATAATACTTTTCCATAATTATGAAATCATAAGCTAAAAAGACCTTATGCTAGTTCTATGCTCTGGCAACAAAAATCATGTTACAAGATAAACCAATTCCCCAAGTCCAAATCATTAAAAGGCATAAGAAGAAGTACAAAGATAATCTACCAAGCTCTACAAAAAAAAAAAACATATATCACCAAATTACAACTAGGGTGTAATGACGATGTTGGAGGTTAGATCCTCTACCAGGCCACCTATCCCCCTCCCTTACCATGTGCTTGCACCTCCAATGTAAATTAAAAAAGGAAAAAGTCAAAAAAACTGATTGATGATTACCAACCTTCAAGACGCTCCTTCCATACAGCACTTTTTAATAGAGTGATGGTATCTGACTGTATAAGAGAACCTATTCGGCTTTCAATCTCTTCAAGACTCATCTCACTTGGCTGAATAATTTTAGATAAACAACGATTGTATAAACTATTATCAGTCATCACATAACAAACTATGATGGCTGAATCAAATCAGAGAGACTGCACACAAACAGATATCAATTTACCTCAACATCTTCAGGCAGTTCAATAGATTTCGAAGCCTTTACTTGTGCAACTCCATCTGCTTTTTTGTTCGTTCCAGACTTTGCAGCCCCCCCTTTCTTGATGACAGGCTGGAAAGTGGAAAATGTCCAATATATCAACTCAAACGCATAAAAAGTAACATAATAACCTCAGTTACAAGCAAGAAGGTGCAATCTTACAGCTGCCTGAACAGGTCTCTTTCCACTAAGCATGCTTGCTGCTGACCTTTTAACAAATGCACTTTCAGAGCTCTGTATGTAAATCAAGCAAACCAAGTAAATGTATCTGTCTCAGAAAAGTTCTCCAAACTTTCAAATTTCAACTTCTACTTCACAATTAACAAATATTTATTTTCTCCGTCTTTAACATGTTTCTCAAATTCCTGTCCAAAACCCATTAGCATTCGTATTCCAAAGCTATATTAAAGGCAAAATCTGAAGTTACATTTTTTTCATGGCTACCAAGTTTAGAGGGGGGTTGGATAACCAAAGAAAGAAAGAAAGAAAGAAAGAGAAGCTTGGCAGAGGAGCACTATCAAACTATCTATTTAACAACCTTCATCCTCTATATTACAAGACAACAATACCCATTCAATCACAAAAGTAATGAAGTAACATAATAATCCAGCATAATAACCAATCAACTCCAGGTGCAAAACATAAAAGAAATGAAGCTGAAGCCAGAATTCTCAAACTAAATAAAAAAACAAAAACTAAAAGTTAAGTAAACCCACCTCCGCACAAGATGCACTTGCACGTGTATTTTGCACAGGGGCTGGAAAATCATTATGAAGTGTCAGCAAAAAAATACAAAATAGCTCTACAGAATATGAATACCTTTCAGCAAGTTTGGGAGGCAAATCAATCAAACAAATTACAAATTAAAATTTACAAACCTGTGGCAGAACCACCAGGCACAGCATCTTCAGAACCTGCAATCATTTCAGAAAGCTTCTTTCTTCTAACATCATCAAGTTTCTCCAGCGATCTCTCTAGAGGTCTCATGCCAACCGACTATAAGAGAATGAACAATATGATGCTCAAAACCTCAATAGCAAAAGCAAATCCACAATCAGATTTTATTGTACAAGTTTTACCTTAGCTATTGCTGCCAATGCTGAAAAGGCAGCATCCCTCACTTCCGGAGTACCATCATTCAGGGACTGCAAGATCCAAATCTTAATATTACCAAAACAACATAAATGAAGTACTGGACATAATCACTTAAACATTTTTTAAAATGTGTTTTCTAAAGAAAAACAGTTGAATCATAGAAAAAATAACAGCTCAGAACTCCGGCGCTATCAGCAAGGCAAATAAAATGAATTGTAATCAAACAGTTAGCCGCATCAATTTCGAAGTGGTCCTACCCCCAGGAAAGAACAGGATCAAACTGACATTTAAAACTCATTTACCAGAACTCATGTGACCCATGTATGAAAAGCAAGACTTTGAGAATTCTTGTCAGCAGGAAAGTGTAAGAAACTAAGAGAAAGTACAAGAAAGTGTTTGAGAGAAAGAGAAAATGAGAGGAGAGAGAAATGTTCTGAAATTGAAAACTGAAAATTGAATAACTAACTAACTGAAGGTACACAGCTGTATATTTATACAGCTAGCAGAAACCTACCTAACTAAACAACTCAGTAAAATATTATCCTAACTAACCTATAACTAATCTGATAACTAACCTGTTCTAGTACTTTCTAGACTAATAACTAATATAATACAACATACTCTAATAAAGACGGACCAATACTCGGTATAAATTAAGAGAGCTAAAGCTGCTAAACCATATGAAAGCCAGAGTAGTATATAACTATATATCACTTTTAAATTCCTGTGAAAAATAAAACATGTCTACAAAACAAAATTAAACAGCATTGACAAACTGACCTCCATACAGATCGGCACATAATCTTTATGCACCTTCATAATAACACCTTTATTACTTGTTTCAATACAACATGTCACCCAAGCCAAGGTTAACGATCGCACAAGAGGGACTTTGTTTTTGGTGGCTGTCTTAACATCTGTAGCAGATTAAACATAATACACTCAACAAGAAGCAAACATAGAACACTAACAGAAAGCAATGACACAATAAACAAGGGTCAATCTAAAGAAAAACAAACAATAACTTGAAACACCAATCAAAATCCAGGAGTAATTCATATAGGTAATTAAAGTAACAAAATAAATTGATGGCCACAATACGGCAGGAAATTATTAAAGGAAATTTTCATCATGCTCACTAAGGAAACATACTGAAAAGGGAAAATACACTAAATTCTTTATTCCACAATTAGTAATGTAGGAAAAACACTATGATCTTCTGTGTTTGACAACTAATTTTCACCTGCAAAAACACCAAACAGAGCATAACCAAGGACTTAAAATATGTAGAACAAAGAAAGTTGTAGGTCTTGAGATTCTGTTAATCCAAAAATTAAATCCTTTAACCTGTAGCCTTCGAAATCCAAGCCTAATATAAAGCACATAAAAAATCATGGAGGGGAAACCTGCCTTCAACAATATCAACGAGGCTTATGCATCCAGCTTTGTGCATCGATTGAAGAGTCTGAGTCAATGACTCAGTCAAAGTAGGTTTTTTCTCCTTCAATTTTTCCTATTCAAGAAAGAAACACATTAAGCAAGCATTATTTTGAAGTTCAGTAAATCATCATTTTATGCCATGTCATTCAATACAAAAGACATTCAACTTTCTCCAAGCCAAAAATGATTTTGAATAAATTGATTCTTAAAAACGCAAAAGAAAAAGGGAAAATGCAAGGTGGTGAGCAGTTTAAAATCAGAAACATCATACTCTCTGAAAACCAATTACATTGACCAACCATTTAAAGATAGACAATGACTTGATTACATGGAGGCAAGACACTTGTTAGTTAATACTGGTACACACAATAGAGAACCAGTTAAGACAAAAAGTTAATAAACCCTACAGAAATATGTAATCAATAGTACTTACAAGTAAAACAGGCAATAAAAAACGAGAACTCGCAGAAAAATGGGTTCTCAATCCACGAGCAAGATTGCCAATAGCCTGAACAGCTTCAACAGCAACAGCAATATTCACATCTGTAATAAGCTGCAAGCAAAAACTACTAATTTTAGTTGGCAAAACAGATATAAAATGCACCAATGACTAAGAAGACACAACTACAAATACAATGTTAACAAAGTTCACAATTACGCTAATAGCCTATGTTTCCTTAATAATAAGTTAGCCTTATTCTTAGCACAAACATGTTATGAAAAAGAATTTTTCCAGCATTTACACATGCAAGTATTGACCTCAAACAATAATGAGCCCTCAGAAGAAAGAGCCCAGCAATAGTAAGTTAGAAAAAAGTTCAAAAGAATTGGGGTGCAACATAGAGACCAACTATACAGTAGCAAAATACAATGAAATTAAATGAAAAATGTCCCAGTACTAGACTTCAATTAAATGGAAAACTCTTATGCCCCAATCCTTTTAAAATCATTTTCCTTGTAACAGTGGCAAAACTAACAAATGAGACCTGGGGTATTTTCCAATAAGAAATAATGCACCAGTGTCAGCTGATCATCAACACAATATATATCCTAAGTCACTAGGAATCAGACGCACTATTTGAGTGGAAATATAGCTTCAGACAATGCAAACGCTTAATAAGCAGAAGGCCAAGCTGTTTAATTTCCATAAAACACAAAAGTGACAAAACATATGAAATACCTTCTTCAAGGTCCGACAAACTTCAGAAAAATCACCAGGAGAAATTCTTATAGTTGATGCAAGCTTTGTTAGCTCAGCAACAGCCTCCTTCCGTTCAGACCATTTGGTAGCTTTCTAAAGATTAATAAGACGAAAAGGAAATAAAAGACAAACTGAGACAGATTCAAAGCCATCCAACAAAAAGTAAAACCATATTAGTTACTAAGTACAATCTGAGAGATGGGGGATAAACTGACCACTCCTTCCCAAAATCCTGACTTCTCCAAAGGATTCAATATATCAACAGGATCGACAAGTTCATATTCATCTATTTCTTTAGGAGCTGACAATCAAAGTGTTTGACAAGTATAGGCATATTAGTGCCACATAGGAAAGGCAAACCATGTCTGGAGGGGGAAAAAAAAGCATATTCCAGCTCCAAAATCAATCACATACCATCAGTCCCAGATTCTTCAGAAGGGCCAGGACCCACAACCTCAGACACAGCTTCCTGTTCAGGTTCCTTATCTTGCTCCGATCTAAAATACAGAGGAACATTTTATTAAGATGGTATGACTCCGACACATTGATTTACATCAACATATCAAGCTAAATAATACACATTAGTTGTGTAAGCATCAGTTGCATTTGCTATATGTTGGCCAGGACACAAAATTTCACGAAAAATTTTGTAGTACTCTAATTTTTTAATTCACTGCTCCCAGACACTTCAGATGTAGAATAGACATGAGATTCGTCCTTATAGCCATCAACTTGGAGAATTTAAAGTAGTGTTTGGGCCCATGAGGGTTGGCTCAATTGGCATGATCGAGGTCAACAAAAGAGGTCTTGGGTTCAATTCCTGCCAGTTTGATACGTACCAGTAATAACAAAGCAGAATGAACAAGTAAAAGAATGAAGGGAAATGCTGAGGTATGTATTACTTGCTGAAATAGGGAATTTACAGAGGGAATACTCCTTCTGCCACAGAGCAGTGCTCCTATACAGAGCCAGAGCTCTCTATCCATAACAAACTAATGATTACTCCCCAAAAAGATCCCTCAATCTACGCACTCCCCTTCCTAATAACAGAAAATGGTTGTTACCCCCCACTATCTTCTCTCTCTCTGCCAGCAGGGCACTCAATTCAGCTTGCCTCTTGCCACTCCTAGTATAAACTCTCCACATTTTGGGCCCATGTGACATTTGGGTTACCAACTGCATATTTGGGTCACGAATCAGATTTTGGGCCCTAACAATGCCTCCTTCTTCAATTTCAGCCTTGTCCTCAAGGCTGAATTCTGGAAATTGACTCTGGATAGTGAATTCATCCTCCCAAGTGGCTTCTTCAGCTGGTTTCCCCTTCCACTGGACCAGCACTTGATTAATAGAGTCCCCTTTTTTATAGACAGTCCTGTTTGCTAAGACAGCTGCAGGTTCAATCCTTATGGAGCTATCCCCTTCTAATCCTTGTGGCAGTTCCTCCTCAACATGATACTTGCCAATAGCTCTCTTCAATAATGACACATGGAACGCCGGGTGTATTTTTGAAGAGGCAGGAAGATCGAGCTTATAAGCCACTGCTCCGAAACGCTCTACTATCTGAAACGGGCCATAATACCTTGCTGCAAGTTTGGCATTAATCCTTGAAGCTATGGACTGTTGTTTATGAGGGCGCAGCTTAAGAAACACCCATTCCCCACCTGTAAAACTGATTTCTTTTCTTTTGCGATCAGCTTGACCTTTCATTCTTGCTTGAGCTCGCTGGAGGTGCTGTTTTAGTTGTCGGAGAGCCTCATCCCTGTCCATTAAATCCCTCTGCACCGCTTCTAGTCTTGTCTCACCTTGTAGAAATCTAGTGATAACTGGTGGCTTCCTTCCATAGACTATTTCAAAGGGTGTGACCCCTGTAGTCTCATGGAAAGTTGTATTGTACCAGTATTTGGCCCAATGCAACCAATGCAGCCATGTTCTCGGTTGATCAGCAATGAAGCACCTCAGAAAAGTCTCAACACATCTATTCACTACCTCAGTTTGCCCATTTGTTTCCAGGTGGTAAGCTGAACTCATTTTTAACTGAGTCCCCTGCAGTTTGAAGAGTTCTTTCCAGAAACTGCTAACAAAAATAGGGTCTCTGTCACTGATAATTGTCGCAGGAATCCCATGCAATCTCACCACTTCCTTAGTAAAAACTTCAGCCACTATCCTTGCTGTGTAGGGGTGTTTTAGAGGAAGGAAATGCCCATACTTGGACAGCCTGTCCACCACCACAAATATGACTTCAAACCCCTTAGAACGTGGGAGCCCAGTAATGAAATCCATAGAAACTTCGTCCCAAATCGTCTCTGGTATGTTTAGAGGTTGCAACAAACCTCCGGGAGAAGCTGTAAGATATTTCTGCCTTTGACACACATCACACTCTCGTACAAACTCCTGGATCCTTCTTTTCATGCCCACCCAGTACACATTGGCAGCAATTCTCCCATAAGTTCTATGGAACCCAGAATGTCCTCCTTGAGGAGAAGAATGAAATTCTTCCAGCATCCGAGGAATCCAAATCGATTGAGTCGAGATGACTAATCGGCCCTCATACAAGAGAACCCCCTCCTTGTAAGAGAAACCAGGTTTGGACCCCGCATTCTTCTTCAATTCCTCAATAATTTGCAACAAATAAACATCCTCATGAACCTCTGCAAGGACTTGAGACAAATCTGTCCATATAGGATAAGACACCAAAGCACCAAATTCTCCTTCTTCTCCCATTCTAGAGAGTGCATCAGCACCCCTATTCTCATGACCAGGTTTATATACTATATCAAACCTGTATCCCAACAACTTGGCTGCCCAATTCTGCTGATCCATTGTGGAAATGCATTGCTGCAGTAACTGTTTTAAACTTTTCTGGTCTGTGCGTACCGTAAAATGCCTTCCCAAAAGGTATGGACGCCAATGTTGAATGGCTAGAGCAACGACCATCAATTCCTTCTCATAGGCTGATTTGGACAGGTTTCTTTCACCCAAAGCCTTGCTGAAATAAGCAATGGGTCGACCATTCTGCATGAGAATGGCACCAAGGCCCTTGCCCGAGGCATCACACTCTGATGAATTCTTGAGTGAAGTCTGGTAGAGCCAAAACAGGTGCTGTAGTCATCTTTACTTTTAGGAGCTCAAATGCCTCTTGTGCCATCAAATTCCACTTGAAACCCTCCTTCTTAGTGAGTTCGGTCAAAGGCCTAGCTATCTTCCCATAATTCTAGATAAATTTTCTGTAGTAGCCAGTCAACCCCAAAAAACCCCTCATTGCTTTGACATTCTTAGGAGTAGGCCATTGGAGAACACTCTTCACTTTGCTTGTGTCCATCATAACTCCCTCCTTTGAGATCAAGTGTCCCAAATATTCGATTGAAGATTGGGCAAAATGACATTTCTTCTGATTCGCAACCAGTACATGCTGCTGCAATGTGTTTAAAACCATAGCCAAACGCTTCATGTGGGTGTCCCAATCCAGGCTATACACTAGGATATCGTCAAAGAATACAAGCACAAACCTTCTTAACATAGGTCTAAAGACTTCATTCATGAGGGATTGGAAAGTGGAGGGGGCATTCATCAACCCAAAAGGCATCACTAAATACTCGTAGTGACCCTCGTGGGTTCTAAACGCTGTTTTGTGCACATCTTCCTTCCGAACTCTCACTTGATGATAACCAGACTTGAGGTCCAGTTGAGAGAAGAACTAGGCACCATGCAACTCATCCAATAATTCATCGATTACCGAAATAGGGAATTTATTAGGAATTGTTACCTTGTTCAATGCTCGGTAGTCGACACACATTCTCCAAGAGTCATCTTTCTTCTTTACTAAGATGACAGGGCTGGAAAAAGCGCTCTAACTATGCCGAATGACTCCCGAATCCAACAACTCCTTCACTTGGCATTCAATCTCATTTTTTTGATGATGAGGATAGCGATATGGTCTCACATTCACTGGTCCCTGACCTTCCAGTAATAAGATGACATGTTCCTTACCCCTCTTCGGAGGTAACCCTACAGGCTCCCGAAAAACTGCAAAGTATTGGGCCAACAGTTTGGCTAATTGTTCCTGTTGGTGAAATTCAAGCTTCCCAAACTCAACATGCTTCTCTGCCTTGTTGTTTAAGATCACCTCAGTTGATATAAGTAGGCCTTCAACCCACCTCTTTGGTTTCCTTAACAAGCTCTGTAGGGTTGTGTCGATTACATAATTGGCCCCTCCTCCTTTGAGTTCCACCCACACTCCATATTTCTGAAATTTCATCACCTGTTGGCCCCAATCTACCCGGGTTGCCCCCAATGTTGCCAACCAAGAAATTCCCAAAACCACATCTATGCCTTCCAAATCAAACAGAAAGGTATCCACAGTCACTTTCCCCTCTTCTAATTCGAGTTCAATGCCCTTACATTTACCTCGGGGGGCTGCTCTATACCCATTCCCTAATTTAATTCTCATTGGGCGTGTGTCTTCTGTACCCCAACCCATCTTTGCCACCAATTTCCTAGAAATGAAATTGTGGGTTGCCCCACTATCAACTAAAATGAGAACTGGAACTCCTCTAATTCGACCCCTAAGCTTCATAGTTTGAGATACACCTCTGTTTTCTGCATCCAAACTCCCAAGACTCATAACACTGCACTCGCCATCAGCCTCCTCTTCTTCCTCTACCTCTATGGCGATAATATTTCCCTCTGTTTCTCCTTCATCTTCATCATCCAACACCATCAACCTCAATTGCTTGTCCGGACACTGATGGAGGGGATGAAACGGACCCCCACATTTGTAACACAGTCCCTTTTGTTTCCTCTCCAAGAGTTCATGATATGATAGGTGAGTAACACCCTTGTCTCTAGAATTCATCCTCTTCCGCTCAACACTGGGATCGACTTTGGGTTTCTGCCCATAGGACCCACCCTTTGATGGGCTCCCTCCTCCCAAATTCTGCTCCTTAGACCCACGTACAAAGACCCAATCTAAACTCGTATTGCGACCCGGGTTACTTGAGTTGGGCCGAAAATTATTACCCAACCCGAACCCGTTTCGGTTCCCTCGACCTCCAAACGTCATCGCGTTTCCTCCTTCGCCCCCTATCTCCTTCTCCACCGCTCGAGCCACATTCATCAGGCGCGAACGTGATACTGGCCCTAGGGTTAAGAGGCTCCTGACTCGTCCTCTGATTTCATCCTTCAATCCATGAAGAAAATACCCGAAACACTGATCATCAGGTATCCTCCTTACCTGTGCAATCAAACGCTCGAAGCTCCGGAAATAATCATCGACGCTACCCCTCTGCCTGAGGTTTGTCAATTGTTCGAAGACCGCTATCTCCCATTCCGCATACCGCTCGAGGAGCTCGACTTTCAGTTGTTCCCACGTCAACTCCTTCTCATCATCGAGAAGGGAATTGAAGAAATGGATCGTGGGCCCCTCCATACATAGCTAAGCTAAATTCACCCTCACCTCAAGGCGTGTCTCCTGAACACTGAAATAAATTTCTGCCCGAGTAATCCACCCAGTTGGATCATCGCCATCGAACATGGGCAGCTCCACCTTTTTCACCGACTGACGAAACTCCTCCAACGGCTCTCCTTGTAACTTTTTTAGACTCGACGTGGATGACTCTTTTTTTGTTGAAGAGTCCTTGTTCTCATCGTTTTTAACAGTCTCGTCTGGTTTCTTCTTGGTGCTATTATCACCCGTCTCCTCCTCCTCATCTAGGAGCTTCTTTTCTAAGCACTTCGTAAGCATGGTCATAAGAGTTTCATGATTCTCATCAGCCTTGCTCTGGTTCTCATCGGCTTTGCTCTGCATCGCCGACAAAGCCCATTTCACATTCGACTACTCCACCTCCAATGCCGCTACCTTCGCTTCCATTGCCTTCTTCTTTGGTGGCATTCACCCCCTAAAAATCTCCTTGCTCCACTGATCCCCTCTTCGAATCCGGCAAGTCGGACCAGTTTGATACGTGCCAGTAAGAACAAAGCAGAATGAACAAGTAAAAGAATGAAGGGAGAGGCTGAGGTATGTATTTCTTGCTGAAATAGGGAATTTACAGAGGGAATACTCCTTCTGCCACAAAGCAGTGCTCCTATAGAGAGCTAGAGCTCTCTATCCATAACAAACTAATGATTACTCCCCAGAAAGATCCCTCACTCTACGCACTCCCCTTCCTAATAACAGAAAATGGTTGTTACCCCCCACTATCCTTCTCTCTCTCTGCCAGCAGGGCACTCAATTCAGCTTGCCTCTTGCCTCTCCTAGTATAAACTCTCCACACTTTGGGCCCATTTGACATTTGGGTTACCAACTGCATATTTGGGTCACGAATCAGATTTTGGGCCCTAACACAGTGATCCCTAATTGGTAAGCATCCACTAATTGTGGTACAGCCTACCTTGCTATGCAAGTGTGCAGCAACCCATCCACCTCCTAAATTTTTTCTTACCAAATATATATATATATGGTGTTTAGCAACTTTGGTCTATGATGCTGACTAGTCTATCTATGCTGTCCACTGTCTAATGCCCAATGCCATCTTCTGTTAGGAAACCCCTATATGCCTGGATAAGAGTTTCTGGTGTTAGGTAAGTTAAAATATGGAGTCGCCGCTAGCACCTAGAATTATGACAAATATTTGGCTTGAGAGAAATTATCATATTTACAACAGCAACAAGAAATCTTTGCAGGTTTTGAAAAGTCCCTTCTAAATAGTTTGTTCATTGGCATCATCTTGCCTACCATTTAATTATTCTGCGTATTTGTGGAATATTTTAGCATCTATCTTTTAGAAAGGCTGTATTTTTTTAAGGTATAAAATCTTAGCATACGACCTCTGAGCATAGCTCCCCATTAATCATTATCCAACAAATTACATAGCACTTGCCAAAAAAGAAAGAATATAACAATATTTCCATAAGTTTGGCTCTTTAACATTATAAATTGTTTTTAAGGGTCTGAACACACAATAGAAAACCAGAAAACAGTATGATATCTGAATGCACAAATCTCTGACAAAGACTCCTCAAAAAAAAAAAAAAGAAATAGACAACTTTTACAAATAAGACAATTTCAAACAATGAAAAGAAAAAAGAAATGGGACCAAATTCAAACTAAGTACAAAACAAAGAGATGAAATAAAAAGAATAAGGATGCACATGCATTGCATCACATCATACACATGCACCAATGAGCACAGAAAGGATCCTACCATTGCACTGAAAACTCAGTAGGGGGGAATTCAAAACAAAAGCCTCAAAACAAGACATGTATGATGTACCTTATTTTGCGGGATGGCTTTGCTGTTCCCGTAACATTTACAACCTCAGCTTCCAGCTCTTTTTTCTTCAGAAAAGGGAAAAAGAGTACTTTATGATTTCCATACAAAGAGGAACGCAATAAATCAGGATAACTAAGAGAATCAATTTAGCATACCATTGTGTCTCTCATTTTCTCAAACAAAATTGATTTTACATGATCTTTACCAATCCAACGACAAAGTTCAAGAGTCAACCCTTTAGAGGATGCACGAACATTTTGATCTTGATGGTCAAAGAGTTCCGGAAGCATCTTCAAAATTCTTTTAGGGGGCACAATTTTTGCTCCAAATTCACTAGCAGCATAAAAAATGATCATTGTATAAGATCCATAAAGAAAGAAGCTATTATAAATTTTGAAACAAAGAGATTCCAAACCTTAACGCTTGAAACATAACATCTATCGCAGGTACCACAGCTTTAGCAACTTTATTCTTTATTGCTTTCTCCATTGCATCCTAAAATTACCAAAAGCCTTGATAAGAAAACAGAGAAAAAAAAAGATGACTAGTAGATGCAAAGCTATTGATGTGTAAACCCCAAAGAGAATTCACCATGTAAAATATATTATGAAACAAAAACAAAGAAAATGGAAACATAAAGCTATTTGAAATCAAAAGTTTGCCGGATTCAAACCTTGGAAATATACAACAAATATGGACCCCTACTTTGGGTTAAGTAAATGCATGGTTGTCAAGCTCACAAGTTTAAGTGAATTCATGGATGTTCGTTGGGGATGTAAATTGGAAATTTCCACATAAACCTTTGGTATAGGTTGGTTTTTTGACCTATTAGTAAGTCCTCATAAAAGATATCAATAGGAAGTGGAGAGCCATATAATATTGATGTTCTTGTTTGGTTTTCATTTCTTACTTATTTACCTTTCTTAAGAATAATTTCATCTCCTCATCCTCTTTGGTACTCCTTTAATACTCTCCAATAAAGTTCTTATTCTTTTTTGTGGAAAAAGAAATTCCTGATAAACCCAATTCCCAATCAGAACATTCCACGATGGGTCAGGTACTAGGGTAATTTTCCCTCCAGGAGACATGGATGGCAGAAGATTGTCTCCAATGGCAGAGGGAAGGCAAGGCCAGCAGGAGTACTTCCCACCCTGCAGGGGCCCACAAAATATATAGTTTCGTTAAAAATGATTTTCCTACCATTGAATGACAATTGCATATACCAAACCCTAAAGTGATATCGGTATGTATGGTTAAGAAATTAAATTTTCATGGAAATTAAAACAGATTTAAAATTTAAATATTATCTGACACTCATTCTTTTGTATTTTTTGGTACACTAGGATGCGTAAGCACTTGGGCAAGGGAGGGGGAGAAGTAGCCTCATGGAGGTTCTGACATCATCATCCCACTATAGTCTGGAAGACTGGGACAGAAACCCTTTGCCTTTTGTAGGATCTATCTTATAAACTCAAATGCTAAACTTGCAAGAGTATACAAACACAAAATTGCTAACAAAATAAATGATACACCAGTAAAAGTCAAAAATTCATTTTTGTTGCACCTGATGAAATACAGAAAACAAATTTTGCAGAGACCAAGAACCAGAGACCAACCATTCAGTTCAATCATAAGTGAAGAACGGAAATTAAAAATATAATTTGCATATGAATATCTGACAGCGTGATTCTAAGTTAAAATTAAAGTCCTCACATGGAATACTGTAATAGAAACACCACTACCCATTGAGAGGGAGATAGAGGGAGAGAGTTGACCATTGCCCAAGGGCCCCGAACAGACACAAAATTGGAAAGAATCATACACGCTCATGCAAAACAAAGTTGGTCTCTTCACCACCAAACAAACTAAGAGGCAGTACGATAAATATCAACTTTTAATTTTATCTGCCCATGTAACAGCACACAACTAAGAGACAATTAGGTGTGCCAAAGGAGTGAAAATATAAGAAATGAAGACACAGGCCAAAAATTGGCATTGTAATTACAACTGCAAGAAGTTTTTTTTTCCCAGAAGCATTGTAAATATACACTAAATAAACAGTACAAACCTCGCTACTGAAACAAAATGTGTGACCAACCTCTAGTCAGCTAGACACAGAACGCCAAGCAATCCGCAAAAGAAACCCACACCAAAAAAAAAAGTAGAGAACCATTCAATGGCAAGCAAATCAAATACACGAAAGAAGAGTACCAGGAATGCATCCACAGCCTCCAATTCCACCCAGAGCATAAACACTGCCTGAGCCTTCTCCACTGTCTTTGGCCTACCAGTCAGACATTTTGCCACAACGGCATCACAAACTTCCTTGCCGTACCTACACAGAAATTCAATTTCAATTTCAAATTGACACACACCAGTAACTTTTTTAAACAGAAAATCCAAACAAAAACATGCAAATAAATATAAAACCAACAAAAATAAAATAAAATCCACAAAAAACAAAAACTATCAAAATTTCACCTCCCAGCGTCAGCATCTGCAGCTCGCAAGTAAGCAATCAACGCATCGAGCGCCTTCTCCTGCACCGGTGCATTTGAGTCCGCCACAGTCTTCTTAAAAAACGGACCTACCAAATTCAAAAACCGAAAAAAAAATATCAAGATCCAAATCAAAATGCACCATAACAACCACCGACTCCGCACAAAACCGCATCCAGATCCACAATCGAGAGATCAGAAACCGCCGTTATTCGGAATCGGAAACCGTAAAAAAACCCTAACGAAGAGAAAAACTCACCGAATTCGCGGATGCGAGGGTCCTTTGGATCGGAAATGGAGTCGCAGAGCGAAGCCAAATCGATGTTGGCCTCGTTGCGGACCTTCCAGTTCTTGTGGAAGAGGCGATCCTCCCATGGCAGTTTCTTCGCCTCCTTCAAAAGCTTCTCTTCCTCCGACATTGTTGCTCGCTTTGCAAAATCTACAATCTGCGATCACGAACCCTATCGATCTCTGCGAACGCACACCGAATTCTAGAGAGAGAAAGAAGAGAGAGAGTGTGTGTGTGTGCTTTGTGATTTGGTGAAATTTTTGTTTGCGTCTGTGCCGAGTGCCGGCGAGAAGGGAAAGGGAAATAAAAACAAAGAAGGGGGAAAAGAGCGTGCAAATGCCTTTTTATCTTGGCTTCAAAAACACAACTGAGAGAGAAAGAGAGAGAAAGAAGGAGGGAGGTTTTATTTTTTTTGTTTTGGATTTTCTTTTGTTTTTGTTCCCCACTTACTAGGGACAGAGGTGGTATTTTGGGATTTACGTTTTTGACACCCACGTCGCAGTGACGAGCGTGGTTACAACGCCCAATTGGAGGACAATGCCTGGAAACAATTTGAATTGAGGGCCGGCTTCGAATAGAGAAATTATTAAGAGATCCTGATTTTTCTTTTAATTTGTATTAGGTAGCGATTTAAATCAAAGAAAATTCGAAATGATTTAATTTAATTTAATTTCAGTTCATTTAATATGATTTATAAATTAAATTATATGTTTAAAATTTATTATAAAAAAATGATATTGAATTGATTTATAATTCATTACATTTTTTAGATATAATATTAAAGATAAGTAAGTCAAATATTTTTATTTACGAATAGTTATATTTAATTCACTTCTATATATTATCTATCATTATATCAAAATATATTAAATTAGAGTATATATATTTGAGAGTAGGTTAATTTATTATTTTACTTTTTCTCATAGAATAATATGTGTCATACTTAATTTTACTCTCTCAAAGAATAACACAAGTCATTTTTAACTTTTTTTGTAATAACTACTTTTTATAAATTTTAAATTTAAATTCTCTTTTAAATAATTAAATTTTTTAAAACTACATTTTATGTAAAATTATAACTTAATGTAAAGGAACTCGTACAATGCAAAAGATATTTATCATAATTAATTTTAAATATATATTATGAAATCAATAGTTAATAAATATTTTACAACTCACACTAAGTATTATTTTCATCAAGGTACCATAGTGATTTCCTTAAATTTGTATCACTTCAATTATAGCAATAGAAATATAAAATAAAGTAAAAAAAATAGTGATAACTTACATAACTAAAGTTATACAAAAGTACATCATAAAAGAAATCTTTAAATCCGACAACACTTATAAAATTCTAATGAAAATATGAAAATGTATTACTTTTAAAGTATGTAAATATTTGCTAATAAGTTTTTAATGTGATTGTACGAAAGAGACTAGTTCAGTAATTAAACTAAAAAACTTGCAAACTAATCTTAGAGGCTATTGAATCCTTACTCATGATGATTTTTTTGCATTAAACTAGTCAAACTGAATCAAATTTAAATGATTCATTGACTTGTTTAAGATAGTCCAATCCAAGTTATGTCCCTTTGTGATGAAGTTTATTTTGTTATTAGACTACACACTCCTATTGAATGAAATTTTTGTTTTTTATTTTATTATTATCTAACTAATCCAACTTTTTACATTAACCATAAACTTTTATTGTTGATAGTTTGATTACATTATATAAAACTTATTTCATACAATTTTTTAATTATATTTTTTATATGAAATACTTTTTCATATAGCATTTTTTTCTTTTTTATACAAGTTTTTATTCAATTACTTGACATGCGATTAGAATTATGAGCCAATGAATAAGTCAACCTTAAGTCTGAATTATAAAACTTTGTAAGTCAAATTAGTTCGAACTAAATTCTTTATGTATTAGTGTGATGTTAATGTGGGATATTTCATCCTTTGCTATATCACTTTTTTTTCTTTCCATAAAATTGAATCAAATAAAAAAATTGAAAATTTTGACCAATTTTATTAATTTTTAAGCAAAAATCATTATTAAATTAAATAAATAAAAATACTACAAATCAAGAAAAAAATAAGAAAAATACTAGATAATTACATTTCTTTTAAATTCTTTGTTAACATTGTTCCATCCAAGTTTAAGGTAAAGATCATCGAAGTATTCTAATAGGATTCACAAGTGTTTTAAGCCAAAAGCCCTCTTTACAATGTGATACTTGCTTTTTATGAAATGTCTCAATGAGATGTCATGTGACATATTTTTTAATTAAATTAGTTCTAAAAACTTCAACTCATATTAAGTGGGTCTTGATGCTTCTTTCTTGAACTTATGTTATAAAACCATGATAAAAAAAAGGGTATGGTCCAAAAATGAGCAGACATTAATTTTTCTATCTGAATTTTTGATAAATTTTCATTAAATTTTATCAAATTATTTAGGGTGTATTTACCCGTCAAAAAAAATATTATTTTGGGTGTATAGCAACAATTTTTTAAAAAAGAAAAATTGTTATTAGCCCGACCATCCAATTCGCAAGTGTGGTGAATCGCGTAAATGTGAATCGCGAAATAAGGAGCGTAGGACTTTGGAGGAGAAAGACTGAGAGTTTGATTTAGTTGGGCTGGTTTAATGAAATTAACATTGGGAGGGAGTGAAAGGGTCGCCAACGGGTCTGTGGGGAGCGGGGAGAAAGACCTGGCACTTGTTTAAAATCATTATTACTACTTTAACATTTTTTAATTAATTAATAATCATTTGCACTTGTTTAAAATAAAATAATGGTTTTCTATTTGCCAGTTTGAAAATCCAGTGTTATCTACTCACGAGAAGGTAACCTGTTCGTACCAAAAAAGTTGGCCTCAAAAATAGCCAACCTACTTCAAAATTTTAGTGTATGTTTAGAAATCATTAATTTTTAATAGCAGTTTTTTTAATAAAATTTATTTTGAGTACATTATGAGATATATTTGATAAAATTGGATAAAAATGATTATATTTATTTATCTTACATTGAAAAATAATCATTTTGAAAAACTTTTTTTTAAACATAGATGTGAGATTTTTTTTTTGGTACATTACATGTGAGATCGTTACTAATACTTTTAAGTAATTTATTATATAAAATTTATTTTTTATACAATTTGTATTATATAATTTTAAAATTTACTTTTTAATTAATATATATCCAAACAAAATATAATTTTGTCATATCAGTATTGAATATATCCTCATTTTTTATCTTCTTCTTTGTCTATTATTTAAATTTTGATAAGTATAAAATAAATTAAGTAAAAATAGAATATGTAATTAAGTTTAAAATATTTATTAAAATTTAAATAAAAAATAAAAAAAATAAAATATAAAGATAAGTAATCCTCATCCATTAATATTTGCCTAATCACTTCTCCAAAAAGGAAGGACATATAATATTTGTTGGGTTGAATCTCAAATTTAAAATATTAGTAACAATAAAACAATCATTATCTATATAGATAAAGGCAAAGGGATAACTAGGAGGATCAAATCCTAGTCAACATAAATAATGAAGTCAGGAGAGTGTTTCAGTTTATGACTTGTTGCTGTAAATTGTATGGTCATTGTTCCAATGTTTTGATTGTGCCCAATACACAATTTCGCTATACTTCCAAACTTGTTGAAAGATTGGGCAAATGCATATTTCTATTATTATTGGAAATTTGTTTCCATCTTCAATCTCACTAATAAATTTTAACTATCTTTAAAAAAAATTCATAATTATTATAAAAAATAATTATACATATAATTAATTATTAAAATAATATTTTCATTTTCATGCCTAATCTAAAACACCCTTAAACTCCTCCAATTATAAAGACTCATTTCAAGTTTGTATTTTGCCAAAGGAAAGTTCCATACACCCACTATTGTAACCAATCATCAATTAATCAATTAATAATTATAAAATTATTAAATAATTATTAATTTATACCATTTATAAATATAAAATTATTTTGTTTAATATAAATTAAAAAAATGACATGTGACTAAATATTATTATCATGGGTTTTAATTTGAAGTTGTAGTTAATTTATTTAAGAAAAATGTTCCCTTAAAATAAATTAGTCTATAAAGGGAACCTTTTCCCATTCATTCACTTTTCTCAATCATTTAGATTATTATAGTGGTTAATAAAATGTGTTTTCTGCATTAGCTATTTAGATTTAAACTTTAAATCAATACTTAAGCAAATTATTAATTCTCAAAAGATACATTAGACTTGTGTTTGGCTAAACCCGCAAAATTACCCAATTCTAAAACACACAATAACAATTTCAAAATATGAAAGGTTGTATTTAGAATTAATTAAAATTATTATTAATTTAAATTGATTTGATTTAGAAATTAAATTTTATATTTGATATTTAATATAAAAATTAAAAATTAAATTGATTTAAAAATTAATTCTTATGTTTGAAATTTATTAAAAATGAATTAAATTTATTTTATTTTATTATTTTACATTTTTATCGTTATGAGATATAAAATAAAAAATCATTGATAGGAATCTAAGTCATTGAAATCTATTGAATTTTAAAAATTTAATCGTTTTCTGTTTTTTAACAATGTGAATGCAACATTTAATTTATAAATTAAATCAACTTTAATTTCCAAACACACTCATATAGTCTATTTATTTTTTCTTTTATATAAAAATAAAATACATTTATTAAATTGGAGATAAAAGTTAGAGTTAAACATGCATGTCATAAATTTGGGTTTAAAACTCATTATAAGACAGCATCATTTACATATGGTCGATACATTTTGAAAAATTCAAAAAAAAAATTAGAAAAAAAGTTTTTATGTACTAAATTAAAGATTTGATGTGAAAGTTAGCCTCGTAACGATGGAATACATGGATCAAAGAAAAGAAAAAGTTCAAACGCAAATAGTTAAAGGCAAATAACATATATACACCTTCGAGTCTCCAGATCATACTTAAACTTATACGTAAACTTATATGTCATGCTCTTATTGTTGGTTGGGGAAGCTGACAACCTAATAAGAAATTTAGGGGCAGAAACAAGTAACATCAGGTTAAACATTATTTTAAATGAATTTGATATATTTTTTAAATATAAAATTTGAGTATGATATATTTATTTGATATAGGTCATTTTTTAATATCTAATCTAATTTTTTAAAAGTATGACTTAACTTAAAAATCTATTTAAATGTCTATTTTACAATAAGTTCTTTAAATAAATAAACATATTTACATCTAAATAAGTTAATGAGATAAGTTAATGAGTTTAAGTCTTTTATATAGGTTAACGAACTTTGACTTAAAAAATATTATATTATTTATTAAATTAATTATATTATATAAATATTAACATTTCATAATATATATAAAATAATAATATATATAATTATAGGCTGATTTACTATGCCTAAAAAGTTTTTTTTTAAAGTTTAAAATTTAACTTATTTAATTAAATAGATTATTTTAAAAATCTTAATATATATTTTTTATTAAACAAATTAATTCAAGTTAAACTTTAAATAGATCAAATCATAAATTATCAACGTGTCATCTAGTCTATTTCCAACTCTAGTGGTGAAGACAAGATCAGCAAGTTAGGCCAAATAATGAGACTACTTGCCAAAAAATAGCAAAGCTAACTATCGAAATGCTTCTAGTGGTGTGCTTATAGGCTAGAATTAAGCATATTTATAGGCTAGAGTAATTTCCGAAGCCACTCATTCCATTCTTTAAACTTTGGAAAGTTGGAGGATTTTTTTTTTTGTGAATAACGGAAGTGATGTTGTTGTGTCGAAACTTGTATGCATTCTACCTACTTCCCAATTTTATTGCTTATTTATCATGTTTTAAGTGGTTTCTAACTTCTAAGTGATGTCTCACATGATAAGCACTTCTTTATCTAATCATGCTAAATTGTTTCCGCAATATGAATTCATGTATGTTAGTGTTAACACTTTTTTTTGGGGGGAATATATGTTACGATTAAGGAGCCAATAAGTTAAAGAAATTTATATCAAATGGATTAAGTGAATAATCATATTGATTTAAATTTTTAAAATATTAAGTGTATAGGTCTTTTTATTTGTATAATTTTTAACTTATTCAATCTTTTTTAATATAAAACTTCTCCGCATATTTTTAACTTACACTTAGGTTATGTTTGGTGCGTATGATATGTATAGTCTAAGATAAAATGATAAGATATATAAGATATGATAGTATAATTAATAAGATAAGACATAATCCTTTTTTGTTTGATAACAAAAGAATAAATTATTTGATTGTATATTTTTTTAAGATTAAAATATCTTTATAGCATAGAAGTTAAAAAATTAAAATAATAATAATAATAAAGCTTAATTTGGTAGAAGTCAAATTTTGTGTGGTTGGTGGTATTAAAATGAAAATTGATTGGGTGATGGTAGTGGTATCATTTTACATTTGGCCCTGGTATGAGAAGTTGTTAGGTGGTTATGGCAGGGTAAAATAGTATATTTATTTCGGTCAAATCAATGGTGGTGGCGGCAACCTATCAAATTGATAGCGGCGAAAAAATGGTGTTGAAAATGGTGAAATTTTAAAAATCAAATCATTTCTGGTATTTTTTAACGGCTAAATACAAAATTTAATTAAGTGGTTGGTTTGATGGTGGTGGTGGCGGCGGTGGTTGGTCTCATTTTTTTACATGGTGGCGGTGACGGTGGTGGTGGTGGTGATGATGGTGTGTTGGAGGTGGTGATGATGGTGGTGGTGGTGGTGGTAGTGGTGATGGTGGTAGTGATTTACTACCTCCTGGTGGCGTAATGGTAGAGGTGATAAAAATAAATTAAGGATAAGATTGTAATAAAAATATTATCATATTCTTTCAATATTTCAAATAAGAACAATAGAGTTATTCCCATCATGATAAGATAAAATGATCCACATAATTTTATTATAATATCGCTTAAATATATTAAATATTAAATAAAACTTAATAATATTAACTTATACTTATTATATCTTCTTTACACAATACACCAAACGTAACCTTACATTCCTAAAAATATAAGTAATGGTCTCACAAACCAATTTGACTATATAAGACGAAATAGTGTTGAGGAATGCGGGCACTAGGCATGTGATTCTTACTATTTACTACCTCCTTCCTAAAGGTAAGGTGAAATATCTCCACATTTTTTAATTTTACCAGTATTCCTTTTAATATTTCAAATAAGAACAATCAGCTCCCTCCATCACTAAGCCATCCAATTGGATTTGGAGACTAAAAGGAATAATGTGGCAAAAGAATCGATGATGTGCATATAACCTAGCGCATCATTTGTACCACTTGTGATTTGTAAATAGAAAAAATAATAGAAAACGAATATTAAAGAAGACCATGATCTTATTTTTATTGAAGATTCTCATAGGAGAAGAAACAAGTTTAATTTGGGCAGACCATCATCATTGAATTAAAAAAAGATAAGCTAAACTCAAATAGAACCACTTTACCAATTTGTTTAAGATTTGCGCTACATAAAATCATAAATATGTGATTTTTTTGGTAACTATATATATGATTTAATTGTAGCTAAGCCCAGCCACGGCTATTTTATGGGAATATTTTTTTAAAAATTTTCAGTATATCATATTTCAAAAATTATGTACTAAAATTCGCTGATTGTGATACAAGTTGGGTCAGTTTTGCAATTTTTTATTTGAAATTTTAAATTGCTATAATCCATTTATATATATATATATATATATAACCCCTCTCATTTGTACATTTTAAAAAATTACAATACTGTTACAGTAAAGAATAATGTTATATATATATATACTCACACACATATCATTTTATATCAATATAATTTTTACTATTTGACTATAACTTATTTTATTTCATTTTCTATATATCTATATATATTTTAATTCTGTTATATACTTTTAAGTGTGAGCATATATGTACACTTATAATGTAGATCAAGCTTTATCTTATAGGAAGTTACCTAACCTATTACAACTTCCTAACTTGTAATCAAATTTTTGTACATAAAATTTAAAGTGGACAGAGCATACTGAATATTTGTTTTTCTTTTTAAAGGCATTATTCCCATATACTAATAATAATAATAATAATTTGCATATATGAAAAAGGAAAATATTATTTGGACACTATTTTTTTTTTACAACAACATGACTTTGAATTCTCTTATGTTGTTAAATAACATGAGATGGACATGTTAAAGAGAAAAAGACACAATTTCTTTTAATATAACTAGTGGACCTTATAAGCAATAATGGTGGGTCATTACATGATAAAAATTTATGTTCATCTATCTCTAACATGATAACCATATTCATGAGAGGATCCAAATCCGTGTTACACCCACTCTTTTGGGAAAAGAAAAAGAGAGCATCTCTCATAGTTAGGACTTATATTTGATTCCTTGTTGTTAGTCATGACAACCATTACTTAAGAGGGGGGTGAATTAGGTGATGACTAGTTTTAATGTAACTTTTATAAATTATGTATTTTAAATCATTCAATTAATAAATGCAACAGAATATGCACAACAAATGTATAGCTATTATAAATTACTCAACTACAACTTGAGGTATATGGTAAATCAAGCAAATAAGCTAAATATCAAGTTCAACTTAAGTATATATAATTAAAGCGCAAATGTAAAGAAGATAGAGTTGAGAGAAGCAAACATAAGGTTTATCCTAATTCAGCCATTAATCTACTTATGACTTACGTCCAGTCCTCAAGTAACCGCTAGAGATTTTTCACTATATCTTCAAGCTTCAACAGGTGCTTGACAATCTTTACAATTGAGAGCACTCAACACACATTGGGATATCTCACCCTTGTGCTTGAGCTTCAAACATGAATACCTCACTCTTTACAACTTTTGAGGGATGCCTCACCCTCAAAAGATACCTCACCCTTTACTAATTTTAAGAGATACTTCACTCTCTAAGGGATACCTCACCATTTACTCAAGAGGGATACCTCACCTTCTCAAAACAAAGATTAAGATGAAGATAAAGAATATAAATTCTCACAATAATAGATATACAACTTGAAGAACAAAGTATAGATGATATAACACTCTCTTAATAGTAGATAATACAAATTGAAGCACTATGGATATAAAGGATTCATACTTTAAAGGTCAAAATATGATTTTGATATTTCAAGGATCAAGTATAGTGTTCTTGTGTCTCTTGAGTTGTAAATACTTCAAATATCACTTATATATAGAGCTCAAATGATAAAATAGCCGTTGGTAGTATTTAGAAATGATTTTTTATGAAAACTAGCCGTTTATAGCTATTGGGAATGTTTCTGGCCACTTGGTAATCGATTACAAGCTTAGTGTAATCGATTACAAACTTTCTGGGTACTTTGTAATCGATTACACATTTCCTATAATCGATTACATGGCTTCTGTCAACGTTGTAATCGATTACAGGACTTGTGTAATCGATTACAACATTTCTAGTTTTGAAAAACTGACTTAAAAATGTCATAACTTCTTCATTTCTTATTCGATTAAAGCGAATGACCATTCATTGGAAATATCTTTGAGTATATTTTCATATGAAAGAAGTTTCAGAACCAAACTCAAAGTATTTTGAAAGATATGATCAAATTAGTAACTAAATGTTAGTTTTGCAAAACATAAACTTGACTGTTTTTGAAAACTGACTTTAAATGGTCATAATTTCTTCGTTTTTTATCCGTTTTAAGCAAATGACATTCATTGGAAAGATATTTGAGTCTATTTTTATATGCAAAAAGTTTCACAACAAAACTCAGTATTTTGAAAGTTATGATCAAAAGAGTAACTATATGTTAGTTTTGCAAAACACAAACTTGACTATTTTTCATAGATTTGAAATACCACCAAGACTAACTTTCCAAAAACAGTTTGTTGAGCATTTAAACATTTTATAAATACTTATAAATATGTTTAAAACTTGTTTAAGTTTAGTGTGATTTCTTTTTTACTTTTACACAAGATCTAAGTCCTATAAGCTATTCTTGAAGAACATTGGGACTTGATCTTTTGCCATCATCAATTCTTGATGTAATCCAAGCTTCCAAAGAAAATATTCTATTCAAAACTTGTAAATGCTTGGAACACCTTTTCATTCTCATCCTTCTTGAGTTGAGCATAGTTGTGATTTTTTTACTTTCTTGTTTGTAATGCTCGTTCTTGGTACTTGGATTATCCTACAAAATATTGCTCACTTAAACAAACATAGTTAGTCCAAAATCATAACTCAATATCTTCATATGCATGATTCATAAATATATAACTCTAGTTAGTCTAACATGCATATAAGACTTTCATAGACACATCCAAATAAGATATTTATCAATTACTACTAGATATGCTCTATGTAGGATGCAACAAAGAATATTTTGCACATTTTTATTTAAGTGGAATCAAATCCAATATTAATTCATTAAGACTCATATAAACCATTATTGGATATATTATATGAAAAATGTTATATATATCTCATTGCATGATTATTAAGTGAAATATAACTAGATAAAATACATAATCATGCATGATACAATATATCTCATTAAGCACATCTATGTAATATGATCAACAGTCTTTTGTGATGCATTTGTCATTTATTAAGCACAACTATAAAGCATAAGCATCATTCTTTTTATATTGTATTTGTCATCATCAAAACTTAACATATTAAATCATTGGGACAAATCTATTTTCACACTTGTAAACCTTGTTTGGGGGCGGGGGCGGGGGGAAGGGGGAGGGCAGGAGGGCACTCCTAACCCAAAAGAGAGTTGGGATCTCGGAGCAAGTGACATGTGTTTGTAATCGTTTTAACTCCTTTTAAAAAATAATGTGTACAAAAAAAGAGAGAGAATAAGCATTAAAAGGTGGATCCCTATCTTTTGTTTACTTAAAGAAAAAAAAAAGGGGAAAATTTGGGAGAAAAAATACAAATATCAATGTCCTATGAAAAAGGAAAAAAGTATAGAGACCCTTGAATTTTGATTTTTTTGTAAATTATCACCGTAAATTTTAAAATTTTCAAATTAATCCTTGAATTTTAGTTAATGTCTTAATAGATCATTTAGTAATTTAGATCTCTTAATTTACTAACAATAATACTTGAATAATAATATTTTATTTATATTAATATTAATTATGAATTTTGTTAAATAATTAATTTAAATTTTATTTTAAATATATTTTATTAAAATAAAATAAATAAAAACATTTTTTAAAATAAATAAAATATATTTATAATTAAATTTTAATAAATTAATTAATAAACAGTTATAATTAATATTTATATAAATAAGATATTATTGTACAGCATTACTTTTAATAAATTAATAAATCTAAACTAAATAAATAATAAATTAATTTTTAAAGACTGGTGGTGGTGATTTTTTTTAAACAAAAAAAAAGTTAAAGTTCTAGGAACTATATTCTCTTTTACGTATGAAAAATAATAATGTTACACATTCAGTGGACCATTGTATTTGTAGTGTCCTTAGTCCTTACCACCGCTTGGCCCAATTTCATTTCAATTTGAATACAAAAGACAAAACAGGAGTATAGGAGCTTATCAGAAGCCGATGTAAGGGAGTGTTGGGTGCGACAGAATTTGTGTCGGTGTCACTGTCACTGTCACTGTCGCTGTCGTGTGTAGAGGCCAAGAGAAAGAGAAGGACTGCAACCACACAACAAAAGAGAAGGGTGCACTAACATGGTTTTCTCTGCTTGATGCTTCCATCACCATCTTATCTTCACTGCAGGGTGGGTTCTCGTTCTCCTTCTTCTTCAAATGACAAATAGCTCTTATTTTTCAGTAACCGACCCACCTCTTATGATGGGTCCATATTATTAGCTTGGATTTATGGGTGGAATTGCCTCCACTCCAGTGACCACCCATTATGCCCAAGTAGAGAGGGTATTGAAATCAATGACCTTTTGGTCACTTGGTTGATTTACTTGGATTACCTAACAAGAATAAAGGGCCCCTTGATTTCAAATGCTTATTATACCTTACACGAATAAGGTAGTAAAATTTACATGAATAAGGTAGTAAATTGTCTCTAAAACTCAAGTTTGATTTTGATAGCAGGAAACTGTCCCCAGAGTAGCTACCAAACGCCCTTATTTTTTCCTCAATATTTTGGAGTTATCATCTATTTTGCGCTTTCCAAGTCCAAATTTTTTTTTGTTCGATCTCTTCTCTTGTCATGCTTATGATATGCAGTTTTGGATGCTTTCATGGTAATACCGTGAATTTTATATTTTTTACCCCTTGGCCTTCCATATTACATTGTTTGGCAATTGAATATATATGCCAGTGTCTTGGGTTTCACAGGAGTGTATCCTCATTCATTTTCTGTTTTGGTGTATCTGGTTGGAGCAGAATGCATGCATTTTCAATGCCGTTTATCTGCTATTACATACATGGGATAGGGTTGTGTTTCTGGCCTTACTTATAGGTGTTTTGTGCCTGGTTTTCAAGTGTGTTTCCCTAACTGATGTGCTGAGAGGTTAGACAGCTTTGTCCATTTTTTTAGCCTTCTGGGCTCACTCTTTTTTCTTTTAGTTTGTTTGTTTAGGAGGATGTATTTTCCTGTAATCTTACAAAAAATATTCTTTTATAAAAGTTTAGTTTAAAACATATACTAAACTTCTTATGAGTTGATTATACATTTATGTGAGAGAAAATTTGAAGTAGAGAATTATGGGAATTGGTCACTTTGAAATAGTAGGACTAGGAAATTTACATTTTTTGATGCAGTATTCATTATCATTTTGTTTAACAAACATGTAATTTGTATGAACAGAAGAGGATAAGGATAAGGATAAAGGATGGAGAGAGAAACAATAATACGTTAAGGGAGTTTGAATGTCTCTCCAGTTTCCATCCTTATGATTAGTTTGATTTCTGCTTGTAGATTTCATCTTGGGAGTCTAATGCTCCTTGAATGGTTCGTTTTGTCTGTCGGACACAATAGTCAACCTTAATGAACTGTTACAAGTGAAAAGACCTCATAGAGCTCTTATTAGTTATTCCAGAATTTTGTGAGATATGTTACAATATTTTTGAGATTCATAGTCATTTGTTCTTTATTGCCCTGTTGCTTGGAAGTTGGAACTCATGGTGTAGGCCGTTTGGTTTTTGATGGGAAGGGAAACCGGGTATGCCCTCCACCTTGGCATGATTTCTGATTTGTTGTGGAAGGGTTTTAAGAAGAAAAATGAGAGTAGGTTTCTATGGGGTTGTGCTTTGTATGCCATACTGATGGGCCCTTAACACTTGAGTATAAGAGAAGGGAAAGGAAGAAGGAGAATGGGCTAGAGAGAGTAATGAGGGGCAGCAAGGAGCATTTATAGCTAGTGGGAGTGGAGAGTAAACAGGGGGCAGCAAGGAGAATTTATAGCTAGTGGGAGTGGAGAATAAAGAGAGACAACAATTAGCATTTAACTAATGGGGTTATGGCAAATGAATAGGCACTTAGTCGAGAGAATAAATAGGAAAGTGGAGGAGGGGAGAAGGCATCCAATCATTTGAGTAAAGAATTGGGGCCTTTGGACAGGGAGGAAGCATACCCTCAAAGCTTTGTTCTGTTTTATGTTTTTCAGTATAATCAAGAGGGGTTTTCCCTATTGTAAGGAGTTAGACTCCATTGTTTCTTTCTCAGTAAAACCGGTACCTATCACCTACTTTGATCTTTATAAACAGAAACACAAGAAGTTTTAGAAGTAGGTTAGGTTTTCTTTGCTGTGGGATAAAATTCTTCATCGTACTTCACTTTGCTATATTATTGCTATTCAGTGCATGGCTTCTTCAAGGGGATTCTACTAGTGAATATTTGGAGGTACTAGGGGGTCATGGTTATTTTTATTTATAGAGCTGGAGTTTCTCCCTGTATTATCTTTTGTTCTCTCTTTTAGGAGGATTAATCTTTTAAATATTGTAGACTTTAACTACCCACTGACTGGAGCTACTGAGTTGGTGTGGCTCAATCAACTCAGACATATTATCTAACCTAGGTAGTGGCATGTATAATATTAGAGATTAGAGAAGTATGGATTAATATTTATTTAGAGAGTGGAATGCAACTAGCTGCCCATGGTTTTTCCTGTATTAACTTTTGCACTGCATAAGCTGCTAAGTTTATCTAATGGGGAGTTGTTAGGACGTAGGAATATTTAATGCCAATAATGCATGTCATTCTCTCAGGATAAACGGAGAGAAAGGAAAATAATAGTTATTGCTACTTGAGTTTGAATATTTGTTAATTGTGAAAATAATGTTGATAAAATAGTATGATAATTTTGCGCATGTCCCTGGAAGTTCATATCTCAGGTATATCCCCATTTCTCTTATCTGCTTTCTTTGCGAATTGGGGATGTTTCCCATTTTAGTTTCTGGGAAGATGTTTGGTTGGGAGAGTCTTTTTTTTTTAAATATTTTCCCCTGCCTTTATCATCTCTCTAACTTGCAGGATGTCCCTATTTGTTGATTTTATTCTTCTTCCCAAGGTTTCCATTTCTCTTGGAAAAATTAATCCTTTTTGGTGCATGACCAATAACTATATAAATACTCCTCAAGCCTGTATCCCCGTTCTTTTGACACCACAATCACTTTTTTTGGTGCTAATGTATACTTATTTCTCTGATAGGAACCCCCAAGAAAAATGGGCATAAGGTTTATTCTAGAAAGAAATGTTTGGGCAAAATGAGAAAAAATAAAACAAACAGGGCTTTAATTAACTAACTTGGGTAGTGGGGTGAAGATTCTAGAGAAAGGGTATATCTTGTGGGTTGGTTATCATACGGGGGTTAGGATTAGGCTTGGACTAGAGAATTGAGTGCTCTCTAATTTGCTCATCCTTGTTTCTTTTCTTTGAATTCCTATAGTTGTTTTTTCAGCTGGATTGATATCATCTTGATATCAACTAGAAGATCATCAATATATCATTGTTTTATCCATTTTCTGTTCTCTCTTCAATTGGTATCAAAGCTATACGATCTGGGAAACTTGGAAAACACGAGATCTGGAGTTTGGAAGGATTTGTGGAAAACTTGAATACACAGAAAGAACTTTAACTCATCCCAATCGAGGTGCAAGAGGACTGGAAAATAATACGAGCTCCACTGATGGTTGGTGTCGAAGAGAACTCGTGAGTCTCCCCATCGGGATTGGGAGTGGTCTCGGATACAGAAAGAAATCAAGGGGAGTCTCCTCCCGAAGAGTTTATATGTAAAGGAAGGAGTACTCAAGCATTTCGGCCAAAGTATGATCCAAATCTAATCCCCGTATAATATGATAAGCGGAAGAACCGAATTAGAGATAGAGGCCGAGAATGCAAAGGAAGTGGTCGATTAATATTTGCGGGGGAAATTTATGGAGGAGAAATGTGAAGAAAGAGGCGGTGCAACTAGCTGTCCATGGTTTGAGTCATCCTGTGGGGGATTAACTTCGAGAAGGATCGAGCCACCATGCACAAAACTAAAGTGGTCCGGCCAAGTTTATCTAATGGGGAGTTTGTTCCCATGCGACGTAGATCCCAAGCAATATTCTCCACTAATGCCAATCGTTATACAGCAACCAAAGGAACAATGGCAGGGATGGCTGCTGCAACGAGAAGCAACGTGAATGGGAAGGAGCAGGAATGAGGGGCAGGAAAGGGATTACAGAAATTAAATCCACTTTTTGACCTAATGGGCCCAGCCCAATTGAATGGGCAAATTACAGGGGTTTTAAAGATGAAGGCAGAGAGAAAATTGCAAAGGCTGGGCTCATTTTTTAACTTAAGGGGCCAGACCCAATTCATTAAAGAAGGAGACCAGGCCTTTTTGGACGGAATACTAAAAGATGGAGCTATGTGATAAAAATTCTATCAGTTGCTCTCTGTTTTTGGTGCCCCCACGCATGTTCCAAATGGAATAGTTCATATCCGGTCCCAAGCCAGTTCCCGGTCATGTTACTGTTCACTGCACTTTATGAGAAAAATGGTGACCTTTCTTTTTGGAGCACAAAGGATCTGGGGGCAGAATCTGCTTTCAAAATTCTGTTATCAAAGGATGGGATGAAGGTGTGATTGGTATGCAAGTTGGTGAAGTTGCTCGTCTCCGGTGCTCTCCTGATTATGCTTATGGTGCTGGTGGTTTTCCTGCTTGGGGAATATAGACCTTCAGTTTAATGGGTCAGTGGGACCCAGGTGGAAGTGAAAGGGCTTCCAACATCAATTGGTCATTATGCTTCAAGCAATACCCTTTTTGTTTCCCTGCTACAAAACCCCTTTCATCAGAACACGTCTCTACTGTCATCCTTTTTAGCTAAAAAAAAAAAAAAAAGCTGCAGCCAGATGATCCCTATTTTGATTAAATGGCATTTCTATTTTTGGAAGTTCTTGGGAACCAATGACCTCCCAAGAGAATTTTCCATTTCTCTTGAAAAAATTAATCCCCAAGAAAAATGGGCAGCAACTTTTATTCTAGGTGTTTGGGCAAAATGACAAACAGGGCTTTAATTGTAACTAACTTGCTATATTCTGTTGAGAAAAGGGTATATCTTGTAGGTTGGTTAGCATACTTAGGCTAGGCTTGGACTTGGGATAGAATTGAATCAATTTGCTCATCCTTGTTTCCTTTGAATTCCTAGTTGTTTTTTCAGCATTTCCTGGATTGATATCATCTTGATATCAACTAGAAGATCATCAATATATCATTGTTTTATCCATTTTCTGTTCTTAATTTTCTGGTACCTATCACTCTCCTCCATTCAATTCCATTATTATTATTATTTTAGATTAAAGCACATCATTTAATTTTCTTTCCCTTATTTGTCTAGACAAGTTATATTTCCATTTATTTTTGTTCCTTCCGATTACTAGGCACAGCCTTACCCCTCCATTTTCTTCAATCTTACACATAAATGATGCTGCAATTCTAGGTATGTTTCAATAGGCGGATTGAAATGTAAAGAATTTTGATTTCAACTTTTCAGTTCAAGATCAATAGGGAGGGATAGAGTTTTTAAAAATTTTATTCATATATGGATTTAAGTGTTTGAATTAAAATTTTTGTGGTGAAACCTAAGTGAAGCATACTATCTTAAATCCTATTTTGGAATCATTCCACTAAAATGTGGAATCCTTTCAATTCAAAATTCCATTCTCATCATAGCTGAAGAGACAATGCAAAGATTTACATATGCTTTAAAAAAATTTATACATATGGTGTCTGATGCAGCATATAGCCATTAGAGATGCCCAGCATGTTTCTTTTCAGAATGTACATCTAATTATATATAGATGTGATTCATTTTATTGAAGCTGTTAGTCTGCTACAACAATCTTTAGGATTTGGGACACAGACTAAGAATGAAATGTATCAATCTAGTGGTTGTGTAAATTGGCCTACTACATCAGCAAATGTTGATTGAACTTGTTACTCTCTTTTGTTTTCCCCTAGTTATTTAATTTTGTTTCTTTCCTGGACAATGTCAATGATGAACTATGATTTGCCTTTAGGAAGATGCATGAAATCTCCACTGTCGATGGTTTTGGGGTGATAAGTGAATGCATGGCAGAGATGATTAAGTACGTGGCTAATGAACCATCTGTTGGGCTTTTCTTTATCCAACATCATACTCAAAATGCAGTGCCCAATGTCATCAAAGTTAAGAAAAATCTTGTTGAGAAGTCTCATGAAACAACTTTGCACACAGAAGATTTGGAGGACTCTATCACAATGGTTAGATCAATGAAAGAGTGTGGATTTCCCATGGCTGATGAGATGATTGGAGAGATTAAAAAATCTCTGGTAACTATGACAACAAAACAACCAATAAGAGGGTTAATCCATCGGTCGGCATCAAGTTCTCAGACAGAAAGAGCTAGTTTTTGGGGTAATACTGCATTTTATGCCCAGGAGGGCAGTGAAAAAGGGAGTAACTATTTTTCAAGTGTTTTTAAGTCAGCAAAACAAAAGGCTAGCAGTCTCAAGTGGCCACAGCTTGATGTTAGGGGATCAATAGATTCCAAGGGTGAGAAGCCACAGATGTACCCTAATTTGCAATTATCAGTCACATCTGTGAGCACTTCTTCATCTTTACAGGGTACTGAAACTGATGAGTTGCCCGTATCATCAAGCCAGGTTGAAGATGAATCTAGACATGAACAGACTGATATTAGTGATATTGGCAATAAGTTATTGTCAGTATCAGAAAATTATGATGATTTCAAAGCTAATAAAGAAGCTAAACTAGAGGAGTGGCTGGAAGGAGCTAGCAACTTTAACGATAATTGCGGTACAGGTGATGAGGAAAGGTGTTAGCTTGGCTACACTTTGATACAAAGCTTCAGCCTGTATACACTGTTGTATAATATCTTACTGTCTCTGATTAGTGATTATAAATAAAATGTAATGCTGTAAAAATGTTATTTGAACAAACATGATATTGTATGGGGTTAATCACGTTTGATACTGCATTCCTTCTACCTGAAACTTCAATATTGATTTCCTTATGTCGACCAAGGTGGCAAAAATTAAGGTGGTTTTCAAGAATGGTGAGAAAATAAGACTTGGAGAATAGTTAAATGCTTGATTTATAGAAGGCTGAGTTTTATGATGACATGTGTTTTTATGGCTTATATGATGGTTGATTATATTCCCAAAGAGAATAGAATGGATGAACTGAAGTTCAAATGGGGTACACTAGGTTCATCCTTTCTATAATTTGCCTTTTTATGCTTAGGGAGAGTTTTGAGAATGGCTGGGCATATAGGGTTATTTCATTGTAAAATGTGATTATCTAGTCAAAATAAACAATTTTTTTGCGTTGTTTATCATTGTTATTCTTGTACATGAGGAATGAGGATAACTACGATCAATTAATTCATGTCTTTTCCTTCCTGTCAGAATGGCATTGAGGACGACTGAGTTCAACTGGTATGTGGTTGACTCTCTTTGCCACCTAGTATGAAGATTTTTGTACACTATAAGATATTTGCAATTACAAGTAAGAGACCATCTTCAATTTATTGATCAAATGCACCAAGGATGATCCACTCAAAGACCACAACTCCATACCATATACAACCAAATAAGACAGGTACCTCGAGGCTGATATATGAAATTTAGATAACAGCTGGTGCCTTTTTTGACTTAGGATCATGGAGTTTCACGGGCCAATGTCCTCTGACATTGTGATCAGGATCTTGGATCTAATTGCATGATGATGATCTATTTATTAACAAAATATATTAAATACTATATTTCTTACAAATTAGAAATTACCATCATTAAACAAATGTTAAGAAATATTGGATTATATCCCACTGGGGATCCAAAGAAAGAATGATACATCAGACTACTCTACTGAGGATCCAACTGAAGCACAGAGAACAAGTTAAATGGCATCCAAAGCCTTTCTGTTATTAAATATGAAAAGTTTGTTTATTAAAAAGTAAAATCATATATCAGAAATTCCCATTGAATAGCGTAGTAGAGTGCTGGCTTATCTTCTTATTGCCCAAATATAAGAACTATGTAAATAAGTAATTCAAGAAAAATTATAACGATCCAGTTATTAGATATGTGATATATCTCACCTGTTACGTGAAAATGGGTCATCCACCCATTGTACAAAAACAAATTAAAATGAGCAAGGAGGAAATATTAACACAAGCACACTTGAAAATTTAAGTTTTATGATAACATTCTGTTGTTATTATTATTATTAATTTATTAGTGTTAAAAAAGCTTGTGATGCCAGCGTGATCAAGTGCACGAGCTCCCACCATTATAGGGCTTGGGGGAAGCTGATATATATGCAACCATACCATGGGAATAGAGAAGCTCATAATACAAACCACCATTGTAGTTTGCTAGTCATACTAGCAACCTCTTAAGCTCCCTCCCTTTGGTGTTTCGTTGCATATCAACTGATAGTAGCTCCTATTATGTAGTCTTTTTGTGATTTATTGAGTGTTTTAAAATAAACTCCACAAACTCTTTCAAATTGACTGCTAGTCATGACAGTTAATTTGAAGATTTAGTCCTTTCCTTATCATAGTAATTTGACCTCATATTTTAATTTCTTAGGTATGCTTTTTTCCATGATGTTTTTATTTTGCAGGGTCGTTTTCTTTAATGGGACATATGATTGCTGTTCCAAGCAACGAATTACCTTTCAACCCTACACCTTTGGTACTATTCTTTGTCACTAAAGATGCTATGTTTGTTTATGAGAAGCTATGGCAACACCTATTTCTTAGTTTTTTTTTTAAATCTTTTTTAGTACATTAGAAAAAAAGAGAAAAACTAGACCTAGCAGTGAGTCATTGAGCCACCAAAAGACTCCCCAAACCTTTTTATTTAAATTAATTTTTTAGTACTTAAAATATGATATTTATCCGGTTATATATAAGTGTAATTTACTGTTCTTATTTATCGTATGTAAATTAAAATAAATATATCATATATAAATATGAATAAAATGTCATTTAAATGTTATATTTTAAGTGTTTAAATAATTAAATTTTTTTTTTTTACTATATGTGATTATATCCAACTTTTAAAAACTTGAGCCCGTGTAAATTGAGCTACAACCTTTAACTATTCCTCATTCACTCGTACTAATGTTTATGTTGCCATAGCATCATCAATACCTAACAGTTTATCACAGGCTCTGCCACGTGCCCCAATGGCATCTCATCTCCTCCAGCTAAGCTAAATGAATAAAAGCACAGACACCATAAATTCCCAGGTAATGAGTACATTGACAGACAAAGTATATAAGTAATGTTTTTGTGGCATGTATCACGGAATACGCACCCTTTTGAAGGGTCACCACCCCAAAGAGACGTTCTATTGTTGGTCGGTTAACACGCGCCATAAAATCTTATGGGTAAGTTGTCAATTTTCTTGATTATTATGAAGATGTCGCACTACCTTACCCCCTAACGGTAGGGACATAAATTGAATTAATTAATTATAAAATTTATTTATTTATATATCATTAATCATAAATTTATTAATTATTTGTTTAATTGATTTCATCACTTATAATAAATAATACAATAATTATTTTTCTAATTGAATTAATTTATAGTTTGTCACATTACTTGTTAGTACCAAAATCCTTTAGAGATAGTATGTGTATTGAATCCCCAATTATGAAATCCTGTGCAATGTGTATGTAGATGTACTTGACATCAAAATAACATTTTAAGAAAAAGGAAAAAATTACTGTCTATCATATTTATTAACCAATTTTTAAATGTGATTGTACAATTATTGAAATATAGTTACTTCACTATACTTAATGATATTTATAAAAGGGATTTGTTAACCATTCTTATAAATAAATCAATAATTCTTTTGGACATTTCCTATCTCAAATTGAGTTATAATTTAATTTAGTTAATTAAGATGTGGTTGTAGTTATTTAAAATAGAGGAACAATATTTCAACTATATTATAAAATCACAAGTCCAATTTATTAATGCCATTAAATTAGGTTATTTCTTATTTTATCCACTGATACATATAATTTGGGAACATAGTAGGTGAAAGGTTTCTTTTAGAATTTGAATTCTCAATTTAATTAAAAAAGTGTATATCATATATATTCGTAATGAAAACTCAAAACCAACCGTAATGCAACAACTCCTTTTAGTTTTTAGAGTGGATTCGTACACTTGAAGCAAAATTCAGCAATTTATTTATTTTCACAATTATTGCTTACTATAATTTAAGAAAAAATTAATCATAGACCTCTTTTAAGGGTGTATATACTATTTACACTCTTTTTAAAGGTGTGTGATTTAGTGAGAGAAAATGATAAGAAAAAGTATGTATGATGAATAATATTAAAAAGAGTATAAAAAGTGATATGAGTAAAAAATGGATAAAAAAATTAGAGTTGTATAATTTATTTATATTATTAGAGTATTATTATCCCTCAAAACACAAGTAGTACGACCTAAGTGATGAAGAGAACTCAATCCAAAAGATTATTTTATTGAGTGTTAGAACTTCATAATTTAAGTACTACATTGAGTTTTCTTACTTACTCATTAAGAGTGTTCATAGTCCAATTTGGATCGATTTTGAATAAAAAGTCAATTGATTCAAATAATGCGATTTACATCAGTTAGTATTGGATTGATTTAATTTAGATTTTGAAGTTGATCCTATCTAAACTAATTCTAATTGTTTGGATTGGATCGATTTAATCATTTTTTGTCAAAAAAAAATTTTAAGCCTAAAATTTTGTAAGCTATAAGGAACTTGGGCCAATAAAAAGAAAAAAAGAAGATACAAAAGTAAATAAAAGATAGAAATGCTTCATTTAACATGCATAAAACAATATTTGATTGAAAGCAACATATGGAATAAGAGAGAAATATGTGAGAAATTAAAATTACTTAATAAAAGTATAAATTCAATAATAAAAATTATATTATATAATATTAATCGATTTGAATTAGATTGGATCAATTATAAAAAGTAAAACTAAAAACTGATCCAATCTAATTGATTTTCAAAAAATTAAACCACAAACAACTAAATTTATTAAATTTTAATTAGATTTTAGTTTTTCAATTTGAATTGGATTTGAACACCCCTTACTGAGTGTGAACTCACAACAATTTATTTTGGTAGTTTAGTGTGTTAGGTTTTGATGTTGATAAATATGTCATAAACAAATGACTATTATATTACATATACGTCTTTAACAAATCATACATAATTATATATTCTATCTTGTTACATGTTAAATAAGAATATGTAAAGGAAAATTAATGATAAGGATCTTTAAGGAGTAATGTTTAATTTAAAGAGATAAACAAAGTTAAAATTATTAAGAAAAACCATTCAAATTTTAATTAGAGAGAATAACTATTTAATCACATGTGAAAGACAATAATACCCTTAATGAGTAACTATTAGTTGCCTTTTATTGAATAATTATTAGTTGCCACCAAATGATCAACAGTTTCAAATTAAGTTCTATACAAAAAAAATTAACAAATGATTATTACTTTTTACTAAGTGATTATTTATTGTCACTGAGTAGCTAATGTTTCAAATATAGTTTAACAAAAAAAATACATAAAATTAGAAAGAAATTTGAGAATGGTTATTGCCTTTGATTGAGTAGTTATTAGTTATCACTAAGTGACTAATTGTTTCAAATTAAGTTCTATATGAAAAAAATTTGTGAATGATTACTATTTCTTATTGAGTGGTCATTTATTGCCACTAATCAGTTACTAATATTTCAAATGAAATTCAATATATAAAATACATGAAATTATGAAGAAATTTATAAATGACTATTATTTTTTATTGAGTGATCATTAGTTGTCACTGAGTGACTAACTGTTTGAAATTAAGTTTTATATGAAAAAAGTTTGTGAATGATTACTACTTCTTATTGAGTGATAATTTATTGTCATTAAGTGGTTAACATTTCAAATAAAGTTTAATATATAAAATACATGATATTATGAAAAAACTTATAAATGACTATTATATTTTATTGAGCGATATCATTTGTTACTAATAAATGTCTAACTTTTCAAATAAAGATTTTATTAAGAATAATTTTGACTTCTAAGTAAAATTTAATTATCAATCTCTTTAATTAAAATTTGAATGGTAATTTTTAATAATTTTAATACTTTTTTATCCCTTTAAATTAAATATTATTTATCCTCATAATTAATTTTTCCAATATGTAATGAGATATATATATCACATCATTTACAGTATATTTAATAATAGGAAGTTTCTATAGTACCTTTTATTTTTATAAGGAAAATCCAAAATAGTTATTTATTTATTTTACCAAAACTCAAGGATTGATGAGTAGTTTTTACCACATTATTTCATTTAACAACATTGTTGAATTCTTTCAAAATTTTGGTTATTTTATTATCTAGATTTTTTTACTAATTTTTTTGACAAAATGATATGGCATACTTGTTGACTCTTAATTTAATTCATATCATTTTATTCCATCCAATAATTATCATTTAATTGTATCAAAATTCTTGTCTTTTTTTTTTTTTTTAATTTTTCAGAATATCATTCATCTATTATGTAAGAGAAATTAATATCTCAAAATATAATCAAGTGTCTAAACATAAATTATTTTCAATAATATTATTTATACCCATAAATTTTAATATTAAACCTAAAATTAAATATTTAAAAGACTCAAATCTTTTTTACTCATAACAGAACACGTTTGATAAATTCTTGATATTTTATTATGATTGTTTAGCACCACTCTTTTTGTAAAGGTACTTATACCTATGATCAATTAGTGACTATTACCTAATTATGTGTCCTACAGTATGCAACGATGCGTCCTTAAAATCTTCCAAAATAATAGTACAAAAATATCCTTATAATGTAACCAAAGAAAAAAACAAAGTTTGCACTTTCGAAATCAAAGCACCTTAAACTTGGGAAAACTAAGAAGAAGAGAACCAATAATCTATATCTATATAATAATTAAAATATTTAAATAATAATCACTTTTGACTTTTTCCACCCTTACAAGCTTAAAAAATGACATTGACTTTGCCTATTTTAAAGTACAAACACATAAACATTTCCTGGTTCACTTTCTGACATTTGTCACCATTCTATACTCTTTCGTTCTCACCATTTGACCATATATAATCACACATACATCACATGGTGACATTACAGTTTCAACCCCACACGTGACTCCTGTAACGTAACCGCTTCCCCAACCAAAATCTTAAATAACCGTTTTCCCTTCAACTAATCACCGTTCTGCCGCCGCGCTTTTTCTCTCTTCTCTGTTCTCTCTCGTTTTCTGTAACCGCCATGACTCGCCTGAGAAAACTCGGTGCCGTCGCCGGAGCGGCCATCGGTGGCGCCGTGATTCTCTATAATCCTTCAATTTCTGCTAACGACTACCGAGGAGGGTCCCGCATCGAAGCACTCAGGAAGAGGGTGCACGACCCGAACGCCGTCGTTCCGTCGAGGGAGGCGCAGCAGTCGGCGCTGATGACCGCCAGCAAGGCGAACCCTCTCGACGTCCTCGTCATCGGCGGCGGCGCCACGGGCTCCGGCGCAGCGCTCGACGCCGCTACCCGTGGACTCCGGGTCGGGCTCGTGGAGCGCGAGGATTTCGCTTCCGGAACTTCGTCACGATCCACGAAGCTCCTTCATGGAGGTACAAATGTGCTTATTAGGAGTGGTTGCAATGAATTATGGATGATTGAATTTGTGTCACTGATGCTTCAGCAGTGATATCAAATTTTCATCGTTTTGTTTTATTTTTATTTTTTATTTTTTTGGGTAGTGTTATAACTTCAATGTGAATGGATCAACATTTTTTTTGGAGTCTAATTTTCAATTCTCTCATTTGGTTGCTTTTTGTGTAATGTGTGTGAATAATGTATTTTGATGATTGATGAATTGGAAAATGAATCTTGTAAAGTAAAGATAATGGCAATACTGCACATTATGCTGTAGATATGCACATGGAACAACATTGGTGTCATGATTCTAATTCAACGCTATTGCTTTCTCTTTTCCTCTCTATTTGCTTTGTGTAAACCATTCATGATACACCTAACAGCTTAAGCTTTTAAGAAAGTTAGTCTTTAACATGGTATTATAACTATTAGAGCTTCTATGATCAAGTGGTCCCCATTCTTCTCAGAAAAGTTGAATTTTAGCACATGAAAAAAATAGGCATATATGCATTGTCCACGCTTTAAGTCCAAAGAGCTCTTATGTGAGGGGCAGGTTAAATAAAAGACCATTCACGAACCCCAACTTCAGCTTTTAGGAGAGTTGGTCCTTGATACTTTGTTTTATTTGTTTTTTTATTAGAATTTTAATTCTTTTCCCTTTAGCCTTCAACTACACCTAGTCAAAGTGAGGTTTAAATGCTCTAAATCTAAACTCTTGTTTTCCCTTTCTTGTCGAGAACAAGAAGCAAATGGGGGCCATATAAGGCCTTTGAAAATGGGGAAAGAAAAGAAGAAAATGAGGAAGAAGAAAAAGTAGGGAAGAGATGCCAAAATGATTGACATAAATCACTAAAGGTTAAACACCTATGAGTTTATCAAATTTCCTTCTGAATCAAGTTGGCTACTGACTACAAGTGTTTTTTTAGATCATCCTGTGCGTAGGTTTTCAGTTGGTGTTCTTCCATGTGTTGATCTGACCTCTTGATAATCTTTTTCATGATATGAATATTTATGTCTATATGCTTATTGTTATTCTTATCGTTTTTATTATTTTTGCTTTTATTGTTATCATCATTTACTCAAATATTTGTATGGATAAAGGGTACATGCTATGGTTGCAATAGAAAATGCAGCAAAGATTGTGGAGATCTTTTAGGCATGAAATATTTGTCTGCATGATGAATATTTATGCGATTCTTTGAAAGGGAATATAGATAGAATAAATATGATTTTGAATTAGTTTTTCAAGTGAAAGATAACATATGAAATGTAGCTATTAAACAAAAAAACTATGACTGTAGCACACTTTTGGATTTTAAATTTACAAGCACAGAAGTCAAAGGTGAGCGGTTCCCTTAACAGAGGCTTGAAAAGCGTCCTTATATGAGTTTTAACATAAGATTTGTAAAGGCTTATGTGCATCTTAACAATGTAGATGCCAAACTGCCAGAGTTCATCTCTTTTGGGGCAATGGTTTACTAATTTGATGTGTTTTTTTTTTTTACATTAATTTTTCTAAATACTTGATCTAATCTAATATTTCAATGTTTTTATAAACTATTAGGTGTTCGTTACTTGGAGAAAGCTGTCTTTAACCTTGACTATGGACAATTCAAGTTAGTGCTTCATGCACTTGAGGAGCGTAAACAGGTTATTGACAATGCACCACACCTATGCCATGCATTGCCATGCATGACACCATGTTTTAGCTGGTTTGAAGTAGTGTACTACTGGGCGGGCTTGAAAATGTATGATTTGGTCGCAGGAAGACAACTGTTGCACTTTTCGAGATATTATTCTACAAAACAGTCTGCTGAACTCTTCCCCACTCTGCGAAGGGAGGGAAAAGATAGAAGCCTAAGAGGCACAGTTGTTTATTATGATGGGCAGATGAATGATGCACGACTTAATGTTGGATTGGCTTGCACTGCTGCTTTAGCTGGTGCAGCAGTGCTAAACCATGCGGAAGTTGTATCCTTACTGAAGGATGATGCTGGAAAACGGATCATTGGTGCACGAATTCGGGACAATTTAACTGGTAACGCATCCTTTTATTTCTAACTGTTACCAGAGCAGAGACACTGATGGTTTACATTGTTTACCTTTTTTTTGTTTATCAGAAAATTGGTAAGCTGACAAGTGTAATTAGGATAAGATATCAGACTAGTTTAAGGAGACTTGGACATTGAATGTAATACACACACAACCTGAAGAAGCGTTTATTAGATGTCTAAAGAAACTGCAATGGTTTTCCTATAATGGATTTTTGGATCTGCCATCCTCTCCCACATCTCCACTCCCATAAAAAAACAAACATATCTGCAGCCGGAGCTAGTGGAGGTATTGGTCTTAAGTTAAGTCAGATGTGGAACCCTAGAGCTTTGCATCATGGATATTTAGAAATAGTTTTTTATTTGAATTTTCTTATGCTGTTATTCTTATGCATAAGGTTGGTTCATTTACTAAGCAATGACTCAATCTCAGCTGGCAATTAATATACTATTTAAGTGAATTGAAAGAGACTAATAACTTGCCTCTGTATGTTGGGGTGTATGGTAAAATAAATACAGTTTCTTCAAAAGTGTGTATATTACAGGTGTGAATGCACTTCTTAATTTGTGAGTTTTAAGACTCAAAATTAAATTTTAGGAGAAATTCTTGTATAAACTTAGTGCGATCAAGTTGGGTCCACTAGGTCAATCACATAATTAATTAATAGATAACCACCATAATTATTTACTAGATAACCCTAATTAACTATCGTAACTAATGATGTAATTTGCCTAGTGCATCCATCTTGGGTGCACTAGGTTTATGTAAGAATTTCTCAAATTTTAGTTATGTATAGCTTGATAGTTAATTACCTTTATTTATTTATTTTTATTTTACATGCTGCAGGCAAAGAGTTTGATGCATATGCAAAAGTAATTGTGAATGCGTCTGGACCATTTTGTGACTCTGTAAGGAAAATGGGCAACAAAAACGCACAAGAAATGATTGCTGCCAGCAGTGGTGTACATATTACACTCCCTGATTATTATTCTCCCGAGGGAATGGGCTTAATTGTTCCTAAAACTAAGGATGGACGTGTTGTTTTCATGCTGCCATGGCTGGGACGAACAGTTGCTGGAACTACAGATTCTAGTACTTCCATTACTTACCTTCCAGAACCACATGAAGATGAAATAGAATTTATATTGGATGCCATATCTGATTACCTTAATGTTAAAGTATGTTATGCCTGCCAATACAGATGACTTTTTAACTCATTGTTTTTTCTCTTATTTCTGATGTTAGATTCAGAATTAGAAGATCTAGCAGCTATTACTTTTTGGAAATATGTTGGATCATCTTAGCAGAAAACAAAAAAAGAGACAGTATTTTGCATCATATATCCATTGGTTTCATTATTAAATAATTCAATCTGTTCATTGTAGGAGGCCCCCCTCCCAGTTCTTTTTTAATTAACTGGGTCTGTCCTTGTAATTCTTGATTAAATGCAAGCCAAATAATGCTAGTGAGCAGTCACTCAATCTATGTGTCTTTTCTTTAATCACATTTTCCTTTTTACACAGTTTGCTAATGGGGAATAAATAATGGTGGGAACATTATAGGTACGGCGCACTGATGTTCTTTCTGCTTGGAGTGGCATTCGCCCATTAGCAGTGGACCCAACAGCGAAAAACACTGAGAGTATCTCAAGGGATCATGTTGTCTGCGAGGATCAACCTGGTTTGGTCACCATTACTGGTGGCAAGTGGACTACCTATCGTAGGTAATTATTTAATGGGCAGCTGAAATTTCTTTGTTATTGTTCAGATGTTGTTTCACTAACTAGGCATATAATTAATCATATTGGTTATCCAGTTACTCTATTTAACGAATAATATTCAACTATTTTCTAACTTCTACTGTTTCAATCATTGTTGCTTTTCCTTCTCACTAGCATTCCAGCAGATGTTCCTAATGCACATCAATATTATTCTGATTACATTTACAATGTGTTTCAGCATGGCAGAAGATGCTGTTAATGCAGCTATAAAGTCTGGAAAGCTGGCCCCCACTAATGGATGTGTGACCAACAATCTCCGAATTGTTGGTGGTGAAGGGTGGGAACCTTCTTCTTTTACAGTTCTTGCTCAACAGTATAAGCGCATGAAAAGTACATATGGTGGTAAAGTTGTTCCTGGGGCAATGGACTCTGCTGCTGCAAAGCACTTATCTCAAGCGTATGGAACAATGGCTGAGCGTGTGGCTGCCATTGCTCAGGTTTGCTTGTATTACTGTATATTTCATATTGTTAATTTTAGTGAGCAACAAACATATACAAATGCATCTTAATACAAAATAGAATGGGTGATTTTGTACCATATGTGATTTGGTGTCATGATAGCAACTTTTCAGTTACTATTGGGCTGCTCACATTTAAATAAGAACACAGTGGCATTGTATTTTTCTTTCCAACAACAACAACAACAACCAAGCCTTTTCCCACTAGGTGGGGTCGGCTACATGGATCAAATGATGCCATTGTGTCCTATCATAAACCAAGTCTTCAGAAATACTATTTAAATCTAAAACTTTTTTAATCGTTTCACCTATAGTCTTTCTTGGTCTCCCTCTCCCTCTAGTTATTGGGCTATCCTCCACCTGATCTACCATTCTTACAGGAGCTTCTAAGGGTTTTCTCCTTACATGTCCAAACCACCTAAGGCGAGATTCTCTCATCTTTTTCACAATAGGTGTTACTCCTACTTTCTCTCTAATGCATTCATTCCTAATCCTATCTTGTCTTGTATGGCCACACATCCAGCACAACATCCTCATCTCAGTGACACTGATCTTATGCTCTTGCTGGCTTTTTACCGCCCAACATTCAGTATCATACAATATCACGGACCTTATAGTTGTGCGGTAAAATTTACCCTTAAACTTGAGAGACACTTTTCTATCACAAATAACTCCTGAAACACTCCTCCATTTCATCCATCCAGTTTGAATCCTATGGTTTACATCTCCCTCTATCTCTCCGTCATTTTGTATGATAGATCCAAGATACTTAAACCGTGTGACTTGTCATATGGTATGGTCTCCAATTTTCATCACTAAGCTAGTATTAGCATGCTTCTTACTGAACTTACATTTCATATACTCCGTCTTACTCCTGCTTAGGCGGAAGTCATGTTCTTCCAAAGCTCGTCTCCATAGCTCTAGCTTCCTATTTGTTTCCCCTCTCGATTCTCCAACTAAAACTATATCATCTGCAAAAAGCATACATTGTGGCACTGGCTCTTGGATATGTGCAGTAAGCACATCCAAGACCAAGGTAAAAAATATGGACTCAAAGTTGACCCTTGGTGTAATCCTATAGTTATAGGGAAATCTTCTGTGACCCTACCCTGTGTTCTCACACTAGTTTTAGCCCCATCATACATATCTTGGATTGTTCGGATATAAGCAATACGAACTCCTTTCTTTTCTAGAGCCTTCCACAAGACCTCTCTCGGTACCCTATCGTAGGCTTTTTCCAGATCAATGAAAACCATATGTAGGTCTTTTTGCTTCCTCCGATACCTCTCCATCAATCTTCATAGAAAATAGATTGCTTCCATGGTTGACCTCCCAGGCATAAAACTAAATTGATTCTTCGAAATATGAGTCTCTTGTCTTAATCTCCATTCAATTACTCTTTCCCATAACTTCATGGTATGACTCATGAGTTTAATCCTTCTGTAATTTGCACAGTTTTGTATATCTCCCTTTTTCTTATAAATAAGGATTAAAGTGCTTCTCTTCCATTCATTTGGCATTTTCTTAGACCTCATTATTTTGTTAAACAACTTTGTGAGTCAGCTTATACCTTTCTCTTCTAGGCACTTCCATATCTCAATAGGTATATTATCTGGTCCGACCGCTTTTCCATTTTCCATCCTCTTCAATGCTTCTTTTACCTCAAACTCCTGAATTCTACAATAAAAGATTTTATTTTGGTCATCCTTTCTAGTGTTTAAAATGTCCGAGTCCCCTAATGTCCCATGTCCCTCATTAAATAACTTGTGAAAATAACCTTTCCATCGATCCTTGATGTCTTGTTCTGTAACCAAGACTTTACTCTCTTCATCTTTAATGCATTTCATTTGATCCAAGTCTCTTGTCTGTATAATTTATATTATAACCCTTATGGTCTGTATAATTTAGTTTGAAAATAGTATAATGGTTTTCTATATTGGTTGAGTTTGTATGTATTATTTCAGAATTTTAAGATTGAGCAAACTTTGCCTGAATGACACCATTTGTTCCTTTTAGGGATGAGATCATGGTCCAAATTGAAAACACTCTTGTATGCAACTGGATTTCTTAATTATGTACCAAAGAAGATATTGGAACATGAAAATGTAGTTTTTTTTTTCCTCTTTTGGTTCTGCATTCAGTTATTACTCAAAATATGCATCAGTTTTGCATGTGTGATATGGTGAGATATTTCCTTTCATTTGGAATTTTGAAATTACTGAATGTCATAAACTCTTAATGCGATTTTATCCATTTTAGTTTCTCTAAATGAAATTGAGTAGTTTTCCATATTCTATTTTTTTCCCTGTTTTGTCTTTTTTGCGAGTGTGGCTTTATTATAAGTTGGAGATTACAGTACAAATGGACCAAAAAGCAATTAGAGCTCTCTATTGCACGCTCTTATAATGACCTTTGTCTTCATGTGTCTTCAATTTTGTACATAATTCCACCATGTGAATAGATTTCAATGGTTCAGCTGTGTTGTTTACTCAGGATTGAGCTGAAGTAGGTTTTACACTCATAGAGGACTTCTATTAGAATTATTAACTATTTTCTTGCTGGCTGAAAGCTTTGCTATGATTAAAGGATAAGCTCTGTTAGCTCGTCTCGCATGAAATCTTACCTACAATCTGAGATAGCAATAAACACGTGACTTTTAACAGTATATTCATACATGCTAGCCTAATCTCTGGGGAAAAAACATTGAATCCTATATACTCCATCAACGTGATGTCATTTTTTATGTCTGATATGTTTAGTCTTACAAATGTGATATGAAGTTATGAACTGATTTCTATTTTGAGATGCATTATAGTATGGTATAACTGATAACTGATGATAGATGGACTTAATTATCTCATCATTATTGATGTTAGTGTATAAAATTTTGCCTAGTCATAGGGCTCTTCTTAATCGTAGTCTGGTTTCTGGTTGATGTGATTTGTGAAAATAACTAGAAATGGGATTCAATTTTATTGTTTGACCTTGTTATTGCCTTATTGGTGGTTGTAAAAGATCTTATAAGCATACTGAGGTCATTTATTTCAACTCTCTCTCTCTCTCTCTCTCTTTTTGGGGGGGTGGGGAGTGGTGGTAGTGGCTGTTGTTATTGCAATATCCTCTTTTTGGTAAATAGGATAGACTAGTTTCACATAATAAAATATCAAAGCTGTGTATTTTAGTTGTCGCATTATAAGGATCTTTATGGTATGGTGACAACATCTCTCTCTTAACAGGATTCATGCATGTTATATAAGTTCTAGTTAGCTTCATTGTTTCATATATGGTGAGGGTTAAATTGATTATGTATTTTGTATTTTAGAATGAAAATTTGGGTAAGCGACTTGCCCATGGTTACCCATATCTGGAGGCAGAGGTGGCCTACTGTGCTCGTCATGAATATTGTGAATCTGCTACTGACTTCATTGCAAGGAGGACTCGTCTTGCTTTCCTTGAAACTGATGCAGCAAAAAGGGCATTGCCTCGTGTGATTGAAATATTGACAAATGAGCACAAGTGGGACAATTCAAGGCAGAAGGAAGAGTTGCAGAAGGCTACAGAATTTTTGAAGACTTTTAAATCCTCAAAAAATGCTCAATTCGATGATGGGAAACACAAATAGTAAGTTCCTGTTGATCATACATATGAATTATATATTAAACACTGCAGTTGTTATTATCAAATAGTTCACCTTTTTTTTTTAATCTTTTTAATAAGGGATAAACGGATAAAGACTATATATAATAATTCCTATGTAATTTTTCTCAGGTTCTGAACTTGAACGAGAAGGAAGTTTTTCCCCTGACAAACATTTTGGTATTCATATTCTCTTCCGCGGGGTCAGTAGATGACTATGCTTGCCATAGAGAGTAGCTGAACACATCTTCGAAATCAACTCTTCGACGAATTTGTCTCAGTTACCTGCCAAAAGAATGTTTACAAGTTTGATAGATTGTTTTGCGCAGTTACCTGCCAAAATAATTTTTCTCGAGATTGACTTGACCTTGTATTTATGGCAGTTTTTCATCAGGTTAATGAATCGATGGCAATGTTTAGTTTATCACTGATATGTAATGTGGGAGTGTTCCTACGTGACTATTGACACTTCTCAACTATATTTTTATTTTCCTCAAATACCTTTTATTAATGTTGAGTCATATTAATAGTTTTTTTGCCTCTCCTCTTATACTTATTTAAATTGCTAATTAATAATTATAATATATAATTAATTGTAAGCTTAAAAATTATTTATATTTTTTTATTCCTATTTATCCAATTACTCTTACATGAACGTGAATCTCTCTAAATACAAAACAGTTGTATCAAGATATAGATTTAGAGCTAGAGGTTCTCATCTTAAAGATTTAAAATTAAAATAAGTTTTAAAATATATAAAATCAATTAACCATTTTTATGTGTTAAAAACTATTTCAAATCTTTCAATATTATGTCATAAAATTTTAAATCATTTTTTAAACAAATCAATCAAAGAGAAGTTTTAATATAAAAGGTTTTTGGACCTAAGTAAGAGGGAAAAGGTCAACCAACACACCAAACTTGATCTAAATTGGATAAGATCTCCTATGATCATACGGTCACGATGATCCACTTTTTCAAAGTTATACGATTCATTTAATTGGACCCAACCCACCAAACCCTGTCACACAAAGATCACTCAACTTGTCTTGATTCATTGACCAATGCTCGACCATTAACCCTAAATTTATACCTGATCTTATCGCTTAAGATATCTTTTAAAATATTTGTAACGATTTGAATATGTGTCAATGTTATAATGAAATTTTTTTTAACCTATTACAGATATAACTATATCTTAAAATGCATACTGTGTATCTTAATTTTACTATAAATAGACATTATTACATTGTCTAAAACGATTTTCTCCTTTCTCTCTCAGCACTTTTCTATTTTCTTACCATTTTCTCCTATATTTCTTACCAACTTGGGCATGGGAGTTCTTGTAGATACCCCCAAACACGACAGATCCAACCTAAAAGGGTGCTTTCCAGACCACTTCTACCAACTTGTACCAACCATATGAGAAAAGAAGGAAAGGAGCAATTTCCTTTCAATCAGGGGCCATTTTTTTTTTCATTAATCGGGTTTTTATATTTTTATTTTTAAATCTTTGTTCTACCTCCCGAGGAATTTGATATATCTTTTACACACACATATATATATAGTAAATTATACTGCATTATTTATCTAGAGAAATTATATGCATTATAGGAAGCTTTGCAAAACAATACCAGAACCGTTACATGTAGTGTTGACAAACAAACTTTTTGACTACTTCAAACTTTGAAGGCAACTTCTCAAAAAAAAAAAAAAACTACATTGAAAACAATAAAATAATTTAAACTAATAATCATTAGATTTTCACCAAGGCGAAGTAATTTGTGAGAGTAATATAGCTCTTCAAATTAAGTATTATGACTAATATAACAGCGAAGGAAAAAAAAATCCAAAAGCAAATTTTGTTACTGGCTATGTATAAATCAATTGATCCCATAGTAATGCCTTGCATGCGGTGCACTATAGGTATTTCACATCACTTCATAATAGAAGATTAGAAATAGGGTTGGAAACAAAACAGGTTAGACTTTGCCTTAAACATGCGTGATCTGTATTCTAAATATTAGGTATGAGTCTGGCCTATGAGTCTGTAACAGGCCAATTTTTTAAGGTATGACCTGACCATTTTAAAAACTTGATCTGATCTGAAAGTCTATTTAAAGGTCTACTTAATAGGCCTTTAAATAAGTTTTCAGGCCTACTTTTAAATAGACCAACAGGCCTTTAAAAGGCTAACAGGCAAGTAAGCCTTTAAATAAGTTTTCAGACCTACTTTTAAATAGGCCAACAGACCTTTAAAAGGCTAACAAACTTACCATTAAATAGGCCAACAGGCCTTTAAATAGGTTAACAGGTCTAAGTCTTAAAACAAGCTAATGAGCCTAAGCCTTTAAATAGGTCAACAAGTGTATGATTTTTTAAAATATTACAATAAAAATCTAATATTATAATTCAATAACATAAGTTTAACCAACCTAATTATTCAACAATACAAAATTATAACAAATATAACCGGCCTCAGGCCTCATATTATCCAACAACATAATAATATAATTAGAAAAATCTAACTGGCCACATAACAATATAATTAGACAAATCAAAAAGACCACAGGCCTCAAATTACTAATATAAAAATAAGATCATGAGGTCCATGTCACAAATCTAAAAGGCCTCAGGCCTCAAATTGACCAACACACAGTACCACAACACAAGTCCACAATAGATATCTAACAACAATACAAGTAACGCAAAATAATAACAAACAACTCAACAACATAAAGTGCAACAAACAAGACACGAAAACCTCCCAAAATGTAGCAATAAAGGTGCAGCAACCAACAGTCACGTTCAAATCTTCAAGGTGATCTCTTCATGTTCATATACCTTCAAAATAAAATAAAAAAATTAATATTAGAGCATATAATAATTTCACAGCAATCAAATTAACAAAACTTAAGAAAAAAAAGGACTATTTCAAAAGAAAAAGTTTAAACCTTTTCCTTTCTCTTCAATCCATACTTGTTACGAAGCCAATCCCCACCGCATATTAGTGCTTCAATAGATTCTTCATTCAACTTTGAACGATATTCATCAATAACTCTTCCTCCAGCACTAAATGTGAACTCTGAAGCCACTGTTGATATTGGAATGACTAGTATATCAGCAGCCATCTTTGATAAGATCTTATACTTTAAGCTATTGTTCCTCCACCACTCCAAGGCACTAAAGGAGTTATTATCACCATCAGGAATATAATCACCTTCCTCAAGATAAGCATCTAATTCTGATTTCATTGGAGGAACTGCTTCCTTTTCACGCACAAGACTCATGATTTGATCAAATCCAATGATAATTGAAGATTTAGGCATAGATGTGGATGAGGTGTCGCTGCTACCAGTGTTCACTTCACTAGAGGATGACTCTTCCATACTCAAAGCTACGTACTCGTTATATATTTCTTGCAATGAAGTCCGCACCTTGTTCACGTTTTCCATGGCAACTTCTTCAGGCATATATATCAATGGAAAACATATATCAACAATATGTAATTTGCACCTAAGATCCAAAACACATGCAATAGCCATCAACAAATTGCATTCCCCCAATATTTATCAAATTTTACTTTCATTGGAGCTGCCATTTCTCTCATGAAGAGATCTCCATCCTCCGCAGCATTATCAATTACTTGTTTCACCCTCCATACTTCTGCGAGATACAAATTTACAGTAGGATACTCACTGCCTGAAATTATATGAGTAGCAAGATTAAACACTTCTAAAAGTTGACAAACTTTTTCAACTTTCTCCCAATTCTCATGTGAAGGTGCATAATCATAATGTGGCTCTCTTTCTTTATAAACTGGAAAGACAATCTTAAATTTTAAAGCGTTGGACAACATTTGAAATGTCGAATTCCATCTGGTAGGACAATCAATAACAAGCTTCCTTTCTTTCAATGGCTTCTGTTCAACCACATCACAAAAAGCCTTTAACCTTGAATCATTGTAGTTTATATACTTCACACTTTCACGGATATTGTAAATGACATCCTTAATCCTACTAAGTCCATCTTGCACCAACAAATTTAATATATGTGCACAGCATCTAACATGAAATAAAGCACCACCAAGAACTAACTTTGTGCTCAGTGATAAGTTGTCTTTGAGATTCCTCAGGCATGAGTCATTATAAGAAGCATTATCAACAGATACTAAAAACACTTTGTTTTCTATCCCCTATGCTTTCAAACTCTTGAAAATTGCATCAGCCACATCAATCCCACGCCTTGGAGCAGTCACTTTCACAAAACTCAAAACTCTCTTTTGAAGTTTCCATCCTGCATCAATGAAATGGCCAATGATAACCATATATTCAACTACTTGATGACTTGATTTCCACATATCCGTAGTTAAGCTGATCTTGCCCACACCTTTTGACAATGCCTTTAATTTTCTCTTCTCTGCTTCATATATTGCTAAATAATCAGCCCTTACTGTTTTACGAGACATTTTATGAAATTTTGAATTTGCATATTGGAAGCCCCACATCCAAACTTCATCCTCAACAATGTTAAAAGGATGCTCATGGACCATAATAGCAGTGACAATTATTTCCCTCATCTTCTCATTAGAGTACCTAATGCCGGGACTCACAAATGGATTTGTACCAATTGAAGGTTGAAATGGAATGATTTGTTACTTCTTTTGTATACCCATTTGCAACTTCCTTTGACTGCAACTTTCTCCATGTCTCCTTAGATGGCTAGTGCTAGATCCCTTCCCACCAATAGATAGCTTTTGCTTACAATATTTGCAAACAGCTTTCTTTGCACCTCCAGTAAATTCAACTTCATCAAAATCATTCCAAACAATTGATGTTTTCTGCCTCTTCTTCTTAATGACACAATCCTTATCCTCTTGATCACGGTGACTTGAATCTGTTAGTACACTTTTTTCATTATTGCCTTCAAGTTGACTTGAAACTGTTAGTGCACTTTGATTGGTGTCATTAACAGGTCCAGGAGCAGGAGTAGATGAAATAGTTTCATTACTCTCAAATGGAGAAGACATCATGTTAATCTGTTTCATTATAGGTTAATTAAATTATAGCTAAATAGTTCCAAATAGGCAACAATATCAAAAGTAACAAACATAATTTGCACAATAATATTAAAAAAAGCAAGAGCTTATATGGTATTTGTTCACAAGTAGTTCTGAATGAAACTAAGGAGTTTGCTTAAAGTAATAATCAGTAATAGAAAGAAATTTTGTCATGACAGAATCATTTGATCATTTGTGCATGGCTAAGCAAAATTGCTGGTTAAAGTGATGCTAAAATTATACATGTCTGTTTGCAAGAAATAGAAAGTTACTAACAAAAAATTAAATACTTGCATCATATGAATGACTTTATTATATATCTATTAGTTACTAGTAGTCATTGGTAAACAGTGAGGAGAATTACTTTCAGATATGTCATATGCTGGGCAATGATTAACAAGGATTACACATTTTGCTTATGAAGCTAAATTAAGAGCCACATTTAAGTAATATGCTCCTTCCCCATTTTGTTAATATAGTTTGTGAAATCTTAACTTCATGTAAACCACTGATTTTAATGCTTATAGAATTTTGTTTGATCAGGTACTTAAGCTTTTATGACCAAGTTTATGCCTTTTTTTAAATTGTTATGTTTTATCAACTATTGGAGTTAGCTAGATGGACATATTCATTGGTTTAGGCATTTTATGTTCTTGCATTTTTTTCTCCTTGAAGTAGAAAATAAAACTATTTGTTTTCAAGTTTGGTGTTAGCTTGTTATTTTTTTTTTAATTTGGTTGGGACTATATCTTTTTTGGTATTTTCATGCATTCTGACCTATTCAATCTCTTTTTTGGCTTTGTATCCTTTCTTTCCAGCACAGCTTTCTTTCCAAATGTGGACAAATCAAATACAAATATACAAGAAACACTAAATTCTAAGAAGCTTGGAGATTCTGCTTTTCAAGCTAGAGACTTCTCTACGGCCATTGACTGCTACACACAAGTAAGCCATCTAGAAATGCACTGAGTACGAATCTAGTATAAATGCAGACTTCAACTTTTTGTTCAAAATAAATAAATAATTTTCCATTATAAACTTCATAACATAATTGCAACATGATCATTATGCATCAACCAACTCTATAAAATTAATCTACCTATTTAACTAATCACAAGTAGCATATTTGGAAATGCCCAGGGGATAGAAACTGAACTAATTTCCATAGTCAGATAAAGTCAACAGTCCCAAAGTAAATTTCCAAGGCATAGTACATAATAAAAAGATGCACCCAGGAAAAAGCCATAGTAAATTTTCATATTCGTGGAAAAGTCTTCCTACCTATCACATAGTAAAGCATAAAATTCTTTTTACTAGAAATAATCATATCCATTGATCAAAGTGATTCTTGTTAAATCAGACACTTCAAGAACCAGAAATGGTTTGTGTTCTAGAAACATTACCGGAGAAGCAGAGGCGTGGAGACTAGACGGAGAGGCAGAGGAGCTGAGTTGCAGATGGAGAGGCAGAGGCGTTGAGTTGCAGACGGAGAGGCAGAGGCTCTGAGTTACGGACGGAGAGGTAGAGGCGGAGGCGCAGCCGTGCAGAGTCCAAGCGAAGAGGCAGCCGTGCAGAGTTCAAGCGGAGAGGCAGTCGTGCAGAGTCGCTGATGGATTAGCAGAGGTGCACAGCAGTCTTGCAAAGGAATTGGAAGAGAGAGGCGCAGAAGAACAATCTACAGAAAAAAAGTTTCTAACTTAGGTTTTCTTGAATGTTATTAAAATAATTTAATTAAATAATATTTTAATATATTATAATAAATTAATAACTATAATAATTATAATAATATAATATAAGGTAAACAGTCAGGCTGGCCTGTCAAGCCTAAAAGACCTATCAGATAGCTTGAGGCCTGATCTTTTTAATTAAACAGACCTTTAAAAAAACTTTAGCCTAACTCATTTATTAAACAGGTCAAGCTAGACCAGGCCTCAGGCAGGTCAGACTATAGGCTCCTGACGGACAACCTAACCTATTTCTATCCCTAATTAGAAGTAACCAAGAGAAGAGAAAGATAGGATGCACGGGAGAGATTTAGGTTACTAGAAGTAATTGATGGGAGTAATTAGATAAATAGAAGTAAAGAAAATAATGTAAAATTGTTTTTTATGTTTAAAATTAATTATATATTATAATTATTAATTAGAAATTTAAATAAGTATAGAAGGAGTAACAATAGGTTAGACTATTAATTTAACTCAATATTTAATAAAGGAGGAAAATGAAAATAAACTAAGTTGAGAGGAGTGACAATAGTCAATAGCTAAATAAGAGTGGTAATAGACACTCCCCTAATTTGTGTATTTTGTTTTTCTTTTTTCATAATATTTTATAGAATTTTTTTAAAAAGTGTCCTAAGAGTAATTGTTATGAAAGTCAAAATAATTTTTTTGAATGAAAACAAAGTATTTAATACATTGAAAAATTAAAAATATTTTACTTTTTCCTTAACGTGACTAAGGCACTCGTTAGGAAAAGTCTATTTTATACTTCTCTCTATTTTTAGTTCGTCCTCTGATTTATTGAGGGTTTTATATTCTTCTATTATCTTGATTAAAGCAGTTATAGACTATAGTGGTTATAACCAAGAAAAAGGCTATATTGAATCTTTCTTTTCTTTCTTTCTTTTTATTTTATATTTTTAATTTTTGACATTGGCTATATTGAATCTTGGTGCAAAGTTTGGTGATGTAACATTATGGGAATAGAATTGGCTTAACTGAGGTGTATTTTTTTAAAATAAATGTAAAGGAGCTGATACTTCTATTATGGTATATTTCTTACACTACTAATTATTAGATTCTGTATTGAGATTTCGTTTAACAATCTTAAAACGCCCAAACCAAATTAAACCACGCATTGTGCAATGCAAGGTGAGGTGAGCTAGGAAGAGTTAAGGAGTGTGCAATGCTGCAAAAGGTGTGTGAATGAGTGATTTCAAGTTGCTCAAGGGTTTTAATAATTTTCAGTGATCACATAAAATACATGTGACATTTTCTGCATTGATGTAGATGCCTAATGGATGGAGGGTTTTTTTTTTTGTTTAATATTAAGTAAAGCTGAAGAATGTTTTTTTCACCGATTTTAAAACTTAGAAGGTAAACCCAACATAGTTAAAGTTTAGTGTATTAGGAAAAATAAATTATGGGAATTGACTTAATTTATAGTTGAATTTTTTTTCTTTAAAGATTGTTTTGATTTTAAAATACTTTTGATTTAAATTGTGTACATTTAAAAACCCGCCCAAATTTGATTGGATTTAATTTGAATTTATATGCTTTAAATTGATAACTTTTTTCTTATAAGTTTACGCATTTTACTTATTCTAAATAAGGATAATAAAATATAATGATTAAATAAAATGAATTATGTTCATTTTAAAGTATTTCAAACATAGAAATTGATTTACAAATTAATTCAAATCCTATCTTTTATAATAAGTTTTAAATATAAAAGTTAATTTATAAATCAAATCAATTCAAATTAAATTAATTTAATTTAATATTATAATGATTCCAAACACAACGTTTATAAAATGTTTTTACATTTTACTCTTTTAAAAAATATAGGTATTTTTTCACAAAGTTATTAACAAAGTCCTCATATATTCTCATGCAAGTTATTAGAAAAAATCTTGATTCAATTATAACTTTTTTTAAATTGTCTAAATTATAAACATACCTCACATAATTTATATAATTATATTTTTTATTTTTTAATTAATAAGAAAGACTCAGATGCTTTTACCTCTTTCTTTTATGGGAGTATCTATTGTTATTTTTATTCTTTTAATTTTTTATTAAATAACTTTTAATTTATTTTAATCTAATTATTTAAATTAATTCATTTAATAAAAAAGTTAATAAAATTAAAATGACAATAAATATAAAAAAGTGACAATAAATATTCTCTTCTTTTACTAGTGATATTTCACAACTTTTAAACCAACATGTCTTTAGTGACAAATTTATTTATCAAATTGTTATCTTTTTGAAACTATTTATCAGAATGCCATCATTTTTGTCATGCTGAAATATTTTATTATTTATTGGGCCACGTGGGATGCGCTACAACACCAGGCGTATATACGTAGGATGTGCCAACACGCCTAGCGCATCCCACGTGGATACGCCAGCCTCTTTGGCGCATCCACGTGGGATGGGCTAGGGATACGCCAGGCGTGTTGACGCATCCTACGTGTATGCGCTTGGCGTTGTGGTGCATCCCATGTGTATGCGCCTGACGTTGTGGCGCATTCAAGTCATACGCCTATAACCCCATCTCTCATCTCCCTCTTACGGCCACTTCCCTCATTTCTCAAATTTTCACTTTCTCTCTAGAATTTTTATCTCTCTAAACTCTCCTAAAGTCTCCTTTGACTATAATTTCTAAGACACTACATTTGCTGATCATATATGTAAGTATTTTTATGATTATATTATTGTTATATTGATTGCTGAATATTTTAATTGTTAGAAGTATTGTTTATTTTCTTTAAATTTTTATATTTATTGTGTATTGTATATTTATTTTATTGGTAGGATTATTTTCTTTAATTGTATATTCCGATGAGCAGAGGCCACGCCGTAGAAGGAGAGGGTTAACGAGTACTCGATCACGACTACGAGCTTCAGAGGACTCTGATTCTTCGGGTGTGCCTAGGACTCAGCCCCCATCCACTACTACTGCTACTTATCCACCATCTCAGCCACCACCTCTATCTTACCCACCATATCCAGGTTATCCACCATCTATAGTATACATACTACCTGTTTACACTTATCCACCATATCCTTTGACTTTTACCCTTATACTGTCATTTTCATATCCACCGTATATGAGTTACCCACCATATCCTCACCCATCACAGTCAGGACCTTCTTCTGATCCTCCTCACAGACCACCACATTCTGACCATGACCCTTCTCATTAATGTAGTCATTGTACTTCATGTATGGATTTATTATCCTTTTATTACATTTTCTTAGACTGGGATGACTGTATGTATATGTATAAATGCTTTTCTTATGCTTATGCATCTTATACGTGTTCTGTTGATATACGTGTTCTGTTGATATGGAAATCATAATATATATAAACATGTTTCATTATACAGGATGATATACTTTTGAGAACGTCTAATTTTTAGGAAATGTTCTGTCAAATTTTTCATAGAATCAGAATGTTTGAACTATTAAGGTTAATCGAATTTGTTAGGTTCTCTAGGATGGTATTCTTCCTAATGAACTGGTCATGACGTTAAGAGTGTGATCAACTTTGATTTTCAAAATCAATCCCAAGTGTAAAAATTGATTGATTGCAATACGCTAATGGTGCTCATGGTTGCTCATGACTAGATTTGATTTGTAAAGTTTAACTTCATTATTTTATTTCACCACTTTTCTAAACTTGGACTCGGCCTTAGATTTAATTCAGTCGAGAGTTGACCTAATTGATTTTAGACACATTGTACCAGCTTTTATTTAACGAAATAAAAAAATTTAAAAAATTTTTTAAGCATACTACAAATGATTTGATAGTAAAACATTTTATTTTTTACATCAACAAAGCTCACACGGCCATATGAGACACAACACAGCATTTTCAGCATGAAAAATGTAATTTTTTGTAGACACGACCATGTGATAACTATACACGGCCGTGTCTCAAAGTCAGAAGCTTCAATTCAATTAGACACGACTATATTGTAATTGGAGGTATGACTGTGTGCTAGATACGCCACATCATCCTGCGCGGATGCGCTTAGTCATGTTGCGCATCCAAGAGGGATGCGCCAACACGCCTGATGCATCTAATGTGGATGCGCCATCCTACGTGACCAATAAACAATAAAATATTCTAGCATAGCAAAAACGATGACATTTTGATAAGTAGTTTAAAAAAGATGACAATTTGGTAAATAAATTTGTCACTAATGGCATTTTGGTAGAAAACCCAATATTTCACTTTCTGTCTTAATTTATGTATTTTTTTATTTTTTTATTAATTATGAAAGAGTAATAGTGAAATAAAATCATTCCTATACTTCTGCGAGTAAGGCTGTGTTTAATGGACAGTAGAAGGAGAACTTAATAATATTAACTAATACTATCAGGTCTTATCAAATATTTGGTGGTTTAATATGATAATATAATGAAATCAGGTTCAACATTTTTATCATACTCTAACCTGATTATTCTATCATCTCTCACACTCCCTGATTAGACCTGATAGGATATCTCTTCGTACCTTGCCCCTCAACTTTATCACTCTCACTCTAAGCCCTCTTCTTCTCTGCCATAGCATTCTCTAACCCTTCGTGCGAGGTCCCCCGACATCTGCACAACCCCAACAATAAGGGCCTGTGCTCATCACCCATGTCTGAAACCCACACCGACACCCACGCTCCACCACCGTCTCTGCCGCCGGCGTTCTTGCTCCAGCGTCACTTGGACAAGTTGGCGATTCCGTCACTTGCCACCCCACCACCTTCCACGTCACCTTCCTCAACCTTTCAAACTCTAACCTCTCCGGCCCCTTCCCCATCTCCCTCTGTCGCCTCCCTTCTCTCTCCTCCTTCTCTCTCTCCTTCAATAACCTCAACTCTTCCTCCCCTCCGCCGCCTTCGCATCTTCCTACACCGGCCTCGCCACCTTGACCTCTCCCAAAACCTCCTCACCAGCCCCATCCTTGACACCCTCCCCTCCCTCCTCCACCTCGACCTCTCCTTCAACAACTTCTTCGGCCTCATTCCAGCGAGCTTTAGCAACTTCCGGCAAGTCGAATCTCTTATCCTCATTAGCAACTTCCTCAACGAAACCATCCCTAGTTCTCTCGACAATGTTTCCACCCTAAAAAAGCTTCACCTCGCTTACAACCCCTTAATCACTGGTTCTATACCGAGTGAGTTAGGAAACCTCACGAACCTCGAGGTTCTATGGCTCGCAGGGTGCAACCTCGTGGGTTCGATACCAAGCTCATCGGGTACCCTCGTTCGGCTTCAAAATCTTGACTTGTCGCAGAACATGCTCACCGGAACTATATCGGAGACTTTGTTCGTGGGGTTGAAAAATGTTGTGCAAATCAAGCTCTACCAGAACTCGCTCTTTGACGAGTTACCCCGTGGTGTCGAAATCACCATGTCTGAAACCCATGGCTTCTTTGATTTGTTAGATCCGTTCAGTTCGTTGTTTTTTCATTAAATCACTTCTTCTGCTTGTTTAGGAAATTGTGGATGATTTTTTGTGTTCTTAGGAAAGGTCCCAAATTTGCTTATTGTGTTTGTAAAATTTAGCTCACAGAGTTACAGTTATTTTGGATGTGTTGATTCGTTGATATACTAATTTTTGCTCATGAGTGATGAAGAATAGTATGGTCATAATAGATAGTTATATATACTATCAAGTTACTTATGTTATTTGTATTAAATGTTTGATAATATAAAAATTTATCAACTTATTTATACTATAAGACCTAATTCTATTACTTTATACTATTATATCTTATACTATTATATGTACCACACGCAGCCTATGCTTTGCTTGAGGTTGACCGTTATATTTTATTATCTCTTGCAAAGTAATCATTCAATTTTCTGTTTAAAAAATGAGTTATTATTTAATGTGTTCCTTATTTAATATAATAGTAATAAGAAATTGATGTAAATTCGAAAATACCCACACTTGTTGTATGTATCTTCTGCATCGCGTTCTTAATCCGAACAGAAGAAGCTTGTTCTCATAGTTGTGGTGTGGAGTGAGTGTCTTTTCCTCAACCCCAAAACATGGCGGCTTCTACAGCTTCAACGGCAACAATGGCCGCACTCTCTCTTCAGCGTTTCTCCGTCTTCAAATCACACACTTATTCATTTCGCACTCTCCCTCGCCTCATTTGCTCCCTCTCTTCTTCTTCCCTAAAATTCAACATCTCCTTCGCTCCCCCTAAGCCCAAGCCCAAGCCCGAGCCCGAGCCCGAGCCCGAGCCCGCGGAGCCCGAGGACGCAACCGCCGGCCATCTTCTGATCCCGTGGATCGTTCGGGGCGAGGACGGGAACCTGAAGCTGCAATCGCACCCTCCCGCGACTCTCGTGAAGGCCATGGCCACCGCAGAAACTGGCACCTCCAAGAAGAAGATGCAGCAACAGCAGAATCAGCAGAAGAAGAAGGGTGAAAAGGTTACTGCATCGCCGCCGCAGCATTCGAAGGCAGCACGGAGGTTCTACAACGAGAATTTCAGGGACTCAGGCGCGCGCCTCAGTAAGGTTCTTGCCGCCTCTGGAGGTATGTATCTTCTCTTCTGTTAGGTTTCTCCTTTTTTTTTTTCTCTGCATATTCAACGCTGCGTTTTTGGGTTGTAGTTTCAGTTAGTTACCAAGTTGTTAAGTTTCATTTACGAGTTAGTTTCTGTGATTACAGGTTTAGTTATATAATAAATTTAAATTAAAGCAGATGTGTAAGTTAAGATTATGTAATGTATTTGTTTTCTTTCAGTTGCATCGAGAAGAAGTTGTGAAGAGCTTATTTTTGAAGGCAGGGTCACTGTTAATGGTTCTGTCTGTAATACACCTCAGGTGAATGATTCAGCAAGTTATATGTTATGTGTTTGTTGTTTTCTTATTCTTAATACTAGCATTATGGCAAAGGATAATCATCTTGGTAATTACTTTTATTATTATGACGTCATTGATCACATCATGCATGAGAATTCTGGCTTTTTGCTTGTGGCATTGCAGACTAGAGTTGATCCTGCAAAGGATGTTATCTATGTCAATGGGAACCGGCTTCCTAAGAGGCAACCTCGAAAGGTGTATTTTGCCTTGAACAAGCCAAAAGGGTATGTATGTTGCACTTGCACACATATCCTTAATGCAACTGATTTTATAACTTAATTTCTTCTTGTCATGCCTCCTTATAAAGCGATGCAATTACGTTTTGACAGGTACATATGCTCGTCTGGGGAGAATGAGTCCAAATCTGTGATAAGTCTATTTGATGATTATTTGAAGAGTTGGGTATGTGCCACTTTGAGCTTTATTAATATTTGACTATTAGTAGAAGTTTCAAATGGGCGGAATTATGATTAGATTCTTTGTTAATTCTGCATTCCTACTCTACCAGTTATGCAAAGGCATTGGAGAACTCTTTTGAGCTAATATATAATATATTATTTTCCCTCTCTTTTACCGAATCTCCTTTCGGTAATTTAGGAGGATCTTTTATGCTCCGGTTCTATATTTCTTTCCACTTCTAATATAATCTTCTTTATCACCAAAAAACAATTGTATTTCCAGGGTAAAAGACATCCAGGAGTACCTGCACCACGGCTATTTACTGTAGGACGCCTTGATGTTGCTACTACTGGGTTAATTATTGTGACTAATGACGGTATGTGATTTGCTATGAAAGCAATTTTATCTCCATTGAATTAATGGTGGTTCTGGTAATAAATTATATCTAAGTATGAACAGTTTCATCTAAGACCTTATCCAATGATGCTTGTTTGCAGGAGATTTTGCTCAAAGACTTTCACATCCATCATCTAATTTATCAAAAGAGTGAGTCAATGAGTTTGGTTCTTGTAATTTTTTCCCCATTAGTTTGGATTGATATTGCAACTATGGGAATTTTCAACTTATACTCTCAAAAAGATTCTAGTTGAGACTTTGTGAACACATTTTGTACAGGAAGTTTGGTTCAAATAAGTTAGATGCTGTTGTGTGTTTCATAGTGTTTTACTGCATGGATTGATTGAAACTGATTAGGATCTCCCTATCCTAATTTGATGTTTTATTGTATAATTTAATTTATGGTTTATATTATTTGCTTTTTTGGTTTGTGTTATTATTTCTGGGATGAAGAAAGTTCTTCATTCCTATGAATTCTCACATTCTCTGAAACATCACATTTGTTATATCAGATACATTGCAATAGTTGATGGTTCAGTTCATAAGAGGCACTTAATAGCCATAAGTGAGGGAACAACCATTGAGGGCATCCGTTGTGTACCTGATGCTCTGGAGTTACTTCCACGTCTGCCAGATGTGCAAAGAGATCGTCTTCGCATTGTGGTAAATTTATCTGTTTCAGTTCTACTACCCAATATTGATTGTGATTATCACATTATTTGGTGATGACATGGTATCTCACTTAAATTACAATCTGTTGGTCATAAGGTTGATGAAGTTGCCTTTTTAATGCAAATTTTAATGTCATAGGCTATAGTATCCCATAGGTATGAAATTATTGACTGTGTTTCATATAATGCTACCATGGGTCAATTCTAGCAGAGGCTGGCACACATAATTAGATTTCTCTATCTTAAAAGAGAATCTGATTTTCTTTGACAATGGGTCATAAGTTGAAATGTTTTATTAGTTAGATAATATTGAGTAATTTAATTTTGAGTTTGATTTTGATGCATTGTCAGTGTAAAACTTTTTTACACTATCATCCAATCTTGTATTGACACCTCATTTAATGAGTTTGACTATTTTAACAACTGCATGAGGTGTCAAACTCATTAAATGATGTGGCAATTCATTGGATGCAAGCATAAAACTCTTTTACATTGACATTGCATCAAAATTAAATTCTTTAATTTTAGCTCATCTTATTAAAACTTTAAGCAAAGGAACTCTCAGATGAATGGCTTTAGTATATATAAGATTTCATTGAGCAGAGAACGTGATAGAAACTGAAGGAAAATGAGAGAGACAGAGAGAGAGAGAGAGAGATGTGAGAGAGAGAAATGTGAGAGAGAGAAAATGAAAACTGAGTAAAACCAAATTAACCACCAGAACCTAACTTAGGTTCAGGAACTTACACAAGAGAGTCTAGAGTATGTTCTAGAACTCTGTTAGCATTAACTGACTAACTGAACTATTAGTAAACAGCCTAACAACCTAACTAAAAATTACTAATAGCATATATGCATACAAAATAAGCTGTAACTCAATATATTTCTATATACTCTAATACTCTCCCCTCAAACTCAGGGTGGGTGAGTTAATGCAAATTGGTCAAACATCCTGAGTTTGTCCCTTAAAGGAGAAAACTGAAGATTAGATAATGCTTTGGTGAGAATATCTGCTGTCTGATCAAGTGCTGGAAAATGAGAGACTATAAGGTCTTTGCTGAGAACTTTCTCTCGAACAAAAAACAAATCTAATTCCATGTGCTTTGTCTGGGAGTGCAAGACAGGGTTGTGGCTGAGTGAAACCGTGCTAAGGTTATCACAGCAGATGACAGGTGTAGCTACAGGAACCCTGAGTTCTTTAATAGAGTCTGAATCCAAAGTAACTCTGCTGCTGTAGTAGCAAGACTACGGTACTCAGTCTCTCTACTAGACCTAGCAACCAAAGGTTGCTTCTTAGACCACCAAGAAATTAGATTAGGACCCAAGTAAATGCAGGAACCAGTGGTTGATCTACGATCATCAGGGTCAGAAGCCCAATCTGCATCACTAAAGGCCTTAAGAGTGAGAGGCTGATGTGGTACTGCAGGCTGCAGCAACAGTCGATAACCCTGTGTACCTTTTTGATACCTTAGAATGCGTTTTACCACCTTCCACTGATCCTCTAATGGCTGAGAAAGAAATTGGCAGACCTTGTTTACACTATAACTGATCTCAGGCCGAGTTATTGTAGCATACTGCAATGCTCCCACAATAGACTGATAAAGAGAGGGGTCAGCCATGTAATCACTGCCATATTTAGTTAGTTTACAGCCACCAACTATAGGAGTAGATATTCCTTTAGCCTCAGTCATCTGTGCTTTGGAAAGCAAGTTTCTAATATATTTTCCTTGGGACAGCAGTAAAGAACCATCTTTTAGGTGTTTTACTTCTATTCCAAGAAAAATAGTGCAGAGTTCCTAGCTGTTTGAGAGAAATTACTGAATGAAGATTATCCACCAGCTGTTAAATTAAGGGCAGAGATGTACCAGTCACAATAATATCATCTACATACACTAAGATGTAGATACAGTGTTGAGGACCAGATTTGACAAACAGAGAGGGATTACATCTGCTAGGCTTAACTCCAAAGCTAAAGCTAATAAGTGTCTTAGCTAATAGTATATGAATGACAAATCCTTTTTCCTTTTTTGTTTCTGAATGTTCAATCTTATTCTTGATGTTCAACACTAAAGATATTGTTGTTTAAGAAATTTTTTTGACCATTAATGTCAAATTGTACATGTCACATGTGAATATTGGTTTAGATTTAAGCAATAATACAGGATATTGACATCCTCATTATCTCAAGATGGCTTCATTTTAGTCTGTTGAATTATTTACTCTATCTACTTGTTAGAACATATGACTTGTCTGCAGATGAAGAAAATTGGACCTAGTTGACATTTGCTTGATTCATTTAATCTGGATTCTTGTAGGTTCATGAAGGGAGGAAACATGAAGTTCGTGAACTTGTGAAAAGTGCTGGACTTGAGGTTAGCTTTAATTCTATATGTGCTTCGTTTAACATCTCCCCAAAGGCCAAAAGTACTCATGCTTAGGCATATGTGAAAATCATGAAATTTAGTACACCCAATTACAACCAAACTGATCACTGTTTCTTTGGTTCAAATTTCTTAGGAGTTTATATTAATTATGCTAGGTGTAACTTATATTGATATATAATGATGCTATTTTAGCTTCACGAGAGTATTTCCACTGCTGTTGTACTTGGTTTTCTCCCATACTTTATATATTATCAAAATTGTTTTATCTTCATAATAAGATCTGGCTTTCAGAGGAAGTATATGCTGGGTAAGGTAGACTTTTGTTACTAGATAGCATTTTCATGATGTGTCTTAGGTCAAGCAAAACAAAATATAATATCAATATGTTTACGCCTGAAAGTCAGAATTGGTTTTTCTTATGCTACACGTTTTGATCTTTTGTCTTGGTTGGAAATGGAATAATTCCCTGACCTTAGTTGAATATAATACTCTCTGCGTGTTGTCTGACATTGTTTCTGGCTTTTAATATTGAGTAAATTCTTGTTATATGACCTTGCTTTATGTTAAATCCATCAGAAAAATCAGACCGGATAATAGATTTGTTTAATGTGGCTTGATTACATTGATTATTTTCCTCTCCATCTTTTGGGTTATCGGCTTGTGTTCTTAACTTCTTTTATGGGTTTTAGCTTATGGGTATTTTTGGGGAGTTTCCTTGTATGATATCTAAAGATTAATTACATGCTGAGTGCTTTTATTTTCCTCCTCGGGGTAAATGACTAACTATCCCTTCATTGGTTTCTTGTTTCTATTCATATTTCAGATTCATTCATTAAAGCGAGTACGCATTGGTGGTTTTAGACTTCCATCAGACCTTGGGTAATTGTCATACTTCTAATTTTTCTTAGTTCTTGAGGGAGACATTCTTCAGTAGTTGTAGTAGTATTCAAATACAATTCCAATAATCTTTCAATTGAATTCTCTTGTAGTTAAGTGAATTAATACATTTTTCAACTGTTGTATTTTCAGGATAGGGAAGTACATTGAGCTAAAGCCAACGAATCTGAACGCGCTGGGGTGGAAGAGTTAACAAAGTTGCTCCTTAACTGTCGGAGTTAGAAATATTCTGCAGGCTTATTCAGATTTAAAACAGCTCTGAAGCTATATCAAAGAGTTGTCCGATTCCTGATCGATTTGAGCTGTTGAATTCTGATACCTGGTGCATTTCCTAGGAGGTAGAGCACACTGCTTTCTGGAGTGTTCGACATCAAGTCAATCTGATGCTCTCGCACTCAAACATATCTATATAGTCTAGAAGAATCGGGAAACGATTTGACTACTGCCAAGAAGTGGTATGACCTTTTCCTATGAAAGTGAAGTCCGGGGATTGCTGGTATCTTTATTGTGAGTGTTGTAAACGGTGAAGTGCCTGTTAAACAAAACAACTCTGATATTCTTAGCACAAACAGTGCATAATTGCATACATTCTTTTTCACACTTTATCTAATATCATTCATCATACTTATTTTTTCTTATCATTTTCTCTCTCTTAATCATACACCCTTAAAAGGAGTGTGCACAGTATCTACACTCCTAAAAGAAGTGTAGGATTATCATTTTTCTATACAAAATGATAGAAGTTTAACTCAGGCTGTTCAAATAAGAAGGTATGTTTTAATAACTTAGACACTAAATTGAAAAAACATAGACACTAAATTGAAAAAAAATTCCTGGAAATGAATCAGTTGTGTTTATCTAATACAAACTGATAATACACTTAAGGGAAAATTAATTTCTTTAATGTAATCTTATTTATTAAAATAATGATTTCCTTAAATGCATTTTCAACACTTATGATTATATCTTCTTAAGCAAAATAAATTCAATGTTTAATTTCTCATCACTAAAAATTTAGTGGTAAATTTTTAATGTTAAATTTTTTAGTTATACTAAATGTGTTTTGTGATCTAGTGACATATATTAGTTCTTTTTGGCCAAAAGTTTTAGTTGTCCGTCTAATTTTACATTTCCTAAAATTTTCTGGCACCTTATCTAATAATTTCATCAACCGTTGAAAGTGCAGTATCTAATAATTAAAATGCCCCTCAAAAAAAGTGTTTAATAGTCAAGAAACTACCAAATCACCACGAGGGTAAGATAATAGTGCACTTAAGCCATTGAGTTTGAGGTTTAGGGTTTTCAAGATGGATCCCCTATTCCATCTCCATAATAGAATATTTGGGAGAATTTTAATATAGACCACTTGCAAAGTGGTTCATGAATGGACCAACTGGTTTTCAGCCTTTGATTTAATGGTTAAATAAATGAAAGGTAGAGATGAAGTAAGAGAAAAAAGATAAAGAGGTTAACAGTGGTTGATAAAGTTACCAAAATAGATAAATAGTGATGAAAAGTTTTAAAAAATTTTTTTGGATGAAAGCAACAACATAGGGTTTGGACCAACTTGGCCAGTGGGCCAATACGTTGGGCTTTATTACTATGCATAGACATATAATGGGTTGGTTGAGCTTATTAATGTTGAAAGTGCATCAACCGTTAAAAATGCAGTATCCAATAATCAAAATGGCCCCCCAAAAAAAGTATCTAAAGTAATAGTCAAGAAACTACCAAATCACCACAAGGGTAAGATAACAGTGCACTTAAGCCATTGAGTTTGAGGTTTAGGGTTTTCAAGCTGGATCCCTTATTCCATCTCCATAATAGAATATTTCATGTCTTTTGGATATCCATCTAATTGTACAACATCTCATTTTTATGTCGACCCATTAGTTTTGGGGTGAAATTTAACTTGGACCCTCTAGAAAGAGACCCATGTGCGTTGATTTTCGTCAAGATTTGATGAACGGTGTAGATTGTTTACTTGTTAATCAAGTATTAAGTTAATTAAATAAGAGTTTAAAATTACAAATAAGTACATGAATCAGGATGGAAATGCGTTGGATAGGCTAGCCACCATTTTTGCCATTATAAGCCAGCCACCATGACTGGATAGCTCTCTAAACCATTCAGGGTTTCCATCACAACATGTGTAAATCGCCATACACAACGGGTCACAAGTCTCCTTGCTGCCAAGTCTTGCAAGGAGTTTTGGTCTGCGATTTCTCCGGCACACAAATTTCTGAGGAGCTTGAAACACAACGAGAGAAGATGATGACAATGATGGTGATGGGAAGCATTAGTGACTCATTGAACTATCTCCAACACTGCAGGGAGGACCCTTTTGGAAGCAAGGTCCAAACGCCCAACATCAGATTTAAGGACTTTACCAAGCTTGAAGTGTTGGAAGCACCAAAGAGTAATTGAAGGGTGTGTTCTGACATGGGGTACTCCAATAATGATGCATTGGCAGCATCATCACCCATTTGGCATGATTGAGAATTTAAAATATAAAATGCAGAATTTTAAAAATAAAAATTGGGTTTTGATGAAAAAATGGTAAACCCCACAACCTAATTGGTTGGTTGTGATTGTACCACTAAACTGTAGAAATCAACCAAACAAATTGAGAAAGAAGTAGAAAAACAATCAACTTAATTGTTTGGTAAGAGACGAAATATAGTGAAATTGATGGCAGGTTAAGGAGAGAACTGGTGCCGTTGATTGTCGACGCTAACGACGATAGCGAATCATGATTAAGCAAAGCAAAAGGTAGAATGAGATTGCTGAAAAATGAAGCTGGAAACGATGGTGTTGTAGTGGGGTAGGAAGAGGAGTGGAAGGAATCCTAGTGCTGCTGAAAATAAGGAAAGTTGTAGGACTAAAAAGTAAATAAGCAAATCTTGCTATAGCAAGTATTTTTGAGAATCCATCCATGGTTTGGGTCCATGGTAAAAGCCATGGGAGAATTCTAATATTGACCACTTTGTGAGTGGTCCATAAATGAGCCAAGTACAAATTAATTATTGAATCAATGACTAAGATTAAAAAGTTAAATTTAATTAATAATATTTAAATTCACACATAATTTTAATCAATCATTTTATTTTTTTATAAATAATTATACATACAAAAAATTTATTAAATTTTTAAATAAATATTTACATATAAATACTATCAAATTAAAAATAATAATTTATCTATAATTTACTTCTTAAGTGATCCATAATAACCTTCCCTAGTTTAATGCTTTGACTAAGTTGCTGGGCTTTAACAAGGAAACAACTGTAACTATGTAAATATTAACTACTTATAAGTTAATTGCTTAAAAGATGAAAGAAGTTTAATAGGATAAGTTAATGGCAAGAACATTTCAGCATAATTGTATAACTCAACCTAGTCAGAATGCCAGGTCCAATAATCTAATTGTAGATCAAGTAGTTGAATTGAAAAATTTGAACAAAAAATATTAAAAAAATTAAATGAAAAAACTACATTATATAAAAAATATTATATTAAAAAATAGTAAATAAAATTTACTATTTAAAGAAAAAAGAAAATACTTCTAAACTAGATGATAATAACATATGGTTAAATAGTAAAGAACAATCATGGGGGTGTTCCAGCTCGACAAAATTTCACTTATTTAGTCAAGTAGTTAACACAATTGTAGGAAAGGAATTGTACAATATCTTTGGCATGAAAAATATATACGTGATTTTTCAGGTTGTCCAAAATGGCTTGAATTGAATTCCTCATCACACCCATACTCAAAACCCCCAAAATCGAGAGAGAGAGAGATAACCTAAAAGGAAAGCAGCAGCACCCAAAATTGACATACCACAATATAAATTACATTACAAGCAAATGAGGGAATAAACGGAACTGCTATCATCGAGGGCAGAATCAAAACCATCTTTTAACTAGTAGCCTATTCGGTTGTAACTTCATGTAAAATTGGACATCTGCATCGGCTTGTTGCATCAGCATCGTTCAGAAATAAGAATCAGAAATCTATTTGATGCGAGCACCTCACCGGCCCAAAACAAACTCTCGAATAGAAACAAATGAATGAACACACTAAAGGGATAATATTTCAGATACTCGATCTTGTGCATCAGGGGGAATCTCCCTTCCAGGGACCTGAACATTAAGAAGGTTGGCATACCTGTGGAAGTATAGTGTCAATACTCAATAATATAATTCCATAAAAGGGTATAAACAATACAATTCGTATCAACTTACTCAGCAGCTGTAAACAAGTGCACATGTTCTGTAATGAAGGCAAGCAAGGCCTGCGACAGGAATAGGAATACCAAGATAAGATGACTTGACAAGAAGTACAATCAACATGAAACCGTTAGTTCAGTTTGACTTGCCTCAAATGGCATGTTTAATAGTTCATAGTAGGTGCGAACTCGATCCAATCTCTGTTGTACTGCTTCACTATCTATGGATGGAATAGCTGCCAGTGCCTGTAACACCATCCATAATTATTATGGCTGTCAAATCTCATTAAGTTCTATTTTTATCTCCAAGTTTTTCTAAGTTCTACTTCTCATAATTTATCACTCTGAGTGTACAGTTGTACATAAAATCGTCTAATTCTTCAAAAGATATATGCAACAGGCAATTTTTTAATTTTTTTTTGTGGGTTCATGTCCCAGAGTAACTTTATGAGAAATAGCAAGAACAAAATTAATTACCTGTTCCAATGCGATAGTGTTTCGACATATTTGCTGAACGCCAAAAAGATTAATAGACTTCATATCCGCCAAAGCCTAATAAGTAATAAGTGCACCCTCCCATTAGCAGTGAAGGAAAGGAAATGACATAAGTGGTTTAATTGAAAATACAGCTCCAAACATAAACATGCACATCCATACCTTAATAGATGCATGTGCTGCAATCCCACAAATTCCACCAAATATGTAATTCCGCTTTGCATTTGAAATAAAAGGAGCCATTTCCTCATCTCTTCGTGTTATCTGGGGATTCCATTAAAAAAAGTAAATATAAACGGTTTGAGTCACTAAACAGTTAGATTCAAACTTTCTGAAATTCATCAATACATTGCAGTTATTGTCTGTTTAGTTTTGAAATTGGGGTTGATAGTAATATTCCATAGTCTTTACTGAGTCAAATATTTTGGAATTTTTGGATTAGAAGGTTTAGTAAGCTGATATTACAAGCTAAACACCTTCTGTTATAAGGGTAATTTAGTTATTCCCGCATTTCCCTAGTCAAGGAATATACATTCAGGCTAGGGTCTTATATTCTCAAGGTTTTATCTGGTCGTATCTTGATGTATATATGTTACTTGTTGGTTTAGTATTAAAAGCATACGTCCTTTAGGATTTCATGACAAAAGCCTCAAAGCACAAGTTGGCCAAGTCTGCATAATGTAAAGCTTCTTTCAATAATAACGATCAAATTTATAAATTCATTCAGCAAGATTGCAATCTTCTTGATCACATGATACAATCAAACCCTGGGTATGATTCCTTGGTAATTCTCTTCTTAATCTGAAGCTTCTAAATTGTTATCCCTTTAATTAACAACTTGGTCAGACCAGATTCTAATGCCAAAAATAGTACTTGAGAAAGCTATTTTAACAATCGCAGCAATATCAGATAAAAATGAAACGGAGGAAATAAAAAACACCAGAAATATCCTTCCTTTTTGGTCGTCATACACTATATCATCTGAATTAATCTATTCTCCAAATAAATTTAGCTTGTTCTCAATTAGAGAGTGGCAAATCTCTCTGCATCTATCAGGTAGTCTTATCCTGGGTTACAAATTCATGGCGTAGGAGCAGGCACATCTCTATTGTGTCTAATATAATTTAATTTAAAATTATATATAATTCTTAATATATATATTTTATTTAAATGATTCTATGATTTAATAATCTATTGAAAATGTTAGTTCCACATCGCCTGCCTCAATCTTTCAGATGCGGTTTATATACTTGTTGGGCTACTCCACTTGATACTAATTGATTTTAGGTTAGAATCTCACATGATATCAGAGCCAAGATCCCATCTCTGTCACCTACTTCACTAGGTTTGCCTGTTCCGTTCAAGCATCTGTGGAAGGGGGGTGTTAAGAGTCCCACATCGCCTGTTTCAATCTTTCGGATGCAATTTATATATCTATTGACTATTGGGTCACTCAAATATCTATTGGGTCACTCAACTTAATGTCAATTGGTTTTAGGTCAAAATGTCACATAGTATCAGAGCCAATATCTCATCTCTATCGCCTATTTTGCTAGGCTCGCCTGTTCCGGCCAGGCATCTGTGAAAGGGGGTATTAGAGTCCCACATTGCCTGCCTCAATTTTTTGGGTGCGGTTTATATACTTGTTGGGCCACTCCACTTAATGCCAATTGGTTTTAGGTTGGAATTTCACAAAAAAGATTAAAATATGAAAATATTAAGATGGAAGTTTATTTAGTATTGGGAGTATTCTGCAAATAATACAAACATGTCTCATTGTTTCTCTCAATAACATTTAATTCTTTTTATTAATCTGACAATCAAAAGGTGACAAATGCACTCAGTAGATAGGGCCCACAAAGAAATGACATGGCAGCATAATTTGGATCCATGGGAGACAAGGCTAAAGGGCTAGCGCTGTGTCTTTTTGCTGTCTTGGCAAGGATGGTAGCTGATCTTCCTCATTCACATGCAAACTTTCATAACAGTCAATCTTCAGACAAACTGTTCATGTTAAATTGCAAACTGCCAAACCTTAATCTGCGAATTGGACATGGGTCCATGCTGAAAGCACCAGTACATGAACTAAGTTGCACTGAGATAGGTGTTTTGGCCAAATTAGGTGATCTATGTCTAACCTAAGTATAAGTTTTAAGCTTCCATCAATCACAGAACTCATCCTCAGATCTCTAATAAAGAAAGGGATATCACACGTTCTAAATGTGTGCTGAATATTGACCATATTTTAGACACCTCAAGCCATATTCCCCATTTCACGGATGCAACTTTTTGAATGAATCACTGAATTTAGAATTTACAACTCCAAAAACTCAAATCACTGCAAGGCTTCCTTCGTTTGTGTATATATAGCAATATACACTCGAGTTCCATTAACATCTACTGACATGGCTTTTGCTTTCTTGTCTAAATTTTAGTTCAATAAACTTACAAGAAATTTAAAGAGCTCAACAATGAGCTAATTTGAGGATGCATTATTTCTAAGTGTTTTAAAAATTATTCTTCCAGAACCTTAGCTTCCTTTTATCGACTCTGGGTTAGAACTCATCAAAACTGAAAATCTATTTTTTTCCCTTTAACACCTATTAGCCCTTGAAACCCAATCCTATCACCCGCAAATGCAAACCATTCTTCCCCAAACATGCTAAACCTTGACTTACCTAATTTGATAGCCTCAATCCATCCAACAACCCTAAAACCATCCAGTTAAATCATAACTATACTGCTACCTGAAACCAGTGAAATGAAAATCTTAATTTTGAGGATTCACTATGCATCTTCACTGAAAGCAAGGATTTGTGCAATCGCAATAGGGATAATTTCTAGTGGTGATCTAAGGGATAATTACAATTTAGGAAATCCTAGTGAAAATATTTCCAATTCAGGAAGAATAAGCCAAAGTCGGAAACAATAATTTATCCATGTGAAAAGAATGTTTAATGGTTAACAAAACACTAAATGAGTTAACCCATAAATCCCCACTTTCGTTAATTTCCCCTAATGGAAAATTTGTTAACCAGGACTTTGTAAATTGGAATTATCCCTCAATTTGATATTTGAAGAATTCATTAAGAAAGGAAAGTATAAAACAGGATGATCACGAATCCTCTAAGGCTACACAGAAACTACAGAGAAAATCACTTCAATAGAGAAACCATATCCCTTTGAAACCCACAAGGAAGCTAAGAAAACAAGCCTGTCACAAAAAAGGTGTAGGAATAAATTTATGGCAAAAAATTCTGGAACTACATTATATCTTATAACAAGAAATATAATCAATTAGAATGACTAAGTTATGTATTTATTTAATTTTCCACTATAAATTTTTATTTGAGTATATTAACATTACTTTATTCTTGGCACCCCAATGGTCCATATCTGGATCCATCCCAACATCCAACTAAGAATCTTCATGAAGACAACAAGAAGAAGAAGCAAAGAAAGAAAGACACACCTGTGCAGTGAGCGAAATGATGAAATCATCCGGCTCTTCAGCATCTTGGTCATCCAAGTATTCTGTATTTGTCATTTCCTGCTCAAAATTATGATGCTCAGTTAAGTTGGAGACAGTTAACCATCAAATTTTTATTCCTTCCACAACTAGAGACAATTAACATTGCAAGAGACAAACCTGCATATGAAATATTGTTTCCAATTGCATCTCTATACGTAAAACCTTAAGGCAATCGATTGCCAATTTCCTATAATCTTGAGCAAATGATGCTAGATTCCTTGTAGGTGCACTGTCTGAACGACTGTGATGGTATTTTCCTTCAACATGATTTGATGCTCTATGAGTTGTCTGTCCAAGCCTGCAAATTGCACAAGAATTTAGCGTACCACAAAAATACTGTCCTAAGATTTTGAAAACAGGGATCTTACTTCAGTATATGATGCTCAATTTCTTTTACTTAGGAACCAATAAAACAAACCCAAAACCATACTGCTCATTAAGTATCATTCAAATATTTACTTGGTCCAGATGTAAAGGTCAAAAGACAATGATTTAGGAACAAAAATAGCAGATTGCTTCCAAGACAACTTGGCAAATACAATCTAGGGAAGGAGATATATCATTGTTTCTAGAGAAGCAGCACCACACCCTTTGAATAAGGAAGAGAAAACTACCAAAAAAAAAAGTGATATGAAGGGTAGGTGGAACTGGGTGTCATTCAATTACACCAATAGATTGATTAAAACTTTGACCTTTGTACCAAACATAAACACCATGCAATATAAAATGACAACAGAAAAGTCAATTCTACAAAATAACAGAAAGATCATATCATAGGCATGGCATGTCAGAAATTCAGAATTTAGTTGTATTATGCTCATTGCAGTGTTCGGACTGTTGTCGATTGTCTATAATGCTATTTCATGAATCAATTATTTGAACTCTCTACACCACCAGTAATAAAAAATGATAGCACAGTCAATAAAAACAAGAATATTTAAATCCTCTGACTAAATTATCAGGCTATCATATCAGTTTACTTGCAAAAGCAAGTAACAGCCTTACTGTATAGCAGTAATAGATTGTGACTTACTGATAATAAGTCTAACTATCATACTTGTTGACATCCTTAGATTATTGCATCTCTTGATTGTTATTGTTGCGAAAAATTAGACTTTCAGCGAGAGAAACCAGAGGAGAACCGATAGAGAAAATATGGTTTCACTGATAATTTGATATTCTGAATGTGTGCATGTTACAATGACTAACACTAAATCTATACTAAGAGTATGAATATGAAAGGAAGCTTATACCCTTTACTTAGGGTGCATAACAAGTAATTCCTATATTAACAAAGAAGACTGATAGGAACTGGATATCAGAACTGGAAAAATTTAGGTACTGCATTTTTTTTTTCTTTTTGGATAGAAAAACAAATTTATTAAGAAGGAAGGAAGAGATATACAAAGATACGAGGATAAGATATCCGCCACAAGAAAACAACTAGGGAAAAATACAAAGAACTGGCAAAACAAAACTCAAGAATAACAGTGCACAATGGCAGTCCAATCTCTATGCAAATCTGAAACGGCAATCCCCTTGAAAAGACCATGAGCCAAGCACCAAAAAGAAGCCAAAAACCTTATTTTTTCCCACATTTCTACAGACATTGAAACACCTTGAAAAATCCGAACATTCCTCAACAACCAGATGCACTACAGAATAGTGAACACAGCACAGTTTCACAAAATCTTGAACTCTTTTCTTCTTCCACACCCTTTGAACCTTATTGTTAAAAAGGTCTTTAGAGAGCTAGGACAACCCCAATATTCTCAACTACGGATCTTTCATTTAGGTACTGTATTATTGATTCACTAAGGATCTCTCTCTATCACTGCTTTGAAGAAGTAGCAGTGCAAAGGAAGATCTGTACAAGTAGAAAAAAGAATAGAAACAACGAGGAAATGATAGTGCAGACACTTCGAGGGCTTTGTTCCTCCCAATCCTTTCCTCACCAAATTCTTGCCTGCCTCTCTTCTCTCCATTCCTTCCCTCTTATCCCAACCAATTCCCACTTCCCTCATTCTCTCTATCCTGCCTACATGGCATTGGTTACATGACAGAATTCCCTTGCATACTGTTAGTGAAATATAATTAGGTTTGATATATTGGGCTGGGCCTTGCTTTTGTATATAAAATAGCTCTAATAGTTTAATATAAATATAGTGTTAGGGTGGCTAATCATAACAAGTTAGCTACTCTCTTTTTCTATTTTACCTCTCATGCTTCTCTTCTTCCCCATCTCTCTTGTCTCTTTACATGGTATCTAGAGCCAGAAACAAACCCCAACGTTCCAGACCCTAATCTGCCCTTTTCCAAAAAAAAAAAAAAAAAAAAAAAAAAATTATACCTTTGTGCTCAGAATCTGCCGATCTACCCTTTCCTAGGGTTGATTTATTTTTTCAAGCACTGCTGAGGTCCAGATTGGAGGTTTTCGTTGCTGTTTGGGCGTGAGGGCTTCACGCTAATGTGCTGAACAGTGGCCAGGGGTGCTGCGCGTTTTGTTTCCGGCGACCAGGGGTGTCGCTGCCGCCAGGGGAGCCGCAACTAGTGTTTCCGGCGACCAGGCCGGTCAAGGGTGCAGCGTTTTGGTGTTTTCAGTCGCAGTTTGACGTTTTCCAGCGAGCCCTGTCCGTGATTTGGGCATTTTCAGGCGTGCTTTGAAGTTTTCTTTCGTACCCAGTCCTCTTGCTATGTTTTTGGGTGCCATTTGAGGGTTTTCAATTCTGTTGAAGCATTTTCCGATGGTGTTTGGGTGTTTCCAGTGCCGTTTGGGTGTTTTTCTTTGAGCCCAGCATTTTTCGTGTTGTTTGCAGTGTACGGTGGTGCTTCTTTTCTTTTTCTCTGATGGCTGATCCTGCTCATGATTCCAGTTCCACCAGTTCTGATGAATTTGAGAAGTTGAAGAAACCTACCGTTATGCCTGAGGTCATATCTGCTTCTGTCCGCATTACTGATGATAAGTTTGACGGGAAACACTATGCGGAATGGCGTAAAACTATTACCATGTTTCTCATTGGGATTGAGAAAGAAGATCATCTAACAGATGATCCACCGATATCTAAAACTAGGCATGATCGGTGGTTGCGGGAAGATAACCGCCTCTTTGGTATGATCAACAAAACCCTTGATACTTCCATTAAGCATGTTGTCTCTCACTGTGATACTGTGAAAGAGCTATGGGAGTATATGGAGTTTCTTTATTCTGGGAAAGCCAACTTAACTCGTCTTTATGAGGTGTCACAGGCGTTTCATAGACCAGCACAGCAGGATAAGTCTCTTCATGGGTATTTTATTGACTTTAAGCGTACTTATGAGGAATTGAATGACCTCCAACCTATCTCTACTGATGTTAAACAGATGCGCTTACACCGGGAACAGCTGGCAGTTGTGAGCTTCTTGTCTGGATTATCCTCTGAGTTTAGTGTCACTCGTGATCATCTATTGACTGGTTCTGATCATATGACCCTTGCTGATGTTTATAGCCGCCTCATGCGCACTCATCATGAGTTGCATTCTGATTCTTCTTCTGGATCACCGGCTGCTTTGGTTGGTTGTGGTGGCGGTAGAACACGTAGAGGTGAAGGTCGTGGTAGTCGTGTTAGAACAGGTGGTCATTTTGGTGGCCTTGATGGTGGTCGTGATGGTAGTTTTTCTGGTGGCTGTGATGGTGGTTCTTATTTTTGTTATTACTGTGGGGAGGAAGGTCATATTAAGAACTGTTGGAAGTTGAATGGGAAACCTGGTTCCTCCCAAGGTCAGCGTTATGCTCATGCAGCAACTCAAGAGGGTCTCTTGCCCACACCTGTCACTGCTCCTCAAACACAGGGTCTCAGAACCATTACCATGTCTGGTGCTGAATTTGAGGCTTACACTCAGTTCCAAGCCTCACAGGGTATTGGTCCTTCTTCCACTGCTACTCTTGTCCAGTCAAGTAATCTCACTGCTTGTCTCACTTCTTCCTCCCGTACATGGGTCATTTGATTCTGACGCCACTGACCATATGACAGGTAATACTGGTATTCTCTCCTCTTTTCTTCCCACTTCTTCTTTACCAAATGTCACTCTTGCTAATGGTTCCTTAGCCCCTGTTATAGGTAGTGGGGTTGCCCATCCTTCATCCTCTCTTTCCTTACATTCTATCTTATGTTTACCGCATTTTCCTTTTAATCTTTTGTCTGTCAGTAAAATTACCAACAGTCTGAATTGTAGTGTTCACTTCTTTCTTACATATTGTTTATTTCAGGATCTTGGGACGAATAAGGTGATTGGTAGAGGCCGTGAATCCAATGGCTTATATGTTTTGGAGTCCACCATTCCGAGACCACTGTCGGTTACTTGTTCTACTTCCATTTCTCCGTTTCATCTTCATTGCTGGCTTGGACATCCACCCTTGCAGACATTGAAGAAGTTATGTCGTCCTAGTTTAGAGTCTTCATTTGTTTTGAATTGTGAGTCTTGTCAGTTTGCTAAACACCATCAAGGATCTTTTCCTCCTAGAGTCAATAAGCGTGTTGCTTCTCCTTTTACTTTAGTTCATTCAGACATTTGGGGGCCTTGTCCCGTTGAGTCTAAAGCTGGTTTTCGTTATTTTGTTACTTTTGTCGATGATTACTCTCGTGTTACTTGGCTTTATTTAATGAAAAATCGTTTAGAGGTGTTTAATATATTTCGTTCCTTTTGTGCTGAAGTTCAAACTCAATTTAATATTACTATTCGCACTCTTCGTAGTGATAATGCTAAAGAATACTTGTCTGCCCCTTTTATATCTTTTTTGCAAGAACATGGTATTATTCATGAAACCTCATGCATTGTCACTCCTCAACAAAATGGGGTGGCGGAAAGAAAGAATCGACATTTACTTGAAGTTGCTCGTGCTCTTTTATTTGAAATGAAAGTTTCTAAACACTTTTGGGCTGATGCTATGTCTACTGCATGTTATTTAATTAATCGTCATATTCTTAATGGTCAAATCCCTCATTCCTTGCTCTATCCCTCTCAATCTCTATTTGCTCTCCCTCCTAGAATTTTTGGTTGCACTTGTTTTGTGCAGGATGTTCGCCCTCAGGTCTCCAAGTTGGATCCTCGCTCTCTCAAATGTATCTTCCTTGGTTATTCTTGAAGTCAAAAAGGGTATCGGTGTTATTCTCCTAATTTATGTCGGTATCTCGTTTCTGCCGATGTGACATTCTTTGAAACCATTGCCTTCTCGTCTGAGTCTACCCTTCCCTCTCCCGCAGATAATGATGAGGACTTTTTGGTATATTCTTTTCCTACTACAGGTACTTCCTCTTCTCCTTCTTCTTGGACTCGTCCCTTCCCTCGTCCTCCTGTGCTCCACCATTATGTTCGGCAGAATCAGCAACCTACTGTGGTCAGTTCTACTACTCCAGACGCTACGGATTCATTGCCTGTTCCAGTTCCTACTCCTCCTGATTCGAGTCTTGATCTCCCAATTGCTCTTCGAAAAGGTAAACGTAATTGTACTTATCCCATTTCTTCTTTTGTTTCTTATGCTGGTCTATCTCATTCTAGTCAGTCTTTTGTTGCTTCTCTTGATTCTCTTACCCTTCCTAATACTGTTTCTGAGGCCTTGTCTAATGAGGGGTGGCATCAGGATATGTTGGATGAGATGCATGCCCTTGAACACAATGATACTTGGGAATTAGTTTCTCTACCTACTAGTAAACAAGCAATTGGTTGTAAGTGAGTGTATGCTGTCAAAGTTAATCCTGATGGCTTTGGGGCTCGTTTAAAAGCTCGTCTTGTTGCTAAGGGTTATGATCAGGTTTATAGCATTGATTATTCTGATACATTCTCTCCTGTTGCTAAACTTGCCTCTGTTTGTATCTTTATCTCTCTTGCAGTTAGTCATCATTGGCCTTTGCACCAACTTGATGTCAAGAATGCCTTTCTCCATGGCGACCTGCAAGAGGAGGTATATATGGAGCAACCTCCAGAGTTTGTTGCTCAGGGGGAGAATGGTAAAGTTTGCAGACTAAAGAAGTCATTATATGGTCTCAAACAAGCTCCACGGGCATGGTTTGGGCGCTTTAGTCAAGCTGTTCTTCAGTTTGGGGCTATAGAGAAGTACTTTTGATCATTCAGTATTCTTTCGATGCTCTCAGGGTGGCTGTCTTTTCTTGGTAGTTTATGTGGATGATATTATCATTACTGGGAGCGATGAGATTGGGATCAGAAAGCTTAAGGACTTTCTTCAAACACAATTTCAGACTAAGGACTTGGGTGCTTTGAAATACTTCTTAGGCATTGAAGTAATGAGGAGTTCGAAGGGTATTTTTCTTACTCAGAGGAAGTATGTGCTTGATTTACTCAAAGAAACAGGTATGCTTGGAGCCAAACCTGTTGATGCGCTAGGTTCCTAATGTCAAACTCTTATCAGATGATAGAGATGCTATGCCTGACCCTGAACAATATAGAAAGTTGGTTGGCAAACTTAACTACCTCACGGTTGATATTGCCTTCTCTGTCAGTTTGGTTAGTCAATTCATGTCATCTCCCCGAACCACTCATTGGGAGGCAGTTCTTCATATATTGAGGTATCTAAAAGGGGTTCCAGGTTGTGGTATTTTGTATAGAGATCATGGACATAATATGATAGAGGGGTTCTCCAATGCTGATTGGGCTGGTTCTCCCATAAATAGGAGATCTGCTTCTGGCTATTGTGTTCTTGTTGGAGGTAACCTTGTTTCTCGGAGAAGTAAGAAACAGAGTGTTGTTGCTCGTTCTAGTGCCGAATCAGAATATAGGGCCATGGCCCAAGCTACTTGTGAATTGGTGTGGATTCATCATCTTCTTAGTGAGATTGGAGTTAAGAGTGTAATGCCTATGAAGTTGTGGTGTGACAATGAAGCTGCTATTCATATTGCTTATAATCCCGTTTTTCATGAACGGACAAAGCATATTGAAGCTGACTGTCACTTTGTGCGAGAAAAGGTTCAACAGGGTCTTGTTGTTACTGGACATGTACGAACAGGAGAACAACTTGCAGATATCTTTACCAAAGCACTTAATCGAAGTAGTTGACTATATTTGTAACAAGCTGAGCATGATCAACATCTATGTTCCAGCTTGAGGGGGAGTGTTAGTGAAATATAATTAGGTTTGATCTATTGGGTTGGGCCTTGCTTTTGTATATAAAATAGATCTAATAGTTTAATATAAATATAGTGTTAGGGTGGCTAATCATAACAAGTTAGGTACTCTCTTTTTCTGTTTTACCTTTGATGCTTCACTTCTTCCCCATCTCTCTTTTCTCTTTACACATACATAACAGAATTTACTCCCATTCCCTCTCTCCAACTTACTTCCCAGGTGGTCCAGCATAGGGGGTGCCTAACAAAGACAAAATAAAATAAAACCTATTTCAACAGTTATCATCCCATTTTTTCCCATTTATCCATCAGATAGGAAAAGAATATTTTCTTTTTGGATAAAATATATGATACAATAAAACCTATATTTTTTATAAAATATAGGAAAAGAATAATATATTGTTAAGAATAGAGTATTAAGCATGTGTTAAATGTGCTTCGAGGTATTTATGTCTCTAGCATTAGTTTGTACAGAATTGTACTACACACCTATTTACTATATATAAATACATGACCTAAACCCACATTGGGTGTGGTCTTTTGATAATTTTACATGGTATCAAAAGCCTTGTAATTTATTCTCCCTTTCACATTTCCCCCCCTTTTTTTACCCGAAAAAAAGAAAAGAAAAGAAAAAGAAAAGAAGCACTTTCAAACCCTAATAAGAGCAACCGTCATAGTGGCTGCTGTTAGTAGGACATGCAGCAACCCTAATTAGGGTTACTGCAACTTCAGCCGAGGCCTATTAAGCTTTGCGGCAACTCTCTAATAGGTCTTGTGTGCTGTGCAGTGCTGCAGATAATTGTCATTATTGTACATAATTAGCTTTCCTAAAATAGAGTGTACAGCTTAGGGAATGAGAGCAAATCTCGTTTGTAAATGGGAAAGATTCCCCTGAATTGTTTTTGTACAGTTTCTATATATATGAAATAATAGAAGACATAAAAATCAATTTTTCAAACAAATTCACATAGTATCAGAGCCAAGATCCCATCTTTGTCGCCTACTTCGCTAGGCTTCTCCTGCCTACTTCGCTAAGCTTGTTTCCGCCTACTTCGATAGGCTTGCCTGTTCTGTCCAAGCATCTGTGGAAGGGGAGTGTTAAAAGTCCCACATTGCCTACCTCAATATTTCGAGTGCAGTTGATATATCTGTTGGGCCACTCCACTTAATGCCAATTGGTTTTAGGTTAGAATCTCACAACTGCCACCTGAACTTTCATCATTTTGGCGAGGGACTCGCCGGGGACAGACTAGTCTGACACTAGGGGAGGGTCGGCAGACCAATTGATGGATGATCCATGAGCAGAATGGCCTGTACATCCTTGACTGCCACCCAGATCAAGTGTCGGTGCTTGTTCTAGTGTGGTCTATCCTCTTTAGCTTCATTGTGGTTTCGGTCATCCTTCTCTACATTCTTTGAAGAAATTATGACCTAGTTTGATTCATTTGTTTGTTTTATAGCGTCAGTCATGTCAATTGGCTAAACATCATAGGAGTCTTTATCCTTTACGAGTTAATATACGGGTTGTGTCCCCATTTGAGCTTGTTCATTCTAATAATGTTTGGGGCCCTTGTCCCATTACTTCTAAATCTGGATTTTGGTATTTTGAAATATTCGTGGATGATTTTTCAAGGATGACTTAATTATATTTTATGAAATCTCATTCTGAGTTATTCTCTATATTTACTGCCTTTTGTTCTAAAATTAAAACTCAGTTTGGTACTCTTGTTAGTATCTTGAGGAGTGATAATGCAAAAGAATATTTTTCCCATGAGTTTTGTTCCTATATGCTTCAGCATGAGATGATTCATCAATCCACTTGTGTTGTTAGCCCTCAATAAAATGACATTGCTGAACACAAAAATAGACACCTTATGGAGGTTGCTAGAGCTTTGTTATTTCATATGTCTATACGTAAGGATATTTGGGCTGATGTTGTTTCTACTGCCTGTTTCTTGATTAATCGAATGTTATCTTCTGTCTTACAGGGTCAAGTTCCTTATTACGTTCTCCTTCCATCTCAATCTTTGTTTCCCCTTTCCCCTTGTAATTTTGGATGTATATGTTTTGCGCAAGATGTTCCTCAAATCTCCAAGTTACACCCCTGCTCTCTAAAGTGTGTCTTCCTTGGGTACTCTCGTCACCACAAGGAATATCGGTGCTTCTTTCCTAATTTAGGCCGGTACCTTGTCTCCGCTAATGTTACATTTTGAGTCTACTCTGTTTTTCACCAAGGGTCTCCTTCTCTTGTTGTTGACGATGCTAAAGAAATTCTAGTCTATAAAATGGTTCTACCCCCTGACTCTGCGTCGTCTCCACCTTCTGTTGCCCATGTTTTGTTCTCTCCTCTTCCTCAGCCTCCCATTCCACAAGTATTCATTCACCATGCTCGTGATCCGCCACCCACCTCAGGCAAAGCAGCAATGAATGTACCTCTTCATCACAAGATCTGACTATAGATCTTCCCATTGCCATTTAGAAAGGTAAACGATCTTGTGTTACTTAACATCCTATAGCTTCATTTATTCATTATAAGCATCTTTTTCCAACTTCTAAATCTTTTGTTGTTTCTCTTGATGTTGTCACAGTTCCTAAAACTATTTGAGGCTTTGGCTCATGAGGGTGGCGAAATGCCATGGAAGAGGAAATGTTAGCTTTGGAACAAAACCAAACATGGGATCTTGTTCCTCTCCCTTCGGGCAAACATGTTATTGGTTGTAAATGGGTGTACACTGTTGAAGTGAATCCTGATGGGACTATTGCTCATTTTAAGGCTCGCTTGGTTGCCAAGGGTTATGCTCAGACCTATGGTGTTGATTACTCTGAGACCTCCCCTGTTGCTAAGTTGGCCTCAGTTCGGTTACTTATCTCTTTGGCTTCTTCTCATCATTAGCCCTTAAATCAACTTGATGTTAATAATGTCTTTCTTCATGGTGACTTACAAGAAGAAGTCTACATGAAGCAACCACCTGGCTTCGTTGCTCAGGGGGAGTATGGGAAAGTTTGTCAACTCAAACGATCTCTATATGGATTGAAACAATCTCCTCAAGCTTGGTTTAGGAGATTGAGTGAAGTAGTCCTCAACTTTGGCCTAAAAAGGAGTAGCTATGACCACTCGGTTTTTAATCGATAAACCGAGGGAGGATGTATTCTCTTGGTTGTTTATGTTGATGACATAGTAATAACTGGAAGTGACATATTAGGCATTTCAGAACTAAAGAGCTTCCTTCAAACCAAGTTTCAAAAGAAGGACCTTGGCCCCCTAAAGTATTTCCTGAGAATTGAAGTAAGCAGAGGTAGAAAGGGTATTTTCCTCTCTCAACGGAAATATGTCCTTGATCTACTCTTTGATGTTGGTATGTTGGGAACTAGACCTTGTGATACCCCGATGGTTCCAAATGTGAAACTAACTGCGTGTAATGGAGAATTACTATCAGATCCCGAGTGATACAGGAAGCTAGTTGGCAAACTCAATTACCTTACAGTGACACGTCCGGACATCTTGTTTCCAGTAAGTGTAGTTAGTCAGTTCATGTCATCCCCTCAAGATTCTCATTGGGATGCAGTGTTACATGTCCTGAGATATTTGAAAGGAGCCCCAGGTCGTGGGATCCTTTATAAAGACAATGGACATTGCAGAGTGGAAGGTTATTCAGATGCAGATTGGTCTGGTTGTTCTGTAGATCAGAGATCGACTTCTGGATATTACGTGTTCCTTGGAGGTAATTTAATTTCTTGGAAGAGTAAAAAACAAAATATGGTAACTAGGTTGAGTGCAAAGTATGAATATCGAGTAATGGCTCAAACTTCTTGTGAATTGTTATGGGTGTATCATTTACTTGATGAGATTGGGTTTAAGGTCTCTCTTCCTATGAAGCTATGGTGTGACAATAAGGCTGCCATTCACATTGCCTCAAACTCAGTATTTCATGAAAGGACGAAGCACATAGAAGCAAACTGCCATTTCATTCGATAGAAGATTCAGCAGAGACTCATATCCACAGGACATGTCAGGACTGGAAAGCATATAGCTAATATACTCACAAAGGCACTTAACGGGAATATAGTAAACTATCTATGTAACAAGTTGGACATGATTAACATCTATGACCCAACTTGAGGGAGAGTGTTAAGAATAGAGTATTAAGCATGTGCTAAATGTGCTTAGGGGTATTTTGGTCTCTAGTATTAGTTTGTATTGAATAGTACAGCACACCTATTTACTATAATAAATACATTACCTAAACCCATATTGGGTATAGTCTTCTAATAATTTTACATATATGATACAAGAAAGGAAAACCTATAAAGTGGAGGATAAGATATCCTCTAGACAGAAGAGAAAGAGAGCTAGAAAACAAATATTCAACACTGTTACGGATAATATCTTGGTGTTAATTAGGACAGAATATTTAGTTATTAAGATAGAATATTTTGTTTCCTTATTTGATGTAATTTACCTCAATCACTCCTGTATTGTCTCCTCTATGTAAATATATATATACAGGTGCCTGGGTAGATTATGCGTCATGGCTTTAGCTCATTCTCTTCCATTACCTCATAACATGGTATCAAAGAGCTTGGGTTACTAAAGGATCCTTAAACCTGTTTTTTTTTTCCGTCCCTTCCCTCTCGTTTTTTTTATTCTCTCTTCTCCCTCATATTTTTTCCGATCCACTGATCGACTAATTTTTTTCCCACCCATTCCCTCTTTCTTCTTCCTCTTCGGTGCGTAGCCTTGTTGTTTGGTTGCGGGTTCATGTGCAGGTGATCCAGGTGGGATCACTGCTATTGTACGAGTGAGCCTAGGCGTCTCACGGTTGCAGAGCGCTGCGCCACCCAGGTGCTGTCTCCGTGTCAGAATCGTTCTCTGGGTACTATTTTTGTTTTTGCTGTTGCTCTTCTGTTCTGGACACGGTGGTGCTATTTTCGGTCTCTGGGTGCCGCGTCTTCCTGCTGTTGTTTTCTCCATTCTGTTTCCTCCTTTTTTTTGGGCACGGTGGTGCAGCACTGGTTCTTTGGTTGATTACCTCACAAGATGGTAGATGAAAAGAACATTGTCACTGAGGTCATCTCCGCTAACTTCAGAATTACTAATCGGAAACTCAATGACACCAACTATGTCTTATGGAAGGGCTTTGTTCAGTGACACCTCTCATGTAATGACCTGGGCAATCACCTCACTGCTAACCTGCCACAAAAGGCTGGTGCCAAAGACAAGTGGATGAAGGATGATGACAGACTCTTGAATCAGATTCTGAACTCCATGGAATATCATATCCAGGATTTGGTTGGGCATTGTAGTACGGTAAAAGAGTTGTGGTCCTATATTGAATCTTTATATACTAGTAAACATAACCTATTCCATGTTCATGAGCTGTTAATAAGGTTATATCGGGCAACACAAAAAAAGGAGACCGTTGCTCCAATGCTACTCTGATGTCACCCGAATGTTTGAAGAAATGAAAATTTTGTATCAACTGACGGCTGACATCAAACAGATGCAAGCACAGCGAGAAGAAAACATTGTCCAGTGTTTTTTGGCTGGCTTAGATTCTGAGTACAAGGTAGATCGCACCCAGCTCCTCACAGGCTCCGAACTTCCAGGCAAGCTATCTGAAGTCTTTTCTCGGCTCCAACGAGTTTGTAAAGATGCTGGAAAGGAGGCTCCTGTAGGGGAACTTACTGCCCTAGTTAGCTCCACCTCATGACATAATAATACTTGTGGTGGACGGAGTGGTACTAGAGGTGGTAGGGATGGAGGACGTGAAGGGGCAGACCTAGTTCCCACACCTATCATCATTGTGGGGAATCTGGTCATATACAGAGAACTAGCTGGAAACTCCATGGCAAGCCATCCTCTTTTCCTCCTCCTAAGTTTGCTAATGCTGCCACCCATGAAGGATTGCTACCTACCCCTGCATCGCCTCCACCAAAAGTCCCAGTCACTGTCGCTGTCCCAGTTGATGAGTATGCACACCTCCATCAGTTTTATGCCTCACAACAGCCAGCTAAGCCTTCCACAGCCACCTTAGTCCAAACAGGTAACCCCACTGCTTGCCTTTCCATTGCCCCTCATGGCTGGGTCATTGACTCTGGGGCCACAGATCATATGACCAGTAACACAGGTATCTTATCTGCCTTCATTCCATTCTCCACTTTTTCTCATGTTACTCTAGCCGATGGTTCCACATCCCATATTACAAGTCGTGGTACTGCCCAGCCCACTGGTTCTTTTCCTCTTACTTCAGTTCTTTGTCTACCTAAATTTCCCTTTAATCTTCTTTTTGTTAGTCAAATTACGAAATCTCTTAATTGTGGTGTTTATTTATTTCCTGGTCATTGTGTTTTTCAGGATCTTGGTATGAAGAAGATTATGGGCAGTGGTCGTGAATCCAGTGGCTTGTACGTGCTAGATACTCCTATTGATGATGTGCCACATCCTATTGCATGCACTAGTGGGGTTGCTTCATCTCTTCATCAACTTCATTGTCGCTTTGGTCATCCTTCCCTTCATGCTTTGAAGATTCTTTGTCCCAGTTTGAAGTCTATGTCTACTTTAGATTGTGAGTCTTGTCAATTAGCTAAGTATCGTAGGACCTCCTATTTCCCTAGAGAAAATAAACGAACTGTGTCCCCATTTGATATTGTACACTCAGATATTTTGGGTCCTTGTCCAATTATTTCCAAATCTGATTTTCGTTATTTTGTGACTTTTGTTGATGACTTTTCAAGAGTTACTTGGTTATTTTTCATGAAACATCGATCTGAGTTGTTTTCAATTTTTTTCTGGTTCTTGTGCTGAAATTAAAACACAATTTAATTATGTCATTCGTGTTTTAAGAAACGATAATGCTAAAGAATATTTCTCTGCTCCTTTCACTGCCTTCTTGTCCCAACATGGCATCATTCAGCAATCATCTTGTGTTTCCACTCCTCAATAGAATGGGGCTGCCGAACAAAAAAATAGACATCTCTTAAAAACAGCTAGAGCACTTTTGTTCCATATGCAGGTTCCTAAGGTATTTTGGGCAGATGCCATTGCTACGACATGTCATCTAATTAATCGTATGCCCTCGGCTGTTTTGCATGCTAAGATCCCTTACTCCACCTTATTACCTTCTTGTTCCTTGTTCCCTTTACCCCATCGCATATTTGGTTGCACTTGTTTTGTTCAGGATATTCGTTCTCAGATCTCTAAACTTGATCCTAAATCCTTGAAATGCATCTTTCTTGGTTACTCTTGATTCCAAAAGGGATACCGTTGCTTGTTTTGTTCAGGATATTTGTTCTTAGATCTCTAAACTTGATCCTAAATCCCTGAAATGCATCTTTCTTGGTTACTCTTGATCCCAAAAGGGATACCGTTGCTTCTCTCCTGACCTTGAACGGTACTTAGTGTCTACTGATGTTACCTTCTTTGAATCCACGCCCTTCTTTAGTATTGGTCCTTCTACATCTTCATCCATTACTTTTTCGGTTCCCTCTGTCATTGATTCTGATGATGATTTTCTTGTCTATACTATTACTTCTGCCATCCCACAGGTGCGTGCCAGGCCACCCATCACAAAGGTGTTTACTAGGCGACCGCGACCTCCTACCTTGGTTGCTCCCGCTACCCCTAATTTGCCACTGTAACATCCTCCCTAACTTAATGATCCTAATCAAGGTTATAGAAACTCAGTAATTTTGATAAGCGTTATCTGTTAATCCAGTCAATTTTCTGAACCAATTTGAGTGTAATTCTATAACACTGAATACAAGAGAATAATTAAAGTATCTGGAGTATCGGTTGATATGATGGAAATAAATATAGAAAAAATATTTCCTAGCTAAGAACCATTGATAAGAGTTGTAGAAAATTTTGGAGAAGCAACAAAGCAAGTTTGGTATTTTTAAGGATACTGCTGAGAAATAACCGGAACAGTTAAGCAACTCAAAAAATTATGAAATTTCATAGAGATGATAAGTAGAATATGGAGAATATTTTAGTATGAAAAATAATTTAAGACAGACATATTTACCTATTTTACAGGTTTAATTTAATTTGAAGAAGTAGCACACCTTATTTAATGAATATCAGTATAAAAAAAATCACAAAATGGATTTGAGAACTAAGATGAGTCCTAACTTTTCCCCTATTACTTATAGCAACTTGAAAACTCAACTTTGAAAGATTAAAATATATTTAACATATACCAAAGTTCCAGCATATAAAAGTTGGTCATAAAGTTTTATATCTTTTGTTTGACTTTCCTCTTCTTTTTTTGGCTTCTATTTCACGCTGGAGAAGCTCCAGAAACAGAGGAAGAAAACGAAAAACAGGGGAGAGAAAAGAAAGGAAAAGGAAATGGAGAAACAAATGGGTTTTTGATTTTAAGCTCTTTTATGAGCACCTTAGAGTCATTATCTTGAGTTAGTGCAGTTAGAGAAATTAATCCTCATCACTTCCTCCTTCCAAAGAGCAAAAAATCTCCATCACCAAGCTCCATCTTCCTCTCCTTCCACTCCTTCCACTCTCAAAGCTGTGAGCTTAGGGAGCCAAGGTAGGGGTTTTTGAAGCTTGCCACTCTTACTTTCTTTTCTTTGTTTTTAGTCATGAATAGATAGTTATGAAATTGAGCATTTTTGGTATTTTATTTGATGGGGCTGTGAGGGTTTGGAGGGTGAGGGGTAAGATTAGATGATTTCATTCATTATTCTCTATTGATTCATGACTCCTTGAGCTTGTATTTGTTGTGGTTTGATGATAGGAGCTTTGTTTGTATGAATTTCGTTTTTCTAATGAAGTGGCTGAAAAATCTGATTTTTAACAAGGTTATTGGTTTGTTAAAGGTTGGAAATTCATGCTTGGTTTATTGAGAATCTTGGGCCGAAGCTTTGGTAATTTTCTAGGCCAAATTCCTCCTAAAAATGTGATTTTTGGGTCATGTAATGCCCAAAACTGAGGCTGCTGTTTTTTTTTTTTTAATGTTTAATGGTGTATTTGTATGATTATAATATTAAGGTTGAGTTTTGAGAATTGGAAGGAATTTTGGTGAGGCCAAATTTTTGATTGTTGGAAGAATGAATTGATATCCTATCTATGAATTCTAGTAATGAACAATTGGATGAGATTGATTATGAAATTGATTGATGCTTTGTGCCCTAGGTCTTACAACCATGATGGGCTATTGTTTTCATGGTTGATTCTTGATTTCAAGGGTGAAGTTGGTTTGGTTTTAGTTTGCTTGAAGAATGGTTGTGATGTAGGACATAACTATTGTCTTGTTTTTCTACGGTTTTGATGCTTGAAAAATGGGTATTTTGTGAAAGTTTAGCTTGATTATTGATCCAAGATTGATGAGTTAGGAATGTGTTTAAAGGTTTTTTTCATTTGAAAGATATGAGACGAGACTATTTGCCCATGAATTTTTAAAATTTTTGTTAAGTTAGAATGCACATTTGGTGCACTCATGAAAATAGTTTTTTTTTTGGGCAAAAATTGAGGAAATTTTGTGATGGTTTGAATCCTAGGAACACTAGTAGCTCCTTTAATAGTTAAAGTTGAGTATGAAAGTGTAGTAAGGGTGTGTTTGCTCTTTTATGGTTAAATTTGAACTAGATGCTCCTTTATTGAGTAAAGTTGAGCTTGAGTGATGTGTATACCAAGTGTGTGGAGACACTAGTAAAGGTATTTCGAGAAGTGACTAACCACTTAGTATGACTATGATGGTTTGAGGTTTGTTTCATTGTTATCCAAGGTAAAGCTAGATTACTCCCTTGTTATACAAGGTAGAGTTAGAATGATACTAGAAACATGATTTTTGGTTCCTTGTGTAGTGAGTAGAGTCGAATTCTCATGTTTGCTAGTTTTCCACTTTCACTTGGTTAAAGGTGAACCTTGTGATACTCTATGGGGATAGTGAATGAATGGTTTTCAAACTTGTTATTTGCTACTTCCACATATTGTCTTATTCTGTTGTGATCATATTTCTTATGTGAATGAGTTGTTTATTCTTTATGAATATTACAACTGCTGGTATTGGTATACTTTTACTAAAAATTTATGAATTCTCACCCCGTGTGTTACCATGTAAATCCAGGAGGAAGCTCTTACAAAGGAAAGAAGAAGAAGTATGAATAATAGTTTGGTTTTATGTTTTGGCAGTCAAAGCTTGCATATTCATGTATACTTGTTTTTTTTTTAGTTTGTAAAGAGAGTTATGTATTACATCATGCCGTTTTGAGGCAAAGATGTTTATATACATGTGTATGTATGTTTTCGCAAGGCTCTCCATAATGATTTATTTGTATAAATGTTATGGGTTAGATTGAAGTTTAAGTTAGAAGTAGCATAACTAATACTGCTTATCTAGGTGTATGTCAGATATACTAGATTAACGATATTAGGATGTTACAGCCACCTCTGCCTATGGGTTCTTTGGCTCAAGATCCAACACCTTCCTCGTCTGACCTTGATCTTCCCATTACTCTTCGAAAAGGTAAACGGTCTTGTCATTACCCCATATCTTCTTTTGTCCAGTATAATGCCTTGTCCCCTTCTTCCAAATGCTTTGTTGCCTCTTTAGACAGTGTTGCTGTGCCTAAAACTGTTGCTGAAGCGTGCTCTCATTCTGGTTGGCATGCTGCCATGGAAGAGGAGATGAGTGCTCTTGAGCATAATCACACATGGGACTTGGTTTCCTTGCCTCCGGGAAAGAAAGCCATTGGTCGTAAGTGGGTGTTTGCTATCAAAATGCATCCAGATGGTTCCATTGCTTGATTAAAAGCACGATTGGTTGCTAAGGGATATGCCCAAGTCTATGGTATGGATTACTCAGAAACCTTCTCTCCTATTGCTAAACTCGCATCCGTATAGTTGTTTATTTCTTTGGCTGCTTCTAATGGTTGGCATCTTCATCAACTTGATGTTAAGAATGCATTCTTGCATGGTGATCTTCAAGAGGAGGTGTATATGGAGCAACCACCTGGGTTTGTTGCTCAGGGGGAGTCAGGTACGGTGTGTAGGCTGCGTAAATCCTTGTATGGGCTGAAACAATCCCTGAGAGCTTGGTTTGGGAGATTTAGTGAAGTGGTAATCAAATTTGGGTTACAAAGGAATGCATATGATCATTTTGTATTTTTCAAACAAGCTAATTTTGGATGCATCCTTCTAGTAGTCTATGTTGACGATATTGTCATTACTGGTAATGATGATGTGGGAATTACTACACTCAAGAACTTCCTTCAGAGTCAATTCCAAACAAAAGACTTGGGCGCTCGTAAGTACTTCCTTGGGATTGAAGTCCTAAGAAGCAACAAGGGGATCTTTCTATCTCAGAGAAAATATGTTCTTGACTTGTTAGAAGAAACTGGGTTGTTGGCAGCAAAGTCGTGTGACACTCCACTAATGCCAAACATAAAGTTAACTACATATGATGGAGAATTACTAACAGAGCTTGAGAGATATAGGAGAATTGTTGGGAAACTCAATTAACTTACAGTGACAAGGCCATATATTGCATTCTCTATCAGAATTATTAGCCAATTTATGTCTTCACCTAGAAGTGCTCATTAGGATGCTATCATTCACCTCCTGAAGTATCTCAAGGGTTCACCTGGGCTTGGGATTCAGTACCAAAATCATGGGCATTGTAGGGTGGAAGCTTTTTCATATGCTGATTGGGCAGGCTCTCCAAATGATAGGAAATCTACTACTGGGTATTGTGTCTTTGTTGGTGGAAATCTGATTGCATGGAAAAGCAAGAAACAAGGTGTGGTGGCTCGATCTAGTGCTGAGTCTGAGTACAGAGCAATGGCACAAGTTACATGTGAACTTACATGGGTTTATCATCTTCTAGGAGAAATTGGCATGACTAGCCCGTGCCCTATGCAGCTATGGTGTGATAATCAAGCAGCAATACATATTGCTAATAACCCAATCTTCCATGAGCGCACTAAACATATAGAGGTTGATTGTCACTTTGTTCGAGAAAAACTTCAGCAAAAGTTGTCTTGTTAAGGCATGTTCGAACTAGAGAACAACTAGCTGATGTGTTCACCACAGCTTTGCCTGGGAATAAGGTCATTCAAATTTGTAACAAAATAGCCATGATTGACATCTATGCTCCATCTCGAGGGAGTGTTACGGATAATATCTTGGTGTTAATTAGGACAAAATATTTAGTTATTAAGATAGAATATTTTGTTTCCTTATTTGATGTAATTTACCTCAATCACTCCATATTGTCTCCTCTATGTAAATATATATATACGGGTGCCTGGGCAGATTATGCCTCATGGCTTCTGCTCATTCTCTTCCATTACCTCATAACAAACACAAAGCCCCCACCTTATTCCTCTAACATAGAGAAACTTCCCTCACAAAAAGGTGGGTCAAACACCATAGTGCAGCCAAGTAAAGAACTATCCCAAAGTTAATGAGGTCAACATTTGATTCATAACGATTGTAGCATTCTTTAACTGTAGACACCAAAATATAGAAACCACTATACAACTCAGAAAATTTTGCCTTTTTTTTATGCAACGCCCCTTAATAAATGACCAAAAGTTGAAGAACAGACTCCCTACTAATAGCAAACACTACCCCCACAAACTCCTGGCCACAGAGCAACACAAAAAACATAACTTCTCTAAAAATACTAAATTTGGATCTCAAAATACTTTTGATATAATAATACTCCTAACTCCTGCTAACTTTTATTGCATTAAAGTTGAAACTTGATATTGAAAAACTTAGTGCATCATCAGGAAGGTACAATATATGAACTCTGCTCTGTTATATCCCCTCAAGCTCGAGTTTCCTAACAGCCCATATATACAAGGTTGTCAAACTCAGAAATCCTACCTAGGATCAGACAGGGGAGGTAGACATATAAAATGTTAGATCATAACACGGTACGTAAGGTCCTATCTATAATATAAAATTATATTGAAGAATATATATAATGGAAATTACACTGACCTCCCTAGAGTAATTACACCCGACACCCCTCCATTTTGCACCCCTACACAGACCTATCCTGAGACAAATGGACGTGTACTAGCAGAGTTGATTTGTCCATTATACCCTCCACTCTAATATCAGACCTCTCTCAATAAAAAACCCATTATAAAATATAAAAAAAAAACAGTAATATGATGAATTTCTCCTACTTAGCAAAACAAATCCACCACCACCCACTCTCAACCCTCTGGTGGATCATGATTGAAGGGTGGTTATGCGTAGAGGAGGGTGGCGAAGTGGGGGTGCCGGTGGTGGAGCTCGTCGTGAGCGGATCCCGGTGACGCAGGGGTGGAATCTAAGGAGGATCTCAGCCACTCACCTATTCTCTCCCCGAAGAATCGCCGCCTCCGGTAAGTTTCGGTCAAGGGTTGGGCTTAGATTGGTGAGAGAGATCAGGAGGTTGATGGAGAGGAACGGTGTGGTGGGGGTGAGTTGCATTTTGGGTCACTGAACAACGTGATGATGAGGGTGTTTGGGAGGAGTTACGAGTTTGGCAAGGGTGGTGAGGTTGAGCAGTTGGTGAGGGAAGGGTATGATTTGCTTGGGGTGTTCAATTGGAGTGACCACTTCCCTCTCCTGGGTTGGTTGGGTTTGCAAAGTGTGAGGAGGTGTAGGAATCTGGTTGCCAGAGTGAATGTTTTTGTTGGGAAAATCATATGGGAGCATAGGATGAAAAAGGTTGTTGAAGCTGAACACAAGACCGTGGATGACAGCTCTGGTGATTTGTTGATGTGCTACTGGATTAGGAGAAAGAGAACATGCTTCAACACTTTGATATGGTTGCTGTTTTGTGGGTGAGTTTGTCGATCAGATTGGGTAGGGGGAGAGGACCTTCACTGGTTTTGACACAATGTCGGGCAAATTTGCCATTTCCGCCACATGCTGAGTCCAAAAAATTACAACATTGCCATTAAAACTCGTGCAACGCAAGTAGCCTTAATTCCATCAAATTCTCAAATGACTGGGTAACGTCTGGGAGGGGGGGATAAGTATAATAAACCCTAAACCTCATGGTAGGCCGGTATGAGTTTTGAAAATGGAGGGGTGTCGGGTGTAATTACGCTAAATCTTAGGAGAGGTCAATGTAATTTACCCACATATATATATATATATATATCACAAATAAGCATTAAATATTTTCTAATTAAAAATGCACAATAGATGTGACTCGTGAGTTTGTAAGAAATTACAAGCCTTCCACGAAACAAGTAGAATCATTGAAGCAGCACAGACCAAGCACCTGCAGGCTCGGCAGAACCCAGAAATCCAAAAACAAGGGAACCCACTTGCAGAAGCAGCTCAGAGACCTCACTCAAACGCAAGTCCAACACCCACTCTCACAGACTGCTCACACAAACATCAGAGACACTTGCTCCAAACCAGAGTCACACACAGGCCACCGTCGCAGGTCAAAGACTCACAGCAAGCAGCGTTGCACGCAAGCACAGACCCAGTTGCACCCAAGGCAAACATCACACACAAGGAAAGGAGCACAAACCCAGTCGCACCCAAGGGAAACAAACCCAGTCGCACCCAAGGGAAGCTCTCGCACCCAAGTGAAGGAGCACGGGTTTTTGGCTGCTGGGTGGGTAACTCCAAGTGGGCTGGTTTCTTCCCCCTCCCTCAGTTTCCCGCTCCACCAACAGAACATGGTAGTTTGGGTATGATTGGTTCTATTGCACGATTCTACCAATCTTACAATCCCACCATGATCCCAGTAAAACGAGTTTCTTGCTGGGATCGGGATTGTTCCACCACCCAAAACTTGTATAATTGTGCGATTTCTACATCTAAATTGTGATTTTGACAACCTCGCATATATACTTGCTTTATACACAGTATGCACAAATTAAAACATTGTCTAGATTGCACAGCACATTGAAAACCCACCTTTCAATAGAGTCTGCAACATACTCCAACGAGTCACTAAGGGATGACAACAAAATAAGTTTGTTGTCATCATGGATTAGGTTTTCCTGAAACAAAAACACAACAAAGTCACTGGAGAAGCATAATAAATAGGGGGAAGGAAGGAATTTGTAGCAAGAATGCACAAAACTAAAAATCTTATTCTTTTAGGTCAGTAAAATTAAATAGTCAAAAATAAGAAGAAAATTATATCAATAAGGAAGAATAGTAACTTGTCATTATAAACAAAGACACATACCTGCTTAATAGGACGCAAATTTAGCAGTAATTCACTTAGTTCTAATTCAGCCTCAATTGTTTCAGCATCAGAGAAATTATTTTCCATGTTAAACTGACCAAGCAGATTTGGTAAATATGCACTTGAGGGTTCAAGCCTCATCAATTTCTCAATATCATGTCTCCCGATAAGCATATAACTCTGCTTCTCAAGAACAGCCTGAAATATAATTGACAAAAATGTTAGACAATAGTAACACTAAAAGGCCACTATGCAAGACAACTATTTATAGGCATGTCAAAGACAAACACTCCTAAGCGCTTAACCTGTTAGGTGTACGCACATAAACGATTTTATATCTAACAATCTTAAGAACCAACTCAACCCAAAAGCTTAAGCTATTTGGTGCAAGAACAAAATGGTTTTATATTTCAATCACACCCACTCACACAAGAGCCCTTTGGGCTTGAAGGGATAATCCACAGGTCCATTTATACTTTGTGTTGGAATTTAATTTAATTTAATTAATGAACAATAGGAGCAGCAAGGATCAAACTCCTGATCACTTTCACTTTGTCATATAATTGTGTTCTTTGCTTCTTTATGGTGCCACCCAGTGGTTGTTTCAAACGAGTGATTTTGTCTGGTACCATGAGGATTTGGCAATCTCTTTTCTAATAATGCTGCCATTTGTATTCTCTGTTTTTGTATAGATTCCATTGGAAGATTGTACATTGTTCATAGTTGTATATTTTCCTTTCATTCTAATGAAAGTTTTAATTGAAATAAGAAAAAAAAAACATACCTCCATGTATGAAGTCCGACATCTTTCATAAGTCCTCTCTAGAAAAGTTTGCACATACTTCACAAGATCACTAGCAAATTTGGGCATTGCTTGTGCCCAGCCAAGCACCTGCAGTAAATTAGATGCAAGTCTAAAAGAGAAAACAACCATGTTCGCTAACTATCAGATGAAACTATATATCTAGTATAGCCAATAAAATAATGTCCAAAAATTTACCTCCTTTGTCAAGTAATCTATAGCCAATAATCCTTGTAATACAGGTCGACCCTTCTCAATTGACGGAGTGTAAGTAGTGACCACATGTGCCCTTGGACGAAATGCAGCTGGACCTAAAAGTTAATATGCAGAGATCAAATTTATGATGGAGCCATCTGAGGACAACTACTAATCTCTCAACCAGTCATCGACATTCATATTCCAGTTTTTAATATAACAGAATAATTCATTTAGAAAAGCCATTAGAAAAATGCTTCAATGCACAACATGCCAATAAGCCTAATAACCTATGCTATCATATCTAGTTGTCTGCACCTTCTTTAGCTTCTTTTAAATTTCAGATTGAAAGGTTCTGCACATCAAATACACAGCAACCATGTGGCAGCAATTTAAGTGCAATTGGTCTATATGTACATCATGATATTACAGATTAGGGACAATGATAATAAAGGAACAACCTATTCTTCATTCTACAAAAAAAAGGACCTATGAACGCTAGATTAACCACTCTATGACAAGTTTAACCACTCCTTTTTTGAAAAAAATTTCTACAAATTGATCCTTTATTTTAATCCTCCCAACAAATTAACATATATTAGCAAGTCTGCACTTACAAAAATATAAACGCTATGCACAAGTCCAAAAATTAAGACTCTCAAAAAAAAAAAAAAAATCAGACAAGCATGCTCCATTTTTTTGTGGCTCTTTTGGATTGAAATGCATTTGTAAAGGATAATATAGCAAGCGAACATGTCTTGGGTAACTGATGCCCAGAACTATGGTTGGTACAACTTTTAAAATTGAAAGCAGAGTTTTTTTGACTGTGAAACTCTGATACGTATAATCATGGTAAAAAGGGTTACAATATATACACTTAAGACAGCTTGCTGTCAGGCTGGAAATGGGAACTAAAAAGGAATAATTTCCTTAATTACAGCCAAAATCAAATTACTACCTAAAACAGAAAAGGAAACAACTATACACCTAGTAATTACACATTTACAGCTAAAAATTCCATAATTATGGAATTAATTCAATCCCTTAATCAATGGGATTTCATGTCAACAGCCCCCCCTCAAGCTGGTATATAGATGTCAATCATTCCCAGCTTGCTAACATTTGAGTGAAATTCTGACTTCAGTAAAGGTTTTGTAAACATATCAGCTTCTTGTGACTTGGTAGACACATAATGCAGGCTGAAAGTTCCATTTTCAATTTCTGATTTGATGAAGTTCCTGTCAATCCTCACATGCTTCGTCCTATCGTGTTGTACAAGATTGTGAACTATGCTAATAGCTGATTTACTATCACTGTACAATTTCATAGGGCCTTCAAGAGGAATAAATAGGTCTTGTAGTAACCTACTTATCCAAAAAAGTTCACAAACTCCTTGTGCAATTGCCCTATATTCTGCTTTAGCACTACTTCTTGCAACAACAGTTTGTTTCTTGCTTCTCCAAGTCACAACATTTCCCCACACTTTGGTGCAATACCCAGTTGTTGACTTTGCGTCTTCTATAGAGCCTGCCCAGTCTGCGTCTGCATAGCACTCAACCCCTCGGTGATCATTTTTCTTGAACAGCAGTCCCTTGCCAGGAGTCCCTTTTAGGTAGCGCAGGATCTGGTTTATAGCTTCTAAATGTCTCTTGGTAGGAGAATGCATAAACTGACTTACTACACTTACACTGTAAGTAATGTCAAGTCTAATGAGGGATAGGTAGATCAACTTTCCTACTAAGCGCTGGTAGGATTCCCTCTCCACAGGAGGATCTCCTTCATTAAGGTTATGTTTCCAATTTCTGTCCAGAGGCGTTCCAGCAGCCTTGCACCCTAGTTTTCCTGTCTCCTTTAGCAAATCAAGGGTATATTTCCTTTGGGAGATAAAAATGCCTTTCTTGCTCCTTGCAATTTCCATCCCAAGAAAGTATTTTAAGTTTCCAAGGTCTTTTACCTTAAATTCTACCTGCAGCTGACTTTTAAGTCTTTCAATTCCTTGGGTGTCATCTCCAGTAATTACTATATCGTCTACATAGACAATAAGAACTACCTTTTTTCCATTTTCAGCTTGTTTGACAAAGAGGGTGTGATCTGTCTGTCCTTGTATGTACCCGAATTGTTTCAAAGCCAACCTGAATTTGGTGAACCAGGCTCTAGGGGACCGTTTTAGTCCATATAAAGACTTCTTCAACTTGCACACCATACCTGATTTATTTTTTTCTTCAAAGCCTAGAGGGAGCTTCATATAAACTTCTTCCTCTAAGTTTCCATTTAGGAATGCATTTTCACATCCATTTGGTGCAATTCCTAATCAAGACTCGCAGCAAGAGAGATGAGGACTCTGACAGAGTTTAATTTTGCTACTGGAGAGAAAGTTTTTTCATAGTCAATACCATAGGTTTGAGTATACCATTGAGCTACCAACCTTGCCTTGTATCGATCTATGTTTCCATCAGCTCCTATTTTTATGGTAAAGATCCATTTGCATCCCACCACCTTTTTTTTCTTCAAGAAGGTCTACTACATCCCATGTCTTGTTTTCATTTAGAGCATTCATTTCCTCCATAACGGCACTTCGCCATTTTGGATTTTTAAGAGCATCTTGAACATTTTTGGGAACCTCCATTTGGTCAATCTTTGTGATGAAAGCCCTGTACTTTGATGACAACTTAGAATAAGAGAGATAATTAGATATGGGGTGTTGAGTGCAGGACCTAACTCCCTTTCTAATAGCAATAGGAACATTAAGAAGATCATCAATAGCAGTAGCATTTAAATCATTAACTATGCAATTACCTTCATCAACCTATGTGCCTTCCATTAGATTTGGCCCCAGTTCTGGTGTTTGATTTTTTTGAGGAATTCGTGGTCTCCTAGAGTAGACCCGAAGTCCACCTTGCACTTGTTTCTCAGGTTCTTCTCCTTGAGGTATAAGTTGTATGGGTTCTGAAGGTGAAATAGGAAGTAAGATAGGAAGGGACATGGAAGGATTCCAATGTTTATCTTCACTTAAGTTCTACCCCTGAAGAGAAACATTGGCAAAGAAAGGATGATGTTCAAGGAAGGTGGTGTCATATGAGATATGAAACCTTTTGGTGGAAGGACAGTAGCACTTGTACCCTTTTTTAGAGGGTGAGTAACCAACAAAGATGCACTTAATGGCTTTGGGATCCAGCTTGCCCCGAGTGGGACTAGAGTTATGAATAAAAACAGTACACCCAAAGACTTTAGGAGAAAGTGACTCAATGATTCTGGCATAGGGAAAACATTTTTGTAAGCAACTCAAGGGGGTCTGAAAATTAAGAGTTCTAGAAGGAAGCCTATTGATAAGATATGTAGAGGTTAAAACAGCTTCACCCCAAAAAGAATGTGGGACATTACTTGCAATCATAAGAGAACGAGCAACTTCAAGAATATGACGGTTTTTTCTTTCGGCTATACCGTTTTGCTGTGGACTGTAAACACATGTACTTTGATGGAATATGCCATGCTCAGTAAGGTAATTTACAAGTTCAAGAGAAAAATATTCTTTGCCATTGTTAGTTCGAACAATTTGAATAGTGGACTGAAACACGTTTTTGACAAGGTTATGAAATTGTTTGAAGATGACACTTGTCTCAGACTTGTCTTTCATAAGATAGGTCCAACATATTCCTGAGTGGTCGTCAATAAAGGTAATGAACCATCTTGTTCCAGTAAGGTTAGAGACACAGGCAGGACCCATATGTCACTATGGATGAGATGAAAAGGTTTTGAACTTTTATGAGAGTGCTCAGGATGATGTTTTCTAGGTTGTTTTGCAATAATACAATTTTCACATTGGAAAGAAGAAACATCTTTATTAAGAAACAGCTTTGGATACAAGAATTTAAGATAATTGAAACTAGGATGGCCTAGACGTTTATGCTAAAGCATTACGTCAGAAACTGAAACAGTAGACAGGGAAACCTTGGATTGAACTTGAAGTTGTGAAGAAGAACCAGGAAAAAAATAGAGACTATTTCGTTCCTCAACATTGCCAATCATCATTCCTGAGTCTAAATCCTGAAATTCACAACTAGTAGGAGAAAAAATTACTGCACAGTTTTGATCTCTGGAAAGTTTACTAACTGAAATTAGGTTGTATTTCAAGTTAGGAACGTAAAGAACAGATTTCAGATTTAAACCACTCAAATTCAGATCACCAAAGCCAGCCACAAGGGAGGAACTTCCATCTGCCACTGTAATTTTTATCTCTCCATCACACCTTTTATAGGATGAAAACAGATTTGCAGACCCAGTCATGTCGTCTGGTGCTCCTGAATCAACAATCCATTCTGCAAAATTTTCCTGTTTTGAAAGAAAGGAGTTACCTCGTTGTGCAACATGAGCAGAAGAGCTTACAGGAGCAGTATGTTTGGTTCTGGACTGACGGAGCATGTCCTTTATCATCTCCATTTCTTCAACAGTGAATGGAGATGTGTTTGGAGTATTGTGCTCTGCATTAGTTTCAGCCACATGTGCAAAATTAGTTTGTCTCCGTTGACTGCGAGGCTTCCAATTTGCAAGTTTTTCGTGGATGTTCTAGCATGTTTCCTTGGTGTGGTAGGGCTTTTGGCAGTGATCACACCACAGCTTGCTATCTTTGGAGCGGTGGCTCTTGTTGGACTCCCCCCGGTTTGAGAATAAAGCTGAGCCAAGCTGGTGGACTTCTTCCATAGTTGGAGTTATGTTCAACATTACTTTCCTTCGGCTTTCTTCCCTCCTAACTTCAGCGAAGACTTCCCTAATTGTAGGCAGTGGCTTAGCTCCTAGGATACGACCTCTTACTTCATCAAGATCTTTGTTGAGTCCATGAAGAAAATCAAAGACCCTTTCCTTTTCAAGCATTTTATTGTATAGTTGACTGTCTTCAGCGCACTTCCACTGTATGGTATAGAAAAGATCTATTTCTTGCCATAATGCAACTAATACATTAAAATATTCAGTCACAAACTTGCTTCCTTGCTATGTATTGCGAAGTGCAGATCAGATTTCAAAACATTGAGAGGAATTCTGAAGGTCCGAGTACATTTTTTGGACAATTTTCCAAATTTCGTGAGCTGTGTTGTAGAATAAGTAGGTCCGGCCAATTTTAGGCTCCATCGATTTGATCAACCAAGCCATCACAATAGAGTTCTCTACTTCCCATGTCAGATACTTTGGGTCTGTTGAAGCTGGTGCAGAGATGTCTCCAGTGAGATAGCCCATCTTCCCTTTCCCTTTGATCACGAGAAGGACAGATTGGTACCATTCTCGGAAATTTAACCCAGTGAGTTTATGCTGGGTTATTTGGAAGGGATGGCTGATGTCCGTGGAAAAACTGGGTGCTGCATTTTGCTGCACGGTGGGGTTTGGTTGGAGGGTCTGTGTGCGTGAGGCATCAGCAGACCTGGGGGTTTGAAGGTCGGCCATGGGAGAATTCTGGCCCTGTTTTTGGACTCATGGTTACAGGATAACCACAGCTCTTGATACCATGAAAGCAGAGTTTTTCTGACTGTGAAACTCTGATAAGTATATTCATGGTAAAAAGGGTTACAATATATACACTAAAGACAGCTTGCTGTCAAGCTGGAAATGGGAACTAAAAAGGAATAATTTCCTTAATTACAGCCAAAATCAAATTACTACCTAAAACAGAAAAGGAAACAATTATACACCTAGTAATTACACATTTAGCTAATAATTCCATAATTATGGAATTAATTCAATCCCTTAATCAATGGGATTTCACGCCAACAAAAATTACTTAAGTCCATCCTTCAGTTGTTCAATACCAACTTGTTTAAACTAGGTTGCAGAAATTTTGGAAACCAAATTTGCCTCAAGACATTTTTTATTATGTTTTGGGCTGTAATGTAGTTATCACTCAAGTAATTGTCAAGAAAACCTTCAATTGAGAATGAGTCTTTACATCAAACATTTCAGATAAAGCTAACTTCAATATTGTTTAATGCATAATTGACATACTACAACTCAGATGTTTCAAGACAAAAGTTAATATGCACAAAAGTTGCACAAGGAGTCAAGCAGGGCTTCTCAAATAATAGATACAGAAAGAAACAGTCAGAACAGTTTAAAAGACTTGCTTGATATGGCTTGCTGTACGCCTTTTCGGTAGTCTACAAACATAGTTGGCAAAAAGTGGTCTTTCACAAAGTTCTCCACGAAAGCTAGCAACCCATCATTCCTACAATTCACAAGTTGACAACACCACAAACTAACATCAATGAGTTGGAAAGCAACAAAATTTGAGCTTGAAAAGAAGTTTCATTATTTGATCAGAATCAATGAGCAAGAGCTTGTATAGAAAAAAGATACATATAAGCACGGTTAAAAAAAAATGCAAAATTTAACACCAAACTAATGCCACAAATAAACAGGCTAGTTTTGAAGAACTGCACTCCAATTGACTCAGTTTGTTAAGAGGGAAGCTATCCAAGTTACAAAGCACTCATGAGATAAGATTACCAAGGGCACATGTGGTCACTACTTACACTACGTCAATTACCAAGGGCACATGTGGTCACTACAGCACAATATTAGGCTTTCTAAAGTTTTCTCCCCCCCCCCCCCGGTTTTCTGATAGTGAAAGAAATATTATTCAATAGAAAAGATGGGAAAGTACAAGCTGGCTGGAGGATAAGGAATCCTCAGAAACAGAAATCAGAAAAGCTGAAAGAAAAACAAGAAAAGAAAGAGAAGAATCAAGAATTCAACAAGGTAGCCTAATTTCTCTGCATATCAACAATGGAAAACTCCCTTGAAATAGCCATGAGCCAAGTAGTAGAGGGAAGCAGAAATCACAATCCTATTCAAAAGCAAATCAAGGGGCGAACACATTTCTCTAAGGATGTGTGCATTCAACTCCAACCAAATACACAAGAACTGAAAAGACCACACATAAAATGTTTGCCTCCTTGTTCCTATTTGTCAAAGTTTGTTAGCAAATCTGTTAGTTAGAATAAAATCTGAATCATCCGACTCAGATAGGAAGTCTTTTCAGTTTTTTATCCCTTATTTTTCTCCTTTGTATTTTCCTAAGTTGTAGCAGATTGGTTAGTCTTTCTTAACCAACTCTGGCTATAAATTTTAGCAGTGTATGACTCAATAATAATGAGAGAGCGTAAGTATTTTCTCTTATCCAAAATTGCACTATCAAAACTGAGAAACCATTAAAAATGACCTTGCTCTACATGGATTTATTGAAATTTTGATTTTTTGATATAACCCAATGGCGTTCTGTGATCCATGTAGCCAACTCCACCTAGTAGGATAAGGCTTGTTCATCTTCCTATCAAAACGGTAATTATTACTAGACCTTCACCTAACAATTTAAGCTTTCGGGACCTTCACATGGAACAAAAGCCTCTATGACCAAGTGTTAAGGAGTTGCCACCTCCATTCTTAATTAAATTAAATGTCACACAAAGTAAAGTGGGCCTATACATGGTCCATGCCTCAAGTCCAGGTGGCTCTAGCACGAGGGAGCATGTTAAGCTTTTGGGCTAGATGGTTAACAAAAACCCTTAAAATGAACTAAGAGAAACAGGTCAAAGTGAAAGGGCATGTACAATACTCATTCAGCAGACCAAGAAAGGAAAGTAGATGCCCTATTGTGTAAAACAAATTGGTCCACTGTTTCCAAACTTATGCTAAGAAGCACTTGAAATTAGAGGGGAGACTATTGTGACTGAATTGCTTGAGAGAAAACCCTCTCAGCATTGTATATTTATAATTACAAGATATACACTTAATCCTAAACTAAATCCCTAAGATTTGGATTGATATCTCTACTTACAGTAACTAAATATTCTACTTCCTATATTCTAATTACAGCTGATATGACAAGATACAGTATGATATGATACAATATTAAAAGATATTCAATACTCCCCCTCAAACTGGTGCATATATAACATATGCACCAAGCTTGTTACATATGTATGTTACCCTTGGACCTCGGAGACACTTAGTGAAGATATCTGCTAGTTGATCATTAGAGTTCACAAATGAGGTAGTGATTTCTCTAGAAAGAACCTTTTCTCGAATGAATGGCAGTCGATCACTATATGTTTGGTTCGCTCAAGAAAGACTAGGTTGGAGGCGATGTGTAAGGCTGCTTGATTATCACAAATGAGCTCCATGGACCCTATTTTGCAAAATTTCAACTCTTGGAGTAGTTGTTTCAACCATATAAGTTCACACTCAGTAAGAGCCATAGCTAGATATTTCGCTTCTGCACTTGATCTTGCTACTACATTATGCTTTTTGCTCTTCCATGAGATAAGATTACCACTAATAAGAACACAATAACCTGAAATCGATCTCTTATCATTGGGAGATCCTACCCAATCGGCATCTGTATAAGCAACAATGTTTGTATGTATTAGAGTATATTATATTAAGCTTTTAGTAGAGTTCATAATGTCCAGAGATCTAGAGTTGGTTAGGATATTATCTTATGGTGATAGTTAGTAACTGAATTAGTTAGGATAGTTAAGAGTAGTTAAGCTTCTACTAGTTATATAAATACAACTGTGTATACTGTTGTAACTATCTAGTTTTCACAGTTTACAATTTTTTAGTTTCTAAATTCATTCTCTTTCCTCTTTCATTCTCTCTTCCTTTTCTGCTACATTTTCTTTCGTTTTCTCACCCTTTTTCTAGAATGGTATTAAAGAGCTTGTTACGATCCTGAGTTCTCTGCGTTCTCTGAGCTTCAAATCTGAGTTGCAATCTTTGAAATTATGAATTTCTGTGTTCTCTGTTGAGTTTCTGTATTGCAATCTTGGTTGGTGACAGACCCACTGTCGTTCGCCACCACCGTCAAATTTTTCCGACTGACGAACCCACCACCGGAATTGGCTCTCCCTGCTCAGCCAGAACCCAAGAGATCAACCGGAAACTCCCTTCAACGCACCCACACGCGCTGATCGAGGCCTCTGCGCGCAGCTCCATCGGCCGCCCTTTCACCACCGCGTGGCAGGTCCTCTCCAACAGTCGTTTGCTGTGTAGTGCTTGTCTCTCTCTCCTCTTTCTGGATCTGCGATCTGTGCAATCTGATCTTGCTACGTTCTTCTGCTTCAAATCTGGTTTTGCATTCAACTCTGGTATTGCTTATCAAGATTTAACCTGCAATCAATCTTGCTACGTTCTTCTGCTTCAAATCTGGTTTTGCATTCAACTCTGGTCTTGCTTATCAAGATTTAACCTACAATTATGCAAGCCCAATCATCACCACTAGTTACAGATGCTTCTCCACCACCAGTTGCAAATGTTGTTCCTCGGTCTTCAACTCAAACTAGCCTTACTCATTCAATTTCAGTCAAACTTGATGAGAAAATTTTTTTAATCTGGAAACAATAGATCGAAGCTTCAATCAAAGCCCATCGTTTACAAAGATTTGTTGTAAATCCTAACATTCCTCCACGATTTCTGTCAGATTCAGACAAAAACGTTGGTTGTCTAAATGATGCATACCTGGATTGGGAACAGCAGGACCAACTGCTATTCTCATGGTTATTGTCATCACTCTCCGATCCCCTTAGAACACGTGTGGTTGGTTGTGTGCACTCATGGCAACTCTAGGACGAAGTTCATGCGTACTTCAGGTCCCAAAATCGTGCAAAGGTGAATCAGTACCGTTCTGAGCTTTGCAATACCAAGAAGGACTTGCGTTCTATTTCAATGTATCTTCTGTGCATCAAAGCACTAGTAGATTCCTTAATCTCCATTGGTCATCCAGTTTCTTCTCAAGACCATATTGACATTATTCTTGAGGGTCTTCCTGAAGAATATGATGCGTTTGTTACGTCTGTTGCTAGTAGACTTGATCCATACACTATTGGAGACATTGAGTCTCTGTTGCTGTCTCATGAGGCAAGAATAAAGAAGAATCGTCTCTCTGTTCCTGATGTCTTTTCAATCAATATTGCTCAAGCTACAGGTGATAATTCTCTACCCAATTCTTCAACCAAGAATGTTGTAGCACCTGCACAATCTTTCAACTCTATGAATCAACCATATTAGAATGTTCAGTCTTTGCCACCCCCACATCAGAATGCTCAATCTTTGCCAACCCCACTTGGTTTTGCTCCAATGCATCCACAAGGAATGTTTCAATCAGGTTTCAGTTCTGACCAAAATCAATTTGGTACTCATTCTTACCAACAAAAATTTAATAGAGGAGGAAGAGGTGGCAGATTTAGTTATAGAGGAAGAGGACATGGTAGGTTTGGCTCTAACTACAGTAGTGCTGTAGTTTGTCAAGTTTATGATTAGCCCGGACATGCTGCTTCAATGTGTTACTATAAATTTGATCAGAATTTTGGTCAAGGACAAGGTTCCTCCCAACCAAGAATCAGTTTTCAGCAACCAAGACAGAATTTCCAGCACTCACAAACACCTTCACAGTACTTGCAGTAGCAGCAGCTGCCTCTGCAGTCTTTACAGCCATATTCAGCCCAGTTAGCACACTCACAATTGCTACAATCAGGGCCTAGTTCCTCGTTTTATCCATCTCAGTTTCAGCCTCAACAGCTTTCATCTCAGTTTCAGCCTCAATCTCAGTTTCAGCCTCAACAGTTTCTCTCTCAGTTTCAATCACTGCAGTCCAGCGCTAGTCCATTTCAGTCCAATGCTAGTCCTTACCAGTCCAATGCTGGTTCATACCAATACTCCACCCAAGCTAGACATTTTATGTCTGCTCTGTTTTCAGCTGATCCTTTTACCAATTATACAACACAGCAAATGCATCCTATGGCCCTGTTAGCCTCTGCTACACAAAGCTCCAGTCAAGCTTGGCATCCTGACTCCGGTGCAACACATCATGTCACTGCAGATCCTACCAATCTATAGCAGCGATGGGATTTTCTTGGTTCAGATCAACTTTTAATGGGTAATGGTCAAGGCCTTCAAATTCAGTCTATTGGTTCATCTAAAATTCTATCTCCTTTCAATTCTGGTATTTCTCTCTCTCTAAATAATCTACTTCTTGTCCCTTCAATTACCAAAAATCTAGTGAGTATTAGTAAATTCGCACAAGATAATTCTGTTTACTTTGAATTTCACCCCTTTCGTTGTTTTGTGAAATCTCAGGCCACAAACGAGACACTGCTAGAGGTTTCTCTTGGACCTGATGGTTTATACACCTTCCACAGTTTCTCCTTGTCTCGTGTGCCTTCATAGTCTACAGCTTCAGCACCCTCCACTTCTGTTTCAAATAGTTCTTTAGGATTTCAGCCTATTGTAAATACTATTAATAAATCTGTTGATATTTCAGAAGCTATAAATAATGACTCTTCTACATCCTATACATTGTGGCATTGTAGGTTGGGACATCCCCATTTTGATATTGTCAAGTTTGTATTACACTCTTGTGATCTTCCCATTTGTAATAAAATGGTTTCTAAATTTTGTGCAGCGTGTTGTCTTGGTAAAGCCCATCGTTTACCTTCTCAGCTTTCTACTACTGTTGATCAAGAACCCTTTGAGCTAATTTTTAGTGACTTGTGGGGTCCAGCCCCTATTCAGTCCTCTAGTGGTAGTTTTTACTACATCTCCTTTGTTGATGCTTGTACAAGGTTTACTTGGCTTTATCCTCTTAAAAAAAATCAAAGGCTTTTTCAATTTTCAAACAGTTTATGGCAATGGTTGAACTTCAATTTAATAACAAGATTAAATCTCTCCAAACAGATTGGGGTGGGGAGTTTAGACCTTTTTCAAAGTTCCTTGTTGATTTGGACATTAACCATTGTCTCATTTGTCCTCATACTCACCATTAAAATGGCAGTGTTGAGCGTAAATATAGACAAATAGTTGATATGGGTCTTACTTTATTGGCCCAAGCTTCTTTGCCTCTTAAATTTTGGGATCATGCTTTTCTCACTTCAGTTTATCTCATTAATAGGCTTCCCACCACAGCTCTTCAAAATCAAATCCCTTACATCAAACTTTTTAATGCAAGTCCTGATTATAAGTTTCTTAAGGTGTTTGGGTGTGCCTGTTACCCCTGTTTGAGGCCTTATAACAGACACAAACTAGAATTTAGATCTAGTGAGTGCATCTTTCTAGGCTATTCCTCTAGTCATAAGGGTTATAAATGCCTTTCTTCAGATGGCAGAATTTATATCTCCAAGGATGTTCTTTTTAATGAGTTTCGTTTCCCATATTCAGTGTCTCATTCCTCTACAGCTGCTAACAAAATTACTGACATTTCATCTGGTCCTCCTATGTCCTTTTCTAGTATCTCATCAATTTCTGTCCATCCAACTCATTCTTCAACTAATTCTGTCTCTGCAATTCCAGTTACTGGTTCTGGTTCTGTCTCTGCAATTCCTGTCTCTGTTGCTCCATTGTCCACTAATTTTGGTTTAATTCCTGATACTGGCACTGATTCTGTCTCTGCAATTCCAGTTTCTGCTGCTTCATTGTCCACTGATTCTGGTTTAATTCCTGCTACTGGATCTAGTTCTGAATCAAAATCTGCAAACACTAATCTTTTCACTACTTCTAATTCTGATTTTCATCCTACAAATCTCTCTAATTCTCAGGCTGTTTCTATGTCTACTCATCCCATGCAAACAAGGTCCAAATCTGGTATTGTTAAACCAAGAATAATTCCAACTCTTCTTGCTCATCTTGAACCCAATTCTGTCCAAGAGGCCTTGACTAGTCCCAAATGGTATGCAGCCATGATGGCTAAGTATGATGCACTGATTAAGAATCAGACTTGGACATTGGTACCACTTCCAGAGAATAGGACTGCAATTGGCTGCAAATGGGTGTTTCGAGTAAAAGAAAACCCTGATGGTTCTATTAACAAGTACAAGGCCAGGTTAGTGGCCAAAGGATTCCATCAGAAGCCTGGATTTGACTACACAGAAACGTAGTGGCTCAGTCCAGTACAGAAGCTGAGTATCGCAGCCTTGCAGCTACTGCTGCAGAACTGATCTAGATTCAGTCACTGCTGCAAGAACTTCACGTTGCTGTTTCAGCTCCAGTTGTCCATTGTGATAATCTTAGTACAGTGCTTCTTGCTCATAATCCAATTCTTCATGCACGAACTAAGCATATGGAATTAGACATATTCTTTGTTCGAGAAAAGGTTCTCAATAAAAGCCTGGTGGTATCTCACATTCCAGCACAAGATCAGACAGCTCATTTGTTTACCAAACCGTTGTCAAGTATGAGATTTTGTACTTTGAGAGACAAACTCAGGGTGTTTGATAAATTGGCTTTGCAACACCCACCCTGAGTTTGAGGGGAGCATATTAGAGTATATTATATTAAGCCGTTAGTAGAGTTCAAAATGTTCCAGAGATCTAGAGTTAGTTAGGATATTATCTTATGGTGATAGTTAGTAACTGAATTAGTTAGGATAGTTAAGAGTAGTTAAGCTTCTAGTTAAGCTTCTACTAGCTATATAAATACTGTTGTGTATACTATTGTAACTGTCTAGTTTTCACAGTTTACAATTTTTCAGTTTCTAAATTCATTCTCTTTCCTCTTTCATTCTCTCTTCCTTTTCTGCTACATTTTCTTTCGTTTTCTCACCTTGATACAATTTCTAGAAGTATGACCCCTATTTTCATTTATTAACCCCTTTCAGAGAGAGCCCTTAACATATCTCAAGATTCAAATCACCGCATCCCAATGACAATTGCAAGGAGAATTAGGAAAAAACACTTACAACAAAGGATATGTCTAGTCTGGTTATAGTGAGATAATTTAACTTCCCAACTAACCTTCGATATCTACCTGGGTCTGAATAGGGCTCCCCCTGATCTGATAGAAGTTTAACATTCAAATCCATAGGAGTATCAATTGGTTTACAATCTAACATCATAGTCTCTTACAAAATGTCAAGGGCATACTTCCTTTGGGAGATGGCAACGCCTATTTTTGATTGAGCTACTTCAATCCCAAGGAAATATCGCAACCGGCCCAAGTCCTTAGTTTGGAAGTGTAAAAACAGATGCTGGTTTAGGCCTCTAATGCCTTCATGGTCATCACCTGTAATAACAATATCATTTACATAGACAACGAGATAGATGCACTAATTAGAAGAAGAACGTTTATAGAACAAAATGATCTGCCTCACTATAGATCATACCAAATTGCTGTATAACCTTGCTAAATCTTTCAAACCATGCACGAGGAGATTGTTTAAGACCATATAAAGACTTGTGCAATTGGCAAACTAAACCAAACTCCCCTGAGCAACAAATCCAGGTGGTTGCTCCATGTAAACCTCCTCCTCTAAGTCACCAAGTAAAAAGGCATTTTTAATGTCTAACTGATACAATGGCTAGCGGTGCATGGCTGCCATGGATAAGAAAAGGCGAACAAACGCCATTTTAGCAATAGGAGAGAAGGTGTCACCATAATCAAGGCCAAAGATCTGGGTATAGCCTTTGGCCACAAGACAAGCTTTCAACCAGTCCACTTATCCATCAGGGCCAACCTTGACTGCAAAGACCCATCGACAACCAACTGCAGATTTCCCATGAGGGGATTGAACAAGAGTCCATGTATGATAGGAATCCAAGGCCACCATCTCATCAATCATAGTCTGTCGCCATCCTGCATGGGAAAGTGCTTCCTTGACAGTTTTAGGAATAGAAATGGACGACAAAGAAGTACAAAGGCATAATGCGATGAAGACAAACGATGATAACTCAGGAAATTCAAAATGGGATGAGGATTACGGGTAGAACGTGTACCTTTACAAAGAGTAATAGGTAGGTTAGCGAAAGGTTTAGGTAGGCCCAGAGTAGGTGGAGACAATGGAGTAGGAGACAAATCACCGGAATCTAGAGGAACACCAACTTCTGGAAGCGCAGGTCGTGGTCAATGCTGAAAAGTGACAAGTGTGCGTGGAGAGCGATGCACTGGTTAGGAGGAAGGTACTGTCACCTGTGGAACTGGAAGAACAGAGACAAGTGGATCAAGGTGAAGGATTGGTAAAATCGGAGAGATAGAAGGTGGTTCAGTTGGTGAGGAGAAGTAAGGAGTGTCTTCAAAGAAAATGACATCGGCAGAGATGTAAGTGCGATGTGTGGAAGGAGAATAACACTAATACCCTTTCTAAAACTGAGTGTAGCCAAGGAAAATGCACTTAATAGCACAAGTAGATAGTTCATCGAGACCTGGAGAAAGATCATGCACAAAACGAATAGAACCAACAACTCCAGGGGGAACAATATAAAGAGAATCATTAGGGAACAAAAGAGAATGAGGTACTTGGTTATTCAGAATAGAGGATGGCATTCGATTCATCAATTAACCTGGAGTGAGAACAGCATCTCCCAAAACTTTAAAGGTGCATTAGCATGTAACAAAAGTGTACGAGCTGTCTCAATAATATGACGATGTTTTCTTTCTGTTATCCCATTTTGTTGTGGGGTGTGTAGACAGGTTGATATTGATTTCATGTGACGATAATGTGATACCAACTTGAAATTAGAGGAGAGACTATTGTGACTGAATTGCTTGAGAGAAAACCCTCTCAGCATTGTATATTTATAATTACAAGATATACACTTAATCCTAAACTAAATCCCTAAGATTTGGATTGATATATCTATTTTCAGTAACTAAATATTCTACTTCCTATATTCTATTTACAGCTGATATGACAAGATACACTATGATATGATACAATATTAAAAGATATTCAACAGAAGCAATACTAAGTGTCAAGTGCCATTTGTAATTAGTAATTAGTTTGAATTAATTTGCATGTATGTGCATGGAGTAGAGTATGACATTCCACATTACTACATATTTCTCTTTTTTTTTTAATTTAATTTTATTTTTTTAGGTTTAAACACGCTTCTTTCTCTGGTATGTTTAGATGTTGGAATTGGAACATAGAATTTCAATTTTAATTTCAATTATGTTAGAATTGAAATTGGATAAGAATTTTAATTTTTATGTTTGGAGCAAATAAAAAATTGAGGTATAGAATTGCAATTCTGAATTGAATTGGAGGACGCCATCGACGACAGTGGTAGGAAGGCATCGCCCACAACGGTGGTCGGTGGATGCCGTCGGTGGATGCCGCCGACATCGATGGTCAATGGATGCCGTCAATGACTATGGCCGGTGGACGCTATGGGTGACGGTGGTGGGAGGACACCATCGGCGATGGTGGTCGAAGGGCATTGCCGAGGACAATAGTAAGAGGACGCCCGCAACGGTGGTTAGAGGGTGCTGCCAGTGATGATGGTCGAAGGGTGGTGGTTGGAGGTCGCCGGCAATGGTGGTTGGAGGACGTCGCCAGCAACAGTGGTCGGAGGTGCCGCCAGCAACTTAGCCGACATTGGCAACAATTGTTGCAAAAGTATGCGACAAAGACAATAAATAATAATTATTACATATTGTTTTTAACTTTTCTGCTTGGAATTGTAATTCTTAGGGTTTAGGCTAAAAATTTAAAATGGTATAAAATAGTTATTTTCCAATTCCATGGAATTGGACTCAGAATTGGAATTCCAATTCTAATGTACACACCAAACAAGATAATTGGAATTGGGAGGTCCAATTACAATTCCAAAGCTCAATTCCAAGCCTAATTCCATGTGTTAAACAACACCTTACTTGAGTTCATCTTAAACTGTAACGTGGTTTCAAAACCTTCACCATCATGTGGTCAGAATTTCAATCCAGCTTAGTGTTTTGTATTTTACACACATCAAATCACAGCTTCTATCTCTTTTCCTCCTTTCCTATCAGAAATTATAAACCCTATAATTTCAACATGGTATTAGAGCCTCTATGACCAAGTGGGCAAGAGTTCAACCCTTGCCGCCAAACTTTCAAACTGCAAGGAGGTTTTGGAATTCATTTTTAAATGGACATTTAGTATGCCCTAATCCCTCAAAAGATTGTTGTTGGAATTATAAGGTTTAGGTAAAGAGAAGAAAGAGAAAGATGGCTAACAATGTATTGAGTATATAATTGATAGATGTGAATACCCTAACCTAATACTCCTATTTATGTTTGAGACCTATAATTACCATGCTATCACAATTTAAGAGTGTTTTGCTTTGTCATTGACAAGAAAAAGATTTGTGAGTTTTCAACCACAATCTTGGTTCCTGTTCTACATCACTTACAAATAAGGAATGTTCAGAGACTGCTGGGAACTGTACCATGTAATAGATCGATTAACTTTAATATCTCTGCCTTGCATCTACTCTCTTTCACATTAAAAAAATTACTTTTACAAAAAAAGTTTTATCCAAAATTTTAGCTCAACAAAATAGTCAATTCACTCTGCTCTTAAAACGTGGCTTTTCAAGCACAATAAGTATTATGTACTCAACATTTTAGCACTAAATATTCAATGCAGAATCCAACAATGTGCCACAATAATGATGTAGGATGAAGTAAAATGAACAAGCACATATCCCTGACTTATGAATGCACACAGAAGGCAACATTTTAATTTCACACACACATTTTTTTCAAAAGGAAAAAAAAGAAGCAAAGAGTGAACAAAAAAGTAGCATTTTGGTTTACACACGAAATCAAAAAATAAATAAAAATAAATTGAACAATCAAGAAACAGTCCAATGGTTTTGAGCTCACCCAAGTTGGGAATACTTGGTTGGCAGCATTGAAGCAACTTTATCTGTGAACTGCACCAAGAATCAGGTCAGGAAAGCCATAAAACAAATTATATGGAACATGATCAAAACTTTACAGTAGGTAGTGTAGCAATCCATGAATCCAATATTCAACACCTGAAGCACAGGTCGGTATATGGATGCTGCTAAATATATGCCTTCCTCAGGCAAAACTGCTGCAGAACCATAACCCTCTTGCAGCACATTGGGGCCCTTCCTACTCCATCCTTGGCGAACAAGATCAACTCCTGAATATTAATGCAATCAGTCATAAATGTTGAAAATGAGAAAAGAAATTAGCAGCTAAATAAACAAGTAAATGATAAATAAATAAAAAAACTGAAAAAAATTGCAATAAACTAAGATGTTCAAAAGTAAGACAATGACTCATCATTATAGCACAAAATGCAAGTAGAGAAAAAAATATATTATCAAGAATTAAGTAAAATAAATGATATTATAAGAAACTTCCATAAGTGTTTTACAAATTAAAAGCTATTACAGACATGGTTCAGGTCAGAAAAGCCTACTAATAGAAATGGAGTATCTTCATAAACTGAAAAGAAAAGCAATGTAGAATTGTAGACAGATAAAGAACCAGATGGCAAATGTTCCTAATATGAGCGCTAGCTCATTTGTGTTTTATCCTAAATTACTAGTAGTCTTAAACATTAATAATTTGCTTATCCAGATCATAATAGTAATAAGATTCATGTGTCATGTTTATTGGACAGCAGCTTTAATCATCTAAAACCTAAGAAATTAAAAGGAAAGTAAGGAAATGTATCAGAAAAACATGCCAAAAATTCTGACAAGCACATTACATGCACAAATACATATTGTTAGAATATCTGAAAATATCTTAAAATATCTTTTATTATATCTTGAAATAGTTTAGAGTATCTCATAGGATCTTTTAGGATTTATTTCCTATTTATTATATTTTCTGATTTATTTCCTTATTAATTAGGATTAATATCCTAGTATTAGTATAAATAAGACTATTGAGTTTGTCTTTTGTATCACAACATCATCACACCAATATCAATATAGTCTTCTTATTTTGAGTATTCATTTTCTCTCTTTTCCTCTTTCCTACCTAAAACCTTCCAATTCAACATGATATCAGAGCGGTATCATCCTCCATGACCTGTCCCGTCATTTTCGCTGCTGAGTTCCCAAAGATCTGGAACTCCGATTAGCCGCCTCTGGTTGCTGAGTTCTCCTTTCGAGACCCTCTTTCTATATTTTTTTCGGCCAACCGTGTTTCTATTTTGGTTTGTCGGCCTTTCTCCCTTACCGCGACGTCTTTCCGGCATCTCATCTCCCATCTCCGCTGCATCCGCTGTCCAACCGCCTCTTCGGCCGCCGCTATTCTTTCCTGACTCGTCTCTGCCTCCTTTACACAGATCTGCCCTCAGATCCTTCATTTGACATCTCTATCCCCTTGTTCACTTGCGTTGAGACTTTTAGGTACCTTGTACTTTCTATTTTTTGTCATTATACACTGATCCATGGCTGTTTCACCCTCTTTCTGGAATCCTCTGCCATTCGTTTGCCTCACCACATCATCTCAACATATACTTTAATGCCGGTGTTTGTCATGCCATTCTTTTCCCACTAATGAATCATACTAGTGGTGACTTCTCTTCCCATCGACGATTATTCCGGTGGTGACTTCTCTCCCACAGATGAATCATGCTAGTGGTGATTTTTCTTCCCATCGACGATCATTCCGATGGTGACTCTTATTGGTTTTGACTCACACCAGCCCCCAGCTTTGCCCCAGATGCACTGACCCTGTCCGTCTTAGTCCTAGATGCATTGGTCTTATCTCCATCCCAGATTCAGTTGCCTGCCACTGTCATACTGTTTGGCGCATTATGTTTTTAGTTTGTTTTCTTTAAGATGTAATTGTAACAAGCTTAAAGCTTAGTAAGCTTAGCTTGAGGGGGAGTGTTAGAATATCTGAAAATATCTGAAAATATCTTTTATTATATCTTGAAATAGTTTAGAGTATCTCATAGGATCTTTTAGGATTTATTTCCTATTTATTATATTTTCTGATTTATTTCCTTATTAATTAGGATTAATATCCTAGTATTAGTATAAATAAGACTATTGAGTTTGTCTTTTGTATCACAACATCATCACACCAATATCAATATAGTCTTCTTATTTTGAGTATTCATTTTCTCTCTTTTCCTCTTTCCTACCTAAAACCTTCCAATTCAACACATGAATTTCATTTTTCTTCGAGATTGCAACTTTTTCCTTCCATCAAGCAAACCACTTAAAATGCCAAACTGGCTTCTTCTTCTATTATAGAAATGGAAATTTTATCACAGAGAAAAGAAAAAGGACAGCGGTTGGGAGGAAATGATATCCTCTAAAACCAAAAGAAATCTAATTACACGGAGCACGAAAAACTAAAAAATGCAGCAAGATTGCCCAATCTCTCTGCATACGAGAAACCCTAATATCATGTCAAGAACTAACTCATCCTGAAAGCTTAAGTTGTTAGGTAACTATTTTAATGCGTTAAAAATTTTTTGTAGAAAGGTACCAATACACCCCAAGGCCCAAGCCATGAGGTAAATGCCACAAAGGACACAACACAAATCATACATATACTAGAGTTACTTGCGATACTTAGCACATCCAAAGTGTATCATTTTAGGCTTTACCAAGCACATAATCACATGTTCATCCAATGGATGACAAAAATCTTCTGCCACACAATAACAGTGTAACAAAGTTATAAATTATTTTTACGTTAATAATGAGTAGCACAAAGCTAAAGAGTAATGACACATGCACATACTTTACTCACAAACCTCTCACAGACTCCAAGATAGAATTCATCTAGCCCATTGAGAAAAAGTTATAGCGGGACCAAGGTGTTTTCTAAATCCATTGACTTGTATGGGAGTTTGTGAGGGGTTTGTGAGGATAAAGTCTACGCAAGTATCATTTTCCCAATGCTAAATTATCAGAAATATTGTCTCAATGAATACTAAAATCAATCAACAAGATCCTTCTTTTGTAAAGCCATTGGTACACTTCTAGTGTGCATAATTTTTGCAAATTATAAAAGCTTCATCAAAATCTCATAGCATATCTTAATAGTAACTCGTGTAAACCTACATCAACATAATTTTTTCAACTGTGACAACTAATAAGTAGAAAAATTCACTCTACTCCTTTAATAGTACTTAGCATACCCTGGTTAGGAATAGATATTGTAGCATCTGTAAAGCGAAATGCAAAGGTAAGACCATCATCTGATCCATCCCTGTAATAAAAAAGAAACATTAATCATTGTTAGAATATCTGAAAAATATCTCAAAATATCTTTATTGTATCTTGAAATATTTTAGAGTATCATAGAAAGATCTATTAGGATTTATTTCTTATTTATTATATTTCTTGATTTGTTTCCTTATTTAATTAGGATTAGGAGTCTAAAATTAGTATAAATAGAACCATTGAGTTTGTCTACTGTATCACATTACCATCACACCAATATCAATATAATCGTATTATTTTGAGTATTCTTTTTCTCTCTTTTCCTCCTTCCCTACCTAAACCCTCTAATTCAGTATGGTATCAGAGTGGTATCATCCTCCATGACCTATTCCGTCACTATTTCGCTACCAAGTTCCCAAAAATCTAAAACTCCGATTAGCCGCCTCTCGTTGCGTGGTTCACCATTGTCAGTGGGTTTTTCACCTCATCCCCGCTGCCATCAAGTCCGCCGTGATCCGATCGACTAGCTCTTGAAGCCGCCACACCACCATATGATCTCTCACGCGCTCTCACGTGCGACTTGCAATGTTGGTCTCCCTCTGTTGTGTCGTCTTTCTGGCAGCATCCATCTCTTACACCTACGCTGCCATCAGCCGCCATCCGCCACCCTCCGACCACTTTCCAAAGACTTTTCTGGCTGACAACCCCCCCATCAACCTCGACTTCTCCTGTTCGGCCATTCCCCAAAGTTTCAGCCTGATCCAACGAGCCATGCGCCAATACATGCGATTTCGCAGATCTGCTGCTCGCCCCACGTGCCGTCATTTCAAATGCGCGTAGTGGCACGTCCAGCCACCTTTCCGGCCGCCTTCTTCACTGCCAGACTTGCCTCTCTCTCCTTTATCTGGATCTGTCTTCACCTTGACCAAATGTTGTTACATACCCTTGCTCAAAGGGGTTAAGGTGTATTGGGGTTTTTGTTTTTGGCTATTGTACACTGACCCATGGCTGTTTCACCCTTTTTTCGGGCACCTCCGCCATTCGTTTGCCTCACCACACCATCTCTTACCTCCACTTGACCGATTGGCTTCCTTGGGCTATGTTATGTCGTGTTTAACACTTAGATAGTTGGTGTGATTGTTGTTTATTGACATTCTTTGTGGTGGTTATCTCTGGTGTTGGCTACTGTCTGGTTCTTTTCTAATGCTAGCATAGCATTGAGTGGGAGAATGGGAATAAATCCATCTCTACATATACTTCAATGTCGGTGTTTGTCGTGTCGTTCTTTTCCCACTAACGGATCATACTAGTGGCTTCTCTTCCCACCAACGATCATTCCGGTGGTGACTCCACGGATGAATCATATTAATGGTGACTTCTCTTCCTATCGACGATCATTTTGATGGTAACTTATGTTGGTTATAAGTCACACCAACCCGGCTCTTTGTCCCAGGTGCGCTAGCCTCGTCTCCATCTGTCCAGATGCACTGGCCTCATCTCCGTCTTCGTCCCAGAAGTAATTGCCAGCCAACGTCTTCGTTCGTCCCAGCCATTATCACATTATCAAATTATTTAATTATTACAAGCTCAAGCTTAGGAAGCTTTAGCTTGAACGGAAATGTTAGAATATCTTAAAAATATTTCAAAATATCTTTATTGTATCTTGAAATATTTTAGAGTATCATAGATGATCTCTTAGGATTTATTTCTTATTTATTATATTTCCTGATTTGTTTCCTTATTTAATTAGGATTAGGAATCTAGAATTAGTATAAATAGGACCATTGAGTTTGTCTTTTGTATCACATCATCATCACACCAACATCAATATAGTCTTATTATTTTGAGTATTCCTTTTTTTGTCTTTTCCTCCTTCCCTACCTAAACCCTCCAATTAAACAATCATTCACTACATACAAATTTGACTTAAGAGGTAAATATTATATTATCACAAGAAATGAAATTTTCTCCATTTTACTTTTCTCTCGATATTATGAGAAAAATGCATCAGTGAACTGATAACCTAAAACCTAAAGGCATGCATTGGATGCCTGTTAAGAGTCTCACATCGCCTGCTTCAATCTTCCAGGTGCAGTTTATATATCTGTTGGGCCACTCCACTTAATGCCAATTAGTTTTAGGTTGGAATCTCATATGGTATCAGAGCTAAGATCTCATCTTTGTTTCCGCCTACTTCGTTAAGCTTGTTTGTTTCCGCCTATTTCGTTAGGCTTATTTGTTTCTGCCTGTTCCGTCCAGGCATCTGTGGAAGGGGGGTATTAAGAGTCCTAAATCGCCTGCCTCAATATTCCGAGTACAGTTTATATATCTGTTGGGTCACTCCACTTAATGTCAATTAGTTTTAAGTTGAAATCTAGCATGGTATCAGAGTCAAGATCCCATCTTTGTTTCCGCCTACTTCGTTAGACTTGTTTGTTTCCGCCTGTTCCGTCCAGGCATCTGTGGAGGGGGGTGTTAAGAGTCCCACATCGCCTGCCTCAATCTTCCGGGTGCGGTTTATATATCTGTTGGGCCACTCCACTTAATGTCAATTGGTTTTAGGTTGGAATCTAACAGATGCCTAAGACTTCCAATTTTTGAGAGGGATTGAATTTTTTATTTTCTTCTTTATCTTTGCTGATGGAAGATATATGTAGATTGACTTCTAAGACAGAAAATGCACAAATAGATCATTTAGCATTTGAGCTGAGAAATGTGTGCTGATATGAATGGCTTCATATGGCATTTTATGCTTGTCAATGCAACAATTCCTCCCAACACAACGATGGAATCAATGTGCATCATTATTGCCAAGCTGTCCTTTCAGTTCTAATAGAAGGACCCCTATACAATATTTTAAAAACTTAACAACTTCAAATTGAACAGGGATTACTACTAAATGTTATATTAAAAGGACAATAAAAATACAAATCACTTGCCTTTTCTCTTTGGAAGGAACTTTGCTCGCAAGCCTAGCTGTTTGCACAGCAGCATCAGCAGATGCAGCTTCAGGAGTGGCCCGCAGAATTTCACATATAAGTTGTTGGCATTCACTCTAAAAAAAATGAGTGAAGAAATATAAGCTGCAAGATAAAATTAAAATGGATTACAGGCAACATGCACACTCAAACATACATTTTAGGATACTTTACCTTCATAAGACAGGTTCTGTCAGTTTCATACAAATTAAACAACATAAATTAGGCAACCCTTCCCCCCCCCCGCGCCATGAACTGAAGCACAAACTTAATGTGTTTCTGTCACAAATGGTTAAACAGTACATGACAACACAGGATGCTACATTTCTCACATTACAGTCAACAACAAAATCCTACTTTTACAATTCACCCCAAAAAAAGAAAATCATCCTTTTACATTAATCAAATAAGACATGGAGGAAAAAAAGGAAGACAAACTACAGAAAAAAAATCAACAGGTTATACCAAAATCCAACAGGAAGTGAAATATTTCCAACTAGAGACTCACAAACATGCATGTCAATCCGATTATTTATTGCTTGATCTATTTAGAGAGTACAGAGAAAATATGTGTACTAAAACTTCTATTAACTATCCAATAACCAAAACTTCCTACATATCAGGGTAAGGTTTGTATCTTAGACCAAGACACCAACCACATCCAGCCATATTAAATTAGTAGAGATGTTTCTTCAAAATCTATTATCAAATATCTTACAACTAAATGGCCCACACATATAGACTACCTGCAACACTGTCAGGGAGAAACCAATACTGTAACCTCCAGTGACTTGAGATGCTTCAGAATCAGGGTTCCAATTTACATCTACTGGCATTGATTTTGGTGTGTTCATGTCAACATGCTGACTGGTTTTTGCTTCCAAGAGCTCCCCGACAACGACATGGTTCTCTGAAGAGTCACACGTGAGATGACAAATTTACTTTTAAGAATAATGATTAACCTAGAAAGAAGAATGCATAAAATTATTGTGTCTCACCAAATAATCGAACAACGGCATCCAAAATTGAATCAAGAAGCTCCTTTGCAGCAACCTGCGCTTTCCCACCAGGAGCCATAAGTGGTGATACAGGGCTCACAGCCAACAGAGTCCCAGCAATAGATATTCCATTCTTACGCTTCTGTTTTGGTAACTGATAGCTTTCCAGTTGACCTTTAATAAAGTGTAGATCTCCTGTACCAGCTCGGGAACCCTGACCAATGCTAGACCTTGATGAATTCAAAAGCTCTACATGAGCTTTAATCTTGGATGTAATAATTTCGTGAATTGTTGGCCGCAATCTTTGGCTGGAATACAATAAAACCAGTACAGCTTATACACCATCTTCACAGACAAAAATAACAAAAAAGGATAATAATGAAATAAAGTGAGACCTACACGTCAAACCTCCTCCCCCTCCCCAAGACACAAAAATAATGGGGAAGTAGAAACAGAAGAAGAAAAAAAATCAGAAATCAAATATCCTGATTTATTTCAGTAGCATGTTATCACAACAATATTAAGATCACCAATAATTAGTTATTAACATAAAATGCTTTCATCGTTAGCTTTAGGAAGCACATATGGATATAATCAGAAATGCCACTTTCTAGATCTTATCAAGGGCAAATAAGGCCAGAGCTCCGGATTGGAGAAACATGAGTACATGACTACTTTAGTATCTGAATTGAAGATTGAACAGCCTAACAGAAGAGGATTGATGTATCCAGTAACATGCAGACATGTCAAAACCAGTCTTAATGTACAGTAAAGGTGTAATGGGCAAATCTGACTACGATATGCATTGAGTGTAACTCATTTGCACCAATAAAGTGATTTGCATTTTAATTTAAAGTTTGTCCTAAAGCAATTGAGCGACCTAGGGAGGAGCGACCAGGGAGAGGGTTACCTGCACCAAGAGGGTCAGAGTGAAAGTCACCCTGAGTGGGCACCTAGAGTGGGCAGCCAGAGTGGGCCATTGTAGACGCTGACTTTCGAAGGGGGTGACAATGTTATGAGTCCCACATTGAGTAACTAAGGAAGCTCAATGTGGTACTTAAGTCATGAGGCTCTCCCACAGATGAATCATACTAGTGGTGATTGTTCTTCCCATCAACGATCATTCCAATAGTGACTTAAATTATTTAATTGTTGCAAGCTCAAGCTTAGGAAGCTTTAGCTTGAGGGGGAGTGTTAGAATATCTTAAAAATATCTTTTTTGTACCTTAAAATATTTTAGAGTATCATAGCTGATCTCTTAGGATTTATTTCTTATTTATTATTATATTTCTTGATTTGTTTCCTTGTTTAATTAGGACAGATTTATTCTTGTATTAGGACAAATTTATTTCCTATAATTTAGCTCTATTCTAGGCAAGTAGTTATTGACATAAAGTCTATATAATGTAAATCATACATATACAATGTATAAGATATAAGATACAAGCAATAACAATTACTTCATAAGTCTTTCTCTATTCTCTCTTTCAACAGCAATCAACTAGAACACATACATAAAGGAAACCCCAGCAAATATCAATCAGGCTTGCACCAAACCTTCTTTCCAGACATCTGCAGACTATTGCACAATGTCTAACATATATCTTCCTTCAGTGACAGCAATCTTAGACATACAAACACTATAGCACCAGAGATCATCAGTTATGTTGAGCATAAAGTAAAATAGTTGTTCACAAAAGGCCAAAGAGTGAAATTAGAATTTCAGATCCACTACTATTAAAGGGAGTGTAGGAGACTGACAGCTACAAAATTCATCTCCCTTCTACGAATTGGGAGGGTAACTGGCATCCACACAGTATGCATTGCATGAATTAGATTAGTATGTCATTTTTTGGGATAAAAGGAGAAATATTATTAGAGGGATAAAAAAAAGTTACAAAAAGAAAGGATCACTAATTTTAAAATAGGATAAATAGAAAATAAATTTGAAGAAATAATGTTGATGGTTGAACTTCTATAAAATATAAATTCTGATGGAGGGTCAAGATCACGCTAGCAACACAAGCGTGCAAGTTAGTTTATAGAGAAGTTTATTAAAAAATGTAGATCCAAACCTTCAAAAATTTAGATAAAGAAATGCAGTTAGAAAAAAGAAACACAAATCATGCAGGGGACACGCAAAATAATACAATATTGAAGCTTATGTTAGGAATGCCTGTGGATAAAATTAAACTCTTCTTTAAGAGTGTCTTTCAAAAAGAATAAAATATTATGAATGTAACAAACCATATTATAGCACCAGCAGCCGCAACTTTGCCAAGCATGCAAAGACACTCGACCATGGTCTGCAGATACTTCACATGAAGTGGAGCATCACTCTTTCTAATTGTTTCCTATGCACAAGAAACTCAGAACTTCAGTTCAAAAGACTTAAAGTCACCACAAAATTCAAGAAGCATTGTGAATTCAATAAAGATAAGTGGCTCATACAAGAAATTCATCTGGTGTTGAATTGGAAAGCCATGTTGGCATTTGACGAAGAGCAATTTTGGTATCCTTTGGTACATCACTACCATTGATTCTCATTGTTGCCATATTCCCATCTAAGGTAGCTTCCTCGTTTAATTCCGGAGCGCCTTCCTCGTCATGGCCATCAAAAGAACTGAAACACATATGATGGTATTTAATATATGTATATCAGTATATTAGGCATACTCATACGTACATACTGGAAAAAAAATGGAACATTATATCTTTAAATCAATATTATGTCCTTAAATTAATTAATATTAGTGAAGAGGGCACAACCCAAAGTACACATTAGGCAAACGGAAAGTTACATTAACCTAAGAAAGCAAAAAGCCAGGAAAGAAAATTTTACATGCAAAAGTTTTCCCCCTCTCTGATAAGTAACCAAAAAGATTCACTAAAAATGCCAAAAACCTGATAAATAGAAAAGTAACACACCTGACAGCTACAGAAAAAACTAACAAATAGGAATTTATATGATAAAATAGAAATCAGGCACAGGACATGAAAAACTAGGCTGAATTCATAACCAACAAAAACAAGGATTCGATAAATCTCCTCTTACTGCTCCACAATGATATGTCCTAATTGTTAGAGACAAGGTTGTCAAAATGAAAATCCTACATAAGATCGGAATGGGAAGGTAGACACGTAAAACGTGAGATCGTAGCACGGATCGAAAGATCCTACCTAAAATACAAAATTATATTGAAACATATATATATATATATATATATATAAAAGAAAAATAACTAAAAATCATAACTAATATTTAATTAAACTCTAATTAAAAATGTATAAAAAAGCCTCAATCCAAAGTAAAGGTACAACTTATAATACAAAAGACAAAAAAAGTTTTTGAAAACAAATAAAATTAAAGGAAAACAGCCGAACCCAACTAATAGATAAAGGCCCACCTCAATGAAGCACCCATCCAGCACAAGTCCACAACTCAGACGCAACTCTGTCTAAAAAAACAAAAAATGAAAAATGAAAGAAAGATGCAGGGTGGCACCTTGATGAAGACCCACGCAGCACCACCCAGACTGAGCAACTCAGTCTCAGAAACGGGACACCAACGCAGAGTCGCAGTACCACCAACGCAGAGGAACAGTAACTCAGCTCAAAGGGGAACAGTGGAACAGCTCAAAATCTCAAAATGAAGGGCAAGAGATGGTGAATCAACACAGAAATGGGGAAACAGCTGAAAAGAGGTTTGGGGTTGGGGTTTTAAACCTTGGGTTTTTTTCTCAGATCTGCCACCAAAAACAGTGGCTCGGCCAGCACAGCAGGATCGTCTGATCCCACCGTTTCTATGAGCAAACACATTGATCCAGGCCGATCCCACCAAACTGAGTTTTTGCCTGTAATCAGGATCGGAGACTTCAGCAAAGACTCATGCGATCTTATGAGGTGGCTCGCGATTTTAACAACCTTGGTTAGAGATACAACCATAACACTCCAATCAAAGAAGCCACATGAAGCAAAGGATAAATTCAGTAACTTCTTCCCTGATCAAATAGACCCCATTCCAGCATTGCAAGAGAATATATAAATGCCCTCAGCAAATCCAACAGAACCTTAAAAAGATGAAATATTAGTAACCCCTCGTTGAAATTATTATTATTTTTTTATAGAAAAAGAAATTCATTAAGAAAGAAGAGAATTGCAGAATTAGGAGGATAAGATAAGATGTCCACCACCAGAAGACTATGAAAAGATAAAATCAAAGAAACCAGCAAATAAAACTCAAGAAAAACATTAGTAACCCCTCATTGAAATTATAACGATTGGATGGAAAAGAGAAAAAAATAATGAGAGAATATATCTGACTACTAAGACTCTGAATCATTATGAAATTGCTATATAAAAAACTGGCATACTACTTCTATTTATAGTAACTGGTCAAGTACAAGTGCTGTACAACTAGTACAAGCCTAGCCTGATAACAATCTTAAATAAGACTCCTAAAATAATAAGAATCCTAAAATTCTAACACTCCTCCTCAAGATGAAGCTTACCAAGGTTTGAGCTTGTTACACATTATCAAGGACCAACTCTCCCAAAAGCTTAAACTATTAGGTGAAGGCTCATGAATAGTTATTTAACACACCCCCTCACACAAGAGCCCTTTGGGCATGAAGCGTGAACAATGCACAGGCCACCGATACCTTGTGCTGAAATTCAACTTTCATTTAGAAGAATGGGGTGACAAGAATTGAACTATTGACCATTTGGTCATAAAGGCTGTGATACCATGTCAAGGACCAACTCTCTCAAAAGCTTAAGCCGTTAGGTGAAGGCTCATGAATGGTTTAATATTTAACACACATAACTTAAAAACACTTTAAACAAAACCATGATGACTGGAAATACAAGCTCCATAAACCATAGCCTGTAATAGGCTCTGGAGAGACAACACAGCAGACAGCACTTATTGAAAGGATTACCACTCACCACATGAAAGGTTCTGGACTGCTTGAAGGAAATGAGCATGGCCAAGGTAAGATAAACAGTGGAGGAAAAATTCACCTCTAGAAATATGGAGTATGGTCAGTAAGTAAAAGAAATCTCCTAGACACATACACAACAAACTCCAAGATCCAAACAACACCAAACAGAAGCAAACAGAGCCAAAGAGAGTCAAGAACACATTAAACCACACAGAAATAAGACCAAGCAGATCCAATCTGAGCAAAACAGAAGGAAAACAAGGTGAACAAAGAGCCAAAAGGCCCCTTGGAGTGGTGGAAATGAGACACAGAGGTGTGGGCTCAACCAGAATGATGACAGAGACCATTTCTGTCAAAGATGCTGCCGAAGAAGGTGTGACACGTGCCAGCAAGGTGAGATACGGCAGCTTCCATTGATCGGCTTGTGGAGGCTTGAGTGGCAGTTGCCTTCTAGTGTCAGGCTGATCAGAGGATGGAGAACCACCTAGGAGAGGCACGTGCTCCAATATCAGCTGGGAAGGTACAGATCCAGAGCTGGGAAGCTGCAGATCTGAGGGAAAACCCAGTAAGAGTAAACAAAGCACACAACCAGAGAAGGAAAAACACCACAGGATAGAGACACCTTGGGGAGAATAACACAACGAAAGAAGGAGCTGGTGGAGAAATTAGGGTTTTCTCTGTCGCTTGGTCACCAGAGTGGGCCGGTCACCAACAGCAGCAAAAAACACCACCAACAGTGGTGGAGAGAAGGAACAACCACGAGAACAGAGACCAGAAAGATGAATGCACAACCTAAAGGAGGCGAGAGTGATGCTGGAACAAAGACATGGCAGGGAAAGAAGAACAAAAGAATGAATGCAATGATTACTGGAGGATGGAAAAATGAACACAACCACCAGAAAAACTAAAGACAGTGAAAAAATAGGACATGAAACAAAGCAGGTCCATATCTTGGGAAATCTTAGGCATAAAAGGTAATGGAATTAGGTAACAAAAGATGGTGCCGCTTTGATATGTTGAAATTATAGGGATTGGATTGAAAAGAGAAGAGAATGATGAGAGAGAATATATTTAAGCAATGAGACTCTGAATCATTTTGATGATGTGACATATCACACTGACCTAATACTCATTTATTATAATATTCTAGGTCAAGAACATGCGTTGTAGAACTAGTCCAAGTCTAACCCAATAGCACTTCTGTCAGGTCACTCCATACATATTAAGAATCCTAATATTCTAACACCCCCAACACTTTAGCTATAGAGCAATGAAGAAAAAGACTAATAGCTGCCTCCCCATCTTGTTCTTAAACAAGTAACACCAACTCACAAAGGCCATATGCTTTATACAAAACTTATCCACACTGAACATCTAGGGGATTGCTGTCCATGCAAAGTAGGTGACTACAAAAGGAACCCAAGATTATCTCACTCTCAAGTCTCACCTACCCAGGAAAGACAATCAACCCACCTTCACCAGGCTTCACATGATAACTTTCCGTGAAAGGATCCCAACTGATGGAATTCCTCCGCATAATATGCCCCACTTCCTCTTTAAACTTTATAAAAATAGGTTGAATCAATCACGAAAAGAACCCATCTCCCGGTAATCTACAGTATGTATGGAGACCCTAATTTTATACATGTTGTCCAACATCAGAGCAAGCTCAGATTGCTTTCAATAGGAAATACAAACACCAAAAACAAATACCAACCAGCATTCTCGTGCAACATTTAAAAGTGTCCCATAAATTCCATCCCCCCCCCACCCAAAAGAAAAAAAAAAACCCAAAAAACAGAAGAAAAAAGGAAGAGCAATGCATCAGACAAGCCATAAACCAGCAATAGAAGTCAATCAAGTACACAGCACAACCCTCACAAAACAAAAAACCAATACAAATCAAAACAAAGTACACAGCAGATCATGCATGTAAATATGAAGATTTAAGTTGTCTAATGTAACAATGGACCCGTTAATGTCACTAGGAATTTTAACAAAATTAAGTACAGACCAAAAGACTAGTCCTGTTCAACAATCTTTTAATCGCCTAACTTCATTAATGTTTAAAAAGAAGCATAACAATCAAGAAGCCATGCATTTTCTTTAGAAACCAAACATGATTATTGTTTCCATATTCGTCTGATGTACATTATTTTTCTTTAATGAAAGGTCAAGAGGAATCCTAATCCAGAGCTGCATGCAACATGCAAAATAAACTTTCACTGCATTTCAAGTCCAAATATTGTTAGTGGAATTTCACATCATACTTAGTATCATTGGCATGATATGAGAAGGGTACTTATGGGATATGGCAGCCATCATTGAAAGCAAGAAAACAATATAACTACGAGTAACATTCAAAGACTCCTGACATCAAAATCAATGAAGGCAAAGCAAAAAGGAGCTATAGAAATATTACAACTTCCTAGTAAAATAAATAAGAAACAAATGCTAAGAGGAACTAAATTGCCATATATTATAGCATATGCAATCTTCCAAAATAACATGGAACCAAAGCACACTACCAAAGATTCGCATCATGTACTGCAGAAACCAGTTCCCTTAGTTATTCATGAGAGAACTCTATCAACAATCTTTTCCATTCTTGATAAATAAGACAAAGGAATTTCCCAAAATTAGTCTATCTACTGTGGAAGCAATCTTGTCTAAACATCAACGATGCAATGTACAACAATAAGGAATTGTACAAAGCTTAAGTAGGAAACCATTAACATGATTTATACAATTCAGAACAAGAAGGAAAATAGCAGAAATAGCGATAAATTCAATTGACCAGTATTACCCTCCATCCACAGATCCTGGCCTATACAATCCATCAATCTGGAGACCAGTCTGATTGTCACCTTTGAGTGACCTCGTTCTTCGAGACAGGGGTTGTGAATTATGTGCCGTAAGTGCAACAGCTGTGGTGGTTGGTACTTCATCGTCATTCTCTAGCATAGTTGAACCAGCAGCACTGCAGAAATAACAGTTCAAACACATATAACTTGAAAAAATAAATAAATCACACAACTCAAAACTCGAGAATAAAGACTTTAAACTATGCAGTCAGATTAAAAATTTGTTGTAAATTCCAGGAAAATCCTCCATGACATACAAATGTTTCCACACAAAAACACGTGCAAACAAAATAGAAGAGAAAGTAACAAAAGAGAAAATAGAACTTCAGAGTCCACATGAGAATAGCATGTCAAGGTGATAAATATGCAGCAAATATGAGCAGCAACATGCAAAGCATTTCAAAAGCAAATACCCCAATACCTCACAGCATAATGTACAAAGTTTGAGATCAGAATGTAAAAATAAATACCTATAGTCACCCTTGTTGTATAAATGGGCATGCAAATCCTCCAAAACCTTATAAAAGAGGACTCCGCGTAACTTTGTTAACTCAGAACGGACATCTTGAAGTGCACCAACCTGGGCCACATGTCAAAAATAATTATGACATACAAAAAGCATGTAAACGATGACTAATAACTGGAAAACCATGAACAATGAGAAAAAAGAGAGAGAAAGCAATTGGAAGATCTTACCACTAACGTCTGCAAAGACAAAGTTGAAATAAATCTTTATTAATACAAAAGAAAAAAAAATTATATTCTTGGTAAGACATTATGGATAAATTTGCCGTTATGCTTCGATATTATAAACTTCAATAGAGCTAAACATATTACTTATTTGAGGATAACCCCCCCTCAAAAAAAAAAAAAAGGTGACAATAATCTAGAGAATAGACATGAGTTTTGCTTGATTCTGTTCATCTTTCTTCTGATAGTGATATTTTCTCTTGTAAATCTTATTTTCAGTTCTTGACTAAGTCTCCTAATATAGATAGTTTTCTCTTGGACAAGCCCATCTGGAAATCCAAAGCCTCCCTAAGGTCAAATCTTTTGTCTGGACCACTGTACTTAACAGGATTAGTACTAATGACATGCTACAAAAGTACAGGCCTCTCACTGCTTTGTCTCCTAATATGTGTGTGATGAGTTGTTCTAGCTCGGAAACCAGGAATTATCTTTTTCTGCATTGTTCTACTGCAAAATTTCTTTGGAATAGGCTTTTTGGGATTTTTGGATAGAATTGGGTCTGCCGTAAGGATCTGCAACAGTTTCTCCTTATTAAATTTAGAGGTTTTGGCTTTCGAAAAGAAGCCAAAATTCTGTGGCAGTGCTCTATTTTTGCTGTTTTTTTGGTGCCTTTAGCTGGAAAGGAATGCTAGAATTTTCAAGTGAACTTCATCGTCTTTAGACAAAATTTGGGATAGGATTATTTTTTTAGCTTCTTTGTGGAGCTCTGCCCGTGGTCTCTTTAGAGTATTTTCTTTGGTAACATGCAGAGAGATTGGCATGCCTTGCTACATGACTCAATCTCTGAGGTTCTAGGTGTTTTCTTTTGTTTTCTTCTAGTGAGGATGTCTTATCCTCTTTCTCTGTACTCTTCTCTTCTTCCTTATTAAATTTTCTTTTTCTATCAAGAAAAGAGAATAGACATGAGTTTGTGGAATAGTCATATACTATATAAGTTCAGTACAAAATAATCAAGTGGAGTCTTTATGGGTGTCCCTTTGCCCTTCCATGTTAGAGGATAGGATTATGTTTACGGTCTCTCTCTAGTGCTTTGCTCACAGTCATGGTCATTCCTCCCCCCACTTGTACATTCCCCTTTTCTCTGTACAAAAAACTTCTTACTTTAACCATAACACACACACACAAACTAAACAAGTAATGAAAAGTAGAAGGCCCCTACACAAAACATGCTGAAAATAGGATAATGATAGTAAGTTGAAATCCTACAGTTTGGAGACCTTCTCGCTCAAGCATCAGCATTGATTGCACATGCAATTGAACTGCAGCATAAAATTGCTTATCTGCAATGAGCTTCTCGATACGAGCTGGAACCTGCACCTTAGATCTTCAGAATCAAAACCCTCTATGAAAGAGAGATAATTTTAAACACAGTAATTGACAAGAAAGCATGTGTTAAATTGATAATTAAACGAAAAATTTAACAGAAATCAGCATGCATGCATAAATGAATACAAGCATGCAGACAATTTGTTCTCATTAGAGATGTTTTAAACAGAAATTCTAGGCTCTTACTTCAATGCTTGAGCATTCAGGTCAAGTTCTTTGACACAGTATTAGAACACCATTGACCAAATGTCTATAGTCCTTTGTCACCATCAGTCTTATAATTAGAATTTCAATTCATAGTAGTACTTAGTTTCAGTAGAAGATAATTGTTAGCATCTATTTTATCTCCATTCCAAGCCCAATGGGGTTTCACATGAGTTGTCATGTTCGAGTAAACAATTCTTGTTCTGACTTAACCAAATAAGTTTTAAGGTCAAGCGGCTCTTTGACAGTTGAAAATCACTACAAAAGTTTTACATAGATAGCACAGTCTACATAATTAGTTATTCTTTTGCGATTGAAGGAACACTCTATGTAAGTACATGAAATTGCAAATGCAATCATGCAAATCCATTTATCTGTTTATTCCAGCACAAACTGCATGTATAGCATAAAACAACTTCAACTCAGGGCATACAAAATCAAAGCAAGCTAGCATAAGTTTAAATGATGGAACTGAGACTGCTTTATTCTCATCAACTGACCAAAGTCATACAATTGGGACAAGAAATGTCTAAAATCAGGAAATAAAGTATGGACCTTAGCAATGCCTTCAATTTGATCCAATAAGGAGATTATGTGTCGCAATGTAACTGACCGATACCATAATTGATGCAATTGCTTATTGCGGGCACTAAGGCGCTTCTTTGCCTCTGCCAAATCTACCTTTAAGACAGAGATACTTTCAGTGGATTCACTGAAAAGCCTCAAGATCTGGAGATAAACAAAATATTTATTAAATGGAAAATCGTAATGAAGGGCTAGTACTAATTCAGCTACACTCTAAGATTTAAACAAGATGAAAATGGAAGAACCTGAAGAAATCTAGTTGTCATTGAGATCGTTTCAAGTTATAAAAGAAAATTTAGGAACCACAAACAGTTTCCATTATAGCTAACTAGATTTTGTTTGTTAAATAAAATATTAACATAAAATGTCCCTCATTCTATTCACATCCAATGATTCCTTATCCACTTTAATTTCATAAAATACAAGAACTCCACACTAAGATTATTTCTTTGTTTCTCGTATTTCAACCTTGCATTCCAGATCACATAAAACAAAGCAGTATAAGATTGTGTTGGGATCCAGTTGCAAGGTATAGGACTTGAGTCCCACATTGGAAGTATGGGATTCTGGTGTGGGGTTTATATATGGTTTTGGGCTCTCCAACCACAATGGCTAGCTTTTGTGGTGTGGTGTGGTTCTCCCAAGGTTCGTATCAATTGGTATCAAAACCTTCCACCATGTCTCTCAGTTGCTAACAAGCGGCACGGGTGATGACGCCAGCAATGCAATGTCCGCCCGAGACTAGTCAAAGGACTAGTGCACAGCCACAGCCCGCATAGGCGTTGGCCATCAAGGCTGCAGAGAGTGGTGGAATGTTGGGATCCAGTTGCAAGGTATGGGACTTGAGTCCCACATCGGAAGTATGGGATTCCGGTGTGGGGTTTATATGGCCTTGGGCTCTCCAACCACAATGGCTAACTTTTGTGGTGTGGTTCTCCCAAGGTTCGTATCAGATTGTAATGAAGATTATACAAAATCAATAACAAGATTAGATTAAATGGTCAGAAACAAAACAGGGAAAGGAAAATGTAATGGTATTAGAGATTATAATACACTAAAAAAAAAAAAAACTGTGAGCATGAGCACATCAACAAATTTATAACCACGAATGCTTTAAATGAAGCCAAGTACAAAAAATGTTACTATTATAATTATGAAAAGAATTTATTTTATCCTTATCTTATAACTAAAAATTTTATCAGAAAGAGAGATGCCATCATGCCAAAGGGACAAATCCTTAAAAATTGTACAAAGCAGCAACTGCTATGACTACAGTCTAAGCTTGAAAGCATAATAAATGGGAAAAGAAAAACAACTATAATTTGAAGGTAGACCTATACATGATAAATACACATAATCCAACACCCAATACTATCAATGGTAAAGTATTAGCAGTTTGACCCAATTGTCCCTGGACCAATGTATACTTATTAGATAATTAGAGATTGAAATTTTAAGAAACCTGGGAATAGTTTTGGATGGCTCTATTGAAGCCACTGTGATAAGAATGTACTACTTCATCCACGACATCCTCAATAACATCACTTTGCTCCTTCAAAAATTGGGCAGCAGTTTCACGATCTTTTGATGTCAAAATATGGACAACATGAGGTAATGAATCAAAACGAGCAGCAGTCCAACTCTCATCTATTCTAGAGAGATCTTCTCTCAAATACTGCATTAAAATGGAGCACAGAGACTCAAATTATCATGAATGAATAAACAGAGTTACTAAGTGCAGTGAAATACCTTATCAATCAAACTTTCAGAGCAAATAATTTCGACTTCTAATTTATAAGTTTGCGGTAAAGACATTTTTAGTATAAATAACAATAAATCATTCATAGAATGTATAAAATAAGACACACATTTGGTTAATATATGTACAGATACATAGTTAGACCATTTTCAATATAATGATTCCACATTCAAATTATGATGTATCCTAATGTATTTATTATCCAGCATTCAGGGTATAATGCTCAATTTTTATCATTGTTTCAGGCTAAAATATGTGTGTGAATATAAGTAAAATTCAAAACAAAAAAGGTTAACAATTTCATCACAAATTTTTTAAAACATATCTCTTTCAAGATCATGGGACACTAAAACTAAGTTTGTACCGAGAAAGATTCATTTCTCTACGATCTTGTATAAACTGCAATATAGAGATTTATTTGACAAATAACTTCGTCATTCACAGAGTTAGTTGGAATTTCTTGAATAAAGTTATGAAGTCACAAGGGCTTTTGTGATTAATGGAGTAAGTACAACAGTGGTTTTCACCGATGGGCAATGGCATTTTCTTTTGTTATCATGGTCAACCTACAGTGAGGAGCTAAAAAAGGGAACCTCTCTCTCCTTTCTTGTTTAACTTAATTGTTGACATCTTGAGCTGGATGATTCTGCAAGGAAAAGAGGGGGGGTTGGTGTCTTGGTGAGGCATTAGATGGTAGGAACAAGCAGTGAGGTTTTGCACTTGCAGTTTGTAGATGATGCTATTCTTTTCTTCTCAAACAGGATGGAGATACTCTTGTTAATGTGCTTTTCTTGCTTCAGAACTTTTGAACTAGTTTTGGTCTCCATATTAACTTGAGAAAGAGTGATTTGAGTGGTATTAATATTGAAGACCATGATCTTCCAAATGTGACGAATATAGCAGTGTGAAAAAGAAAAAGGATAAAAGAAAACAAAAATCCAGGCCAAAAGAAAAAGGATAAAAGAGTAAGAATCAAAAACTTACAGGCTATGATGCATGGATATGGGTATGTCCAATTTATCCAAAACAGTATGACACGTGAATACAGCAATTTCCAGAGAGAAAGGGGGAAAAAACTAGGATAAGGTTACAACAAGGCCATTTATTAAAGGTTACCCTATCTCTCAAGAAAAAGCGTGTTGGTTGGAAAGACCTTTTGAAGAAGAGGAAATTTGAAAGGCTATTTGAACCATGGAAAGGGAAAAAGTGACAGGACCTGATGGTTTTACTGCTCCCTTGTTTTGAAGCAGTTGAGACTTGGGATATTATTTTAAAAAAAATACCTCCTAAAGGTATATGCAGTATATCAATTTGGTGGCAGGATCAGTGCATCTTAGGATACATAATAAGTTCAATATAACTAGAACATGCTTAAAAACTTATAACTCAAGAAGCAAAAATTGCCAAGAAAAATTATCAGTTTTAACTTTTAACAGTAACAACAAAAGCCTTTTCCTACTAAGTGAAATTTTCCCACAAGTTGTACTCCTATTCCAACAATCTATGAGCACTATTACAACAGTAAGCTTGAAAAATCTTAAACTTGAACCACTTACAGAGAATCCCTCTGCAAAGAAGGTCATTAATCATCATGAATACAAATCTAAAAAGAAACAAAGTAAAGCTTACAGCTTTTTCTGAAGGCAAAGGTAACTCATCAAAAACTCCCATATCGAGCCTTGGATGTCTCCACACACCATGAAGATATAAGATTAACTTGTACTAGCAAACCCACAACTCTAACTGCAATGAATAACTCAAATTCCTTTAATATAAAAGTCAGGAACTATCTAAAAAATCCCAATTGCACCCAAAATGAATGAAAAGAACTCTCTTGATTTTAACTGGAAATGAATCACCAGAATTCTTATGCAAAATGACAAGATATTAACACATAAGACTTCAATATGTGCACTAGGCTCTAGGCTCTAGGCAATAAGACATAGTTTAAAACAAAAATTGGAATAACAAAAACAGAAAAGATCGAAGGAAGATATAAGAACTGTCAGAAACTTTTCTACAAAAGGCTTTTCTGATGCAAATTATAAGGCATTAAAATCCAAACAGAAGATAGTGTTAAATAATAATCAAAATTCTACTCAATTCATAAAGCTGAGACTGAAACTGAAAAAATCTTTAAAACAGAATATCATCTTTCCACCAACCAGCAGGATAATGCATAAGAATAAAAAGCAAATAAAGTATAATATTAACAATTTACAATTGTTTGTGAAAGAAATTAACAGCCCAATTTAGTTCCACCAAAACACAACTGATTGAAAAGTTGTCCCCCAAACCCACCCCCACCCCGAAAAAACAGTTAAAAAGTTCACAAAAGAAAACATTTAAGTCTAAGATGCCAAACAAAATGACCTTTATCTTCTTACTTGTAAGTTGTACTTATCCTTAACAATTTATGGGCTACCAAACCCAATAGTGAAGATTAAAAAGAAAAATACCTCTAAATCCAGCTCCAATGGCGCCCAAAAGGAATCAGTGCTTTTACTTGAACTTCAAATAACCTGACATTAACAAAATGACAAGATAACAAACAAACAACAGTAAATGAATTTCAGTTCAATACAAGTAAAATAGCATTCGAAGTTCAGCACTTAACTATAGTATTAAGTGTCTAAAAATGCCTGTGTCAAAAAATAATATATACACAACATAGTCACAACTCTCTTAGTCATTTCGCAACAAATAAAAATCTCTGCAATAAATTGTTCATAGTTCACAGTCATTTTGCAACCAAGTAACCATAATTATTTCCAATGTGATAATTATTAATATTCAATCAGCAGCAAGTACAATAATTGATTGATAATCACATTTACCTTTTTGATAAAAATTAATTGAGCACACAATATTCAAAGTGCCTGATAATCAACATATAATTAGGCATTATTTTTGTCCATTATTATGACAATAATAACTAGAACATCAACAACTCTATTCTACTGCCACAAAAAGAAGCAGATCCCTGATTTCCGTTAACACGCAAACTTCACTCGAGCTCTTTAGTAATTTGCTCACACAAAACATAATCAATACTCGTAGAATTTCTGTCTCCTGACACCTTCACTTCCTCTCTCTCTCTCTCTCTCTCTCTCTCAGTAATACAAAGGCATTTGACAATTCAAAGTTCAAGACTCTATAAATAACTAACACTAACAATTCGGAATATGCATTTGGCTTCGAAGATCTTAAGAGTTAGGCTTCAAATCAACATTGATTGATTGCGCGATAAATCGAATGAACAATAGAGATGGTTTTGCAAATCGAAGATAGAGGAGAACCTGGAGGGAGCTGGAGATGTAGATGGAGATGTTGGAGCAATGGAAATGGCAGCGATTCAACGGAAGAAGAAGGCGAAGAATTGAGAGTGACGACGACGACGCAGCAGAGAGAAGTGAGCGCGTGAGGAAGAGGAAAGAGGAAGAAGAGAGGAGAGAGAGAAATTCACTAAGCCTTCGAATGGGGGAATTGACTGGTAATAATAATGAAACACGCACACAGTATTTAGACTAGTACAATGAGAGAAAGAACCATCCTGATAGATGTGAAACGCGTGACGTGATGCTGGTAGCTGCTTTGTTATAAGGTGACCATGTAATAAAAGGAAATACGCTCAGTTAATTGGACGGTAAAAATTATATAAATATAAAGTAATATTTACATAAGTAATATATTATGTTTTAAAAAACATATTTGGTTTAGATTTTGACCATCTCAAACAGAGTATTCATGCTTTTTTCCTATAATTGTTATGAAAAATCTTATAAATCTTAATCAGTAAGTAACTCACAAATCTTTTGAATTTTAAGTCTTTGCATTTACTTTAAAAAAATTTATCTAGTGAGCTAATTGATACATTCAAATAGAATAATCATGCTTTCTAATGAACATTAAATAAAAGAAACACAAGAGAATTCTTTTGACGAACACCTATTTGTTTTCAATAAGAAAGTAAATCAAACAAGTTGAAAATCAATGTTTATACAATTCTATTTTCGATGAAAATGGTGTAGTTAATTAATCTTTAATTTGTTATGAAATATATGGTGAAATTAATATTGTCTTGTTTTCATATTTTTCTTTATAAAAATTAAATAAAAATAATGTGTCATTTTTATATCAATAAAAATATATCTCATTTAATTTAAAAAAAAAAACAAACAAAAAACATCATTTTTTACATCCTCACTTAAGTGATATATCTAAAAACAAGTAAGAAATTATCATAAGGTTGACAATAACTTGTATGAAAAATGTGTAGTATATTAATAATTTAATAGACATAAAATGAGGTTTCTTCAATATATATAACGATCAAATAGTGAAATATCTCATTTTAACAATACGAATATTTATATAGAATAAAATTATACACTTGAAATAAAAAATTGTACATAAATAGTCCAAAGGCAGGTCACTCACATGTTACGTATATTATATATATTAAAAGTCTTATATCGTGTGTATCAATATTTTGAGTATGATTTATATATATATTGAATTACTTCACTTAATATCATCTCTATTATCTATTTCATTAGGTTTATTTTTATTTATTTCGCTAGACTCACATTTTTTATTTATATATCTATGAAAAAAGTGTTAAGAGTCTCACATCTTCTATTTTAATATTTCACTTATTCATTAAAATGGATTTTTAAAATAAGATTTTTTTTATGATTTTTTTCTAAAAATTTTTTTAAAAAAATAAATATTATTTTATGTTTAGATTAATATTAGAGAAGTACTTTTTAAATATTTAAATAATTTTTTTATGTTATAAAAATTATATTTTTTAGAAGCACCAAAATTTGACTTCGAAAAAAGCACAAATTGTGCTTTTTCTAGAATATTTTTTTAAATTAAAAAGTTCATCCAAATATACTAAAAATGAGTAAAAATATTTATCTGTTAAAAACCAATTATATAATAACATACATCCAAACGAATAATCCAATTTCAACATACTAGTGATATTAAAAATAGAACCATATTTTAAATTAGAAGTAAGCATAATTCACTAGTTTCATTAGAAGTAAGCATAGCAGTGATATTAGAATTAGAACCATAACTATTGCAACCATATAAGGAAGGACGCTAATATGGATTTAATAAGTTTGAATCCATCTATCGATTTTATTTGATAGTATTTATATATAAATTTAGATATATATAAAAATTATCGATTAAAATTTATAATATATAATTATTTTGTTAGGTTTGTTTTTATCTATTTTGATAATTTTACCTATTTTATTTAGACATTTATGAATGAAGATATTAAAAGTCTCATATTTTCTCGCTTTAATATTTCACTTGTTCGTTTGAATGGATTTTTAAAATGAATTTTTTTATATGATCCTTTTAAAAATATTTATTTAAAAAAAAATAAATGTAATTTTATGTTTAGATGTAATATTAGGGTAGTCAATTTTTCCTGTTATAAAAAATATATTTTTTAAAAGCACCAAAATTCTACTTCACAAATTATGCTTTTTCTAGAGCATTTTTTTAAATTAAAAAGTTCATCCAAATATACTAAAAATGAGTAAAAATATTTATCTGTTAAAAACCAATTATATAATAACATACATCCAAATGAATAACCCAATTTCAACATATTAGTGATATAAAAAATAGAACCATAATTAAAATTAGAAGTAAGCATAATTCACTAATTTCATTAGAAGTAAACATAGTACTGATATTAGAATTAGAACCATAAATATTACAACTATACGGAAGGATGTTAATATAGAACCAACAAGTTTGAATTTATCAATAGACTTTATTTGATAGTATCTACATATAAATTTAAGTATATATAAAAATTATTAGTTAAAATCTATAAATTTTTTATATTTACAATTATTCATAAAAAACAGTGATCTAATTAAATTTTTATATAAATTCAAGTATTATTAATTAAAATTTATAAAAATCTAACTTTTAATCTAAGTTATTAATTTATTTTAATAATAAATCAATACCTAAAATTAATGGACCATTCATAGACGCAAAAAATTTAAGTCCATTTTAGACTTCCCCCATATAAGAACCACTCGCACCATCAACGTTCATAATCAATTTATCAAATATCTATTACTAAGTAAAAACATGAAATTGAATAATCCAATAGCACCAATATAGCAATATAATACAATAGAATATAACAATCACGGCTAATTAAAATGGTATATAAGTGATCGTGTATAAATCTATTTAAATAATCCCATTAAAATCTAGAGTTATTAAAATGAGTCGGTTTGAATAGTCCAATAAAAAAAATAAGTTAGGTTAAAAAATCTGAGTTTAAACTTAATTTAGTTTAACATTGTCCAGTTCAATTTACCTCAGTTTGATATCGAGTTGGCCTACTTTGGATTGGGTCGGGTCAATGCCAATTGTTTTTTAATATAATAAAGTACACTTAAAAGGAAATTATAATTTTTTTACTTGAAAAAATAAAATTTAATTGACAATTAGAGTAATTATCTAATTTATTTGTTATTGACTAAAAAATTAAGCAACTAATTTTTTTATTTTTCACTTATGTAATTATTTCAAAGATTAAATTTATTTTAAAAAATAAAGAAAATTATCAAGTTGATAGGCCGACTTGTCCAACGCACAGCCTGTAACAAGTTAGACTAGATTACTACTTAACCCAAATCAAACTCATTTTAGCAGCTATACCTAAACTAAATTGATAAAATAATAGAGTGCAAAATGATAAGCGGTAGTTGTGACCAAAGCTACAAGCAATATGAACAAAACAACTAAAACTAGAGGTCCAAAATAGATCAAGGCAACTTTTTTTTTTGTTTACAAGGACAATTTTTTTATTTGAAATAAATATAATATTACCTAAGATTCAATATGAGAAAAAAAAAAAGGATAATTGGATAACCTAGGTTTTAATTTGTTGAAATCTAAAGAATACAATTTGCTGGGAGAATCCCTAAGCTGTGACAGTTGGGGTTATTCTTACAATTAAATGTAAGCTCGCGTATTATGCGGTTATATAAATAAAATTATTTGGTTAAAAAAGATGTTTTTACTTCTATGCAACATTTATATACTATATATTAAAGTAGACTCTTTTTAATGTCAAATCATCATAAGAGATGATGTGGCATTTTTTTTAAAGTTTATTTTTTTAATTATTTAATTTTACTTGAGATCATTTAATGTAAAACAATAAAAGATATTTAATTCCACTTGAAACTATTAAATGCAACATATTCATGAAGTTGAGAAAATGTTTTCAATCATTAAATTTAAAAAAAAAACTATAAGAACATATAAAAAATTCTTAAAAACCTAAAATAATAATTACAAAAAAAATGTTTTTAGGAACATTACCATATATTTCATAAATTATTTATGTCATCTACCCACTAATCAAAAAACAACAATTTCAAAATAAAAAACTTAAATAAGATTAATATAATAAAGTTGATGGATGTAATATCATCTCATTACGAAATTTCTTTAGTAGTCCAAGTAATATTTTAAAAATTAAATAGGCAAGACCTCTAAGTTATGCCTCAATTGATTTAACCGATTAAATTGGTGGTCAAACTGTAATTGAACCAGATAATATAATAGGAGAAAAATGAAATTATTTGGTAGCCTAAATAATGTTTTAAAAATAGAATCAGTAAGACCACTAAGTTATAACTCAATTGGTTTAATCGATTAAATTGGTGGTCAAATTATAGTTGAACTGAATAACATAACGAGGGAAAAATGGATCGAAGGACATAATTAGTTCATGATCTGACCTGTTAAACTGATCGATCTAATCTGAGTTTCAAAACATTGGCATTAGGAGCAATATATATTTTTTTGTATCATTAAATGTGTATCACTTCTGCTATAACATTAAAAATATAATTAAAATAAGATATAATGATGGCTCTATTACTAAAATGCTACACATTTAAGAGTACAGAATTCCTAACTCTTAAACTATATAAGTTGAATAACTGAAGTACCATATGAAAATAAATAATCTTGATAAAATAATTAATTGTTATAAAGTAAATGAATAAATATAATGTTATTAACTAACTCAAATAAATTTACAAAGCATTAGTTGAATATCTATATTCTTCAATAACTTAAGTTTGCACATATTAGTCGTCACTTTCAATTTATTACCAAATTTGTGGTTATAAAAAAATTAAAAATATTACTTATAAAACAAAAATAATAAATATTTTTGCGCAAGCGCTCACGGGCTAAAAGGCTAGTATATTAGTAAGTGGAAGAAATTCATAATTATGTGTCCATTGGCTATTCACAAATTAGGCTTAGCTACCTTCAGGAATCAAAATTACCCATATTCGCTTAACTGCACTATATTACTATCAATTTTGTCTATCCAGAGAAATGAAGTTCTCTATAGCCTGTGCATGGATGCATCTTAAAATTTTGGTACTTCAAAGATAAGAAAGGTAATAACTTGTCTCGCTCAATGATCTCATGGACATCTAAGACTTAAAAAAGTCAATTTGATTGTTACTTTAAATGAAGAAATTTAGGTAAAGAAAGTTAGAAAACACTGCACAAAATCAGTCTTCCAAGAATTTAGGTGACAGTCATTCTGATGTGAATTCTCCTTGTTGCAAGGGAACCGTGGCCTTTTTGCCTATCTAAATACGAAGTTTTGGAGTTGAACAATTTCTAACATGCTAAGAAAGTGCTAGAAAAATATAACAGTTTAAATCCTCTGGGTCTCAGTTCTTTCTTGGTAGTGGATATGTTAAAAATGATTTGTGTCTTCTAAATCTAGTGCAGCGATGCAACCCTTGAAGAAAGTAATATGTGGACATCTTTTTCATGTTCATTGCCTCTGATCATGGCTGGAGCAGTAGCATACTTGACCTACCTGCACAGCGCTCATAACACCCGAAAACGGGACTACTGTGGCTAAAGGGCATCAAAGATCACTGCCAGATGCTCATCAACAGGGTAATCATATGATAAATAATCACTGTAAGTAAACAATGTTCATAAACATGTTAGTAATGTGCAAGATGCCACAAGATATACAAAGAATTTCACTTTCCTTTACTGCTGAACTGATAAAACATATAGCATTCTCCAAAACTTTTCAAGATAAATATCAATGTGAGCACTTTAATTTAATATCTTAAAAGACTGGATATGTTTGTTTAATGAGCACTTAAATATCAAAAAGTATGCCCATTACCCAGTTATATAAATTTTGTTAGACACAAGTCATTTTCCCAGGAACAAACTGGGTATAATCTATTGTGAAGTGAATAAACTCATGAAGCTTTATCATAATAGATATAGGTGTGCCAAGTACCAGCTGAGATTTACAATTTCACATATCACCATTAAAAGTATGATAAGGAGTGCCACATGTAAATTTCACAAACAAATGATCTTAGCTCATTCTCCTTCATTACTGGAGTGGTTACATGTAAAACACCTGCAATTGGAGTAGCACTAATCTCATGGGATGGGGAATCTCCTGCATATGCTGGAGCTCCAAGGTCAATCACTTTTATAGCTCCAAATGAAAGTAGTATGCTCCAAATTATTTATTTATAATTAGTTTTGTGTAACTTGATTATGTTAAACAATAAGTTCTAGCAATGATAAATTAATTATTGGCAGTGGGTGGTATATATATATATATATATATATATATATTAGTAGCATTTTTTAAATTCGTAACTAAAACTATTGTTTGATTACTAAATGGCATTATAATAAATCAAAATCACTGGCTTCACAACAATTAATTAAACTGAGACAATTGGTTACTTTACCTTGATGGCCACTTTAGCATGATTAGGGATATCATATGTGGGTAGGCTCCTGAGAAAATGCTATTAAAAGATGCATCAGGTGACCTCGGTTCCACCATGAATCTTTTGTAGAATGGAACCCAATGCTTAGCAAAGCTAGATGCCCCTCGCAGAGCATAGAACGTGATTTCTGACCCAACATCATCTGAGAGATACACACTGACTTCTATTTGGGTGTTAACTTTACTGGCGTGTCCACGTGTCCAAACATACGACGCGTCAAGACACACACGTATCTCAATGGATGTGTCTTTCATTTTTTTTTACGGACACGTTTTTTAATCTCGGACAAATCACGACACATATTAGACACATCTTATTAAAATTAAAAAAAAATTATTGTATAGCAGTGTACTAATATCACGGCCCATAAGCCCAATATCACCCGACCTACCCTCAGAAAAAAAATTTTATTCTTGCTCAATACAATCCGTTGTCATAACCTAGCTCAAGTTTCAAATGAATTTCACTTTCATTTGGTTCAATTTTCAATTATTGTTGGTTTATTTTCTAGTTATAAATGAAGATCTTGTACAATTGTTATTGAGGAGTTGTGTTTAGATTGTTTATAATCAAAATTATATATATATATATATATATATATATATATATATATATATCTTTGTAAATATAAATGTAAGCTTTTTAAATTTATTGTAAATAAAATTATTTCATAGGCTTTAATCACCATCATGGGTAGCTCATTCTCTGGTTTACTATGCACACAAAGATGTCCACTCCTGGCAACTTATACTCATATCTGTTTAAAAAATAAATATCAATTTTTAACTCATCTCTGTGAAACTATGCCATACCCAAAGAGATGTTACGAGGCATATGAAATACACACATTAAAAATAGAACCTTTGAGAGAGTATGTTCTTGAAGGGTAGCCTAAACACAGTTTTTCGTCGGAGGGCTTGAGAGAGGACCCAGTAAAGGCCAAATCATAGCTCTGCACCGAGCAAACCAAGCCTGGCCTATTTCCCATCTTCACCTTCTCTGGGCATATGGCTCAATCTGTAAAACCAAATGAAGCATATGCCCACAAATAGTGAGATTGCAAGGGGCCCTCCTTGTCTCAAACAATGGACATTATTCACCGCTGTTTGAAACTTTGAATTTATACAACTTTACACTACAACATCATAACAGAAAGAATGACACATATACCACAAAAGAGTGCAGGTCAAAACAACAAAATACTATGCAAATATTGTTCCAAATACAATTCCTTCCCTTTCCTCTTAACAAAATCCATATAGGTTTTTCAGAGCATGATGCTTAGGGATTTAGAAAATGATATTATTCTATTTTAGAAAAAAAATGATATTTTACCACCACTAAATCACAAATTATGAGCTGCCAAATAAATTGATTATCACATTACCTAGCCCATCCAGCTTTTCATTTAGGCGCAGCCATTTCTTGTCGCCCTCATTGAAAACTTCCACGTCAGTCCAGTTATATCAAATTGAGAACAGATAAAAAAAGTATTTAAATAATAATCTATAATTTAAAATTACAAGTTTCAATCAAAAGATTTTATAATAATAAAAATTAAAATTAATTTTGTCTAATATGATTAAATAGTAAAAATAATTTTAAAAAAAGCTATTAACAATAGATTTAATCGGTTGACAAACATGGACCGACTCGTGAAGCAAAAACCATGAGAAATTGCCGAGGTGGGTGCATATAAGTGAGCATACGTGACAACTGGAGGGAGGAAATTAAGGTGAAATGGCATTCTGAACCTTGCTTTTATATGTTTACAATATATATAACTTTTGAAGCGAGCATACGTGGCAACTTTTGAAGCTTGTTTTTATATATTTATTAGTATTTTAAATCCGTGCAACGCACGGAATAATAAGTAAAATTTTAATTTAAAAAATTATTTTTAAAAAAATGTATAAGTAATTAATAATTTTTTGAATTGCAAAACATGAATATGAATAATTACAATAATTATTGATCATTGAAATTTGAAACTTGATTATATTATTTATTGATTTTAAACAAAAATCTAACAATTAAAATAATATACAAAATTAAACAAATTTGAATATGTATGTAAATTTAATATTTATTTAATTAAGTCTTTTTCTTTTAAGTTCTACGTTGCTAGTCCTATAAAGATTTTTCAACTTACTCCTTAAGTATTCTTCGTATGTTTCATTTTTAATTTGTTTTTTCTTAAAAGTTTTCTTCACATTGATTATTCACCAAGATTTAAATGATGCAATGTTGTATCGCAATGGATTTTACAATCACAAAGTACTATATCAATTATTCAGAAAACATATGGGTCAATCATTAGGAAAGCTACTAACTTAGATCATAACTTTATCCACTTAATTGGACTCAACATGTATTTTACTTTTCTCAATTATTTTGTTAGAATCATAGGGTGATGAATACAAAGCCTCCAGGTCGATTAGTGTTATGGTCATACATCACAACATATGTAATTACTTTAAATTGATCAAAGTAATTAAGAAGATCATAAACTATTAAAAGTATATTAGTATGAATGGAAATGACTTAATATCATAGTACTTTTATTATTATTAATTTCACTAAGAAATTCCATTAAAATGGTCGTTTAACTTGATTATGTATAACTATATTTTTATATTAAACAACTAAGAGTTAAAATAGTATAATTGAAAAAAGGATCCAAATCAATCAAGTGAAAAGGATAAAATATTATAATTACAAAAAATAATACACATAATTCACGTAGAAGATAGTAAGACAAATCCAATCTCTAACAAATTTAGATAAGTATAATTTGCATTTAAATTCTTGATATTTTGCATTCTGAGAAATCAAAGTCATCTGAGACTTTAAAATTTATATATATACAAAGAACAAATAAAAACTAATACAAATAGTGTCACATCCAGATATTAAACTAAATGATTTCAACACTATACTTCAAATAATACAATTAAGTTTGTTGCATCTTGAGATCCAAAAAATCACTACCACATTCAGCATTTGATAGATATATTTTAATAACTTCTCAAGTTGTCAACCCAACAATAACATCAATAGCAATGGAACAACTTGCATTTACATGCTTAAAGACAAGTATGAGAACTTAATCATTAACAAAATACCTATTAAAAAAATAAGGAGAAGTTTGTAATCTTACCCGAAACATAATCAATGTCCTTTGTATGGACTATTATAATACAAAATATCAGATAAGCAGAAGATACAAGAGGGTAGAAAAATAAAAACTTAGAAGTTAAAATTAACACAATGCAATGAATTATCAAGGAAAATATCCAAACCAAATATAAAGGTCCACATTTAGACATAGATAGCATAAATGTCAGCAAATATTCCAAAAAAACAACCTTAAACCACAATTGTTTAGAAGGAAACAACCCTTTAAATGTCCAAACGACCCTCTTAAGACACAACAAACGAAAAACAGTTTAACATTCATACATCAATACAAAATTAGCTCCATGTCCAACAACATTCTCCAAAGAAACAAAGAAGATCAAAAGGGACAACATCAAATCCCAATCAGTCCTTCTCAATCTTCACTTGCTTGAACTTGGTGCATGACATTTCAACCTTTCCAGAACCATTTCCATTATCAGAAGTCCTCTTGCGGTCTTTCCAATTGTAATTTTCAAAGTAGAGCAATAAGTTTGAGAATCTAAACAAATCTTAGAGTCACATAACTGAGACATTTTACACTTAATTTGGAGATTATATTAAACAATAGGGTGATGGTATTAATCTTAAAAATATCATATTTAGAACTAATATTATATTTAGAGATAAATTAAATTGAACAAAAAAATATTACTGCAAGATTCCCATGCAAAGCATGGGATTATCTATTGTTTTAGTCCATTACCATAGAAAAAACAAAATTGTACTTAGAAAATAATAATATGAAGCAAGAATGCAGCAAAACCATTAACACTAAATGACTAACCAATAATTAAAATATCAAATGCAGAAAATATGGGAGTTTTCTCTTATTCATGCAATATTTAACATGAGAAATAATCAAAAGATGAACATTATGGCATAAATAAATAAAAATTTGTAAAATAAAAATAGAATTACCTTTAGCAAACTTATATGGGATTTTCTGTTGCAAATTTGTAAGATAAATAAAAATAATTACAAATTATTACAAATAATAGAAGTAGAGATAAAAAATCCAAGATTGCCCTTATCTAATAAGCTTCTGGATATTTATTTCTCTCTCTACACTATCCCTCATTGTTCACAAGGAGGCAGTCAAGCAATTATAGTTCCTACCAACAATGACAGTTGACTTAGTTTGTCGTCTGCCTGTATCAACAAAAAAAGAGTAATATAAATATTCCTACTTCATAAACTAAAAGTTATATTTGGACACACAACACAACAAAATAACAACAAAATTAAATATGTAATTATACAATTTTAAGGAATGATTTATAAACCAATATTTAATTTAAATTTGAATAACATATTCACTTTTATTAGCTTTATACATACTTGATTTTTACTTAAAGTTCATAAAAGATTATGTGAACATCATCCAAGGTACATAGACAATAACCATAATTAAAAGCACTGCCTACAGAATTTTTTGATTACCAAAGATTGATTTTTTTGTTAAATAATTTCTAGGATAAAATATATGTAAGATCATTACATAGCACAAATTTGCTTGAGAACCAATACACCACTTTACAACAATAAGAATGGATAGGTAACAAAAAAAAAGATTTTCTAGAAATATAATTGTTTTTTTCCACCAATCTCAGTTGAAACATCAATAAGGACAAAAGGACAATCTCAAAGCTTACATTAAATACAAAAATCATACTCTTAATAGAATTATTTAAAAAAATCAATTATCTCCTAAATGCCAATTTGAAACCCAAACTTGTATAATGACTACAATGAATTTCACATCAATTAAAATGATGTTTGTTAAATATCTAATGTTATACATATCTAAAATCTCAAAAACAGATATTATAAACTATAATAAATACAGGTTTTAATAGTTTGGATAGCTAGATGAAAGCTTCAAAAAATAATCCCCTATGATGCTTCTCAAAAACACATTTAGTTTTTAAAAAAGCAATGGAAGAAGCATAATCAAAACAATTTACCAAACTAAGATTTGTACTCTTAAAATGTAGCAAAATTAACAATCACAATACTTTAAAAGAAGACCATGTTCTGAAGCGATATTGAAAGTGGCTTAAGACTCAGAGTCATATAAATTTTAGTTGCTGCATAGCAACTTGGAAGGGTATTTACATAGTAAGTTCAAAAAACTTTTACTTTAAGATTATTTCTCAAAGAAAACTCTCCACTTGCAAATAAGAGTAGTTTTATTTTCTACAGTTTCGTCATAAAAGTATATTCCATTTACTTGCCTCTAGTAAATCAAACAAATAAAATCCTAAAAATTATATTCCATTTACTTGCCTCTAGTAAATCAAACTAATAAAATCCTAGGGCATACATACCATATGAATTTGACAAACATAATAATCATAAAAACAATCTAAAAAAATTAAACTTTGAAATTACAATGCTGGTATCTCCACTGCTTTCCATACAACATACACTTCCTACCAATTAACTAAAAAATTAATCACACCTTAGGTTATACAATTTGTTTAAAAATTAATTCCAACCTAGCAGTTAAAATCCTTTTAGTTCCACTACCTAGGATAATAATCAAATGCATTTCTATCCGATAAGTGAAATTATTATTCTCTAATGGCAGCCTCCAAAAACTATGGAAAGAAAAATATAATGATATCTAACCTTTGAAAGAGAATAGTTAATAACAGATTTTGTTACTGTTAGTTATTGTTAGTTAGGACTGTTATAATAATTAGAAGTTAGTTACTATAGTTGGTTATAAACTGATAAGGTAGCTATTAATAGTTACATGTAATAGTTTACAGTAATCGATTAATTCATTTTCTGATGCATTTCTTTTCTTCCTCCTCCTCTATGTGTTCTTTACTTCATCTTCTCTCTAGTTCTTGATACCGTTATGGTATCAGAGCTTCAAACGCTGTAATGGCAAATGGAGCTGCGCAAACTACAACCATGGAGGACAGTGGAAACTACAATGTTCAATCAACTCAAGTTCCTGGATCTTCACGGCGTTTTGTTCTACAAACCTTTTCTAATCTAGTATCCTTCAAACTCAACGACAATAATTTTCTACCATGGCGTCAACAAGCTTTGGCAACAATAAAGGGTTTTAAACTCCAGAGATTCATACAGGGAGCTCAAGCTGTTCCACAGAAATTTGATTACAAGGTGATCTTTGAGATAAATAATGTTTCTGAAGAATATCTGAATTGGGAACAACAGGATCAGTTGTTACTTTCTTGGCTTCTTGCTTCAATGTCTGAACCCTTAACCACAAGAATGGTTGGCTGTGAGTTTTCTTTTCAAGTTTGGCATCGTCTTGAACAATTTTTTGCTTCTCAATCTAAAGCAAAGATTAAACAGTTGAAGGTTCAATTAAGAAGTGTGAAGAAATCTGGTAACATAGCTGATTATTTACTTGAAATCAAGAAAATTATTGATGTTTTAGCTGCAATAGGTTCACCTGTAGATACTACTACTCATATAGAAGCTATTTTCGATGGTCTTTCAGAAGATTATGATGGTTTTATAACTTCTGTTATGTCAAGATCTGAGCCATACACAGTTCCAGAAATTGAAGCCTTGTTAATGGCACAAGAGGAAAGGTTAGAAAAGCACAAAAGAGTTTCCGACAATGGCCATGATCAATTACTGTTACATGCAAATGTTGCTCAAACCTTTCCACAGAACAGAAAATTTGATGGTGGAAATTCGAATCATGGTGGAGGTTTTTCAATTCTTTGGTGGTAGAAATCAAGGTCGCGGCTTCAATAATAAAGGCAGAGGTGGCAGGTTTAGTGGTAGGTTTGGAAGAAGTGATGGCAGATATTCAAATGTTAAATGTCAACTCTGTGGAAAATATGGACATTTAGGTTGGTATTGCTTCCATCGTTATGATAGGCAATTACCTAATCCTTATGGTTCATCTTCACATGGTATGCAAGCAATGATTGCTGCAATGCCTCCTCAAGGCTCTCAGCCTCCTCAAGGTTTTCAACATCCACCTCAGTTACCTCAGTATTCATCTCAGTATGAATCTCAACAATTTTCATCACCACAGTATTCAACTCATTCTGAACCAGATTTTAGTGCTGAGTGGTATCCAGATTCAGGGGCATCAAATCATCTGACTCCTGATCTTAATAATCTTAGTACAAGAACACCTTATGTGGGTCAGAACAGTGTTCAAATAGGTAATGGTACAGGTTTGAGTATTGAGTATATTGGTGACTCTCATTTTCTTGCTAGTTCTAATTCCACCCTTTCTTTACATAATCTACTTCATGTTCCACACATTACCAAAAATATAATTAGTGTCTCTCAATTTGCTAAAGACAATAATGTCTTCTTTGAATTTCATTCTAATGCTTGTTTTGTCAAATCTCAGGTGACAAAGGAGATTCTTTTGCAAGGCAGACTTAATAATGGTCTCTATGCATTTGAGTCACTAAGATTTATTCCTTCTTCTCCCAAATTTGTAAAACCTGTGCATTGCCCTACTGTTTCTTCTTCTTCATGTAATTTTGTTACTTTTCCCAATTCTGATTTCAATCTGTGGAATTCTAGGCTAGGACATGCCTCAGTCACAATTGTAAATGCTGCACTACAATCATGTAATATCCTTTTTTTCAGTAATAAACAATCTGCTGTTTGTGGTCCTTGTTGTATGGGTAAGATGCACAAATTACCATTTTCTGTCTCCAACACTATATATAATGAACCTTTAGAACTAATATATAGTAATGTGTGGGGGCCATCTTCGGTTCCAACTTCTAATGGCAGCAGGTATTATATTCATTTTCTTTATGCTTATACCAAATTTACCTGGATTTACCTGTTACAACATAAATCTCAAGCCTTATCTGTTTTCTTGTCTTTCAAATCCATGGTCGAATTGCAATTCAACAAGAAAATTAAAACCATACAAACTGATGGTGGAGGTGAGTTTACTGTTTTTTCAAAACACTTAGCCTCATTTGGTATCATACATAAGTTTAGCTGTCCCTATACTCATGAGCAAAACGGGCATTCGCAAACACAGTGCACATCAACTTGAAATGAGACTCACTCTTTTGGCAACTTCAGGACTCTCACATAAGTATTGGGGGGATGCCTTTTGTACTGCTGTGTATATCATCAACAGACTTCCCACACCAATACTTGGTAATAAATCACCTCTAAAAGTTCTCTTTGGTCATAAACCAAATTACTTGCTTCTTCGTGTCTTTGGTTGTGCATGCTATCCTTATCTAAGACCTTACAACAAACACAAAATTTAATTTAGAAGTCATCAGTGTGTTTTCTTATGATATTCACCATCTCATAAAGGTTACAAATGTTTGTCCCCCACTGGCAGAATATATATCTGCAGGCATGTTGTGTTTAATGAGCATCTATTTCCTTTCAAAGTTAGTCCAGGTTTCCTAAACTCATCTAAGTCTATTCCTCCACTGTCTACTTCTGTCTCTTATCCTCCAAGCATTCCTCTTGTGTATCCTACTAGCATTCCTGAGAGTACTTTATCTGCTAATACTAACCTACCATATACTAATGCTGCTCACAATTCTCATATATTACCATCCTGGTCTTTAGATACTACAGGAAGTAACTCCAATTCCTCTGACAACACAGCATCTCTATCTGCACTTGTTACTAGTTCTGTCCACACTCAGCAGCATTCTGATCAAGTTCAACATTATGCTACTGTTCCAGCCACTAATCCTGTTTCACAAAGTGTTCAAAAGATGCTACTATGCCGACCACTAATCTTTGTTTCACGTGACAGCGAAGACTTGCCGCAAATACTCATCCTATGGTTACTCGAGCAAAGGTCGGTATTCACAAGCCTAGAGTCTTTCTTGCTATTTCAGAACCTTGTTCTGTTCATGAAGCTTTATCCATTCCAGAATGGCATTAGGCTATGCAAGCTGAATATCAAGCTTTAATGCACAGTCAAACTTGGTCCCTAGTAGCTCTTCCACCAGGCAGGTCTGCAGTGGGCTGCAAATGAGTGTTCAAAATTAAACGACATCCTGATGGCAGTATTCAGAAGTACAAAGCCAGGCTGGTGGCAAAGGGGTTTCACCAGAAACATGGATTTGATTTTACTAAGACTTTCAGTCCAGTAGTCAAACCAGTGACTGTTCGAGTAGTTCTCACCATTGATCTTAGCAGAGGCTGGTCAATCCACCAATTGGATGTGAACAATGCATTCTTAAATGGTGTGTTAAAAGAGGAAGTGTATATGTAGTAGCCTGAAGGTTTTACTCAAGGGTCTGGTAACTTGGTTTGTAAATTGCACAAGGCCCTCTATGGATTAAAGCAAGCACCTCGGGCCTGGTTTGAAAAACTCACCACCACACTCACTCACTTGGGATTTTAGTCCACTAAATATGATGCTTCTCTGTTTGTTCAGTTTACATCTCAGGCAACAACCTTTGTTCTTGTATATGTAGATGACATTCTTGTTACAAGTAGTTGCCCTGCTGCAATTCATACTCTCATAGCTAAATTAAATTCAACCTTTGCACTTAAGGATCTTGGGAAGCTGCACTATTTCCTTGGCATAGAGGCAAAATATACCACTGATGGAATTCATCTCTCTCAAACAAAATATATCACAGATCTATTATCAAAAGCCAACATGATGGGTGTGAAATCTATGAAGACACCCATGGCTTCAGGATTGAGATTATCAGCTCATGATAGTGTTGAGTTGTTAGATGCTAGCTTGTATAGAAGTATTGTTGGTGGTCTACAGTATGCTACTGTGACAAGACTGGAAATAGCTTTTAGTGTCAACAAGGTGTGTCAATTCATGTATAATCCTAAGGAGTCTCACTGGAAGGCAGTAAAACGTATCCTAAGGTATCTAAGTGGAACTTTAGACTATGGTCTTTATCTCAACAAATCATCCACTCTTCATCTCACAGCATATTGTGACTCAGATTGGGGCACAGATGTAGATGACAGAAGATCTACATCTGGACAATGTGTATTTCTTGGATCTAACTTGGTGTCTTGGACCTCCAAAAAGCAAAGTGTGGTCTCAAGATCCAGCACCAAAGCAGAGTACAGGAGTATGGCTTCTGTTGTTGCTGAACTCACGTGGCTACAGTCACTGCTAAGTGAGTTAAGAGTACTAGTTGACAAGGTCCCAGAAATATATTGTGACAATTTAAGTGCTGTCATGCTAACAGCCAATCCCATACTTCATTCAAGGACAAAACACTTTGAACTTGATCTCTATTTTGTAAGAGAAAAAGCAATGCAGCAACAGATCAAAATCTGTCATATACCTTCTACTAAGCAAATTGCAGATTTGCTTACCAAAGCTGTTTCAAGTTCTGCCTTCTCTATGTTTCGACACAAACTCAAGGTTGAAAGTTTTCAAGACCTTGAGTTTGAGAAGGGAATGAAAGAGAATAATTAATAACAGATTTTGTTACTGTTAGTTATTGTTAGTTAGGACTGTTATAATAATTAGAAGTTAGTTACTATAGTTGGTTATAAACTGATAAGGTAGCTATTAATAGTTACATGTAATAGTTTACAGTATTCGATCAATTCATTTTCTGATGCATTTCTTTTCTTCCTCCTCCTCTATGTGTTCTTTACTTCATCTTCTCTCTAGTTCTTGATACCTTTAACCTTAGATATGTTCCTATTTTTTGTGAAATTACACGTGCAATTTTTTTTTTAAAAATTATATAATGAATCAGAGCATGCAACCAAATAAACATATATGCAAAAAAAAAGTAGATGGATAAAAGGTATAATACTAATACGAATCAGAACATGAATCAGAGCATGAACCCAAACAAAATACATTCAAAACATAATAACAATTACTAAAATTCAAAGTAGAATACAATCATGCTCCTGTCTACTTACATTCTCCCATTAGAAAAATACAACCTATAATTAAAAAAAAAACGTTACCTTGAGCAAGATAGATCTTTCTTTGTTCATTATATTTTAGTATAGCTGAAAAAAAAGCAATAACAAATAGAAAGGTCAATATCACATAACCCATTCATGACAATCTCTAGCTACCCCATATTGTACCATCTCCTCTACCAAAGTTGTGAAAGAAACCTCATTAAAAGGTTCTAAAGAGTTATATAAGAAAAACAAATATTTTAAACATAATTTAAGAGTCAAAGTATACTATAATTAACGTTGCTTACCTATAAGCGTATTCCAAAAGAACTCGATGGATTTCGTGAACTCCGCTGCATTGTAACCCCTGCATTTAAAGGTGATAGCGTTATCATGAAGGAAAATTCCAATTGCAAAGAACGTGATAAATAAGTTATGGAAGCAAACGAAAGCATTCAAAACAAAAATGGTAATGATAAAATAAAACCTCAAATCCACTATTAAGAGATTCAAGACTATTCATCGTCCTTAATTTCCTGAAGAGTAAATGATTCAAGCTGAGAGAGAATGAAGAATGCTTCCAATTGAGAGTTGAAGAAAATAATTTATTCAATAAAGTAATAAAGAGAGTTCAAAATACAACAACATATTGTTAATGTGGTGTAATTATTGTCAAAGCTAAAGCAAAATAGAGATTTACTTAGAGATGAGAGAAATGAATAACTTCAAAGCACTCTTATGTTTCCAAAATTTGAGTCTCACACTTGCACCTTGTGAATCAATTCAAACTCAATTATTATTTATAGAGATGGATCAACCGAAAATTAGTGGCAGATTATAATTAAATCATTGTAAAATCTTAACTTATTAAAAAATCATTGACCAAAATACATGACACCACAATCTTAGTCTCTTCTCCGTTACAACAAAAGAAAAGGAAGAACATGATAAATCGACAAATAAAACAAACATCTGACAAAGCAAGAATCTCTGTTACAATATTTTTAATAAGCTTCAAAATTTTAGAACAAATTATCAAGTTTGAAGACCCAATGAAAATCATAAATAGAAACAAAAGGGAAAAAATAAAATTCACCATATTGAACATTTGTGTTCAAAGATTCAAATTATCAAGTTGGAAACACAAGATGAGGAGTGTGTTGCTCCTCCATGTCCTCTTGTACTTGATTTCCATGTTATTATGGCGGTATGACATATGCACTTAGATAGTTGCTCTTACATCCTTTAGTCACGTACTGCTTGCTTCCCTCCCATTCCCATATGCCCCTTAATCCCTTTCCCTCTCTGTGGTCTATAAAATGTAAAAGTCCATTCCTTAAAATTGTAACATAGCATGTATGAAATGAACAAATCTATAGTTCATTTCTGAACAGAGAAAACAAGGCAGAGAAAAAATAATAATAAAATAGAGAGATTAGAAAAAAAGAAAAGAAAAGAAAGAGAACATAGTTTGTTGCGTTGCACCTAAGGCTATGTTTGGTGTACATGATAGTATAATATAAGATAAGATGATAGAATAATATAAAGTATGATAGTATAATTAATAGGATAAAACATAATCTTATCTTTTGTTTGATAACAAAAGGATAAATTAGCTGATTGTATAACATTTTTTTAAGACCAAAATATCTTTTAGCGTAAAAATTAAAATAATTAGAAAACAATAATAAAAAGCCTTATGGTGGTGGCGGTGGCGGCGATGGTGGTGGCGTCGGCGGCAGTGGCGGCGGCGGTGGCGGCGGTGGTGGCGGTGATGGTGGTGGCGGTGATGGTGGTGGCGGTGGTGACGGTAATGGTGGTGGTGGCGCAAGGGAGAAGAGTGATAAAAATGAAATTGAGGATAAGATTGGAATAGAAATCCTATCATGTCTTATCATGTACTAAGGGAGAGGATAGAGTTATCACCTTAGAATAGGATAAAATGACTTGACCTGATTTCATTATACTATCAGTTGAATGCACCAAACATTAAATAAGACCTGATAGTATTAACTTATACTATCATATTTTCTTTATACGATACACCAAACATAGCCTAAATTTCTCCTCCTTGTTCACATCGTTGATCTGAGGTTTCTTCATGTTTTGTGTTGATTGCCCAGCTTTTCAATGAGAGGCAAATAGACAGAGAAAAAAAAAACAAAAAAATGAGTCTGTGGATTGCAGCAAGCAATTTTAAATTTTAAAATTTGGAAAAGAAGATAAGCTGACAGAGGACAAAAATCTACAACACCATAGCTGTTAGATGCAAAAGGATCTAACGGAGAAGAAGAAAGCTCACAGTTAGGAGAGAAAACAGTTCCACTAGATTCAGCAACTGAACCGTTCCATCGGATTCAGCAACTGAACCATTCCACCGCCGACAAACCCAACCACCGGAACCACAATCGGAGATTGCACCGCTGCTAGAGCCGCGCCAACATGAGTTTTTGCCACTGCTACTCGTCGTTGTGGCGCCTCTGTCTCGCCCAAACCGGATTCGCGAGCCAAACCCAACATAAAACACCGTTGGAGCTACCTAGCCGCTACCTAGATCACAGCCTCGGACCGCCACCGCGCCACGCGACCTCCACCTCTTCGTCACACACCCACAACCGCAACGCCCACGAATCCTTCGCCAGAGACAAAGAGAACAAAGAGATAGCTTTTAAAAACTCAGAGGTATGTGCTAAAAGGAAAGAAATAAGGATATACCACGTTGGGGTTAGGAAGAGTAATAAAAAAAAGATGAAATACAAAATTCAATTGATAAGAATTTAAAATTCAAAAAAATAAAAATAAAAGGGTTGGTGTCCACCATTTGAAAAAAAAAAAACTTTCTTAGAAATGTAAGTTTTTAATTTGTTTAAGGTGAAATGTGAATTCCAATAAGAATAAATGGTTTACAACTGTACCATAAATTAATTAATATTATTATTTTAAATAAAATTAAAGACATAATAAATGAAAAATTAGTGTTGAATTATCACAACCATCACCTAACTATTAATTATCGAGATTAAATAAGTTAGTTGGTTGATAAAAAAGAGGTAATGAGATAAATAAATGAGATTAATTTTAAGCTTTCTTGGGAAGCTATTTTTTATAATGGAATATAGCTATATGACATAAGTAATAATTTAATTAAAATTAAAATTTAATAAATAATTTATGTTTTTATTAAATAAAAATGAGAAGGTCATTGAGAATAGAAATGTGCAACTTTTGGTAAAAAAAAGAGCTACCAAAAGTTGACACTTAGACAAAACTTTTTTTGAAATGATTAAATTATTTATAGGATAGATAATAGAATAGATAACATACCTTTAAAAATATCTTGAGTAAAGAAAAAAAAAACCTAAACTTTAACAAACCGGTTTTTCTAGTTTGGTTAAACCGGTTCTGCGTAGGGGTGCCTCATGCCTTTCTGCCTTTGCTTTGCCCGTCTTGGCCAGCAGTTTCCTAATTAACGATACTGCGGAGAGCTGCCAACGCCGATTCCAGCATATGTGCATCTGTTTTATGTGACGTGCGGGAGTAGCGAGTTCAGGATGTGGTTCGTTACATACGATTAAATTCTCTACATAAACTTCAATCATCGCTGTGATTTTAATCCAACGGTTCATAACTAGTGCCCTCTTCATCGAATCATATTTTAGAAGCAAGCACAGAGAGAGAGAGAGAGAGATTTTGTACTTTTCATAGCAATCTGGTTCTTAATGGCTCAGATTCCCAACCTAGACAATGCCCCTCTCAATCTCACATCCATTAGGTAAATGATCTGCAATTTCTTTTCAAGCTTAAATTCAATAATAATTTGGTTTTTTAATGTTAATTTTAATTTTTTTGTTAAATTCAGGGAACAGTCTCAGAAGGAGCTCATCAACATCCTCAAGAATGTAAATGCTTCTGAATTCCACCATTTTTGTTGTTGCTCTAGTCTAGTTCAATGATAAAATTGAATTCTGTTCAACTATGTAATTCCAAATACATTTCAAGTTCAATTATTCCGTTTATTTTGGTTTTGCTTGCAACTACTATAATGGCACTGAACATTGACTTCGTAAATAAATGTTTGTGAGATTTTATCTTGTGTTGTAGATTCGAGGAAAGAAGTGTTTGGTCATAGATCAGAAGCTCGGGGACTCTCTTTCGCTCATCATACAGTCATCACTTCTTAAGGCATTTTTCTTGCCCTTAGTTGTTTACTGGGTCTTGTTTATTTAATAGAAAATCAATCCAGAAATATTCTGCTACAACTTTTTTTTTCTTACATTTTAAATTAATGCAATGCTTGTTAGTTGCTTTGTTTTATTGAATTTCAATAAAAACTCATATTTCTTATCTTAAATGTCAAAAATCCTTGTTGCATATGGAAGAAATATGAAATTCTGTTACCAATAGTCTGTTGTTCTAAGTTGCATGGATACGGTATGAGTACCTGTACTGGTATGAGTATGAGGTACTACAAATTTTCTAAAAGTTAGGGTATGGGTTCGGCAGGATATATCATATAAAAATATAAAAAACATAAGAAATAAAGTAATTAAGCGTGTTTTGGTTCAGATTATCTGAACCATCCAACAACTTTTTTTTTACAATTTAAGCTGTTGCTTGTTGATGCAACGTGTTTGGGCATTTTGTCCAATACATCAACAGCTTTTAATTGGGCATAAAAAGCTGTTGTAACAAAAGCTCAAATTTGAGCATTATCACAAAAAGTTGTTGGGATTATTCCCAACAATGAGATGTAAATACTATTTTGTCCTCAATTAAATAACTTTTTTAATCAATCAAATATTTTTTTAATCATTCTATATCTATTTTGATAATTTAATGCATAAAATTAATTCTTTTTAATACCATCCAAACGAAACAGATTAACTTAAAATCGCTTTTCAACTAACATATCTAAACATAAAACTTTTTTCTTATAATCGATTATAACAAAAAGTTTTTATACAATAATTGATTATTAAAATAATCAAGTTTTCACAGCTATCCCAAACACGCACTAAATCATAAGATAAATACCATTTCCTTAATGTTTTAACTCAAGTAAGGAAAAATATTTAAAGAAAGCAAAAGATTTGAAGAGAGTGAAGTAGCAGTTTGTTTCATTTAGTAGCAAACCAAACAACTTAGCAATAAAATTTGGTGTTTTGAATGGACTGGTTTGTACTTGAGTATTGGGTACATATCCACATGTACCCACTAAGTACTGGTACTGGATATGTACCCGGTACGGGTACTGCAGCCATTTAAGAGTACCTATGCATCATAGCTGTTGTTTTAACTTTTGGATGATATTGAGAGGTCTCTTCTAACTTACAAACAGGAGCATGGAGTTGAATTGCGGCATCTTTCAGCTGACCCAATTCAAACTGACTGTAGCAAAGTGGTTTACCTTGTGTGTTCTCAGCTTAATTTGATGAAATTCATATGTTCTAATATTCACAATGACGTTTCAAAAGGACTGCAAAGAGAATATCATGTTTATTTTGTCCCCCGCCGCACTGTTGTTTGTGAAAAAGTAAGTTTTCCTTGGAATGAATCCATTTCCATTAACTTGAGCATGGTGTTTTTCTTTTTTCTAAACGTGATATCTCTATGCCACCGGTATAATTGATTATTTTTCTTGTGCAGGTTCTTGAGGAAGAGAAATTACATAACATGATTACAGTAGGGGAATATCCCATGTATATTGTACCAATGGATGAGGATGTACTATCTTTTGAACTTGATCTTGCTTACAAAGTACGTTGGATATTACTACTTCTGCTCATGCTGATATATTTGTTGAGTTTCTTTAGTTTCTTTTAGTGTTATAATTTTTGGCTTTGGAGTTGTCTTGCATTTAGTATTTTCTTTGACTAATTACTCTTCTCCTTGTTTGCCTTCTCTTGGTGGTAGGAATGCCAAGTTGATGGTGATACAAGCTCGCTTTGGCATATTGCAAAAGCCATTCACAAACTTGAGGTTGTGGTTTTGAATACATAATGTTGTCTATTTTTCTTAACAAGGATGCTTTAGACTTAGAACAGTTAGCTTCAAACAAAAAGTAGATACTCCAATAAAATTGTCCTTTTATGAAATATCATCATAAACATGAAATTTAACATGACTCTGATCTGTGTGTGCTCTTACTTAAAATTGTTTCATTTCTGTGTTGCAATCATTTTATCTTGTAGTTTTCTTTTGGAGTCATACCAAATGTGAGGGCAAAAGGAAAAGCATCTGTGCGTGTTGCAGACATCCTAAACCGAATGCAAGCTGAGGAACCAGTTAACTCATCTGATGTAATCATGCTCTACTCTGTTTTTCTCTTCAAGTTAATTAGCATAGCAGAAAAACAAACAAAAGCATAGTTATTAAATCTTATTTAAATTAAAAAAATCCTATAATCCTCTGATTATTTGCTATTTGTTTGTACAGATGGTTGCGCCAGAGATAAATACACTAATCCTTTTAGATAGAGAGGTATATCCTGTTTTTCCATCTCATCTCTATTATTCATAATTTTGTTTTCTCTGGGGATTTTCTACTAGGTGCCTTTGTACTGTGTAATTTATGTATGTATTTGTTACTGTTAAAAGAGGGCATGTCCCAAACATTTCTTTTTTATCAATTCATAAAAAAATTGTTCATGCAAGATTTTTGTCCATAAATGAGATTGAAAAATTGGAAGTTGAACGAATCATTACTTCTTGCTATATCCATGCTTAATTTTCTATTTGTACTTTACATTGTATTTCTCTTTTTGAGGTCCTGCTATTCCATTTGTTTGGATACTAGCGGTGTCCACATGAATGATGGTCATTGAAATTGAGTACGCTTTGAATGCAGGTGGACATGGTTACTCCTTTGTGTTCCCAGTTAACATATGAGGGGCTACTTGATGAGGCAAGTTAATGCAGAAGCAGCCTACACCTTTATGAATGAATATTTATTGCGTAAAAGATTTGATTGCTCTGTTATTTGATCAAGCTTTTCTCTTGAGAATATTCCCTAAACAATTTTGGTCTGCGTAGTATTCTCTTTCCCTTCATTTCTTTGTGATATTGTAAGTTAGAATATGGAAATTTTCCTAATGCATGTTTTAGTGATTTGACCAAGGAGTTTTAGAGTTGTATGCAGGCTTCATGGATTATTGTAGTGCCATGAATTGGTCTTGAGAAAAATATTATTACAGCATATGCAAATAGGGTTAAAATGACAACTGTTTTACTTCTATTTTACTGAATTTGTATAATTGCAGTTTTTGCACATCAACAATGGTTCTGTAGAGCTTGATGCATCTATTATGGGCCTTCAACAAGAAGGAAAAAAAACTAAAGTTCCACTTAATTCAAGGTAAGTTACTTTTTTCACTTGCTCTATCTAGTTAGCGATGCAATTACAGATTGTTTTTTCTATGACATGAATGGTTTATATTATTTTTTTGTTACTCTTCCAATCCTTAAGTTCATGAGTAGGTTGTTTTGTCAAATATTCATGTTATCTCTCCTTTTAGATATCTGCTTATACCCATATTGTTACTTATTTCATAATTTTTTCTGCATGATTAGTTGAAGCAGTTGAACCAGAACATATATGTATATATAATGTTCGGGAAGCTAACTCAAGTAAAACAAAAGGGACTACCACTACTTGTTGCATTCTCTTTTTAGTGTCCTTTTGATAGAAGCCAATGGTGTAAATTGATCCATATTGCCTACCCCACCTAGTGGGACAAGGCTTGGTTATTGGGTTATTGGGTTATTGTTATTGTTGTTGTAAAAACGATCTCAACTTCAAGAAGGTTTCCATTCTTTCATTCTTTTTTTTTTTAATTTGATTGAAGGAAATCCCTATTTTTTTCTATATGGTGATATTTAGTAAATACGTGGTGCTAAGGGCTTAATTTTATATTAAATAGTATTTGAGATTTGTTAGAATCTAAACTCTTGTACAATGGGTACCTTGAATATCAGTTTGCATATAATCAAGGCGTAAGAGGATGTAAACCTTGAATCATGCCTTCATTACAATTAAGGCTTCATTCTGTTATAGTATAGCAAAAAGAAATATCTGTGGTTCCAGATGCCTTTTTTTGCACTAAATCCTCTTTTCAGTCATACTTCAGACACCCATTTTCTGTTTCTTTACACTTTTTCTTTTTTCATTTTCCTTTTGCTCGTAATATTTCTTGGAATAACATTTACTTGCATGATCTGTGTTAGTGACAAGCTTTTTAAGGAGATACGGGATCTCAACTTTGAAGTTGTTGTCCAGGTTGATTCATTTTTACCACATATATCATAGTTATCTCTTAATAATCTCTTTCTCTCTCTCATTATCACACACACTCACACGGGGCAGGGAGAAGGGTATTTAGATAAAAGATCTTTGGCTCCCTTGTAGTTCTATTTCTTAGTTGCTGTCTGCAGTATTGCAGATTTTGCGCCAAAAAGCTACATCCATGAAGCAAGACTACACAGAGATGACAACTACAGTAAGTAGATGGTCTTATACTTGGACATTGATTTTACTATTGGTTTTGCAAAAATAACTGTTTCAAAACCAACTTTTCATGTGAAAGTAATCCGTGAATCCACTGAAATCATGTTGTTTTCTTTTCCTTCTTTGGAGATAAAATACATCAAGTTTTCAAATAGTTTTACCGCTATACTTTATCTTTACAAGCTAATTATATAGTTGTATGCATGCTTGATAAATGCAAGATTTAAGAAAAAAAATTACTGCTTGAATAAGATGCACATGCTTTAAATTTTTCAGAAGCACTTAAACAAGTTTTTATAACTTTTGGAAAATTAAAATGGATTTATAAAGACTTTCTAATATATTGCTTTCCATCATATCCAGACACAAACAGTTTCTGAGTTGAAGGACTTTGTGAAAAAGCTGAACTCATTGCCAGAGATGACTGTAAGAACATTTTTGTTATAATGTTGACATTTCATTAACAGGATTCTCATACTGAGTATCAAATCATAATATACTTTAAATTATTTCCGCAGAGACACATAAATCTCGCTCAGCATCTATCAACATTCACATCAAAGCCTTCATTTCTTGGGCAGCTTGATATGGAACATACAATTGTTGAGGCTCAGGGTTATGACATGTGAGTTAATTTTGCATGCAGAGAGCTTAAAATGTTGGATGGTATTATATTTTAAATTAAATATAATTTCTCTACATATGTATGAATTGAGTGGGCCATGGTACTTGGCTATCCTGTGTTTTGGAGGTGGCTAATGCTAAAGTTTATGACAGATTAATTTGTTCTGGCTATAGCCACTTGTTTTTAACTTGCTAGCCTAAAAATTTTGTTTGTGTAAAACATAAATTTCATACCATCTTTGGTAACAAATACCTTTTATTGACGTGTACTTAATTGGCCAAGCTGGGAACTAGTAGTTTAGTACTTAAAACAAACATAACTTCTCTGAATAGATACTCCATTATTTGGAACATTTGGGTCTAGAGCTTTTTATACTTGAAAACATTCGTGTTTCTGTTTGAGGTATACATTTTGTGCCTTTTTCTTGTTCACCATGAAAATTTGATGAATTTTCAGCTGAAGCCAACAATTTATGGCTGGAATTTCATTTGATATCAACTTTCACTGTTAAACTTAAAATCAAGTTGAAATAAACTTTGTCGACTGTAGATGCATATGTCAATTAAAACTGAGATGGTATATGGGAATTCTACCATCAGAGACATGATTTAGACATTGCCTATGGGAAATAGCAATCCAAGCTTAGTTTTACTTATAAACAATAAGGCAGTGTATCAAGCATCAGTTAATTCTTCACTGCTAATAAGAGTAATTTAAAAATTAAGACTAAAATTGGTTATAAGTGCCTATTATCATATAGTAGTTTAGGTTATAATAGACAATTATGCTTTATTTATAGTTGATAACATTTGATTTTATGTAATTTACAGCCCATGGTATGTAGATGAAGCATCGTATACTTTATATATGGATTTAAATTTCATGGAAATTGTTAGAATAGTTTAAAATATTTTAAATATGGCAGTATATCATGTATATATCAATTAGGATCAATTAGGATATCAAGATTGTATCACTATGATTAATTGTAATTAATATTAACATCTATATATAGAGGTCATGTGTAGTTTGATTAGACACACAATTCAGCAATAATCCCTTTTGCTTCAAGTTGGTATTAGAGTGGGTTTCGACCCGTCTGTGTCTAAATCCTAATCCGCTGCACCCATTGCTCAGCGGCAAATTTCCTTTCCTCGCCGCGACTCAATTTCGGTGAGCCCTCACTGCCGCGCCTCCTTCAGTCAGAATTTCTCATTGTCGTGCCTCTTTCTGGCAGATTTTCCGACGACGACGACCGTCCGACTTGTAGATCTGGGTGCGAAACCCACTGCATCAAAATCGCACCACCCTGACTGTCCAGATCCCGAAAATCGCGTCGTCGTCCGCCTTACCACGCACTGTCACTATCCCCTACACCAGAATCTACGCGCAGATGCGTGAGAGAACGTGAGAGCTCTTTGCAGCGCCGTTATTCCACATACTTGGACGAAATTCACTGTAGAAGACGTCCTAAACCTTTTCGGGTCTCATCTTGGTAGTTTCTGCGATGTTTCAGATCGTGGGTGCCTCGGCCACCGTATTTTTGGGCGTTTTGCTATGTTCCTTTGCTGCGTTTTGTTGATTCCAAAGCTGCCCAGTCATTTTTGGACCTATTCCAAGTGTTTCCTTTATTTTTTAGTCATCTTACTTTGATTTCTCACCGATGTTGTCTCAGGCGTTTCAGGATACTTATCTGCTTCCGCAACCATACCAAAGTTTGTTGCTCTTGTCTCCCAAGTTAATAACTCTAGTAGTGGTTGTGGTGGCAGCAGCAGGCCACATTGCTCTTTTTGTAACAAATTGGGACATTTGAAGGAGTGCTGTTGGGTGAAACATGGTAAACCAACATCCGCCAACTTTACTCAGATTGAATCATCATCATCCACCTCTAGAGTGACCATTCCTACTATAGATTATGAGGCCTTCCTCCGCTTTAAGGCATATTCACAGATTTTGGTTGAACAAACTAATAATCCCACTGCCTGTTTATCTCAGTCATCTCTTAGGTCATGGATAATTGACTCTGGTGCTTCTGATCACCTCTGTGGTAATAAGGATCTTCTCACCTCTCTTACCTACTCCACTAAATTACCCCCTGTTACTCTAACTAATGGAACCAAAACTATTGTCACCGGTATTGGCCAAGCTCGGTCATGTTCCTTTCTACCCTTAACATATGTTCTTTATGTACTTGGTTGTCCTTTCAATTTGATATCTGTTAATCAGTTAGTTTGCGCCCTTTCTTGTGCAGGATCAGGGTACGAGGAGGACGATTGGAGTCGGTCTTGAATCACAAGGACTTTACCATCTTGTTATGCCTAGTTCTCCAATGGCATGTACCATGGCAGATTCTCCTAACCTCATTCATAGTCTTCTTGGACATCCAAGTCTTTCCAAGCTCCAGAAAATGGTTCCTCACTTGTCTAGTTTACAGTCTTTAGATTGTGAGTCTTGTCAAAAAGGAAAGCACACCGGTGCATCCTTTCTTAATTGAGTCAATAAAAGAGCTTATTCAACCTTCTCCCTTGTTCATTCAGATATATGGGGACCTAGTCGTGTCAGTTCTAGTTTAGGATTTCAATACTTCGTAACCTTTATTGATGATTATTCTCGTTGCACTTGGGTCTTTTTAATGAAAAATCGTTCTGAATTATTTTCAATATTTCAAAAATTTTGTGTTGAAATTCGTACCCATTTTAGGAAAACTATCCATATTCTGCGTAATGACAATGTAATATCTGTTTTCTAATTTTCAGGAATTCATGGCTAAACAGGGTATCTTGCATCAAACAACTTGTCCTCATACTCCACAACAAAATGGAGTGACTGAATGCAAAAACTGACATTTAATTGAAACAGCTAGGATTTTACTCTTACATATGAATGTTCCAATCTGTTTTTTGGGGGATGTTGTTCTTACATCTTGTTATTTGATAAATCGCATGCCTTCCTCTGTTCTAAATGACCAAGTCCCGTATACTATATTATTTCCTGATACATCTGCTTATCCTGTGTCTCCTCATGTGTTTGATTGTACCTATTTGGTCCACAATATTACTCCAGGAAAGGACAAGCTCACTGCCAAGGCCTTCAAGTGTCTTTTCCTTGGATACTCTTGTCTTCAGAAAGGGTATCGCTGCTACTCTCCCGATTTAGGTCGCTATGTTGTGTCTGCTGATATCACCTTTTTCGACCAACAACCCTTTTTTATTCTTTACCTGCAAATGCTTTCCAAGTAAACACAATCCTTCCTGTTCCTATCTATAGTCCTTCTGTTGATTCCAGCAGTAATTCTACTCCTGTTCTTACTCTGGTGCCTGCCCATGGTCCTTCTAGTCCACTAGTTACTTATCAACGTCGACCACGATCGCTTACCGGTGCCAACCCTCTTCTAGAGGAAGTTCCAGATGATTCACCACCTTCGCCAGTCATTCCCGCTGCCTTAGTTCCTGCATTAGACAGCTCACCTATTGCTCTTCGAAAAAGGTAAATGTTCTACTCGTAACCCTCATCCGCTTTATGGCTTTCTTAGCTATGACCGTCTTTCTTCACAACATTACACCTTTGTTTCGAGTCTGTCTTATGTTTCAATTCCTAAAACAACAGGTGAAGCATTGTCTCTTTCAGGTTGGCGCCGGGCGATGATAGATGAGATGTCTGCCTTACATTTTAATGGCACATGTGAGCTAGTTTCTAAACCAGCAGGCAAATCTATTGTTGGCTGCAAATGGGTATTTACTGTTAAAGTTAGTCCAGATGGCTCCATTGATCGATTGAAGGCTCATTTAGTCGCCAAAAGCTACACTCAGATCTTTGGTTTTGATTATAGCGACACCTTCTCTCCAGTTGCTAAGATTGCCTCTGTACGTCTTTTCCTCGCCATGACTGTTGTTCGCCATTGGTCCCTCTACCAATTGGACATAAAGAATGCTTTCTTACATGGTGATTTACAGGAGGAGGTTTATATGGAGCAACCGCCCGGCTTTGTTGCTCAGGGGGAGTCTAGATTGGGGTGCAAAATTTGCAAGTCCTTGTATGGCCTAAAACAGTCTCCTTGGGCTTGGTTTGGCCGATTCAGTGCAGTTGTTCAGGTCTTCGGCATGATTCACAGTGAAGCCGATCATTCTGTTTTCTATCGGCATCAATCTCCCAATCAATGCATCTAACTTGTGGTTTATGTGGATGACATTGTCATTACTGGAAACGACCGAGTTGGCATTGAACAATTAAAGCAACATTTATTCACTCATTTTCAGACCAAAGACCTTGGTAAGCTCTGTTATTTTCTAGGTATCGAGGTGGCACAATCTAGACATGGCATTTCTATCTCCTAGAGGAAATATGCCTTGGATATCTTGGAAGAAATTGGTATGTTAGGGTGCAAACCCATTGATACACCCATGGATCCTAATGTCAAGCTTCTACCAGGACAGGGGGAGCCACTAGCGGATCATGGGCGTTATCGGAGATTGGTTGGAAAATTGAATTATCTCACAGTAACAAGACCAGATATCTCTTTTGCTATAAGCTTGATAACCCAATTCCTTGATTCTCCATGCGACTTTCACTGGGATGCTGTTGTTCTAATACTCCGATACATTAAAGGAGCACCAGGAAGAGGCTTACTATATGAAGATAAGGGGCATATGAAAATTTGTGGTTATATAGATGCTGATTGGGCAGACTCTCCTTCAGATAGACGTTCTACTTCAGGGTACTGCGTTCTTTTTGGAGGAAATCTGATATCTTGGAAAAGTAAGAAGCAAATTGTAGTCACCAGGTTGTGAACTCATTTGGTTGAGGTAGTTACTCAAAGACTTGAATATATGTGAACCACAACCAATGAAACTCGTATATGATAATCAGGCTGCACTACGTATATCCTCAAATCTTGTCTTTCATGAGAGGACTAAGCATATTGAGATTGATTGTCACTTTGTTAGGGAGAAAATTCAGTTTGGTGAAATTGCTACTACATTTGTGAATTCGAATGACCAACTTGTAGACATTTTTACTAAGGCTCTTAGAGGTCCCCAGGTTAACTACATATGTAACAAGCTTGGTGCACATGATATATACGCACCAGCTTGAGGGGGAGTGTGAGAATAGTTTAGAATATTTGAAATATAGCAGTATATCATGTATATATCAATTAGGATCAATTAGGATATTAAGATTGTATCACTGTGATTAATTGTAATTAATATTAATATCTATATATAGGGATCATGTGTGGTCTGATTAGACACACAATTTAGCAATAATCCCTTCTTCTTCAAGTGAAATGAACTTAGAATATGAATGGTTTGATTTGCAAAACCAATTAATGTTGCATTGTTACCTGGGTTAATGTTTGTAGTCGACTAGCTGGTGATGCATTATGGTTCACAGATTGCTACATGCACATAGTTTGAGCTTTTATAATATGAAACTTATGTAGTTCATATATGCAGATGCTTTGATTATATTGAAGAAATGATCCAGAAGCAGGAGCCTTTAATAACAGTCCTACGCCTTCTAATCCTATTTTCTGTTACTAATTCTGGGTTGCCGAAGAAGCATTTTGACTACTTGAGGCAAGCTTGCATGCTTCGTAGATCCTTTATTCTATTCCTTTTTCATTTTGTTACTTCTGTAGATCCTTGGGAATTGCTAACTATAATATTATTCCAATTTTTGCCTTCCATACAATATACTAGCAGATTTTATTTTGGAGTACTTAGTTTTGTCTTGTATATTTGTAACTTTCAATTTAGGAGAGAACTACTCCACAGCTATGGATTTGAGCACATAGCAATGCTAAATAATTTAGAGAAAGCTGGACTTTTTAAAAAGCAGGTATAATACATCAGTTGTTTTTTTTGGTACAATAATACATCAGTTGTTTACTTGCAAATGTAAAAGGATTTATATATATTTTTTCTCTAGTTAACTCTCATTTTGCATGTGATCCTTTTAGGAGTCAAAAAGCAATTGGCCTATCATAAAACGTGCTCTACAGCTTGTGGTCGAAGACACTGATACAGCCAAGTAATTTTCTTCTAGATGATGTGATCCTTAGACCTTTACTATGTTTTTTAATTTCGTATTAAGTTCATGGCCGCAATTTAGATCTCCTATAGAAACATGGTAATGGGTATCTATGCAACACAGCTAAAATATGGTATAGTGATAGGTATCCACCCATGACAAAGGATATACTTTAAGAATGGTAGGAGGGAAAGCAAGGAATCTGTCCCTTGCAATCACACAGTCAGTCAGGGGAGAGCATGAGTTAGCAAGGGAAGGAAGGGAATTCTAATTGTTACCACCTGTCCACGTGGCAAGTTATGGATGGTCGGGTTGTTAGTGGGAGTGGAGAGAGTAATGAGGGGCAGCAAGGAGCATTTATAGCTAGTGGGAGTGGAGAGTAAAGAGGGGGCAGCAAGGAACATTTACAGCTAGTGGGAGTTGGGAGAATAAAGAGGGGAAGCAATTAGCATTTAACTAAGGGGGTTATGGCAAATGAATGGACACTTAGTGGAGAGAATAAATAGGGAAGTGGAGGAGGGGAGAAGGCATCCGGTCATTTGAGTAAAGAATTAGGACCTTTGGGCAGGGAGGTTAGCACTTAGCAGATCCTCAAAAATCTGCAAGTGTTCTATCTTAATTTTCTGTTTTTCAGTATAATCAAGAGGGGATTTTCCCTATTGTAAGGAGCTAGGCTCCGTTGTTTCTTTCTCAGTAATACCAGTACCTATCATATACATATTTACTCCATGTTTGGTTTTGATAGATCTCACTGCAAACCGGAAAAGCTTGTTATTAGGCACTTTTTATGGCTGTTTGGAGGTGTTGAGAATTTGAAACAAACAAAGCATTATGCATTGTGAAATGATAGAAAATACAGAACTGCGCATCGCAAATCCTTTCTAAGTTTCTATATACCTGTCTCTTTTAAGGTTAATTGTTGTTGAAGCATTAACTTCCCCAGATTTTTGCCCATGCTTGCTCTTCTTTTGTTTCTTTGTTTATTTATTTATTTTTTGTGGCTGCCTGTACTACAAGAATACCTCTGTTGCTCAGAATTAATTCGCTTTGTAGTAGCAATTAATGACGCTTTTTTTGCGTTTGTAGTTTTTAAATGTGTCTTGGTGTATGTAGTGCATGGTTCGTGAGCAGATGCATGCACAAAATTCTTGCAAAATCTCTCATAGGGGTCTTTTAAATCGTTATTATTGATAAACAACTATAATGCAATTATCTGCGTATTGAGTTATTGTAGTCCTGTTTCCCTACTAACTCTTCAAATGATTTCCTACTAGGACAGCCCCAATGATATTGCTTATGTCTTCTCTGGATATGCACCACTAAGCATTCGTCTGGTCCAGCATGCCATTCGATCTGGATGGTAAATCTGAATCTCTAATCCTGAAGGCCTTCCTAGTTCTTGTTGAGCATGACAATTGACTTTCTTAATTCATTATTTACCTACAAACATGATTGTATATAAATTTTATGGAGAAGTTCAACTCACAGAACTGTTAATTTCATCTTTTGGCTCTCTTAAGTCAGAGGTGGCTTTTGTTTTGTGCTTTACTGCTAGAATCTTTGGTAGAAGTGGATCAGTGCTGACCATAAATTATAGTTTAAAATGTTAAACACCCTGCATTGTCGATTATAGTCAGACATTAGTTCTTTGGTGCAAATATGCCAACAATCACATCCCAATACATGATACTGACTGCAGTATATTTTATATGCTCTGTATTAGGTATATTGAAATTTGGTAACTTAGAAGACCAGGCTCCAAAGATGATATATCATTGTTAGTACATATTACTGTGTATTGCTCTCAGTCTAGGATGAATTCCAATGTTTACTTGAATCAGTTGAATGCAATACCATTGTTGCTCAGCTCCTTGGCTCTTTCAAAAATTAAAGGCTGTTGGATAATAAACAGCTATTTCTACCTAATTACAGTATCTTAGCTTTTACTTATCTAAGGCTTCACATTTTCCCTTTTGTGTACTATTACATGCAATACATTTGCTTTTGCTTGAAAAGATCTATTGACTGTTTCAGTGATTGCATTAAAATTTAAAGTGAAATTCTATATTTGGGTAATAAATGTGAGCTTAGTAGTTGACCAGCTGATGCAATACTGAATGTGATAATTGATCTTTTAGGCGTCCTGTTGAAGAAATTTTGAAACTGCTGCCTGGACCTCATTTGGAAATGAAGAGGGTTAGTTCTTATCAAGTTGACCAACTGAAAATCTTTAATCTTGTAATTAATGTTATAATTGTCAACTCTTGTTGGATGTGTTTTCTCATGTCATATTCCCAAGTTCTTATACTGTTTTTAAATCAAAGTCACATCATCACTAATAGTCCATTTACCTCTCTTCCTAATTATATTTTAAGTTTTGCTTGCTCTATTGCTTGTACAGGGTGGATTCTCAAATAGCCCTTCATTTGACACTTTATCAGGGGTTTCAACCAGCATAGCTAAGTATGTTTACATCAGTGCTAGTTTTCTAGAATTTTGCATCTCCTCCTTTATAATCAGGAAAATACTGCTAATATAACAATCAGAAAAATGGTATAATCTGGAAATTCAATGCTTACCATTTCATGTAAAGATCTCTGCCAAATCTCTAAGATAAACATTTTAACATTATAGCTGTTAATAAAGTTCAGACTGATCCTGCTATATATACTTTATTCTATCCACAATCTGTTACTTGTGGAGGATATCAAGTAGCAGCAGAGGCGAGGTTTAATGCCTGGCAAAAACTCCTAAATGCAGTAAAGATTTCAACCGTGTTTCATTTGTTTTTAGTTTTTGGTGACTAGGTTCTTGAAAGGGATAGCTATTAAAAGTGGATGATTTACATTTGACATTGGTGTTTCAAAATTTGCTGAAATTTGTAGTCTTAAGGGAAGAAATCCTATATTTTTGTCAATCACCTTTTTCTTTCTAACACTTCACATATTGTAGAATACCTGATGGAAGGCGTGCCCTGGTGCTTGTTGTCTTTGTTGGGGGCGTTACCTTTGCAGAGATTTCTGCACTTCGATTTCTCAGTGCCCAGGTGTGTTAACTGTTGCCTATTTTTGAATGTCTCGAAGACACTATGTTAACCAATGCAATTCTTCCTGTAATTTAAATCTAACTAAATATGGTTATTGGGGGTGAGGCGGGTGAGCACTTAGGGGGGGGGGGGGTTCGATACAAGTATGGAAGTCTGTGGCTGTCCTCTTATCTTCAATGGTAAGCACAACAATAGAGCGGAGAAATATAAGGATTTTTTTCTTCAGGACCTTATTTGAGATAACCTGAGGGCCCCAAGAATGGTAAAATGGGTAAACTAATAAGGACAAAATTGTCAATTCAAATAATTAAAACAAAAATCAAATCAAATCCACTCAAATCGAACCAAATTTGAGTGGATTTCTAAATACACACAAACCAAATGGATATCAAAATCAAATCAAATCATATTTTATAATGAATTTCATTTATAAATCAAATCAATTCCTAAAATTTGTTTTCCAAACACACTCTTAGAGATTTCTAGACTCACTAATGAATTCTTGACACATCTCTCTATGATACATGTAACTTATGCAAGGGTCTCAAATGATGAGGGAGAGGAGGGGTGACAAGCCTAGGGAAGCTAAGAGATTGAGGTTAGGAAATTGGAACATCGGAATTCTAACTGGAAAGACTATTGAGTTGGTGGATACAATGATTAGAACTAGAAGAAGGATAAATATAATGTCTGCAAGAAACAAAATGGGTTCGAGAGAAAAGTTGGTCTTTAGATTCAGGTTACAAGCTTTGGCTCTCAAGAAGAGATCAAACAAGTAATGGAGTGAGTATCAATATGGATGACACTGGAAGGAAACACTAGACATTTTTAGTATATATACCCCTAAAATTGGAATACATGCTTAAACCAAATTTGGTTTCCGGGAGGATCTAGAGGGGATTGTTCAAGCCATACTGGTAGGAGAAATAAATCTTTCTTGGAGGAGACTGGACATGTTGGGAGAGAACAAAAAATTACAAGTGTGTCTTTAGGAGATATGGTTTCGGAGAAAGAAATGAGGGAAAGACTATTTTGGACTTCAGAATAGCATGAGTTGATGATAGTTAATATCATCAAAAATAGGGATGAGCATGCTATTACTTTCAAAAGCAGAACCTCGAAGGCACAAAATTATATATATATATATATTCGTGTACAACTGTTCAAATCTTATTTCCAACAGCATGGTGGTGTGAAATACAAAAAGAGATAGCAAGTTTGTTTTGGTATATGTTTACCAAACAGATAATGATCTGATTCATTGAACAACCCCACATATATATATATATCTATATACATATTCGTGTACAACTGGTCAAATCTTATTTCCAACAGCATGGTGGTGTGAAATACAAAAAGAGATAACAAGTTTGTTTTGGTATATGTTTTCCAAACAGATAATGATCTGATTCATTGAACAACCCCATGTATGTTTTGCACTGGATAATTAATTAGTCTCTTCTTCCTTTTATCCCGCTTTATCCAATTGACTGGACACTGGGTGTAAATCTTCTCCTATTTGGATCTTATCTCCTAATTCAAAGTGTGGTTTGTTTTGCAGGAAGGCATGGCATATGATTTGATTATTGCAACAACAAAAATAGTCAATGGCCATACATTGGTTGAAACATTTATGGAAAAGCTAGGTTGAAACATTTATTATCTTGAGTGCTTTCTTGGTTTAGGGAGGCGAGTCTATCTTGGATGATGCCATCATGCCAAACCAATGCTATGCCTAAGTGAGTTCTTTAGGATGTTGCCAAACTGATGCTGTGATGAAAGCTTAAAATCTTCCTGTGTTGATTTTGTAAGAGGGATAATTGGGAGGATTGGATACTAGTTCTTCGAAGGGGCTATCTGGAATTAATATTTATGAGGGCTATTTTTGCTTTGCTCTATTTCAATTTGTGGCAAATGATTGAGCATTGTATGCCATGGGTTTGCCTACTTATATTAGTTGTGTTGGTTGAATATACTAACTGACACAAGCCTTTTTTCCCCCTTGAAAATTTAAATGGTGCCAATGTCCATTATACACCTTGAAATCCCTCGTGTGTGTGTGTGTGTGTGTGTTTTTTTTTTTGGGGGGGGGGAGGAGAGAGGAACAATTATACTTTTGGAATGGGAGCTTAGCAATTTATTTACTAATCTTTTTTTGGTAAAGATTATGAGGTGTCACCACACCCACACCCACACCCACACCCTTTAGGTGTAAGATTAATTCTTACTCGGGTGTTGTCTTGACCCTGGCTATAAGGGCATAATGCTTTATATTCTTTGAATTTGTTGTGTAATTATTTACTCGTTTTTTCTTTTGGTTTAATCAATGTTTTTGTTTCCCAGATGTACATACATATATACCTTAAATGTGGTATAAATAGTCTAATGATATTTCTTGCATGGCCTAACATGAAAGATTATTTGTAATTTAGTGACAACAAAGTTTAGTCTGTATTATGTATGTACAAAGAGCTTATTTTGTTTTACATTTGTTCCATTGGATTTTGCCGTTGGATGCATATGGAAAAGATATGCCAAAAGGAACTCAAGAGTTCCTTCCTTTCAACGCGCGTTCTCAGTGGGTAAAATGTGAATCAAACATACACAACTTAGTTTAGGCTCATTTATTAGTATGATTGAGGTGAGGTGTTTAAACACTGAAGTCAGGAAGGGTATTTTCCTTAAAGTAAAGTTGGAACACTTGTCTCATGAGGTCCACAAATATAAGTACATTGAGGTACACAAATACAAGCACATAGTAACCACATTTAAAAAAAATAAAATTTACGAGAGATGTGTGTTACTAAGATTAGCTCGGAAATAGTAATTTATGGGTTGTCAAAATGTTACTTTTTTACATAAAATGAAAGAAACATGTTTGGAGTTCTTAGTTACAATTAGGTGCACTCTTTCATTTAGAAATAATTTCTCCTTATTTTAAAGTTTTAAAAAAATGTTACGTAAGCCTAACTTACTTGGTTGGACATTTGTTTGTAAGTTAAATATCACTTGATGAGACATCCCCTCTCCTTTTCACTTCTTGGTCCCATAAGGGGATTTCCTTGGTCCCACTTAGTGGTGAGGCCTCTTCTAAGTCCTAGTAGGATGTAGTATTAAAAAAAAGTTTTAAAAAGAAATATGAAAATTAAAGCTTTGTGATAGTATATAATATATCTAGTTTTTTATTGTATATAGCTGGTGTTGAAGACTTTGAATAATATTATTTATACATGTTTACACATATATTTTTATTTATATAATTTTCACTATGTGATTTTAGTTGGTCTCTTTTTATTTTTTATATACTCATACTATGATTTTGACTCCTCATAAAGATGTGAGGTGTATTTCTTGATGATGTACATCAAGCATTATTCATATTTTTAAGGGTGGTTTTACCCATAATTGTGGGAAAGTATGTGTTTATAATCACTCTTTAGTATTTTGTAAGTAAAGAAGTTATATAATTTGAATTTAATTTTAATGTATTATCAGCATAAATTTTTTTACACTATCAATTAATTATACATTAGTACATATATAAATTTTAAATTAGTTATTACAAATCCAACATTTTTCATGATGTCACAATGTACGATTGGATAATAATGTAAAAAAAATTTGCATTACAGTGCATTCAAATTAAATCCTTAATTTGATGTATCTTTTAGGATCCTAAGTTTATCGCATTCTTATATATTTTTTTTCTAGTTTCCTTCTTCTTCTTAATTAATTTTTTTTATTATAGAAAAAAGAGAAAGAAAAAATTACATTCATTTGGTCTTAGATTGAAGTCACTAAACCAAAGGAATTGGAGGCCTTCGTTCGATAAACAAGAATGTGCAACAAGTCCTGGCTAAGCTTAATTGGTCTATTATATTACAAAATATAAAGGATGAGAAAGACAACAAATAGTGAAAAATGGTTACTAAAATTACATTTTAAAAGGTACCTGAATTTCTTCCGTTGCCACATTATTATGTAAAAATTTCCACAACTAAAAAAGACTAGGCCAATCCTGATTTATAAAAAGTAACCTCCATCCCAGAACATCTTCTGCTAGGAAAAGCTTTAGTTTTGTACTTGCAAAATCCTCAGCCATATTATTGCATACCTTAGGGGTCCTTCCTCCCACGAAGAGTCATTAAGTTTTTCATCATGAGCTCATTGAGAAATTTTAGAAATTGCACTTCTTACAGGGGCTTGCTTTGCTTATCATTTACGTGCTCTGAAGTGCCCAAGTATGTGTGTGTATATATATATACATCTATAAAGAATTTTTATGTTACTCTGATTGATGGATTTAGTATCCAAGGTGAGTTGTAAATTATTATTTGAATGTTAAATTCATAATAAATGTTTAAAAATAATTAATAACCAATGAAATGATTGATAACTTGCCTTGGATACCAAACCCTAAAAAAAAAATATAAATACCATAAAAATCCCCATATATTAATGTTCCCTTCATGTAATAATTAATTGTTTCCACACGACAAGTTTGGACATTGTTGTCCCATTTTTTTTTTCGAAATTTTTTATGGTTGTTTAATTCATATATGCATATTTTTACAAGTATATCATATAAATAATACTATTCATGAACTGATTAAATAAGCTGAGCTCGAACATGAATTTTAGTTTGATTAAAGCTTGGACTCGATTTCAAGCTTGGTATATTTTAAATTTTTAATTGAGTTTAAAAATACTATGGTTCCACTCTATTGTTTACAGCCTTAATTGTATCCTATAATAATAATAATGTTGGCCTTCACAGCAACAGAATGTAGTTTCAAGGATTGCCAACTTTGCCGTGAAAGTCCATGGCAGAAACGTGAGTAAATAACTCCATTTATAATCCTCACACAACATCTTCAAAAGCTAATTTACAACAATTCCGTTTACATACAAATGACAACCAAACATAATACAAAGTTCCTGCACAGTTTGGCTGCTTATCTTAATTAACTCCATCAGCAAGGTTTAATACATAATTTTCTGAACATCTATTAAACTATATAATGAGGTTACATGAGACTAGGAATTTTGCAAATTATCATCCCCTTCCATTCGCTGTAAGAGTTCTAATATACTTCCAGCTTTTCTCTTGGCTCTGTCAGTGCCATTTTCTGATAATTCCTGCAGTGCTTCTTCTGCACCAAGTTCCTTTGCTAGTTTCAACTGCAATAGATCTCCGGTGCATAGTGACCACAAGACAGCAGCAGCATTCTCCCGGTTGCGTGGAGAACCGGTTCGTATAACCTCAACTAGAATAGGGATTGGATCAGCCTGACCAATTGCTATCCTTCCTTCGTGGTGGCTTGCAAGAATTGCCATTATAGCTAGTGCTTCATCTACCATCCCACCTCCAGCATCCTTCAGAAATCCCATCAGTGGGGCCACTATACCGGCTTTTACAGCTCTTGATTTGTTTCCCTGATAGATAGAAAGATTAAAGATAGCAGTAGCAGCATCCTTCTTACCTCTGGGAGTACCTTCACAAAGCAAGTTTATAAGAGCTGGGATAGCTCCAGCTGCTCCTATTGCAACCTTGTTCTCATCTAGAACAGATAAACTAAAGAGAGTTGCAGCGGCATTTTCTCTAGCCTCCATGCTGCCATTTTTCAGTACATCTACAATATCTGGTATAGCTCCTGCATTTACTATAGTTCCTTTGTTATTCTCATTGATGGAAAGATTGAGAAGTGCTGTAACAGCATGCTCCTGGGTTCGAGGATCCGAGGAAGACAGCAAATCTACAAGAAGTGGTATTGCTCCTGCCTCAGCTATACATACTCTGTTATCCGCATTCCTCTTGGCCAGCAACCGGAGCTCACCAGCAGCTGCCCTTTGCTTTTCTATATCACCATTTGCTAGTTTATCCAATAAAGCATTAATTGCAGTTCGATCACAATCGGAAAGACTGCTTCCAGATTTCTTTGTTCTACAGCTTCCTTGCATCTTTGGTAGCTCAACGCCATTGCTTTCACACCATAAAGCAATCAGGCTCTTCAAAACGTAGTTAGGGGTAAGGGCTGTATGCATAAGTGTCTGCTGTGTCTTGGGGCAGGTTCTGTGACCAGCATCAAGCCATTTTTGAATGCAGGATCTTTCATATGTCTGCAAAAGAAAGTAGAAAGTTAATGAATAATCATAACTGACACCACTAGAACAGTGCCACACACAGACAATCTTGGATTATACCTGACCAGTAGAGACAATTACAGGATCTTTCATTAGTTCAAGAGATATAGGACATCGAAAATCATCTGGGATTACAGGAGACCTGTGCTTAATTGACACTTTTTCACCCTCACTGGTGTCAACCTCAGGATTTTCTGTGAGCACGCAGTCCTTCAGTTTCCTAAGAAGGGATGTCATCGTCTCAAAACTGTCCTCTGATTCTCCACCGCCTGTGATAATCAATTCATGTAATTCAATAGACTCTTTCTTTAGGTCATTTATAGTCCTCAAATGCAACTTCTCAGAAAGTCTTTTGAGTATAGCCTGATCAGGGTCTTTTTCTTTTTGTGCTATTGCTATATCCAAGTCTAGTTGTAAATCAGTATATTCTGTTCGAGCTTTGGCTCTTTTGAATTGAGCATGCACCAGTTCAATCTGAAAAAGATTAAAACAGTTGCCAAAAATATGCCACATAATAATCTGTCAATTGATGCTGCCCCTTATATTTGTCAAAAACATCATTCACAGAAAGTTAAAAGCACAACAATCAAATATGATCAGGAGAAATGACAGAAAAATGTTTGAATCACCATGGAATTGTATATGGTATTGTTGGTCTTCTTCCAAAGTATGAAAAACATTACCTGTTCTTGAACTTCCTCTGATATCTCAAGTTTGTTGTATGAAATTTCACTCAATGCTGCTTCAATTTTTTCAGTTATTTGTTGGAACTTATCTACTGTATCATTCCTCCGCAAAGCCTGTGACATGTAAAGCACTAATTAGATTAAAATTATCAGTCTAGACCAACCTACATGTTTGATAAACAAAACTGAACCAGAAACTATCCATGAAGTAGCTAGCAAATATTTGCATACAAACGCCATGTGGAATTGATCGAAAAAGATACAAACACTACATGCACACACGCTTCAAATTCAAGAGACAACACCAACTTAAGTAATAGGATATTCCTGCAATTAAATTTGGGAATTTGTGCATACACATAGGAGCACCTTAGAATTGAAGCAAATGAAAATTTTCTCTAACAACGTCTCATCAAGCAAGATACTGCCATACTGCCATACTGGTAGAAAGCATTGGCATCTCATATACAATCCAAACAACAGTAGAAAAGAGTCCCACCAAAAAAAAAAATGTAACATGAAGTTTTGGTAATTGGTACTGTTAGGATATAGACACATTATAAAAAAGGGTTTTGATACCGAATTAAAAATGGAAAGTATTACATAAAAAGGGTTTTGTCAGGAATCAAAAATAGAAAATATTAAATAAAAAAGTGAAGTTTTTTATATCAATAATGATCATCTTACACCCTTAAAAAGGGATGTAACACTGTTTACATTAATTTTAAAGGATGTGATTGAGTGAGAAAAATTGATAGAAAAAAATATGTATAATAAATGGTATTAGATGAAATGTAAAAATAGATATATGTACTGTTTGATGTAAGAATATAAGTGTTGTTTTTATATTTCTAATGTAATGCTGGAAAGTATTAGGATGATGTTGTAGAAAAATATAACAAAATTCTTTTAGAATATTTCTAAATTCTCGTAACACATCATTCTAATTATTAAATAAGAAAAGTATTGAATATTTTTCATGGTTTTATGATATTGATTATATTTTTTTATTTAATATTTTTTTATTAAATAATAGGAAGATTACAGAAGAATATTGCAAAACTCTGAATTTTCTCAAAATGCAATCACCTAGAAAATTGAGCTACTCATTCCTTGGCAAAACCCGAAAAACAAAACGTTGGCATCTCATATCCAATATTCCAATCCAAACACAAGTACCAAAAAGAGTCCAACAAAAAAAAAAAAAACTGTAACACTGGCACTGCTAGAACACAGACAAATTAGAAAATACATAACTTTTCATGAATTTTCTCCCACCTTAAGAAAATCAATCAGCTACAAAAAATTGAGCTAACTCATTCTTTATGGCAAAACACCAACCACAGAAAAATCAACCCTTTGAACCAGAAGCCATGCATACATACCTGATAAAGCTTACTCCCTTCGTTAACAGACTGTAGAAGGCTCTTAGCTGAATCCAAAGCAGCCCTCAGAGACTCAAAGGTTCCAAGCTGTTCATCGCTGAGGGACTCATCACTTTCCTTCAATTCCTCAAACAGAGGGCTCAGTAGCTTCACCCTACGAACCAAATTCCCATACATCCTCTGGCAAACGTTGTGACACTCTGGCAACCCAGAAATCTCCTTTATGGTCTCAACCAAACGAGCCACAACCACGGCCTTTGGGTTCTCGTCCCCACCCATTTTGAGAAAAAGTCAAAGGTGCAAACTTTGACTGCAAAATCGAGGGTGCTTCAAATTTGGAGGGTGATTGAAGATACCCAGATGAGGGAATTGAGGGAAATCATCAAAGATGGGAAGGATCACGGTGGAACATTCATGGATGCACAGAGCAGAGATGAACTGAAGAAGCTTGTGTTTGAGAGGGGATTTGGGAAAGAAAAATGGAATTGGAATTGGAATTGGAAATAGAAGGTTGTGAAAGTGAAAATCAAAAGCAAAGGAACATGTGGAGGGTGAAATTAGAAATAGAAATGAAATTGAAAAGAATTGAAGATAGTGTTTGTGTTGGTCATATTTGACTGTTGGAAAAGGTCGTAGGTTCAGGTAAGACAAGGAGAGAACTAATGCAATGGTGATATCACCTGTGACCAAATTATTGTCCTGCAAAATATTCTTTTTTTTGTTTTATTTTTTGTTTTAATTTATGTGTAAACTTATCTAAAAAGAAGTTTATTCTTTTTTCCTGTTTATTTATTTTTTGTTTTATTCATCAAAAGAAGTTTTGATGCCAATGCCATATTGAATAAATTTAAAAGAAAAAGTTGTTTGACGAAGAGTTGAATAAATTATTGTTTAACAAAAATTGGATAAAAACAATAAGATAGTAATGAGAGTTTAAGGTCTTTAATAATTGAAAAGTAAAAAGTTGATGAGTGTTTAAGGACAATTACAATTATATGTAAAGAGTGTTTGAAATTTTATTTCTTTTATATTTGTATTTCAATTATTAATAATTGAGTTTTAAAAAAGATAAAAAAAAAGTTACTAAAATAAGTTTTTATAATTGTATGGATATAGATAAATATCAATATCTTTTTATATAATTAATTTAATTTAATTGAACTAGTTTTTCCCTCCTAAAAAAAATTAAAATCAAAGTATAATGATATTTATAGTTAAAAATTCAATTTTTATATTTAGAGATTTGTTGATAGCAACTAAGCAATTTCAAAAGTTTTTCATAAGAGCCTTAAAAAAAGATGAACCTAAACATTAGGAGTGTAAATTGGTTCGGATAATCGACCAACCCGATCAATCCAAACTAAACCAATTAAATTGGTTCAGTTTGGTTTGGATATATTGATTGGTTCGAATAAAATCCAAACCAATTAAAGCTTAATTAGTTCGGTTCTCGGATTTAAAATTTCAAAATCGAACTAAACCGAATCAAACCAAATCATATATTTATATATTTTATTTTTAAAAAAAATTATGCTACAACATTTTTGGCTACTGCTTTTTTTTTGTAATATTTTCTCAGTTTCTAACCTCTAAAACGTCATTTTCGTTCAACACTCCTCTGGCAAAATGTTCGATTTTTCACCTAAGATCAACAATATACTATCAAGTGCTATTCCAAAAGCTCTTGGAGAGGTGAGAGACTTGAAAACTTTAGATCTTTCCTTCAACCAACTCTCTAGATCCATTCCTATTGAACTTCAAAATCTACATGTCATTCAGCTTTTGAACATCTCTTATAATGATTTAGAAGAAATCATTTCTAATGATGGAGTTTTTCAAAATCTTTCTGTTATCCATTTAGAAGGCAATAAAAAACTTTACTTGTATTTTACATGTGTCCCTCATAACCATGAAAAAAGGCATGTTAGACATTACATCATTATAGCCACAATGGTAACACTGATATTATGTCTAATAATTTATTTGCTACTATACATAAAGAACAGAAAAGTGAAAGTAACAGTAACAACATCATCTAAACTTGAAAGTTTGGAAACGGTGAATTGACTTTTAAATGCTCTAGTATTGAATTTAAAAACAATGAATTTCTGGATCTAGTTTATGAGTACGTAAATAACGGGAGCTTAGAAGATTGGATTAAGGGGAAGAAAAACGATTGAGTTGAACCTTTATAGATCGAATATAGATATTGATAATGATTGTGCATTAGATTACTTACACAATGATAGTGAAGTTCTATTATGCGTTGTGATTTGAAACCCAACAACATTCTCTTAGATTTATGATCATGAAATGTTGGAGACTTTGAATTAAGTTAGGTTCTTGATTCAAAGTTCAACTAATCAATCTCCATTATCATATCCTTTTAATTCAATTGGTTACATATATACCTCAGGTTAGTAGCCTTATAACTTTTTCTTAATTGAATACTAGTAGTATACAACTTGTTAAGTTAAATCTCTCTTGAAAAATTTTTTAACTTGTTCAAATATAATTCTTAATACAAATATCAATATATTTCTTTATTCTCTCTTTATGAACATTTTAATACATATTCTAAACATGAAATAAATTATTAGTATTCAAATTAATAAGTTTAATTTTATTTCTAGAAATTTTTTCATAGGTTTATTATGTATTTTTTTGTTATGAAAAACTAATTATTTAGTTAATTTTTGTATTAAAAAATGGTCAACCCGATCAAACCAAACCAATCCATTGATGTTTGGTTCGGTTTGAATTCAATTTACTATCAAAAATATAAAATCAAACAAACCAAACCAATTGATTTTGATTGGTTAATTTATTTTCTTTCAAAAATCAAACCAAACCACCCATTTATACCCCTACCAAACATGGATATATTTTAGTGGTTTTTTATTTTATTTTTTATCTTTAACCACATATCTTTACAAACATTATTATAAGATTAATTTTTTGACGCGATCGTTACTATAATGTACTCTCAACATTTTAGTAGTTTAGAGTCCAACTCAATCACTTTAAATTTTCACCTATCCATAAATAATTTTATTTTTAGAATTATTATTATTTATACAGCTCTTAAATTTATAACTGTGTATAATTTTACTAGTGATTTCAATTGATTTTGATACAGATCACGTGAGTAAGAGATGTTTACCGCCAAGCATTTTGATGTTTCATTTGCAAAAGTATGTTTTTACAATCAATGCACGCGTAACACCTCAATTATTTAAAAAAAAATCAAGCTAGATTGAATTCAGCTAAAAAAGAGTTGCAACAAAATGTATTTAATTATGTGTATAAATGATTAAATAGTTATCACAAATTAAATTACAAAAGAAAATTATTTTTCTAATATAATATGTTAAAACGATTTATCTACAATAAAGGTTTTCAAATTTTTACATGGCCTTGCAATTCTCCTCTTTTGAAAATATAAACTACGTTTACAATTTTTTTTTTGCTAATTCATTTCTCGTAATCAATTTTCTTTTAAAATCTATACTTCCAAATGCTACCAATATAGCCCTTATATCTTCGTCTTTGACAATTGAAGATTTTAAGGTGAGTTGTCAATTCTAAAACACGGAGTATAATTGTTTTAAGTTGAAAATAATTTTGACAAAACAAAAATTATTTTTTTCAATCATGATTTTGGAATTTCCAAGCAAACGGCATATATATAATTGTTAACAGAAAAGTATATTTAATAAACTTTGCCGACATGTCATGATGCCGTCAACTACGTGTTATATTAAGACGCGTGAAGAGCCACTAAAATAAACGAGAAATTCGTAACCCAAAGCTTGGTTTTTTTTTTTTAAAAGAATTTAGAAAAAAACAAAAGGCAAAGGCAGAATATTGTAATGTCAATTTCCATTTGAAATGGTCATTACTCATTAGTCATTGCTCCGTCACCCTTAGCCATCCCAAGTTGGTTGCGTGAAAGAAATGTTAAGAGTAGATGGGACCACGTGTATAAGTATTTTATTAAAATGTTCTTAATTTTTTAATTTATAAAATTGATTATATATAATATATAAATTCTGTTAATACAAATTATACATAATTGTTAATATAGCTGAATTTATCCGAATAGATCCAATTAAGCCTTTCTTTTTCTGGGATCAAGCTTAATGTTTACATTTTAGCTATTGTGAAGGGTTTATTCAGATAAATTGTGCTAGTAATTCTTTTTTCTCTATAAACGATCATATATTATATGCAGTTTTATTCATAGCCTCAAATTTTTAAAGCTTTACCTAGTGCAACTAAATGAGTCTAAAATTATATCTTAAGTATTGGTTTTTAAATAGGCTGAAACACATTAAGGTCAATCCGTGTAGCACGCAAATTGAAATTTATCCAACAACAAACAACATCCAAATATGTTCAATTTAGCCATGATTTGTGGGTCTAACAAAGCATGGTCTACAACAACCTAATGCATCGTGTGTCTGACATGGTGTCCTTCATGATATTACAGCCTTAACTGAATTAGAAACAAGGCATATCAATCGATGGAAGACCATGGATATGTAATCATAACAGACATGACTCGCATAGTGCACAAGAACCTAACGGTCTGACATGGTGTCCATGAGACCATGATATTGTACAGATTCATAAAAGACGAGATATCTAATCTCAATATACATAACTCACATTACAATTTTAAAGGTTCCAAAGCAAATGCAGATCCTTTTTAGTGAACTGAGTTCTGGCTGCATCAAGTAACTGATGGGCGAGGCAGTCTTTTGGCAATTTCCTGTGAAAAGGAACAACTTGTCAATCTTTAAGCCTCACAGGAATGTCCAAACTAAGCTATGAAATCCTTAAGTAATACAGAGGATGTATGAAATTCATAATGATAAATCAAACTATCAGTGAAATAAGAATTACAAACAGAAAAATATTGGGATGTAGAGAAAAGAAAACAATGAACAAAAGATGACATCATAATAAGACTGGTATGCCCATAAGCCTAAGTTAATTACTCATGAGCATGTTCTTTATCTACCATGCAAAATTTTACCATTAAAGGTCAAGACTTGAGGCTGAGAGTCAAAAGTGATGACATATATTGCATAATTAAGATAGTAACCATGCAGGTCTTGAGTGTCTTTAAGGTGGTGGTCGGGGGTTGTGGGGGAAGAGGTTATCCACGCAAATATAAATTAATGATTATGGTAATTGTATCTAATATTTAGATCTTTATCCTACTGAGATTAACAAGGAAAAACAACAGATACTAATAAAACTTAAACGACACCAATCAAATTCAACCCAACATGAATTTAGAATTTTGCAAGATGTCCATAAACAAGCTAGTTAACAAATCAAGCATGCTGACATGAATTACAATTTAAAGATGCACTTACAGCACACCAAGACATTAACAAGGGAAAACCAAAGGAAAGGGAAATGACCCAAGAGCCAAGAGCTGTAGCTTAAGTGGTACTAAGTCTCTTAGGAGACTACTTGATCCCAGGATTGAATCTTAGCCAGGCCACTTTGCCTACATGTTAGCCTACTGTCCCCTTCCCCACACAACATCTTAGATCTCCTTTTAAATCAAAAAAAGAAAAAAGAAAAAAAAAAGGAAATGAGAAACCAGTTAAAGATCCTAATCAGAACTCCAAACTGAAACCAGACCAATATTTGTTTCGTTGATATTGAAATTCCCCTTGTAGGCTACATCAATGAAGTTGTAAAAACAGCAATTCTTGAATTGCATTAATGACCTTATTAACTAGTCTGTAATTAATATCATATAGCCTGGATAGAGGCAGCAATCCAATTCTGAGGTCCCTCCCAACAAATTTTTAAGGATTATAGGTCAGAAACAGCAGGCACTTAACAATAACACATCAATCATAATTTCTGAATAATAAAGTGGTGTTATTTTCATAGCAAAAAATCATGTTTGGTTGCAAACTACACTTATTATCTTTCTTTAGTATCCTCAGTGTATAATCAGCAGGCATCCAATGGTTGTAATTCTTGAGACTTGAGAGGCTTGGTTTTTTTCAGATGTAGGAGGCTACCTAGCAGTTGGTGCTTTCAGCATGCTTGTTTAACTTCTCTACACGTAGCAATCTTGCATAGCCTTAAAATGTGATCCAGGCCATTCTAACTCACTTTCTCTGGCCTAAAGTATTTGTAATTGGTTAACTCCCTACATCCTTAGTTATTCCAAGACCAAGATATTACCTTTGCCAGAAAAGATTCAATCTTGGATTTTGGTAGGATGGGATTCCTATCCCAAGATCATCTTTAGCTCCTCCAATAGGTCTATATGAGTTTGCTACAACTATCTTCAGGCAGCAAGAACATCATGGGGAAGCCTGCTAGTAGCATAGTCAACAATGTCCTAGGAGACCAAAGATCAGAGTTAAAACTGAAAATTTACTACTAGCATAGCCTCTGGAAAATCCCAAACATCTGCAAGTCATATCAAACAGTATTCCAACAGTTCCTAACACTTGAGCATGTTTTGACTTAAACTTTTTGTAGCTTGTGCGTAGAGCTTACCATTAAACAGACTAAGCTTCATACCACATGACCAGGATATCAAAACAGTACCATATCATTTTGGCACCTCACATTCAATCAGGAGTGACATCGATTTCCAGATCATTTTGTGATGTAAAACTGCGATCATAAACATTTTATACAGTTCGAAATAATTGTAAAGTTACTGAAGGTAAGATGTGATCATCTCCATTCCTAATTGCCATAAAAATCACAACCACTGACTATTTTCTATTGTTCACCCATTCCCATTCTTGCCAAATACAAAATGTCATGATTAATTTTAAAATTTAATAACTGGAAGGAAGTAAACGTCAAAAGTACCTCAAACAGTTCATTTATATTATCTGCTGTCTTTGCAGATGTCTCTATAAAGAACATTCCGTTCTTCTCTGCATAGTCAATGCCATCCTTCATGGAAACAATAAAGCATACTATATGAGGAAAAAAGTGATTTTTTTTAAAATAAAAAAGCTATATTTTTTAGGAGTGTTGCACTACCTGAACAGCCACTTCCCGCTTCTCATGAAGATCAGCTTTATTACCGACCAATGCCATAACTATATCGGGGCTTCCATGCTTTTGTAACTCCTATAAAATTACTAATATTTCAGCTCCTAAAACAAAATTGACAGAAAAAGTAGAAACTTAAAGATATCCCTATCTAATGATTCTAATTGACATATAAGATATATATAACAGCATATGAGCAATGGCAGAACATTGAAACAACAGATGCCAATTATGAGTTTGTCTAAGTGAATTAGCTAGTAACTAAGTACATATCTATTGCCACCTAAGCACATAAACTGCAAATCTACCTTAACCCAGTATTGTGCTTTGCTGAAAGATTCTGGGCTTGTTATATCATACACAATAACTGCAACGGCTGCACCACGATAATACAGTGGTGCTAATGCAGCGTACCTGAAATAGATAATTAGCAATCAAATTTTTTGCTCCAGAATGTATTTGTTGTTGAAATAAGAAAAGGGGGGAATATTATGAGTATGAGAAAAATAATATATAGTTGATCTCTCCTAATGGTTTGTATAATAAATTATGCATAAACTGGAAAGATAATGAAAGTTACCTCTCTTGACCAGCAGTATCCCATATTTCAAACTTGACTGTGGTAGAGTCTTGCAGAGCTATTGTTTGTGACAAAAAAGAAGCTCCAACAGTTACCTTACATTACAAAATCTAAAAAATATTAGAACCCAACCATGAATAATTTTCATAACATATCCAAAAGATAGAAAATGTGTATATATCCATTCACAATAACCAAACAGCCATATAAACCAAATTTACTTCTTCGTTCATATTAGGAAAATTTACATAAAAAAAAAAGAGAGAAGTAATAAAAGTAACATATTCTTACCTTGGATGTTGGATCAAATTGACCACGAACAAATCGTAGAACAATACAGCTTTTACCAACACCAGAATCACCTAAGAGAACAAGCTGTGTTCAGTGACATTTAAAGGTTAGTTATTGGGTCCTATAAAGGTTAAACAAGAAAATATTGGTGGTATAACAGAATTTATTATGATTCATTTCAACTAAATCCCTTCACCCTTCTAGTACTTGCTAAAGTTAAAAGCAGTACCATACGCAATAGGGGAGTGATTACAAATTTGCAATTAGATAGGATAGGAAGGATACATGACTATTATTTGTTTGTAGCTGATGCTTGCACAGTTGCACATAATCCAGTACTTGCAGGTACCAGGATAGTTTGATGCAAAACTAAAGGTTATGTTTGGAATCAACTAAAGAAATGATTTGAATTGATTTAGAAATCATTTTATGTTAGGAACTTATCAAAAAATAGGATTTGAATTGATTTAGAAATAAATTCCTGTGTTTGGAATACATTTAAATGGGAATTGCTTTGAATTGATTTTATTATTTTATATTTTTACCCTTATGAGAAGTAGTTAGTAAGAGTAAAATAGTTTATTTATTTAAAATCAAATCAAAGCCTAACAAATCCTATCATATTTGATAAGATTTCTAAAGCAAAAGCAATGAAATCTATGGGATTTTAGAAATCAAATCATTTCCTATTTTTTAACATTACAAACACAAGATTTGATTTACAAATCAAATCATTTCCCATTTGTTTACATTCCAAACACACTCAAAGAGATAAAGGTTACAAGAAATATTATATTTTCATCTATGACCATATTTCCCATTCATTCTCTCTTTGGTTAAAGGCCGTATTTTTATCATCAATTGCAATCCATTCTTTCAGTGAATCAAATTGCTGCCTTTTAAATAAAGAGATGAAGGTTACAAGAAATATTAGATTTTCATCTATTACCATATTTCTCATTCATTCTTTCTTTGATTAAAGGCCATATTTTTATCATCAACTGCAATCCATTCTTTCAGCAGATTGAATTTCTGTCTAGTAAGTCATTTCAATGTTCTTCAATAATTAAAGTATCAAAAATTGTGACAAGTGACAACAAACAAAGAACACGTAACAACCAAAAAGAGACTTACATGACAAAATCAAGATAAATTTCTGATTCTCAAGTTTCAGTCTTATAGACAATTAACAAAATTATTATATTATCTTTCAGCATTCTATGGCTTTCTTTTTTCTTTTAAAAAAACGGGAAGTGGGTATAATAATTTGTCCAGGACATCAAAATATATCAGATTTCCATTTTATGGCTATAACTGGGAATTCTTTTTCAATAGGTGAATATTTCTGATAACATTAGTAATGTCTGGCTCCAAAGCAAAACCTGATTATATATAATGTCTGGCTCCACGTGGTACGCATTTTCATGACTAAGTTTTACAAAAGATTGGTTATGGGTGAAAATAATCAGTATTGAGATTAACAAATTACTCTATCAAGAAAAGGTTTGAAACATTATTACACAAAGCTATTCAACAAACACCAATCCTATGTCAGACAATCACAACAATTATAAATTACTTCTTTAATCAACAATAAATTTCAAATTTAGAAGAAACCGGTAAATGAATGAAACCATGTTGAAAAAGGTTTAAAAATAATGCTTTTCAAAAATAAAGAATTTAGCAAAACATCAGCAATCCAATAACTCTACCCATAAAATACCTTGACACGAAGATTCTTGGAGTCCTGCCCTCCCCCATTCTCCAAATTGGCTCGACCCAACTGCCTTGAATCCCTATCTGAAAACACAAAATCCAAATCAGAGCTAAAAATCAATAATTTCTCCAAATGACCGAACCCGGTTAAACTACAACCCCAAAATCACAAATCAAAACCACAATTACTAAAAAAAAAGGATTTTTTTAACCCCTTTTCAGCTTCAGAGCTTAATAGCTTAATTTAACAAAAAAACATGAAACTTTCAACAAAGTCTACAGCTTTATCCTTAAATGCATTGGGAAAAAGGATCAAGAGAAGTAGAATTTGTTTACCTGGAATGGAAGAGCCGCAACCCATGGTGAGAGGAGAGAATTTCCAAGTGGGCACAGATGGGGTGGTTAGTTAATAAGGGGTGATTGATGGACAGCACTGATTTCAAAGTTGGACCTTTCTGTTTTGTTTTGTTTTGTTTTGTTTTGTTGGTTTGTTCCAACAAAAATTGGTGCTGTGCCAACCACAATCTAGGAAAGTTGAGAGTTCGCTAATGGAAGATTGAAAGTTGAAAATACGAATGATAATCTGGCGTGTCTCACAAAAAATTTGGGTCGTATCGTGCTTTCCGTGAGGACGAGGATTTCCAACTCCAGATAAAATTGTACGGCAAAGTGGAAAATTTTCCCACTAAATTATTAGTATTACTCAATTTATCCTAATCCTAATTAGTTAAAATCAGTAACTGTTTTTCTTTAAAAAAAATTCACAAACACTCCTAAACCTTATTTTATTTTAAAATAGCCATTGTAAACTTTCAATTTTAAATAAAAAATCTTTAAACTTTAGTTAATTTGTAAATAAACCACCCATATATAAGTTGAACAAATATCGTTATGACATGTAAGAGTATTTATGATTAAATTGGGTTGAATTTAACTTGGTTCAATCCCAATGTGAGATTTTGATGAAGTTGATTTTTTCTAGCACAACTCAATCCTAAACTCAAGCAAACACACTATTGTTTAAGCTTATAATGTGATACCCTTAATTTTTTTTAAGAGAAAAAAACAATAAAAATGGACAAGAGTTCCTTATTGTTACATAAGTATTAATTTTGATATGTTTTATAAGCATACTTGTGAGTATAACCCTTGCATTATTATTTATCACAAGCATACTTATGTCTCCAATTATCTTATGTAACTTAATTTTTGCATAAATTTTTTTTTATACATGATCAATAAATAATATTCACGCTTTGATAATTTTATTTAGAAGAGATAATTGTGTGTTTATCACTTTTTCTCTGCAAAAAGATGAATAAAGCCCACGCCTCTATACTTAGTAGTAGAATTAGGCAGTTTGATTTTTACAATAATATATTCAGATAACTAATATGTTATTTTCATCTTTCATTAACTATTTGAATTTTATTCTATCATTGTCTGAAGATGGATTTTCAACGTGAAACAATGGTGGGCATGAAGGAAGCAAAGATGAGTGGTTGGAAATAAAAAAATTAATTAATATCTTAAGAAGCAAAAAGTCAATGATGGATAGTTAGAGGTAAAAAACTAATTTATGTCTTAGGAAGTAAAGAGTCATGGATGAGTGATTGGACGTAAGAAATTAATCAATGCCTTAGTAATATTTGAAGCTTACAAATAGGTTGGATTATTGAAGAAAAAGTTGCATTAGACCAACTATCTTCGTAACTTTCTCTTTCAATTAAATTTTTAGGGAAATTTTGGATAAGTCAAGTTTGTAAGGTTTAGATTACTTTTACTTCATCATGTTAGTCTCCCTAAAGCATTGGTATTTGACATCTATCATTCTTGATTAGTCTCCCTAAAGGATCATCAGTCTAGATTCTATTATTCTTGATTAGATAAAAATATTTGACATCATAGTCAATATTTGAGCAAGAACTTAGACACTACACCAATAATTTTTTTCAAGGGTGAGTACTTGGATCACTCTTGGATTACTGTCCTAGTAATACCATGATTTAATTAAATTTTATTGAAATATTATAATAATGATTCTGTCATAATTTATATTTTTATATGCAAAAGATAAATTATGAATTATAAACTAATGCTTCTAAATCATTGTCATGATATATTATGTATATGATTATTATATATTTCTCTGTAGTTAATTGGGTAACTTTGGTATCTTGAATTAAATATTAGTTGTAACGTATATTTTGGAACATGTATACCTTTGTTTAATTTATATTTTTGAGCATTTATAATTATCTTTATTTATTTTGAGTATTTGCTTTTACTATGGAATATATGCGAATTGTGATGATAATATTAAAAATATATTTTAGAATATCAAAGGCACTAGAAAGAACCCTTGGTATATATCATGGTATGATAAGATTGTTATATGATTATGAGACTTATGTGTACTTGATGCCCGAGCAAAAATACTTGGAGCTGTGGAAATAATTTGTTAATGTCCGACCAGAAATATTTGGAGCTAATAATTTGAAATGTTTTATCTGTAATGAATGTTGTTCTTCTAGTAGAGCCTACAAATATTTCTATAATAAAAGTGACACTTAAAAGAAAGGATTTTTAAAAGAGGATTTTTATTTTACAAAATGAAATTGCTTGAGGAAGAATTTTATGGAAGAAAGTATTTCCAATTTGATGTTTGAATTTGTTAATAATTTATTGAATATCAAGCAAAAACATTAGAATATATTTTAATATTTAATCCTTATTATCTGTATAAAGTATATTTGTAGTATTTTTGGTTAATGGCACTTGAGTGCCCTTATATTCATTGAGTTGTAAAATTCACCTCATTATATTTTATTTTTCAAAGCTTGACCATACATTTTTTATGCTTCTAACATAGAAACTTGTTCACTTCGAAAGTGATAGAAAACCTTTTTGCATAGATGACTTGAAGATATGAATATCTGGATACATAGTCATAGAGTTGGGTCCATTTGTGTTGCATAATAATCTATATAAGTGTTGTCTGTAGTAAATAAGTATGTGTTAAAATTATTGTAACTATATTGTCATAATAAGAAGTCTCCCAACTTTGGAAAACTTTACCCAGGACACTTATATAAGTATCTTAAAGTAATTTGAGTTTTGTCATAAATGATAGAGTCTTGCATATGTTAGTGAGGCTTTGATGGGTTAAAAAGTATCTAATCCCTAGCCAAGTCATAATCCATAAAATTAGGTTGTGACATATGATTAGTTGGGTGGAGACTATACTAAGACTTGGCTGACGTGATAGTTGATCAAATTTGGACAATTATGTTATTACGCATTATACTAAAATATATTTGATATTTGATAAGTCAAATTATACAATAATAGTTTTATAATTATCATTAATAAGAGTTAGATGTAGTAGTAAGTGAATTGTACTCATAATGAAAGAATGAAAATTCAAATCTTGAAAAATGTAATTATTAGTGGGCTTTATACTCGCGATAGTTAGTCTCATGGTAATACCTATATAGGTATCCTAATTAAAGACCACAAAAATTCCATGACTATCAAGTGTAAACAAATACAAATAATTATATCATAGTTATCAATCGCACCAAATTGTGGCATAATGGCGATGGAGGCCCTCCACTTCCAGACAGTTGTCGCATCGCATTTTAGTGTGGCGGCCATATTGGCTGAGACAGAGGCCTTTATAGTAAGGAATCACGGCAACTAGCAGCTGCAATAATGAATGAGGGGTGAAAACCCTATTTTGTGTTTTCGAGTGTGAGCAATTTCTTAAATTACCTTCGCTGAAGTCCACATGGTCAAATTAGGTATTTTAAGTCTCTATTTTAGACGTTCACAATATATATATATATATATATATATATATATATATATATATATATATATATATATATATATATATATATATATATATATATATATATATATTATACTTTTTGTTCTCCTTGCATGATCTAACCTCCACTTTTGCACTATGTTTAGAGTTTTCGTCAAGTCTTTCTCAACCCAGTATAACAATCACCATTTTTGCACTAGCTAACTTCTGTTTAACACTGGCACGATAACTTCTTGCTCAGTTTTGCATTTAATTTCCTCTTGTATTTCACACAACATCTATTGTTTCTTATGGCAGCCTCCGTTTTGCAAGCTTGAGCCATTGTTTCACAAGTTCCAACCTTTGTTTCGAAGTTTCACATAGTTATTAGTTAACATCGTCTGTTTTCTTTAATTATTTAAGTCTTAGTGATGTATGTCTCTTAAGTTTTGAGTACCCACTATATTTGGTGTACAATTATTCCATTACCCTCGATGCCAATATATCATTTTTTGGGATTAGCTGCTTTATACTGCTATTTGGGATTGATTATTATGAATTAGATATATATTTAAAATGCATTTAAAAATTATGTTTAATCTATATTTGATTGTAACTTTTTTATTTGTATTAGAAGAGGAAATGCTATATAAAGCATTATAGGAAATTATTTGTTATTAATTTATGAGTTTTGTTATATTCTTCTAAAATATTTTCTTACTGCAACAACAACAACAGTCAAGTCTTTTCTCATTAAATAAAGTCAGTTACATAAATCAAATGACGTTATTGTACTTTATCATAAACTAAAATTTTAAATCTAACTAAAACATCTTCTTACTATTAAACAAAAAAGCAAATACATTCAGTATCTTGAGAACATAAAAATATTTAATATTCTCTTTAATCTATAACATGTATAATGGTGATTGTGAATTTTGGTATCCAATTTTGATTTTTACAACTTTGCCATCATTATTTATTTTAGCACAACGCATTTTCAAAATTTAAAAGAGGGATAAAGTTGTAAACTTCTCAACAGTTTTTTAGTTTTACTCCCCTACATAAATTGCCTTCAAAAAATTGATAATGAATGCTGTGCAGTTGTAAAATAGTTGTAAACTTCCTCTTATTATCATGCAATATGTAACTGAACCTCCATCTTCTCCAAAACTGAAAATGAATATGAGAAAAGAACATATAATATATAAAAAATAGTATTGCATGAATTATATAAAAAAATGTGAATTGATAGACATTAATATTATGTTTGGATGATAGGTAATGAAGAGAAGAGAAAGTGAACGATGGAAAAAGAAATAACTTTTCTTATTTAGGAGTTTTAAAATATATGAGAATCGAACAAATTGAAATCATTTATCCTAATATTCCCTCAAATGTCTAACTTTTGTTTTTTAAAATATATAAGCAACTAATAAAATTTCATTCCATTTCGTTAATTAAACTTCCAAATAAAAAAAAGTAGATATTTTCATTCTCTTTATTTTTTTAAATGTTCTTCTCACTTTTGTTTCGCTTTCATTAATAAAAAAATATTTCAATACAGGATAATATGTTTAATAATCCACTTGTTGAATTAGTTGAAGATTCATCAAGAGGATTTAGAATTTTTTTAATTTATTTTTAATAAAATTTCATTCCATTTCGTTAATTAAACTTCCAAATAAAAAAATAGTAACTATATTTCATTCTTTTTATTTTCTCCATTAACCCACACCCATTAACCAACCTTCATCACCTTCATCCTCCCTTTAACCATCTTCCACGTGAAACCTCATCAAAACCATCACAAACACCACCCATCCACCGTCCCAACCGAGACCACAACAACCAACCGTTCACCTCCATAACTAACGTTCAACCTTAATAAAAAAATATTTCAATACAGGATAATATGTTTAATAATCCACTTGTTGAATTAGTTGGAAGATTCATCAAGAGGATTTAGAATTTTTTTAATTTATTTTTATCAATTTAAAAATTGCTACTTAAAATAGCAAGTGAAAAGAGAATGTTTGGTACCAAGCTATCCTTGGTTGTGTCTTAAAGTTTCTTTTTTTTGGTCAATGTTGTGTCTTAAAGTTAAATTCTGGAAGTTAAAGGCAATTTATATATTTGGGGCTAGCCTTTTTTTTTGGGTCACAAAAAATTTTTTTGTCTTTCGGAGCTGGCCTGATTATGACCCCGAAAACACAGTGGGTCTCAAAAGGCCCGATTTTCCATCGAAATGGGTTCCAACCCGGCCCAAATGCAAGGGGGAATTTGAAAAGAACGCCAAATCCAACCCGGCCCAGAAAACAGGGTCGTATTGGTGTTTAAATAACTGAGCTCAAACGCAAGGCCTCTCACTCCTTACCACTGCCACTGCCACTGCCAGAGAAGAGAAACTAAACTAGACATGGAGATGGAAAATGGAAAGGGAACCCCCAGCACGAGCATAGATCTTATTAAGCAAGATGGGATGGTAGAGGATCTCAGCGGCCGCGTTCATCAACTTCCGTGTTGTGTCAAGCACGATGGCCCTGCCTCCATTTCCCACTATTTCAAACCCAAACCCACTGGGGTCCACCTCGAGGGTTTACCTTTACCCTTACAGTTACAGTTACAGGAAGCACATTTTAGAGGCAGATTGCTCCAAGGAACAACCCTCCATCTTCCCCATCCCTATTCTGGTCTGCTCTGCTATCTATCTCATTTTTTCACTTTTCATTCAAACCAAAATGGATTATAAATATGAATATGAATGTTTGTTACGTGCTCAACGTAAATGAAATGGCAGGTTTTGTCTTAGGAAAGAAAAAATTGCCTCACACCTCCGAAGAAAATACTCACTCTTCTTATCAGACGAATGCAACGTTTCGTGACATAACGTATTGGAACCACGACGACGTTCCTTCGCACAATGATCATTTCTTCCGTTCTTTTCATTGGCTTACTGTTGCAACTGCTGTAAGTTTTCCTGTATTATGGCCTCATTCGGGAATACAAGCTGAGAGGTTCAAATAGAGGAAAAAAGGACTATGTTTCTTTTGCATTTTGGTTCATTCTATTTTTTGAGAAATAAATGAATTGCATAATACTTGATTATCGAGAAGAAATATGGAAGTAGACATATATTAGAAAACAATTATGTGAATAAAGTTCATCAGTCACACAAGTGGGTCTCATTGTTCTCAGCATTGTCTTTCGTCATCCATTACGTCTTCTGAGTAACTGCTACTCAAAGATGAAAGTCAATCATTTTAATGTTGTGGGATTGTGCTGAAAAAATTTAGTCATCTTTCAAAATTTTTTCACCAATCTCACTTTATCAATCTAGAAATGAAGGTTTTAGAGTTAGCCTAAATCTTGTAGAGTTGTAACCTATGAAGCATAGACACTAACACGGGGAACATACCAAATTCTAAAAGTTGTAGGACACACGCCCACACACACACATATATATATATATAATTGAAAATTTAAGAAAAAAAATCATAATTATAATATCATAGCTGTGTCTGGAGCCCAAAAAAATAATTTTTAAATTGGACTTGTTAGGATGTGTGTCGTAAAAGTGTCAATGTTGGATATGTGTACAACACGTGACATAGCACGAAAATGGTGTGTCCGTGTTTTATAGGTTGTAACTTGTTCTATATGTAAATGTTGATGTGAACATAGACACGTGTTTTAGTAATAGTTCCTTCTTCTATTCGTTGTCAATTGTGCTTTTATCACTCTCATATTGCATCTAATAGTAGCATATGACAGTTAGATTGATTCAAATAATCCAAAAAGATATAAACATATGATATGAAAATTCGTGGTTTCCTGCCAAAGTTATTTAAGGTTACCTTACAAGATATTTGCTTGTGATGCAGCTGCACAAGCCCGTGACACCTGAGGATTTAGCTTCAACATCCATTGCACTCTAGAGGCTGGAATGCTGGCCACTAAATGCTGTAACCATCGTATTTTCAGCTAATTTATTGCTGTAATATTCATGCTTTTGTTGTACTTTGTCTTCAATAGTCCTTGTGTACCTTCGCTTTGAGACTTTTGTTTATGTTTTTTCTCTAAGTGAATATAACTTATGATTATATTTCAAAAACATGCTACCTCCAGTCGCTCATCTTGTCTAGCTTGCCCATAGTATCATCTGCTTGGAGATAATTTTCTTTGACCAAGTATTGCCAATTTATAGAATCTAGAATTAGATGTCAATTGTTTACCGTCTATGCTTTTTGATATTTTGTTAATGCTTTAGGAAGGCAATTGTCAAATCTTGAGTTGTATGATGGGCTACTTTCCTTTAAGAAATATGTTTTTACACCAATATTTAATTAAATTTGTGTAAGTCATGTCCAAAAAGATATTCTGCATCTTCCAAATAGTTACCATTCTTGATAAAACTCTTCAAAATGTTGTGCTGCCTTAATTATAACTTCAGTTTGGGTTGAGGAATGTGAATCTTTCTAGAACACAAAAATGGAGTATATTGTTTAACAAATAATAATTTATGCATTAATCTCTTTTTTGGCAGTTTCAATTTGTATATTCTTCATTGCAATGACTATCCACATCAGATCTGTTTGCAGATAGAATTATGACATTAAAATATATAATTTATCAATTTTAATCTCCGAGCTAATATTTCACAATAATTCTCTCTCTCTCTCTCTCTGTGTGTGTGTGTACTGTACATACATTTTCATTGGTTTACTGCAGATTGGTTTAATTGGTTTTGTGGTTTAATTGGTTTTGGCTTACTGCAGATTGTTTTGGTTTATTGCATAGCGGATTAATTGGTTTTGTGGTTTATGGGGTTAATTGTGATTGGTTTGTGGTTTAGGAACTGCTTATTGGTTTGTGGTTGTGTTATTGGAACTGCAGATTAGTTTATGGTTCTGTTATTGGTTTTTTCGTTTTGGAATTGCAGGTCTGTTCTATATTGGTTTGTGGTTCTGAAGGCTGTCTTATTGGTATATTGCTTTGTGGTTCTGCAGGTTCTTTAGTTTTGAGCATAATGGTTATTTTCATTATGCATGTTTCCTTTAGTTTTACAACATAATGTTCATTCTCATTGTGGAATGTTACACCAGAATGTTCATTTACAGTACACCAGCGCAATGCAATACCAAATCAAAATCGGCGTAGTTGGGATTAAAACTTTGATCTCATTAAGACATGAAAGGTTCATATTCTCCAATGGACTAAACCACCAGAATTACATGGGTTGAGCATAAAAAGTGCATCCAACAATATACCCAGCTTAACTAATAGCCTACCAGCAAAATTAGACCAATACAAAATATCCCTTCCCACATCCATCACGGATGCATCATCAAACTATCCCTTAGCATATCCCTGTGCCAACTAAGGCCTTTTGCTTCTACAATATCAAACAAAATATAAACCAACTTAGCACTAGCAATCCAATTAGTACATTCTCCCTTCTTCAAGTTTCCAGTTCTCTAAGCAGAATTTGCGTCTTCCTTAACAAGCCACGGGTAACTGATGATCCACAATTGTTCACTGGTGGGTCAAACCAATCATGGTAGTTGCAACCCCTAGAATGACTGAAATTTGGGCAACCAAAATATTTTCTCCCTAGGTTATTTGTTGTCCAAGAAGCTATCATTCGAGCAACATCTCCACACTCACACACCCTCACAATGCTGCCACCATTGTTGCTAGATTGAGACGAAGTCATCAATCTAGCAACACAAATGATTGGGTACGAGATTGGGTAAGGTAATTGATGCTCTGGTTTTGCTGTAGAAGCTCTAGCTTTTTAGATAGGTCGGTTTGGAAGAGAAACATTTTGGGGATGAATGAAATTAGGAATTTTAGGGTTTGAAGGCACACGTGCAGTCATGTGTTGTGATTACCGTTAGTGATGATAACGGATGGTTAACATAAGGGGCTTAATACAGAGTATAATAACTATAAAGGGTCTTGTTGGTTAGTTGAAAAGCACAGGGGGTTTTCTGCATAGGGCCTATAGGTGATGGGGGTTATGTGCATTTTAGCCTAAAAAAATACTGAACTGTAAAATAAAATAACAACACTAATAGTAAAATAAAATAAAGACAATAATATATTAGATCAATGAGTTTAATTCTCAACCTTGTAGTTGCAAACGTGGTCTTCTTTTTCTTCTTGCCTTTGTTATTTGGCTTCCTCGTACTATTCTTAAGTGAGTGATCGGGTTTCTTGAAATTGTCTCAAGTGGCTTGAGTCTCGGTTTACTTCTCTTTTGCTTCCTCCTTTTCAAATGGTTGTTTTTTCCTCATTTGTTCTTTTCTACAGAACTCTGCAAATTTCTTGATCATGAAAGCAACTTCTTCTTGCATTCAAGGCTTTGAAGTGGATGGCTCGTCATCATCATCGTGCTCTTGAATGGCAGGTTTTAGAGCAATAAACTTCTTACCTTTGTTATTTGGCTTCCTCGTACATTAGGCTTCTTAATGACATACATTAGCTATCTCAAGACTTTTCTCAAAAGCTGAGAAGTCTTTCCAAGATATTTGAAGTCCGTAATGACTACTTTGAATGTAGCAAATATGTATCTCCATGCATCTCACAGAGCATTTTTTTTTTTTTTGTGGGGGGGGGGGGGTGTGGAGCTTATGCGGTATCCGCACACCTTTTGGGTATATGGCTAATTCTCATTCGAAATACTAAGGTTCCCCTCCCCAGCCAACAAGTGCTTTCCCACGAGCTTGAACTCTTAACATTGCAGGCAGAGACCTTTCAATTGATTGCCTATCACCTGAGCTTCCCCTTGTAGGTTTCATAAAGAGGTTTCGTTGAATAAGGATGTTATTTTTTTTTGCTTCTTTTGACTTGACTTGCATGGATGCATCTTTATGGGTGATCTCAAGTGTATCGTATTTATCTTTTGCTAAATCACAAGTAGAAAGAAACAAAGTTTCAATTTTATTTTGTTTTTTTTACATCAGAATTATTTTATCTTATTCTAGTACTTATTTTACATTGTAAGCTTATATTCATATTTATTAGCTCTAAAAGCTCTCACTTTAAGAAACAATACACACATCACCAATTGAATTATTGCTCATAATTGCACCCAAAAAAAAAATGTTGCTCATACTCTTGGCCCCACACAGGCTTAAAGGAAGATCTCACCACTGGGGTGGGACTAAGGGATGTCCCATAAGGGACCTCATGGGAGGGAGGAGGGAGGAGGGAGGAGGAGAAACAGATGAGAGAGCATTGACATTGAATTTCTGCCACTCTTTGCTACGAAGCAATATTAACTATTGAGAAAAAGGCCTCATCCACTGTTGCTTAAACTTATAGTAGGGTATGAGATCACTAGAGTGAAGCATTTACCAAGAAAAGTATATTATGGATAAATATCTTCAGATTGAGTATTAGATGTAGTGCGTAAATTGCCAGATGATATTGATTTAGTTTTTTAATTATAGAAAGTGATATTAAAATTATTTTTTTATTCAAATTGTGAAATTAAGAAATTAAATTGTTGTTAACTATCTATAATTGATAGATTGAAATAAAGTCGTTTTGTATTATTGAAAAATTAAATTGATATTAATTTTTTAAAAGATTAAATTAATATGATTTTTTATTTTTAAAAAATTAAATTAATGTCATTTATTTTTAAAAATTAAATTAATGTCAATTTAATCTTTTAATGATTAAAATAATAATTTATTTTAGATTTAATCCTAGTTTGACGTGACCTTGTGATATAAAATTTATATTTTGTGATCTTCATCTTTGAAAATTTACACCCTTGTTATACTGAAATAGAAAAAAATCTAATCAATCTACGTAGGAAAATTTTATTAGGAATCCATGTGGCAAAATGAGCATAAAAGATGGTGACCCTAGTGGCCCCATTAAGCTAGAAGTTCAAAATAAAAATTCAGGCAAAACTTTTTTGGGTACCCAAGGACGGATGATTAGACTAACCAACCTCTTGGGAGACAGACCCACGTGAAAGTTGAAATGGAGTAGTTGGCGTTATCATTCATCTTTTAGCAACAGTACTAGACATCTGCTAGGCAAAGAATTGACTCATACCTCGTGTGCATCTTAGTATTTGCAAAAGTTTGATGGAGTCTCAATCTTGTCAACTTCATGGTCAAACTGTAGTAATTTGAACGAATGTTGTTAAAATTGGAATTTGGATTAGATTGGCGTGTGTAACACTTCTGGTTAAACCGATTAAATTATGTATCAAAAAAGAAAAACCGATTAAATTAACGATATCATTCATATATTTCTTTTTAAACTCCTTTCGTTTACAAATTCTTCTTTTGGAAAAAGAAAAGAAGAGAGGCATAGGGGAGTGAGTTCTCTTTTTATTTTTTCTTTTTTTCCAAAAACAAAATGTAATAGAGAGGTGTATTTAAATTAGGCATATGAATAATATTATTGTCGAATTAATTGATGGAATTAAATAACGTCATATTAAACAATAATGTGAAATATGAAAGCAATATTGAGTTTTTTTTTCAAAATTAGAGGCTGATTAGTTAAAGTTTTCAACTGTTCATTCAATTTTAATCAATTTAAAATAGTCTGATTATGAACTTAATTATAGAACTGAGCCATAACTGACAAGGTGACTAATTCGTGACTGGATCATCCGGTCCGATTTGATCCAGACAACATTGATTTGAATTCACAATCAGGCATTAGAAATAAAGATGGAGGAATTACTTGAGCATGTAGATTCCATGTTTCTTTTCTGATTAAAGTCTTGACATTTTACGTAATAAGATTGACTGTGATTGATTGTAATGTGAGTGTGAAATATCATTCAATTATGCGTTATGTATTACTAAAAATTAATTATAATAACAAAATTAAAAATGTTAAACTCTTTAATAATCTAATAACATATTATTATTAAATAATAGTATAAAACAAATTTAAAAAAATTGATAACATTTTTACACTTACAGCAGATTAAAATTAAAATTTATATTTAAAATGTAGGGTTATACGCAATTAACTTGCTTTTAAATGCCTTTTACGAAGGTATCAAAGTGTGAGAGTATAACTAAAGTTTGAGTATTTCATAGGAGATTAATTTCGAGATTTCGTGAAGACATTTTTCTTCTGAATACACAGGGGGAAGCCCAAGTGAAATCTCTTGAAAATATGAACAATATTAAGTCTCTTGTATTGCTCAATTGAACTATCCCTCAAAAAAGGAAAAAAAAAACACTAATAATAGATGTCAAGCCATATTTTATATTATAGTAAAATATTTAAAATTTTAAATTATTTTTTATTTTGAAAAAAATTAATTTTAACATAAATTGCACAAGATTTATAACTAAGTCAAGGGCTGTATTAGTGCCTTATATTCTTATAAATTCAGTCTACTAAAAAAATGTTATTTAGTGATGGAACTTTTTGATGACTATATGGCATAAAATCCATCATTAAAGTTTTAACGACGGAAACTGTGACAGATCGCAAAAAATGGTGTTAAAAATGTAAGATTTCCTTGCTAAATTTGAATTTCGTCATAAATCCATCGCTAAAATCAAAACTTTGTCGTTCAATTTGAAATTGCTTCGCAAAATCTGTGATCTTTTTTTTTTTTGTACAATAAAATCTGTGATCTTTACAGCAAATGGAAAATTTTCATTCTTAAATTCCGCGTGGACCGTGTCTTTTGAAAAAATTTGTACTAGTAATCTTATTAGACAACTACCATTAATTATTAACTCGGCATATCCATTTTAATGATTACTTAAGTCTAAATATGTTCAAAGATTGTCCAAGATTTGAAGGTTTATATATTCTCTTTCTCACCATGTTCATCCTAAAGTATATTGATCTACACCTAAACAGCTGCGAGCAAGCTGTTTGGCATTGATTTGGATTTTGTTTTTTGTATAGGCTGTCCTCGATTCATCTTTCTTATTGCTATTTTGCTGGATATGCATTTACATTAATGGTTCAATGAACCAATGTGTAATAAATCAATATTGAGTGGCTTTTGCTTTATTCGGGAACTATCATGTTACCTAACACTTGGACTGTTTCATTGGATCAAGCATTTTCAATACCTTTATGGCATATTGATTAAAAATCCCATAATTAATAATCGGAAGATTATGTTTAAGAGATACTTTTTTCATAATAAAAAAAAGAAGATAATTGTTATTGAGTCAACTTTTGCATCAATTGAGATTATGTTGCAGAGATATTTTTTTTTTCCGATGAAAAAAAGATAATTCTTTTAAAGATATTATTGAATTAGCTTTTTCGTCAATTGAGATTAAACCATTTTAAAATGATCTTAAGAATGCATGAATCTTCTACATTAGCTTAGTACATTTAAGAAAATTAACCATGCTAGATGTTGGCTCAAAGTTTAAGTCGGAATAATTAAGATATATAGTAAGAATATCTCCTTAACCATTAAACTAATCCTATTATGTTGTTTAAAAGAGGTTATAGGTGTAAGAAAATGTTTTACACTTTTTCCTTTTTTTTTTTCATTCATATACTAACAATATGACCATCACGTGTTTAAAGTAAAAGAAAATAATGACTTATATAATTGAAGTAGCACACGTTCAATAATATAATCAAGCTATCTTATGTAACTCAAAATCTCTCCTATGTTTAACTTGCAATAAGCACTTGTGATTAGAGGCATTAATGAGTTTAAGTTTGGTTTGTGAAAGAAAGATATTACTTAAGTTTAAGTCATTAATTTAAATGAGTTAAATTTAAAATTTAAATTTGATTTGTTTAAAAATATAAAATTTGTGTTTGGCCTATTTAGTTCGTTTATATCTTGATTATCATTTTTTTCTTTTATAAAATTTCTCTTTAAAATATTTAAATTTATTAATTTATTATTTAACAAGCATATTTATGTTAGAAGATGGAGTAAAAAACTAAAAATAAAAATAAAAGTTTTTTATTCATAATCTATTGCATAAAAAATTCATAACTTTCTTATTAAAACTTTTAGTTAGTAATAACAAGAAATAAATTATTATTTATATTTTTTATTATCTAAAATTACAATTTTTTTGTGATTGAATTTATATATATATATATATATATAAAACTACATACATTTATGTTATCGAACATAAATTTAAACTTAATTTTATTTATTTAATTAAATAAATAAATTTTATCAAATATTTAATAAATTCAATTTAAATAATTAATGAATAGTTTAATTCATTTACACCATTAATTATAATAATATCAAGTGGCTTATTCACTTTACATATTTTCTTGTTGACCATATGATTCACATGGGACCACTCTAAATTATTTTGGGTGAAGGGTTGGAATATAATGTCAAAATTTATTTCAACCACTAAAGAGATAAGGTAATGAAGATTAACCTTTCTGTCATTTGATTGGAGTGAATGATGGAGAGTGAAGGAAAGAAAAATGAGTGTATAAATCAGCTTCACTTTCAGTTCAGCGGTTTTAGTTTTAGTTTTTTTCTCTAAATAAAAATACTAGACAGATTTCATTTTTCTTTTTTGGGGATAAAAAACTAGACAGATTTTTTTTGGTGCATTGGACTTTTTTTTTTTCTTGACAATACATTGGACATATTTCTATATCACAAATCTTGTTGTGATTTGAGTATCAGATATTGATCAATCAACGAATGAATTAACTCGAACTTTCGGCTATTTCTATGATGCATCCATGAATCTTTTATCGTATCCATTGATTTACATATAAAAACACATCAATGACTGTAATTAAAGATAGAAAACCTTGATAATCGGTCAAATCAGCAGACTCCAGTAGTGTTCAATCACCATGAACCACCCTGCAACCAAACCCCAACAGACCACACCCGCCATACCCTTCAAATTAGAAAACAAAATCTGGAACCACCATCTCCTTCCTCACACGCAACTGCCATCTCTGCCGCCCAAATGACAGCCCAGCGCCACCGCACGTGGCCATCGCTTCTGGCCAGCCACCGTCGTGTGCCGTCAACCACCACCACTGCGTCTCTGTCGTCCTCTGCCCAGTCTTGCCTCCATTCGCACCCCAGCTGCAACCGAACCACCATGGCCGACATCTCACAACCACCATCGACCCACACCAGACGCACGCCATCAGCAATAGGAGTTCGTGGTTCGGTTTGGATCGGTTCCAAGAAAAAAATAAACTGACTCAAATAATATTATGTAGATTAATTTAGATTGGATGGAATTGATTATATAATAAAAATTAAATTTATTTAAGTTGATTTAGATTGAATCGATTTAATTAATTTTTAATTAAGATTTCTTTAAGTTTAAAATTTTATAAATTAAAAATAATTTAGTTTATTAAAAAAAAAAAAAAATAAAAAAAATATTATTTTATATGTTTAAAATAATATTTAATTAGGTAAAATAAAATAAAAATTTAAAAATTAGAAATATTATAAATAAAAATATAAATTCAATAATAAATAAATATATTATATAATATTAATTAATTTAAAATAAATTAGATTGATTTTAAAAAATAAAATTAAAAATCAATTAAATTTAATTAATTTTAAAAAAATCAAATTAAAAATATCTAAATTTATTCAATTTTAATTAAATTTTAATTTTTTTTATATTTTAATTTAGTTTGGATTTGAACACTGTTATCACCGGTCACCACCCCTCTCAACACCAACATTCCATACTTCTCACCTATCAACAATGATATTTTTATATCAAACAGTATATATATTCTTTTTCACACTTTATCTAATACCATTCATTATATATATATATTTTTGTTATTTTTTCTTACTCAATCACATCCTTTTAAAAAGATGTGAACAATCTTACATTCCTAAAAAAGGGTGTAAGACAAATATTTTCCCTCACCTACTAAGCTGCAACCATCCAACCACATGGAGCCGCTATCGCCCAACCCACACAAGCTGTCACACCTTGTCCTCGCAAGTCGGCAGTAGCATCACCGTGCCATCCACCATGAGCAACCATCTGCTTCCACCATTGCATTTGTGCGGTCTTTCTCATAAGCATGTTTTTTTTTTATATAAAAAAGAATCGGCCAAAAAAAATTTAAAGCCAAAAAAATAAATTTATTACTACAAGTAAAATTAATAAGTAAAATTGATAGAATTCGTACTAACTTTCCAAATCCAATGAATAATGTAATGTGAGTTCCTCTACATTTTTTTATTTTTATTTTGTTGTCATAGGTAGTAAGGGGAGCTGGTTTTTGCCTGGTGGGATTTTTGGGAATCGAACTTTGAACCTCCACATTCATTGAGGGAGGGATAGGGATGGAAATAGGCAGAATCGGCCCAAGGGCAAATGTGGCTTTCACTTGCACTGTTTAGGCTGGTCTAACCACTTGTTTAGAAAACGAGTTAGGCTCAAGCCTTTTTAAAAGCCTATTTCATTTAGTAGTAATATGGTCTGACCTCTCAAAAAGTCATAGCTTATTAAGTAGATCTATGAGATCATTTATATTTATTTATAAAATTACATTTTATTTTTTTTTTTCAATGGCCTTTTAAGATCTGTTTAGTTTTTTAAAGGCTTAGGCCTATTTGAGGCTATTATATATGAAGGCGATTGGCTTGTTAACTATCTATTTAGAAGCCTTAATATAAACCGATTTCTAAACAGAAAAAATTAAATTAGATTCAGTCGGACTTAAATTTAAATAGGCCAGCTAGACCTAAAAAAGGCATTTGACATAATGTAGTCGGGCTCAGCGGATATTTGTAACACAGTTTAACTTTTAGGGTAAAATTGACCTAGTCGCTTTATTTCCATCCCTAAGGAGGGAACAAGACATGAGCTATCAGCTCATGCGCTCCTCTGCATTTCATATCTATAACATGAGTGTGTCAATTTGTAGTGATATGATCAATTAAACTTTAAGTATTGTGGCTTATGCATTGTGTTCTATGCAAATTTTAGGGCAAACTAGCATTATAAGCGTGGGATTGCACGGACTACTCTTTACTTAAATTATTTTAATAAAAATTTATTTATCTAAAAATAAATACTAATATAATGTAACACACTAGCTCTGATACCAACAAATGTAACAACATAGCTAGGGCATCACATTTCTGACTTCCGACTCATAATCTGAAAATAAGTTCGCACAAAGTTTGAGTTATAAAAGATGAGTTTCAAAATTTCTTCTTTACTGAAACGTAAATTTACTGAAAATATTAGATAATATTGAAAATCATATTTCAACTATTCATTATGTAATATTGACACCAATTAATATCACAATTTAAAGAGAAATATAAAATTAACAGACTTATTTTTTTTTCTTTTTGACAATAGCAAACCCCATGACGGGTCCTACTTAATAGCATGGTACAACACTAACAAGAAACTTTAACATACTTATTCCTTTTTCTGTCCATCTTGATGCATCAGACATCTGTTTCTTTGTCAACACTGCACACCTTCGAGTCCTGAATGTCCACTTCTTATTGTTATCACCAATCTCAGAGTATCCATCGCACGTTATGTCTAAGACAACTCGATCCTTCTATTATTTGATTTTAACAGTACAGACACAACAAAATAATATAACAAAGAGGTGAGATCACCTATACCAATACTAACATGGCAGCATAGAGATAACACAAATAGCTATATCATACAGATAGATCATACCATAATCATGCTATCAGCATTAATTAACTATCATCATCTAATTATTTATCAGTTCAATTATCATCCAAGTACTCAAAATAATTGTCATAACCAATAACCAATATTTTCCAATTAATATATCACACAGATATAAATACTCAGATTTATGCATATGTACAAAGACTCATTTTATCAAAAACGACTCTATGGAGGTTTTCACAATTTCGAGAAGAATGCTTATACGCAATTAATTGTCGGCTTAACCCAAAGACAATCTCCCGGTCGTTGAAAAGAATCGTGTTCTTGTCGGGTATCGTCAATGCGTTACAACGGATCGCATCACCAAGTGGCACAGTGTACTCGCCACCGTCTGTCGGTCGACCGCCGCTACCGACGCTCCAAGATCCATCATAGACCTCACTATCAATTCTCATTCCCTCTTCAACCACAAGGGTCATAATAGTTATTAGCTATCTTTTATACAATGCACTAATTTATCGGTTGAAGTCCAACCTCAACGGCCAAATCTTTTCAATTTCATTTGTACAATGCTTTAAAGTCCAACCCCAACTAAAATCTTTTCAATGCATGTATAATGCACCAAATCCAAATACTGGACATCTCTTTCCAATGTATATAAAATGCACCAAATACCAATCATAGGCAAAACACGCCACTTCTCATACAAGGTGTCCATACATAGTTAAATAGTAATTATAAATCAGTATTTTCAACACAAAATCATGTTATCATGTTTTCATAGTTATAAAACACTTTCGCCATATTTTCACAAGATTAGCAACATTTTCATTATGTTTTCACAATTCTAAAATGTTTCATTTCGTTTTAAATATCGTAACATTATTTCTTTTTTTTTGTACATATATTTTCACAATACCGTAAAAATATTCTATTACTTTTAAATCACATAGTGATTTTTCAACAAGACATCAAATTTTTTAAACTCACGTAAAATATTTAAACGTAATTCAAATCACGTAAAATATTTTAACATATTTTAAATCGCATAGAATATTTTACTATATTCTAAATCATTTTTAAGATAATGTAAATCATTTTTCACCACAATTTATTACGAAAAATATTTCTTAACCTTCAAAAATTTCATTTCATCCTTTCTCAAAATATTATGACTTTGTACTTCATTTTTCACATTTTCTTACTCAAGAAAATCTTTTTTCACGTTTCTTTATTCAAGAAATTCTTTTTTAAATATAATCCACAAAATTACTTTTTCATTTATATAAATCAATGTTTCAAATCTTAAAATTTTCAAACGTACTTCAAAACTTGAAAATAAGTTATACTTGAGTAAATTCTCAAAATACCATTATATTCTCTATTTTTTCCCAAATCATTTCCAAATTAACCTACTTCAAAATAAATTAAAGTTTGAAAATATTTTCGTTTACAAAACTTAATTTTTCAAGTGAGTAAAATACTCTGATTCCCTTTTTAAATTTCTTGTATTAAATCAATTATATTTTCACTTGAAAAATTACTTTGTTTCATCTAAATCTAGACATTACCATTTGAAAAATTATCAAAACATTTTTCCTTTTAAATTGATATGGTTTTACACAAACAAAACCATTAAAATTTTATTTTCAAAACCAAAGTACCGATTGGTCATATAACAAACCCATTTGTTCAAATTCATTTTCACTTTCTTTGCAAATCCTTTTTCATTCTTAGTCAAAAATCTTTTCCTTAATATATATTTTCTCAAAATCACTTTTTATTGATCTAGTCCTACAAAATCATATTGAGTTGTTTAAATTATTGTTTCTTAACTTTAAATTTCCTAACGTTTTCCAAAACCCAAATAAATTATTCGTGAGTAAATTTAAGTTACAAATATTTTCTTTTATATTTCTAAATCACTTCTAAAAATTGATTCTTTTTAAATTAATTTGAAGTTCAATACTTTCAATCTTCTTTTTCTTTTATTTATGAAAATTCCACTTCACTTAATTTATAACACTTAATTCCCTTTTCAAAAATCCTTATTTGAAAATTCTTGTATTTCATAGCATCAAAATATTTTTCTAAATTATCAAAACCTTATAGATGGTCATTGGAACCATGAAATATTTTTCTTCTAACTTAAATAAATTCCATTCTTGTTTCTACACAAAATAAATCAATAAAATTTCATTCTAAAATTTGTGTTCATGTTTTCTTAAAAAAAAAATAAACCTTTAGTTCATTTTTCATATTCTTCAAATCAATCCAATTTTATTCTTCCATAAACATATTAATTTGTAAACACCTATTTTGAGGTGTCTTGGCCGAAATTCTCATTATTCTAGGGATCAAAATTTAATTTCTTTGTTCTTAAAAAATTTCAACATTGACCCTCATCAAGGGCATCAAAACCGTAGTTCTTCCTTGGCCATTGGAATTAAGATCAATTTTCTTTCCATCCACACATCATGACATACATATATATATTTCATCATAAATATCACAAACATGCCATATACTCATCATGCATATTATAAGTATACTATCAAAGTCATAAAATCATGCAAAACATATTAAGCATAGACAAAATAATCAAGGCACAAGAAAATAAAGCAAGGCTTATAAACATACAATTAATTATTACATGACCATGAATTAGAATTCTCACATGAATTCACAATTCATCAAATATAAGACCATCTCCCACCACCATAATTGATTGGTGAGATGGATCTCCCTCTTACCTCTTGAAGATCCTCAAAGCTTCTTGATTTTGCTTCTCTTTCCAAGTCCTTCAACACCAAGGACTTCTCAAATTCAAAACAAAATACATAGAAATTAGTATACTAAGCTTGATTAAGAGGAACCATGGATCAAACATGGTTTAGATCATGAAAAAGAGATAAGAATTGAAGTCTTCTTACACTTCACCTTAAAAACTCAATAACTTGGCTCTTGAAGAAAGTCCATGAAGATGAATGATTTTGAGAAAGTCTCCAACATGAAAATTGCTTAGAATATCATGTAGATTCAAGATCTATGATTGGATGAAATTAAAAGAGATTGGATGGTGGTTTTGAGTGTCTTGACCGAATGGTTTCTCTTGAAGCACAAAGATGAAATTTTTGATTTTTGATAGAAACTTGAAGCTTGGATTTGAAGCTCAAGATGAATGATTTTGGAAAAACTCATAACTAGAGATGTTCTTAGAATGATGTTTAGGTTTAGGAAATGATGTGAGTAAAAATTATAGGTGAGTAATGGTGCTTGTGGGTTGCTTGACCGAATCATAAGGTGAGAAAATGAAGGAAAATGGTTGTTTTGTGTTCTTGGAACTTTGAGAGAATTTGAGAGAATTTGATGAAGGCTTTCTGGTGAAATAGAAAAATGAATATGGAGAGTGTAACCAAAGGTGCTGCTGCCGTGGGAGTGAAAGAATGGAGAGATATGAATTCATTTGGCATAATTGAAGGCTATCACATGATACTAAAGTCTTCCACTTTGTCATCTTTTTCTTTGGCCTAAAAATTTATCTGCATGTCTCAACATAATCTCCTCCTTCCTAACACTCCAAAATCGTCTCCCTTCATCATGCACTCCAAAGTTGTCATAATTACTTGCTAATTGATTAGTTAATTCATTAGATTAAGTTTTCTAATCAATCTTAACTAATTTTCTAATTACATAACTAATTAATTAGACATATTATTTCATATATTATAATCTCTAATTAAAATTAGGATATCTAATTAAGAATTAGATTATAACAATTTAAAATTTAATTTAGTTTACTTGGCTTTGTTAATTAGGCCATTATTTGAAGTATTTCTAACTATTGATTAATTCAATGGTTAGGATTTAGGTAGACTTTTGATTTTTAGAAGACTAAATCTAAGCCATTGGATCCTTCTCCTTTAAATTCTAACTATTAGATGTGTCTCCAAAATAAAGGGTCAAGATTGCTCCTTCAAACTTTAAATCTAAGAGTTATAATTAGTCATAACCTTTTTAGAAGACCAAATCTCCACCATTGATTAATTCTTCATCCAATGGTCATAAATGGTCCTTGTTAATTTACAAGACCAAATCTCCACCCTTGATCAATTCTAAATCCAATGGTTGTAAATGGTCACTTTATATAATTAATTTTACACAATGAATTAAATTTACGGTTGATATTGAAACTTGCCTAATTAAGTTTATTCTCACACTATTGATTAAATCAATAATAATTATCTTATGTTTTTTTATTAAATTTATTTCTTAACCGTTAATTGAATCAATAGTGGATATCCAAACCACCAATGTTGACTTAAGCAATATAATTTCTATTTTTATCTACTAAAAATCCCACGAAAAATATATTTAAAAGTATTTTTATCTTCCGATAAATAAATACAATGATAAAACAAATTTTCTAAAATGTTTTAAGATTCGAGTTTAGTAAGATCCTGCTCGTCTAAACAAGATACAAATTTTTCTATGCGTAGAAATTTTTTTCACTTTGCGGGACCCACTGGGTCCACAAACACCTCATGGGGCTCACACACAGAAAAAAAAATTCAAAATCACACATAAAATCACAAAAAATTAGAAAATGTATGAAAATCAAGTCAGATTGTTAAAAATAATTAACAAACCAAGAAAAATAAATACAGAAGATTTTCTCCTACTTTATTATTTTCCCGACATGAGTAAATCACTCAAAACGATCAAATACAACATGTGAATTTGAATAAACAAAATAATTTTACAAAGATCCTAAATTACTAAATAGTAAAATTGAAGATTTCAAAATTATTTTTATAGGATAGGAAATTTTGAGGTGTTACATATAACATGTTGGTTCATTAAATAAGTTAACAATTAGAAGAATAAAGTAATTAAAAGGTTGTACACTAACAATTACAGAAAGACAATAGCATAAAAATAAGGATTTAATTTACATGTTGTAAAAAAATTTAACACTTTTAACTAATTATATATTATTGCATTATTAAAAATATTTGACTTTCACAATAATTACTTCAAAAGTCATGCATGTGATAATATATAATTGGTTAATAGCATAAACAATTCTACATTAGTAATACATCAAAAGTAAACTCGAATAAACATATCAAATATACAATCAATATTTCAATTTTCTTTTAGGGATTTTTAAAATTTTATATTAAATTATTAAAAATTTGTCGGTACTAATGGGTACCTACCTCTCTCGTAGAGATTATAAATGAGTACCTACAATGCGGATGAAGGAAGCACTACCTGTCCACACCTCGTTGACATTCCCAACTTCGAACATGTAAATTATGTAGATAGAAAATAAAAAAAGAATAAGATTAACAACGTAGCCAATAAATTTTTTTTATTGATTGAGTTTTAAAAAAAAATGTCTTCGTTGAATAGAATTTGATTTTAGCAGATTCAGTAAATGTTAAAATTTATTTTATTGTTATGTTTTCTTTTGGTAAATTTTAAATTTTTTTATTGATTGTTAAATACTTCCGACTACCCATGAGTACTTGAGATAAGGACTGAGGAAGTACTACTTGCCCTTGCTCCTTTGATTTTCTTATATGAAAACATGTAAATAATGTAGATAAAAAAATAAAAATAATAATAAGATTATCAATGTAACCAATAAAATTTTTTATTTATTGAGTTTTCATCAAAATAAACTATCTTTAACAGATAGAATTTGACTTTAACAAATTCGATGGATGTTGAAATTTTTTTTTGGTGATTTATAATATTTTATGGTTATTTGTGGATACCCATGACTACCTGCCTTGTGATTGGAATTGGAAAAGTAACACTCGTTCCCACTCTCTTGACATTTCTAAATGAGAATATGTAAAAAGTTTTTGTAAAAAAAAATAAAAGAGCGGAGCTTTAGATGGGAAATTTTTTTCCCATTGGATGACATGTGGCATGGGGTCGGATTCCTTTATTATAGGTTAAATTACTCTTTTGGTCTCTACAGTTTCATTGAATTTTCAAATATATCTCTACAATTTAAAGATTTTACTGGAGTCCGTATACTTTTAACAAAAAAATTAAAGAGCAAGCAACACATTTTTTATTATATTTTTTTAATATATTTTTTTATTAGATCACATTATACATTAAAATATAAATATAAATTTAATTATATATTAATTAAAATTAAATATATATTTTAATGTATGACATAATTTAATAAAAATAATATATTAAAAAATATAATAAAAAATATATTCTTAACATTTTTCAAAATTAAATAAGTTTCTACGAGTTAATGACTATTAGACTCTATTAATAAATGTTTTGCAAGTCATTTTATGTTACTCTTATAGGTTTAAGGAATTTAATTAAAAAATTTATAATTAGTAGAGATCTAATTTAAAACTTATTTAAAAATATAGAGATCTATTTAAATTTTTAAAAAATATAAAAACCTAATTAAAAATTTTTAAATTATAAAAATTTATTTAAAATTTAATAAAATTATAGAGATTAAAAGAATAATTTCATATATTATAATAGATAATAGAAGATGTAATAGATTATGAGAGATGATATTGCTGGAGTTCCAACTCCAGAAGAGTAGCTTTTAGTTTTGCCATGAAAAGGAAAAAAATATTAGAATCGTTGAATTGATGGTATATGAAGTGACGTAAGTTTATCTTTTTCAAGTAGTAAAACTTGCACGAAGAGTTGAGAATCGTTAGATGCGAAAAAGTCAAATGGTTGGAAATGGGTAAAAAATAGGAAGAGTATAAACCATTGGATTAGAATCAGAAACAAATCAATGGTCAGAAATAGAAGGCATTTGGGCGGGAAAAAAATTTATGAGAAAGAGAGAGACACGTGTAAAGGAAGAGGGGATCCTTTTCTAGAATAGTAACAGATAATATATAAGTGGCGTTAGTCATTTAACTTTTATACGTTTAATTTTTTTTAATTTATTTATAAATTTATTTTGTATCTTATAAAAATATTATAATTATATATAATAATTTGATATCTCTCACACATTAATATATAATAAAAATATGATATACGTATAAAAATTAGATACAAAACAATTTTCATAATCAATCTCGTTATTCGTTTAACTAAAATACGTTCAACTTGTCTAACTCACTCATAAAATCATTTTGTATGTCACAAGAATGCTACAGTTGCATGCGAAATAATTTGACATTTTAAACTAATTAGACATACGGTGTAAAAATGATAGAAGTATTTAGTTATACACGAAATATTTTTCTATTTATTGTGTGGGTCTTGACTTTGGTACAATATTTTTTTAAAAGTTATAAACAACAATTATTTTTGTAAACAACCATAGCCACGCATTTTTAAATTATGCTTTAGTTGGCGACGTGGCTTGTTAAAAAAGAGTGAGGAATCGGTTGAATTGGAGAGAGAAAATTGATTTGGGGAAGAGAGAGAAAAGTCTCATGATGTTAGATATACTCTAAAGGAAAAAGATCATCATACACTTCTTTTAGAGGTGTAGGCACTATTGACACCCTTTTTAAGGGTGTCAGATTTAGTGAGAGAAAATGATAAAAAAAATAAATATGATGAATGGTATTAGGATAAATGTGAAAAGAGATTTATACACTGTTAATGGTAAGAATATTAGAATTGTACTTTAAATTGTTTATTGACACTTCTCACTAAATAATTAAAATTATATAAGAAAACATAAATTATAATTAATCAATAATAAGTAATTAATAGTATCAATAACACTACCTAATTATTAGAAATTTTTTAAGTTTGCTAAAACTAAAAGAAAAAAAACAAAGGTGACGGGAGATTTGGGAATTTTGTGCTATTGATTTCCATATCTATTCAGGGGAACACTTTGATATTATCTACATAAAGAATTTCGTGAGTGAGACTGCCTGAGAAAGAAAGAAGGAGTGATACTACTTTTTTACATGTATTTAGTGTTTATTCAACATAAGAAGGAGTGAAACTGTTTTGGAGCTGTGTGCAATAGAAGAAGGTGAAGGCCATATTGCTTGAGTGCTTGGGACTTTTTCAGGTACTACTATAGTTTAAGGAATGTTGATGGAGCATGGTTTTTTGGTTCTCAAGCGATGGAAGCAAGATTATATAAGTGGACCAAAATAAAATGCAGTAGACTACATTTACATAGTTAAGGATGAATTGAAAAAAAAATAAAATGTAGTCTACTACAAAAGCATGTTGTGTATTAGTTGATTGAGTAATGCTTGGATGATTTTCGTAATTTATTAACATGTATAATTGAAGTAACATGTAGTAGTGGAGTATTAGTGATTAAAATTTTGGTAAGGAATGTTTTTGAATTTAGATACTATTTTGATGTTAGTAGTCTACTACATTGCAGGTGTGTTGAGATGACATTTGATAGCAACAAAGGGAAGAACATTGACCTAAACTGCACAGAAGAATACGATTCTGATCACGGGGAGTGTGAATTATTTGACGAGCAAGGAAGTATTGACTTAAAGTGTACAGAAGAATATGGTTTTGATAAGTTGTCGGTGGCAGGATGTGATTCTGATTATGAATTTGGAGTTTATGATAATAGGGAGGAGGATGGGAACATCCAAGAAGAGGAAGAAGAAAATAGTGATTTTAAAGTAGAACAAAGTCTTGAAAGGGAGGAAGAGAAGGTAGATGCTAAGAATGTTTTTAAGGAATCATACAGATCTCTTAATGAAAAAGATGTATTGAGGCTAAAGTTTGACAAATTTAGGGAGACAGAGCAGTGATATTTGAAATATGGCAGAGCCATGGGGTTTGGTATCAAGAAGGATCGTGTTGGTCATACAAATAATAGTGTTGCAACTAATCAGAAATGGGTGCGTCGGTGTGGTGGTGTTCAGGCGCCTAAATATGACAACCTCGAGAGAAGACAAAGGGAACCCAAACGTGATTTCCATAACAAATGTCCTACTTTTCTCACAGTTCATATTGGAAAGGGTGAAGAGAAGTATTTTGTGTCAGGTGTTGAGTTAAGGCACAAACACCAACTTGTCCTTTCGAAATATGTGCATTTTATTCAAACATTTAGGAAGTTGTTCGAAATTGACAAGGCCCAACTGAAGATGATGCGAGATGCAGGGATAAGGACTAACCACATGATGAATTTTATGGTGGAGCAGAACGGTGGGTTTGAATATGTAAAGTTTAGCAAGGTTGACTTGTACAACCATCTTAGGAGGGAGAGGTTGGAGAAGATTAATGCAAGTGATGTAGAGGCAGCATTGGTATACTTGGATGCCAAGAAGTGTTCTAACCCAATGTTATTTGTGTCATTCACTAAGGATGACATAGGTCAATTGGAAAACTTGTTTTGGGCAGATAATTGTTCAAGGTTGGATTATTAGTGCTTTAAGGATGTGTTAGTCTTTGACTCGACCTACAAAACTAATGCATATAACAAACAATTGGTGATCTTAGCTTATGTAAACCACCACTATGAGATGGTGATATTTGGATGTGCCTTGTTAGTGGACAGAAGCGTAGGGACATATAGATGGCTGTTTAGGCAATTCTTGGTTGCAATGATGAACAAGATACATGTGTCGGTGGTCACAAATGGTGACAAGTCAATGAGGAGAGCTATAAAGGAGGTGCACCCTGATGCGTACCATCGATTATGCTACTTGCACTTGCAACATAATGTACAAGTCAAGTCTAGTCAGTCGGAGCTCACAAGGGTGTTTGCCCACCTAATGCTTAATGTTGTTGACAAGGAGAAATTTAAAAAAGCATGGGATAACTTGATCAGTAAATGAAAATCAAATGACAGGGAATGGATTGAGGAATTGGGTAAAAAGCAGGAATTATGGAGTCTAGCCTACCTTAAGGGTAAGTTCTTTGCAAGTGTTCAAACCACCTCTAGGTGTGAGGCCATAAACTCCTTTTTCGAGGGCTTCTTACAAAGCAAGCATAACTTGGTTTAATTTATTCATCATTTTGATCGTGCATTAAGGCGCATGAGGAATAGAGAGGAGGAATAGAAAGGTGGAGCAGGACTATCGAAGTAAGTACACTGCCCTAGCGCTGAGTTAAAAGTTAGTTACCTTGGAGAGACATGGAATTCCATGTTTAAGAAATTCAAGGAGTAGCTTAAGATGATGGCCTTGTTGAACTTTGTTTCTGCAGAACACGAAAATGATGAACTGGTCTTTCATTTATCGCAGTATCCATTCCCTGAAAAGAGGTGGGAAGTAAGGTTTGAGCCAAGTTTGGAGGTGGTACAATGCTTGTGCAAATACTTAGAAAGCTTTGGACTTCCTTGCACACAATGCTGGGTGTGATAAGGCACCTGAACATGAGAAAAATTCCCTCATCTTGAATTAATGTTCGGTGGACAAAAGAAGCCAAAAGTAATCCATTTCCTGACTTTCATCTGTTGAGCAAAGCCAATGGCAAGGACATTGCAATGATAAGGTGAGTCGTTCTATCACAACTTTGTAATAGAATGATGTATTTTGTAGTCCAATCTAGGGATACCTTTGAGAAAGCCAGAGAGGACATTGTGAAGATGACTTATCAGTTTGAAAAGTTATGCATAGCAAGGCAGGGGCGTAGTTGGACTTCCAGGGGTAATGAGCCAGTGTTGAACCCAAATCGAGTTAAAACCAAAGGATCTAGTCCAAGTAGGCATACCTAAAAACCAAATACTTATAAATGTTCTTGTTATGGCCAATCTGGTCACACCAAACTGAGTTACCCCTTGGCTGTGAGGATAGCAAGTGTAACACCCCTTGATTTAATGACCACGGCACAATCGTCATTATGTTACAGTCGCTAAATTTTAGCGTGTTACGATTATCAAATAACATTTATTCAAATTAAACATTTGTGTATATACAGGAAATATGAGCCATAAATGAATAGTTATATATATACAGCCAGTTGAAAATATGAATTATAAGATGTACTCAATTTACAGTATTTAAGACTGGATAATCGCCTTAAAACATACATATACCCAAAATACACTTTATACAGGTAATGCAAAATAAAATATAAACTACCCACAACATATCCACGACTAAGGAGTTAGGCACTCCATCGGATCCTGAATGCGTAAGGCAACTCCGGGCATACCGGTGTAGTGAGAAATACAGGATGAGGTCTTCAAATCGCAGTCCTCTTCACGGTCAAGGTCATGTCCCCAATATATCGCATACACTTGTCGGTCCAGTCGACTTGCCAAGCCTTGGCACCTTCGGTGAACTCAATTATGACGAAACCAATAGGGTCCCTTCAAGGTGTCCTTACCGAACGTAGAAAATCAAACCAAGTGAAGTCTAGGAGATTCGACCTCACCCCCTTTTCAGACTTAAACCAAAAACCACACAGAATAGCAACAAATGCAGAAAAGAGGTAAGACATTCTACATCATTACCTATTAAGGCAGTAAAGAAATGAAACGGCGCATGACGCCCATATAACATTTCAACAATAATAAACAGTATTAAAGCAGATAGTGAACAACTTGGCAATTACAAGCAGATACAAAAGTAATAAGACAACAGTTTAACCTTTCATATGAATAAGCAAATATCAAATGATATGGTGACTCACTATACACATGCATATAATACCAAAAATCCTACTCCATGGAGCTAGACACAAAACAGTCAGAGAGAACGATCAGAAGGTATGTCTGTATCTTGACTGCCGAGGCCCTCAAGTGCTAAAATTCTCAATTTATCAACGTGCACATCATAACATTTTACAAGACATTCTACACAGATCTCGATATAGGACAGTGTCCAGTCAGGATCGTCGGTGCGTTTGCATCGGTTTGTCCCACGGTCCAGCGAGGCTACCAACTGCCCACTGTGAGACGCCTACGCCCCGACGCCCCAAGGTCAATCGCAGGACCTACACTAGTCTATTCGCACCCGCACATAAGTGTGATTCAACTCCTAGGCAATATGGCCATAACAATAGTCTAACGAACTTTTCAATGCATATTACAATCATGCTTATCATGACAAATTATGTCAATCATGCTTCAAATGCATGTGGGTTCAATGTATATATGTACATTCATATATGAAATCATAATCATATCATATCATGTCTAGAATTACATGTCATATCATTTAACAACAATGTTTGATCCATTCATGGATCCACATCAAGCCAATAACAAACTTTAAGGGTAAACACAACCTCATCCATAGTTACAATAAAAATCAACCTTAGGTTCATTATGTTTCTCACAATCTCACCGTACTCATGTTCTTTCTTTATTCCAAAAGTATCTTAAACTATAAGGCAAACCATCATTCTCGGTTCTTTCCATTTTATGAATCCCTAATTAACTTTTAATCATTTAATTAATTAAATTTAATAAGTTCATCTTAGTACTAAAGCCTCATAATGAGTGGCCAAGGGGACCAGGGTCTCAAGGGGCTAGAAAAAGCCTAAAATCCTTCATAATCCAAGATTACACGGCCCATGGAGAATACACGGCCCCGACTACACGGCCTGACCAAAATACACGGCCGTGTATGACTCTGGAGTTTCTGTTCTGGCACGCTGGAGTACACGGCCGTGTATGATCACACGGCCTAGGCCGTGTACTCCTCTACAAACGCATAAATTTACCAGAAATCAATCCAATCTTCATACAATCCAAGATCTATCAACATACAACTCAATCCTACCATTCAAACAATCAAAATACAACCAAAATAACTTAAACAAATGGGTATCCCATAAATGGGTTTCAACCCCATCAACATAACAAAGAGTTTCTCACTGCCAAAATGGGTTGAAGAGAATAATCTTCCTCTTACCTTAGTGAAGAACAAAGAAAGTAAGTTCCTTTTGTCCTTGAAATTTCGTGCTTCACCACCACAAGATCCTTGGGTGTTCAAATCCAAAACAAAATCAAGATCAAAGAGTGGAAATGGTATCCATGGTCACCAAGGTGACCATGGACCACGAAAATGAGATGAAAAAGGGAAGAAAGTTGAGAGCTTTACCTTAAAGCTTCAAGCTTTGAAGCTGGGCTACCAACCACAAAAATGAGAGAGCTAAGAAGAGTTCCACCAAGAAGAAAACTTGAAGATGGTAAGGGAAAAACAATGGTTTAAGTTAGCTTGAGCATGAAAAGCTTGAAAGCTCAATAATGGAGTGTGTGGGTGTGGGAGAAGAGAGGAAGAGAGTGAGAGTGAGCTGCGTGAGGGAGAGAAAATGAGGAAATGAATTTTTGATATTTCCCTCCCCAACCGTGCAGCAACATAAGAGAGGAGAGAGAGAAAAATGATCGGGAGGAAGCTTCCTTGAGAAGCTTCACATGCTTCTCGATAAAGTGAAGCGTAAGGTTACTTAAATGATGTCATAAAAGCAACTAGATAGGAATAATCTACTAGAGCTATTTCTCAGTAGACAAAATTTACAGTTAGCAGAAATAATATTTTATGATTCCACCAATAATAAAATATATTGTGATTTAATTTATCAGATAAAATCTTGAAAAATAAAAACTTCAAAAACTGTGTCCAGCCTCGGGTTTAGTAAGATCTCCCGTCGACGTTTCTACAATTCAAAGCTTTTCAGCCACAGGGAAAACATTTCATTTTCCCAGCCTCGCTCAGTGCGCACATAAATTGAAAAAATATTAAAATAATCAAACAATTCAGAAAATTCTAGAAAAATTCTCAAAAATCGCAAATATTTAAAAATAACTATTTATCATGAAACAAACAGTTTTTCGCGACGTTACACTGACTCTGCTCAGTGTACACGCTAAACGAAGAATATATTAAAATATTTGACATTTTCAAAAAATTCTAGAAAAATTTCTAAAAATATTAAATATCCTAAAATGATTATTTACAATGAAATAAATAATTTTCAAGATGTTACAGCAAGCAGGACCACTGATATGCCAACTACAATGGGAGTTAAAGATTTGTAAATTTTCAAATTCTTGTGAGTCATGCAACTTTGCATTCAGTGGCTGACACTCAATCTAAATAATCTCTATGTTGGAATACATTGCATTTGTTATTTTATAAGTTTTTTTTTCTAATTAGCTGGTAGAGATAATTGTGTGTGGTGTTTTCATGTTAATTGTGCAGCAACCAGTATGGTGGGAGCATGAGCAGGATTGATGAAGGTGGCAGTGAGTTTGAATTCAACAGCATAAATGCAATGTTGCAGTCCTCGATTCGTGGCGATCCTTGGTATATGGTAAGGACGTAGTCTAGAATTCATGATTAGTGATCAGTAGTTGACTATATAGAATTACGAGTTATGGGATGAAGTGTGCGGTTGAACCTAATAGTAGTTTTGTTTACACCAAGTGTAGAATGTTAGAATGGATTCTCAATTTTATAATGTGCCGAGTAGTTCGACACAAGTGATGCCCTCCAAACGAACCAAGAAGAAAATCACCTGTCGAGAACAGGGAATGAATCTGGTTCAGGTTATATGTTTATGGTAAGCTGACATTGTTTTGAAGTGTATATTGTCAAGAACTATGTGAATGGAATTGTTTGTGTTTATGAATTTATTTAATGCAAAGGGAAAATGTGAAAGGCATGGAAAATGTCCTTAATAATATAAAGTCAAGTGCGAAGTGCAGAGGAGAGCTACTAATATGGGAGTGTGGTAAAATCCACATGGTGACAATATAGTTAGTAATATACAAGTTTTATTATTAAATGTTCTAATAACCATTGCAAGTACTTTGTGCATTCAAAACTCATTATGGACACTATGAATTTCTAGTAATGTCCTTTGGTCTGATGAATGCCCCAACAGCTTTCATGGATTTGATGGACAGGGTTTTCAAACCATTCCTTAATCAATTAGTCATAATGTTCATAGATGATATCTTGATATACTCTAGAAATAAGGAAGAATATGAAGAACACTTTAAGGATAATTTTACAAACCTTGAGAAATCATAAGCTCTATCCAAGTATGAATTTTGGTTGGATAATGTAACTTTTCTTAGACATATTATATCCAAGAATAGTATAAAAGTACACCCAAAAAAGGTGGAAACAATGGAGCATTGGCCAAGGCCAACCTCGACTATTGAAATTTGTAGCATTTTGGGTTTGGCCAAATACTGTCATCGTTTTGTTAAGGATTTCTCTAAGATAGCGACTCCCTTGACATGATTGATGCAAAAGCAAGTGAAGTTTCAATAGTCAAATGGATGTGAGAACAACTTTCAAAAGCTTAAGTCTCTTTTGACCTCCGCTCTGGTGTTGATTTTATTATTCAAGAGAAATGGATACGTTGTATTTTATGATGCATCAAGAATAGGTTTAGGCTACGTTTTGATGCAACATGGCAGAGTCATTGCTTATGCTTCTAGACAACTGAAGAAGCATGAACAAAACTACTCCACACATGACTTAGAAAATGATAGTAGCAGTCTTGGCACTCAAGATTTGGAGGCATTACTTGTATTGAGAGATATGTGAAATTTATATAGATTATAAGAGTCTCAAATACATATTTGACCAAAAGGATCTTAATCTCTGACATAGAAGATGGATGGAATTGCTTAAAGATTATGATTTTACTATTCTCTATCACCTTGGAAAGGCAACCGTAATCGCAGATGCTTTAAGTAGAAAGTCTATGAGCAGTCTAGCTTATATAATGGAGGTTAGAAGGCCAATAGTTAAAGAGTTTTAAGAAACGATGGGTAATGGGATATAGTTTGAAGCCACCGATATAGGACTTTTGCTAGCTCATGTACAACTCTATTCTACACTGGTGGAAAGTATTAAGACAATACAAGGTCAGGGCCCACATTTGGTAAGTATCATTGTAAATATTAAGGAAGGTAAAGTTTCTAATTTTAATATTTATTCCGAAGGTGTGTTGTAGTTTGGCTCTCGATTAAATGTTTCAGATGCCGATGATCTGAAAAAAAAAGTATTAGAAGAGGCTCACCATTCCTCTTATATCATCTATCCTGGATCCACGAAGATATATCATGATTTGAAAGAACTTTATTGGTGGGAAGGAATGAAGAAAAATGTAACAGAGTTGAAAAAAAAAGTATTAGAAAAGGCTTATCACTCCTCTTATATCGTTTATCCTGGATCCACAAAGATATATCATGATTTGAAAGAACTTTATTGGTGGGAAGGAATGAAGAAAGATGCAACAGAGTTGATATCTGAATGTTTGGTGCACAAACAAGTGAAGGTAGAACATAAAAAACAAGCAGAGTTATTACAACAAATAGCAATACCTGAATGGAAATGGGAGAGAATAACTATGGACTTTTTAATAAGTTTGCCTAAGACCTTCAGAGGTTATGATTCCGTTTGGGTAATTGTCGATTGATTGACTAAGCCTACACATTTCTTGCCTGTGAAGATTACTTATACAGCAGCTCAGTATGCAAAGCTATACTTAGATGAGATAGTATCGTTGCACGGAGTCCTAATATCTATCATTTTTTATCGAGGACCACAATTCACTTCTCAGTTTTGGATTCTTTCCGAATAGCCTTAGGGACCCATTTAGATTTGAGTATTACTTTTCATCCTCAAACTGATGGTTAGTCTGAAAGAACTATTCAAATCTTGGAGGATATGCTTCGTGCTTGTGTTCTAGACCTTAGAGAGAGCTGGGACCAGTACTTACCTTTGATGGAGTTTGCTTATAATAATAGTTACCAATCTAGTATCCGAATGACACCTTTTGAAGCGTTATATGGAAGACATTGTAGATCGTAGAATGGTTGGTTTGAAGTTGGCGAGTCTAAACTCTTAGGTCTAGATCTAATTCAAGAAGCCAATGAGAAAGTTTGATTGATTTATGATCAAATAGTTACAGCTCATCGACAGAAATCTTATTTAAACTATAGATGTCGTCCATTGGAATTTGGTGTGGTATATTATGTGCTTCTACGTGTTTCTCTTATGAAAGGTATCTTAAGATTCGACAAGAAGGGTAAATTAAGCCTGAGGTTCATAAGATCATTTGAGATTCTTGAGAGAGTTAGGCAAGTAACTTATCGTTTATCCTTTCCAACTAATCTTTTAGGAATTCACCCGGTTTTTCATGTCTCAATGCTCTAAAAATACATACGTGACCCTTATCATATCATACAGCATCAAGCAGTTCAACTTGATGAATGCCTTAGCAACATGGAGTAACTAGTGGCCCTAGTAGACAGACAAGTAAAGTGTTTACACTCAAAGGATATTGTTTCAGTCAAAGTTGTTTGGCAAGCACCATTTTGGTGAAGAAAGGACTTGGGAACCTAAAGCAGCTATGCGTGAGAAGTAGCCACACTTGTTCGATACATAAGGTTAATAGTTAATTTAAAATTTGAAGAAGAATTTTGTTTTAAGGGGGAGAATGTTACGCACCATTTTGTTTAAAAAAAAAGGCGGTTTGGGCTAATTCATTTAATGGTAATTACATAATTTCATATTCTTTTTTAAATCAAAACCATTCTCCTATCAAGTTTACAACTTTAGCTTTATCTCATCATTATTCATCTTTTCTCTTGATCTTGTTCTATTCCATTCCAATTATGAGTATTCTTTTATCCATTCTATTATCGTTTTTGAGATTTTATTCAAACTTTCAAGTACTATTTTATTTTCTCTTTCTCTTAAAACTACTCTTGGGATGATTTTCATGGGTTAGGGATTACAGTTTGAGAAGAGTGGTGGTTATCCACTCATTGGAATTAGTTTCTTTGACTCTTTAAGGTAAACTCATAACCCAAAAAAGCTCGAGTAGTTAATTTTATTTGATTTCATAGTGGGTAGGTTGGATAGAGAATTTAAGGTGATGTCAATTGGGATTGATTTAGGATTTAGGAAAGTAAATTAGGAAAATTTTATGGTATCAAATTGATTTATGCATTATTGATATTTTTGTGGCTATAGAACAATATAGATAACCTCTAGTGCAATTGTGCAATTTTTTTTTTTTGGCAAAATTTGACCCAATTTGGGAATTGACATATACTATGAATAATTTCTACTTGCTATATGACTATTTGAACCTATCAATTTTGAATTGATTTTATTATTGAATTTTTAAATGTAGTAGAGCCTTAGGAACTCTTAGGACAAGTAAGATTTTTTTAGAAAAACTCACTATTAGCTTTGATTATCTAAAAACGCTTTGACATTGGCCATGGTCCAATGACGGTAAATATTATGTATAATGAATTATGCCAATAATGGTAATTGTTATGAACAATAGCTTGGGCTAACAATAGCAATTGATATAGACAATGATTATCCTCATGAAAAGGAAATTTGAATTTATTTGAGTGGGTTTTCTATTGTCACAAAAATGCTCTCCTTGAAATAGGTTGATTTATTTGATTATATTGGATTTTGATTGTTGTACACTTGAAGAAAAATGTTTTTTTTTCTTGAAAACCATATTATTGCAATTTAAGAAAAGAGTTTATTTTCTAGAAAGCTATATTATTGCATTTTTTAACTTATATTTTTGGGAGAAGACATTGTTGGAACACTGTATCTAACAACAATGAATGTTAGCATTGGTGCACTTAGGATGGGATTAAGCCTTAGTTAGCAGGGTATATATTGACTCTGTGTGCAGGCCAACACACAAGGGTTGGTTATGGTTTCGAGTTAGACGCTCGTCAGCTCAAGCTTTGAGCTCGTTAGATGTAATACTCGTGATAGCATGATAGACTTGTATAGGGTTATAGAGGTAGTCTAACACTAATTTGTTATGTCTGTGAAGTTTTGTGATCATCTGAGCATGTTTAGTCACGTTGCTGTAACTTTATGTGTGAAATATAGATGTTTTTAGCCCTAGTTTTGACTCCAACTGCTTAGTTAGTGGAAGTAAGTGTGGAGAACTTGTTTCTAGGTCACAAAAATATGGAAGAAGTTATGGTTAAAGTTTGAGATTTATCGGAGTTAGTTTGACATTTTTAAGCATACTAGTTGTGTGTTTTAGTATCAGATTGACCCCTAACAGATATGAAAAAATGTGAAAATGGTGTAACGAGATTTTTAATGAATCTTAGTATTCATTTTAAGTCTGTTAGAAGTTGAGAAACTTAGTTTGGTGATAACTAAGCATTCTTAACTGTTTGGGTGAATTTTAGTGACCAAAATTTAGAGGGCACGACCCTTTGTTCTGCTACTGGCCTATTTAAGGCCAAAAGTTGGAGGTTTGTCTCACTTCTTTTTCTCTTCTCACGGCTGCCACAAGGAAAACAAAAGAAAAGGAAACTCAAGGTGCTAAGGGAAGAGGATCAACATCTAAGCAAGGAAGAGAGCTTAGCTTTGCAGAGGAAGAGTTAACCGACTTCATTTCTGGGAATTGAGGTAGGGGGAACATTGGTTTTCATATTATATTTCCATTTTCTTCATTAGGTCTAAAGAGTACTTGATGTGAATCATGATTTTATAGTGTGATTTTGGTGTTTTTGGTTTGAAACTTATTGGATAATTCGAGAATGACTTTTGAATTGTTGGGTGTGTGGGAATGGAATTTCCAGCCTTTGAAAGCCTTAAATTCCCTTTGAGATCAAAGTTGGGGTTTTAGGTTTTAGGTAGGAGATTTTTCATGATCCTTGTTTTTAAGTGAAATTGAAGTGGATTAAGTGTTGCTATATGTAGTTAGACCTTGTTAGAGGTTGAAAATCACTTGAAATCGAGTTTTGAGTGATTAGAAGAGGGTTTAGTTCTAATGGAACAGTACCCGTATCTGCAGAATTATACAGATTCTAAGCTCTGCTGTTGACGCCGCGGCGTGGCACTTGGAATGCCGCGACGTTGGGAAGAACAGGGAACGCGCGCCGCAGCGTGGAACTTGGAATGTCGCGGCGTGAACCAGAAAAACAACTATATGTTTTGTTAGATTGCCTTAGAGTCTTCCAATGGTGTAGTTCTTTCGTTTATGCTTCTTTGTGAGTATTGAGACTTCAATAAGAGTATTTTAACGAAATGGTTGTGTGGTGAATGTAAATCAATTAGTATATTAATTATCGTGGTATTTAACATCACAGTTTTTCATGTTGGTACTTAGACATTTAAATCAATTGACATGCTAGTTATTGTAATAATTGACATTATTGTTGTTCCTTAACTATGTTGATGAGGGTGATTCCTCATTGTAGATGGTCTAATATGATTTTGAACGAGTAGGTAACCAATCTTTCCCATTATAGAGATCATTATTCTAATCAAATATGATTTTGAATGAGTAGGTAACTAATTCTTCCCATCATAGTGATCGTTGTTGAAGACTGTGTTGATGAGGATGATTAATTCCCTCACTACTCGGAACGAAGACTGCTGGAACTGGGTTCCAGTGCTTGTTCAAAGCCTATGGAACTAGGTTTCTTTGTTTTGTTTAATGCTCATGCATATCATGACATTACCATAGAATTGGTTCTTATAAATGGTTTCATACATTTTGCATTACACGTTAGGATTATTGTATAGGCATAAACATTAGTCATAAAATTGGCATAGCATGGCGATTATATGGGCGGTTGCTACCGTGACATATTCATTCATTGCAGTTGTATGAGCAATTGCGTATCTCTGAGATGGAGATGTTGTTTGCTTCTGTGAGTGAAGTTTTAGCGTGATAATTGAGTATATTATCTGTTTGTATATGTTTATATACTTGGTATTGGAATACTTCTACTGAGATATGTTTTCTCACCTCGATTGTGTTGCTATGTAAATCCAGGTGCTAGTTCCTTAAAAGGAAAGGAGAAGATGGACGAAGATTAGTATAGTTATATGCTCTTTGATGACAATTAGCTTGTATAATGTGCTAGTCTTTGTTGTTGTAAAAGATTATGTATTACAATATGCCTTAGAGGCAGTGATGTATATATAACATTTGTTATCGTGGCTCTCCATATTTGCTCATTATGTATGAATGATATGAGTTAGATGTTCATGTATGTTAGTAGTAGCAAGACCAGTATTGAGTTATTCATTTATATTATGATATATTTGGGTGACAAATATTGGGCTATTACATTTTGGTATCAGAGCAGTTCATCCTGTTGAGCCGGGGTATGGACTGACTATGCTTAGGCATGTTTCGTGTTGATTATGCATTTCCTGTCTCTTACATATGATTGTTTAAGTGGAATTGCATGTTTTGCCTTTGGTATGTTTGCTTTAGCTACTGTGGCACGGTTACATGATATTGAGCCTAGTTAACTCAATATGAATTGTTCTATACTTACAGGAAACTATGGCAGCACGAGGGCAACTGGCAACAAGGAGACGACCGCGTGGAAGCAGGGATCGAAACCTTGAGAATGAAGGTTCAGGGATGGCCGAGGCTGTGATGGCAATGGCAGAAGCAATGCATGAACAGACGACTGCGAATGCCACAGCAATGAGGGAGCAGACAGTTGCAATTCCTAGGGTGCTTGAGAGGCTAGAGGCTAATCAAACACAGCCTACACCACCACCTAGGCGTGAGGTACAGGAAGAGAGGAACCAGGATTTTCATGACCTTTCTGAGTTTCGAAAGGCGAGTCCACCATTGTTCAGAGGAGATTATGACCCAGAAAGGGATGAGGAATGGATAACTGAGCTAGAGAAGATTTTCACAGTTATGAGATTTTCAGAGGAGAAGAAGATGTCTTTTGCAGCATATATGCTGAAAGGGGAAGCCGAGCACTGGTGGAATAGTGCGAAGAGACTAATGGAGATGGATGGGATCCAGGTTTCTTTGGAAGTATTTAGTGTTGTCTTTTTGGAGAAATACTTTCCACAAACCGTGCAAGAAGAAAGAGAGGTGGAGTTTCTACAACTGCAGCAAGGAAACGTGGCGGTTGGACAGTATGTGGCAAAATTTGAGGAGTTGTCCAAGTTTTCTTCATCGCTCCGATATAATCCTAATGATAAATGGAAGTGTGTGAAGTTTGAAACCGGGCTAAGAGAGAGCATGAGGAGGTTGGTGAGACCTTTTGAGATTCAGGATTACCCATCCTTGGTTAACAAATGTAAGGTTGTTGAACCCCTAAGTTTTAGACCACAGCATGAGCATCGATCACAAGAATCCTACAATAGAAAGAGCTCAGAAAGTAGATCAGAGAGGAGTGCTCTGCAACATAGAGATCAAAAAGACAAAGGGAGACAAGATCAGAGGGATAGTCGTGAGCAGTTGTGTGTTAAATGTGGTAGGCACCATAGAGGTAAAGCTTGTATAGTTGAGCAGATAACATGTTACAAGTGTGGCCAGCTGGGCCAATTTGCATGGAATTGTCCTCCAAGAAATGAGACAAAGTCAGAGGATAGACTGGGGAGAGTCTTCAATATACAGAATGTGAAGGCTTTACCAGCCTATAGTTCAGGAAAAGGTGGGTACATGGTTGTACTTGTTGTGTAATTTTATTTTCTTAAGGTTTGGTTGTACCTGTTGTTGTGTGTGAGTTGTTTGGGGCTTCTTGCCATAGGTAAATCAAATTTTGGGAACAAAATTTTAAAAAGGAGGGGAGAAATGTAACACCCATGATAGCATAATAGACTTGTATAGGGTTACAGAGGTAGCCTAACACTAGTTTGTTATGTCTGTGAAGTTTTGTGACCATCTGAGCATGTTTAGTCACTTTGCTGTAACTCTATGTGTGAAATATAGATGTTTTCAGCCCTGGTTTTGACTTAAACTGCTTAGTTAGTGGAAATAAATGTGGAGAACTTGTTTTTAGGTCACAAAAAATGTGAAAGAAGTTGTGGTTAAAGTTTGAGATTTATCAGAGTTAGTTTGACATTTTTAAGCATACTGGTTGTGTGTTTTGGTGCTAGATTGACCCCCAGCAGATATGAAAAAATGTGACAATGCTGTAACGATATTTTTAATGAATCTTGGGATTTATTTTAAGTCTGTTGGAAGTTGAGAAACTTAGTATGGTGATAACTAAGCGTTTTTAACTGTTCGAGTTGTTCTGCTGCTGGCCTATTAAGGCCAAAAGTGGGAGGTTTGTCTCACTTCTTTTCCTCTTCTCATAGCTGCCACAGGGAAAACAAAAGAAAAAGAAACTCAAGGTGCTAAGGGAGGATGATCAACATCTAAGCAAGGAAGAGAGCTTAGCTTTGCAGAGGAATGGTTAACCGACTTCATTTCTGGGAATTGAGGTAGGGGGAACCTTGATTTTCATACTATCTTTCCATTTTCTTCATTAGGTCTAAAGAGTACTTGATGTGAATCATGGTTTTATAGTGTGATTTTGATGTTTTTGGTTTAAAACTTGTTGGATAATTCGAGACTGATTTGTTTTTGAATTGTTGGGTGTGTGGGAATGAAATTTCTAGCCTTTTAAAGCCTTAAATTCCCTTTGAGATCAAATTTGGGGTTTTAGGTAGGGGATTTTCCATGATCTTTGTTTTTAAGTGAAATTGAAGTGGCTTAAGTGTTGCTATGTGTAATTGGACCTTGTTAGAGGTTGAAAATCACTTGAAATTGAGTTTTGAGTGATTGAAAGAGGGTTTAGTTCCAATGGAACAGTATCTGTCTCTGTAGAATTATGCAGATTCTGAGTTCTGTTATTGACGCCGCAGCGTGACACTTGGAATGTCGCGACGTTGGGAAGAACATGGGACGCACGCCTCGGCGTGGAACTTGGAATGCTGCGGCGTGAACCAGAAAAACAACTATATGTTGTGTTAGATTGCCTTAGAGTCTTCCAAAGGTGTAGTTCCTTCGTTTATGCCTCTTTGTGAGTATTAAGACTCTAATAGGAGTATTTTAACGAAGTGGTTGTGTGGTGAATGTAAATCAATTAGTATATTAATTATCGTGGTATTTAACATCATTATTTTTCATGTTGGTAGTTAGGAATTTAAATCAATTAACATGCTAGTTATTGTAGTAATTTGCATTATTGTTGTTCCTTAACTATGTTGATGAGGGTGAGTCCTCATTGTAGATGGTCTAATGTGATTTTGAACAAGTAGGTAACCAATCATTCCCATCACAGAGATCATTGTTCTGATCAAATATGATTTTGAATGAGTAGGTAACCAATCCTTCCTATCATAGTAATCGCTGTTGAACACTGTGTTGATGAGGATGATTCATTCCTTCACGACTCGGAACGAAGACTGCTGGAACTAGGTTCCAATGCTTGTTCAAAGCCTATGGAACCGGGTTCCTTTGTTTTGTTCAAGGCTCATGCATATCATGACATTACCATAGAACTGAGTTCTTGTAAATGGTTTTATACATTTTGCATTACATGTTTAGGATTATTGCATAGGTATAAACATTAGTCATAAAATTGGCATAGCATAGCGATTGTATGGGCGGTTGCTACCATGACATATTCATTCATTGCAGTTGTATGAGCAATTGCGTATCTCTGAGATGGAGATGTTGTTTGCTTCTGTGAGTGAAGTGTTAGCGTGATAATTGAGTATATTATATGTTTGTATATGTTTATATATTGGTATTAGAATACTTCTACTGAAATATGTTTTCTCACCCTAATTGTGTTGCCATGTAAATTCAGGTGCTAGTTCCTCAAAAAGGAAAGAGAAGATGGACGAAAATTAATATAGTTATATACTCTTTGATGACAATTAGCTTGTATAATGTGCTGGTCTTTGTTGTTGTAAAAGATTATGTATTACAATATGCCTTGGAGGCAGTGATGTATATATAACATTTGTTATTGTGACTCTCTATATTTACTCATTATGTATGAATGATATGAGTTAGATGTTGATGTATGGTAGTAGTAGTAAGACCAGTATTGGGTTATTCATTTATATGACGATATATTTTGGTAACAAATATTGGGCCGTTACATTAGATGGTTAGTTTACCAACGAGTTGTGTGCTTGTTCTATTTTAGTTCTGTTTAGTGGATTCTCTCACATGAAATGCATTTTAAATGGTTGCACTTTATCTAATGAATGATTGAAAGTTGTTTTTCATTAACTATTGTGTTCTCAGTTTGGATTTTTGAAGATGTGACTTAAATTATTTATTTGAGAAATTCTTTTCTTTATATATAAATATATGATATGTTTTACTTATTTATAAAAGACTCGTGTCCCTCTTGTCCAATTTCTGTTATGATAGGTAATAATTGTTCACTGAGTTTGTGACTCACCCAAATCATAACTATGTTTTTCAGATAAAGAAAAGGAGATAACTTCCAATTATACTATTTCAATTTAATCGAGGAGTCAATTATATTATTATTGGTGAGCCCAACACATTGTTCGTGTGAGCATATTTGAGAATTTATTTTATTCTATTATTAACTCTGGTTTGAAAACATTATGAATTATTAATCTTAGAGTTACTCCATTATTTTTGCAAGTAGGATTTCAGATAGTTAGTAGAGCTTTAATAGATATTTTGATAAATTACAATTATTGGATTTGGTTAATTATGAATATTGGAAGTATAATATTTTTTTATATTGAACTATCTTTTGAGGCCCTGTGCTGACCATTATTATTGTTCTGGAATTAAGAATTGCATAATTGGAGATTTGTATGACTTGAATTACCCTATAGTTTACCTTTGTTACACGCGGTCATGAACCCAATTCGGGCAGTAACAAACACTTATGAGAATTAATTCTCTTAAAGCAACAAATTAATGTAGGAGTTGCTTTAAGATTGCTGAAAGAGATTTGATTTGGATTAACATGAAAACTGATATGAGAATACTTTTAGACCCTACAGTTTAAAAAAAAAATCGAAGGAAAGAGACCAGAAAGAGTTCAAGGTTGGAAGGCAACGCACTAACGCTGTCATCAAAACACGGGAAAAGAGGTATCAAAGCAATCCCAACTTACAATATCAGCTGCCTCAAAATGCCTACCACTTATTAGAGAATTTGATTAGTTGATGGCTCAATTTTGGTGGGGTCAAAACATTGATCATTCGAAAATTCATTGATTAAAATTGGACAAGCTAACCTCACCTAAGAGGGTAGGGGTTTTGGGTTTCAAGGATTTGGAATCATTCTTGTCATAGCTTGTCAAACAAGGATGGGATATACAACAACCCGATTCTTTGGTACGTATCTACCATTCTAAAGGCCCAAGTATTTCCAAAATTATGAATACTTCTCCTGGACATAATGCTTTTTGATAGTTGGAGAAGTTCCTTGGTAGGGGCTAAATGTGTTATTGAATGGTATCCTTAAAAATATAGGCAATGGATAATCCACACAGATTCGAAGAAGACCCATGGATCCCACAGCCTTGGCATTTTTTGGTGGTCATTCTTACTGACTATTTGAGTTTGGTATATTACACATGTTATGCTAGAAGGTGTATGCTACCGTTATTACTCCTCTTGCAATTGGGGCCATATTTGTGTTTGATCCGGTAAACATTGAAAGGAACCGAATTAGATTTTTTATTTATTTTGGGAGCATTTAAGAATTCTTAACTTGATTTCCAAAAGTTAATCAAATAAATGTTATTGGGCTGAAGAGTGTCTCTTGACTTCTCTTGATACATGTATTTTTGGAATACAAACCAAACAAGCAAACACCATAAAACACTTTCAGGAATTGGAATTCATTTTCCTCTTTCATAATTAAAAGATGAAAAATAAAACATCAGAAGACAGATCCGAAATTTTCTTTGGAGAGTGATGTGAACTACATGGGAAAAAAAATGCCAAATTGCCAGGTGGATTGAAGAGAAGTGGAGAATCATTGGTCCAACATATTGTAAAAGTGATAATAATAGTTAGAAAATAGTGGTTTTCTGCATAATTAGTAAAATCAGTAATCTAAAGTTTAGTTCTACCAAAACTTCCAAATTTCTACGGCATTCATCATGCATTCTAATCAATCAAAAAAGTTTAGACCAAAACAACCCCTTCACATGCATTCTAATCAATAAAAACTGAAAACAAAGAGCATATATATGTACATGAGAAGAAGAACAAAACCTTGATTAATTACTTATTAAGAAATATAACAAGAATTTGATTCCAATTGAGCTACTATTTCATTTCCTTCAAAATCTTCCCTCATCAAAGTTCTATCCTAATACATACATATGTACAATAGAATCACACAGAGCATGGAAAAAAAAATTAACATTTATGGGAACTCATTTTCCTTTGCTTTCCCTTCAAGGGTCACCACATTAATCTTGCCAGCAAACAAGCATTGTGATGCACCTTCGGAGGATATAGAACCTTCCCCTTTGCTCCTTAGCCAGCCTATTGCATCTCCTTCCGAAGGATCTAAATGGTCCACAAACGTGCCTATTGCAAAAGCTGTTATCTTCTTGCTTCATCACTCTAAGTGGTTCCTTGTGAATGGTTGTCTTGGTGCTTCTTCTGAAGTTGATGTGGCAGCTGCTACTAATGCTTTGTGTTACCTTAAAGAGTGATAATTGTAGGAAAAAAGAAATAAGAGAGAAGAGGAAAAGAGGGAGAGGCAGATTGGGAGTAAGGTGGTGTGGTGAGGTGGGAAGAGGTGAAGTTTCCAACCAGTTTGGTGGTGATTGTGAAGGGATGTTTATCTATATATATGGGGATTTATAGGTGTAGTGATGCACGAGGGAACCTGGACTGATTGGGCTCTGTCAAAGTTTAAATCATGATACTTATCCCCTTATGTAGTTCGATTTTACATGGCATGCCATGGCCCATGGATCAATAAACCAACTGCATGAATTGATATGAGATATTGATACAACTATTATACAATTCCTATCTTATCTTTAGTAAGCATTATTGATTATTGATAGGTCAAACTATTTAATTTTGCTGTCGTACAACCTTTAATTATTTTGAAATAACCTTTTTCGTTATCTAATGGAGTTATAGTGTGATTAGGACAAATTAAGTGAATTTTAAAAAATTAAAACAAATATAATTATGGGGCTAAAATAAAATCTTGAGATAACAAAAAAGCTAAACAAAAATTATTTATTTTAGTATTACAAGACAAGTCAAGTCTATTTAGAGATGACAAAATTACTTGTGTATGTAAAAATCTGTAAAGATTATTCGTGATGAGACAAAAAATAGATACTTGTTTAATAAATAGAAGCATGAACAGAGATTATAGTACTTACTTAGTGGGTACCTACAAATTCATGAAGTATATTTTTTTATTTAATATATATCATATATTTTTTTTAACTTTTGAAATGAGATGAATATATATATTATTTTACAATAATTTTTTTTATTAAATGAGCTCATAATAATAAAACTTGTTAAAAAATATATATATCATTTATCTAATAGTTATTTATATAGACTGATTATTACAAAAAATAATTGAATTTAGTTTGTTATTTGTAATATTCTTTTAATTTTGTAAAAATCTTATATTGTTGAATAAAGTTATGATATGTGATGTTAAAATTTTTTTTAATTTATGCTTTTTTAATAATTTTTAAAATTTTATTTTAAATTATTAACTACCTGTTGATATCCGCCTACTTGCAAATATCACAAATTGGTACCCGTAATGGGTACAAGAGCGGGGGAAGCATTACCTGCCTCCGTCCTGCCCCGTTGACATCCCTAAGCCTACCTAACACACTACACTACACAAGAAGGAAATACTTGCTAAAACATTCAACAATAATATTTCACAACAAGGCGGGGGAAATTCTAAGAGATGCACTCGTAAAATTGGCCAAACAGTTTATATGGCCACAAGGTGCTTCGAGCATCCATGCTATTCGATTCAACCGTAAATTGAATCACTAGTCGATAGTGTCAAGCCTTAAGAACTTGCCTTTGAATCGGAGAACGATCGTGAACCGGACACAATTTGAGAGGTTGATCGGTTCAAGCTTTTTCCACAAAAATGCACCAAGTGTAGAGAGTGAGTCTCAAACCTAAAACCTAGTGTGTGTGAAGGAAATGCTTAACCACTGTGCCACATATGCTTGTTGTGTAATATTATTAGATTTATTATTATTATTATTATTATTATTATTATTATTATTATTATTATTATTAAAAATTTGTTATATTTACACTGACGCATATACACACACATATATATATGTATGTATATATGTATATATATATATATATATATATATATATATATATATATATATATATATATATATATTTAGGTCAACTACAATTTGACTATAGTTGAATCATTAAACTGTGAATTAGTCCTTTCATCAGTTTGATGATTGGCCCAATTTTCAAAAAAATTTATATTTTGTTTTTATCTTATCTTTTGTTATTTTCCTTGTAACTATTTTTATTATATAATAAACTATTTGGCCCAACTCATACTTGAGTTCAACCGGCCTTCTATTCAAAGCAACTTCATGGTATCATAGCTTATCATGGCTAACACCCCTAACTCAAGGACAAATATCTCCTCCACCTCTACCACCTCCGTTAGCAGTAAAATGTCAACGCCTATGCATTGGATTGTTGCTCCTACAACACCTTGAAACCTGGGTATGTGTTTGAATCAACCCAATCTTGATTACTTACATTGGCATCGATCTATTAGATTTGTTCGTGCATGGTTAACAATAGGGTTGGAAATAAGTCGAACATGGTTAAGCTTGACTTGACTTGATAAGAAATAATTCAGCTCAAAACTCGACTCGAGTTCAATAAGAACTATTTTTTGTAGCTCAAACTCAATTCAAACCAAGCTCGCGAACTTTTCGATTTGGCTCATGAACTCGAATTATATGAACCAAATGTCAAAATGAGATAATATGAATCAAATGAACCAAACTACCTTCTGAACTTGGTTCATTAGCTTGGTTCATAACTCAATTCAACTAATCCATTTTTTCATATTATTTTATATTTAGATTAAACATTTGAATACACACACACACACTCAAGTCCAACTCATTTAGTTCATGAACCAAATTCAATGAGCTAATTAATGAATCAAGTCTCAAACTAATCTCGAGCTGGTTCGATTCATTGCCAGTCCTAACTAACAAGTCGACTCACGAAGGCTTTATCGGTGGCTAACCCCACACCCACCACCATAATCTTTGATGGCTTTATCAGAGAAACTTCAATGCCTTTCCCTATGATCCCCTCTCGTCAGATGTGCATGTCACTTGGCAAAAGGTTCGATCACTTTCAACCTTGGCACATATTCAATCATCTTATTGAGTACCTCTCAATTTGGAGGCCATAAACATAGAAACCTCACATAAGGTTCAGTATACTCATTTCAAGATGGAGTCTTGATATACTCCTTTCAAGATGTCTTTCACCTACTCCGTGGCACGGGCCCACCGATCTTCAAGCTTCTCCAAGTTATTAGTGTTATGATCCAAACTTGGTCTTTACGTAATGACGTCCAATTTGAATGAGAGTGATAAAATATAATAACAACTCATCATCTTATGGTAGTATTTAGTTTAAATTTATCCTTGTTATCTTCAAATATGTTTATTCTATTTTATTTTTCTTATCTTTTGTTATCTTCCTTATAATTATTTTCATTGTATAATAAACTATTTGAATTCACCCAATCTCCTATTCAAAATGTCTTCACTTTTAATTCTCTTTTATATTGACAATAAATTATTGAATTGCATACAAACTTGTCATTTAAATAAGGTAAATTAAAACATAGATTTAAATAAAATAAAATAAAACCAAAAGAGGCTAACACTTTAAACTTTTAAAATAAACAGAAGTGGTCATCTTCAATTCCACTGTATGGATTAGCAATTGACAGCCTGATGAAGCCTTGAATTTGGGCCTAAAAGGTTTTGTAATGAAAAGTAAAAATTATTATATGTTTCTAAAATAGTAATAAAAATATATTTTAAGTAGATATTTCTCATTAATTTTAAATATATTCACATACATTTTTTAAAAATAACTTAAATGAATGTTAAACTTTTTAGAATATATATTTATTATTGCTCTAAAAGTATGGTACAATTTTTGGAAAGAAACGATTCTTCCTTAAACTTTTAGCCTCATAACTATTATTTTTTTCTAGTTTTGATATTGAAGTAACATATATCAAGATAATAAAATAACAATCTAAATGTTATAAAGCTCAAGCGCATATGTGCTCAAGTGTTTAATTTTTTTTTTACAATTTCATTCAATTTTGTGTCGACATTTTATTTTATGAGTTTAACTATGATAATAATTACATGAAAAGTTAAATTTATTAAATAATATGACAACACATTATTGAGTGCAATTGTAAAACTTTTTTTCATTCTTAGTATATCAAAATTAAATATTTTTTCCTTTCAAATATGACAATATTCTTTTCATATACAAAAACCCCAAAACAACTTGTTTTTATGATTTGTAGACTGCATAAAAAGTGGTGGAAAGAAATTTGTGTCTTTCTCTTTATGAAAATGATATTATCATGTTCATAAGTAAAAGCAAATAATCTAAATTTGACCTTGAATTTGAGCTCAATACTTGAATTATAAGCTAAGCACCAAGCTTCAAAACTTGATGTCTTTAACTAATTCAAGATTTACTCTGATTTTTTCCATAGAATTTCTAGATATTGTGGATGGGGCTTAGATTGGACATGTTAGAGCTAGGACCTTCTTCTTCTTCTTGTTTTTTTGGTAATCAGACACTTTTAGTCCATGGAGGTGTGAGTGTGAAACAATTTTTGGTCAAAAAGGAAGTCCTGATTTATTTCTCTTTATATCGTGTTTGGGGCCTTTAAAGAGATCATTTGTGTAATACTAAAAGAGATCATTTTCAATAAAAGGCTTTGAGTAGGGCTTTCGCTTGGCCCATGGATAATTCTTGCCATTTTTAATGACACTTTGTATTTCTATCATCACCCGCCAATAGACTAGGCTTATAAATCTTATCAAGACAACTTTGTTTTAAGCGAGTTGTTATTGAATGTAATTTATTAAGGATTTTGCTATAGAATGCTGGAGCGTTCAAACTCTCCACACTTCTATAGCCAAAGGATGCTTATTTTGTTTAGAGATAAACATTTATTATTGTCTTTTTAATTTTAAAGTTTGAGAAATTTTGCCAATTAAACCCAGAGTGTTCTAACACTCAAGTGTTCCGTATCACATCCCATTTATTATTAGTATTAAGCTAATGAGAGATTAATAGATACTCTCAGAATAAGAAATTTATATTTATCTTACTTTATATTATTAAATGTGTGTCATATCAACTGTGTGAGTTATTATTATTTTTTACTTTAACTACATTTTTAATGTTACAGTTGCTGTGACAATCAATATTCAACGATATAGAATAAGAGAAAGTTAAAAAAAAAAAGAGGTAGAGTGTTATTTATTTCCTAAATTAAGGTTTGTTGTTATTTTAAAAAACTTTATGTAATAAAATATAATTTACTCTAATTAATCTTATTACAGTTACTTTACATTGTAAGTAAAGCATAAAAATAGGTTAGGCTTAACTTTAAATAAGGCAAGCATGTTTTGCAAAACATTGACCTTATCAACCTATCACATAAGTTTTTTTTTTTGGTATTAGCTCGGCCTTTTTTTGTTTTTTTGTTTTTGGTACTTAGCTCGGGCTTATTTTAAAAACCTAATTTGAAGGCTTATTTTAAAGGTTACATTGTATGAAAGCCTGAAAACATATGCCTTCAAATATGTCAATAAACTTAGGCCTCGTCTTTCTAAATTTTAAATTGACCTAAGACTTTAATAAAAGTTGTTGTATTATGTATAAAATTATATGTATGCATAAACAAATATACTAGCTTGTTAGGATTTTTTTCTAAAAAAAAAAATCTTAGGTTTAGCCTACTTAATTAAATAATTTTTTTAAAAAGTATTAGCTTAATTTATATAATAAATGAGCTAAGTTAAATTAGAACGTAGACCTTTGTAAGCCGTTGGCTTCCACATCTAATTGTAAGCTTATATTCATATTCATTAGCTGTAAAAATTTTCACTTTGAGTTCATTTAAAAAAAAAACTTCACTCTTAAGAAACAATACACATATCACCAATTACATTATAATGATTAGATGCACATACAAAATGTGCCTAGACACTTCACAAACATATATTTAACCAACTATCAAACTCATTTATCACTTAATCACTTATAGTTAACTACGAATTTAAAGCATAAATTTATAGTCAGTCCATTTTAAATTTATTGGTTATATATATAGGCAAAATATTGGTTAAATATGTTTGACACAAATGATTAATAAACTATTTCTACCACTTCAATAAGTGATTAACTATATGTAATTAAATGGTTAAATGTTTGTTTGGATTAATTTATTTTGTATTTAAAATAATTTATAATTCAAAACTTCCTGAAAGAGTTTTTGATTAAAAACTAATTATTATTTTCCTAAAAATAAGTGTTACCATTCATGTACTAAGTCAAATTGACATTTAATTAATCTCATTTATTTGACTTCTCGGTACAAAACTTCATGCCATTATCATTACTCCGACTTTATGCCACTATCATTACGCCTAATATTCACAATTATTGTACTTCCTTATGATATCACTATAAAGTGAAGCATTCTATGCCTTCCAAGAATAGTACGGGTAAATCAACCAATTTGTCATTGGTAAATTTATTTATTTATTTATTATTTTTTTAAATTATTTATCAAACTATTATTATTTTTATTACATTAAATTTTTTTATTATTTTTCGTTTACGTAAATTACGTCAACACGCGTGGCGCATCCAATTAGGATGCGCCAAGACGCAGTGTGCTTGTGATTTCCATGTGAAAAACGTCACACGTCTTGACGCATCCTAATTGGATGCGCCACGCATGTTGGCGCATTCTATTAGGATGCGCTACGCATGTTGGCACATCCTAGATGCGTCAACATACGTTGGGGTAATTTACGTGAAACAGAAAATAATAAAAAAATGTCACATTGCATATGCAGGACACTTAACCTATTCCACGTGGATATCTTAAAAAATGACACTCAGAGACACATACAATTTACATTTCCACTAAAGAGTGCACCACAATATTGAAGATATCAGTTTTAATTAACTTATTTATAGACCAATTATTTATTTTTAATCTGTAAAGTAATCGATGTGAAACTTTGATATTGACAAGACAAAGTAATTAAGTAAGGTAACAAAGTACCTTTATTCGATGTGAAACTTTGATGGTGACAAAGTAAAGCAATTAAATAAGGCAAAAAAGCACATTTGTTCGATGTGAAACTTTGGTTGTGACAATATGCAGCAACAAAGACATACACACAAACTCCACCTGTACACATATCAAACCCTCCATCTAAAAGTTCACCATCTTCAGCGTAACTAGGGGTTGCCATCTTAGTAAATTATTGATAGGGGATAACATATGCTAGAGAAGTCACAACCAGGCCAATCCAGTGCTTCCAAGTGAACGTGGAATGGAAGATCAAAATCCTTATTAATACATAGATAACCTTTGTAAAAGAAAACCAATGAATTAGGTTATCAATAATCAGTTCACCATAAAATTAATTAGAGGAACAAGTACTCGTTCATGTTCATATGAATGTTTTGTTGCTTTACCTTGCCACCACCAAAATCCCACATCGAACAAATATGCTTTGTTATCTTACTTAGTTACTTTACCTTGCCATCATCAAAGTCCCACATCGAACAAATGTACTTTGTTGCGTTACTTAGTTGCTTTGCCTTGCCAATACCAAAGTCACACATCGACTGCTTTACAGATCAGAAGCAAATACTTAGCCTATAAATAAGTTAATTGAAACTGATATCTCTCAATATTGTGGTGCACTCTTTAGTAGACATGTAAATTGTATGTGTCTCTGGGTGCCATTTTTTAAGAGATCCACATAGAATGAGTTAAGTGCCCTGCACATGCCATATGACATTTTTTATTATTATTTTTCGTTCTACATAGACTACACCAACACGTGTGGCACATCTAACTAAGATGTGCCAACGCGCGTGGCGCATCCAATTAGGATGAGCCAACGCGCGTGGCGCATCCAACTAGGATGCGCCACGCGTGTTGGCGTAATCTACGTGGAACGAAAAATAATAAAAAATTCTAACATAGCAAAAATAGTGATAATTTGATAAATAGTTTGAAAATGATGACAATTTGATAAATAAGTTTGCCACTAATAGCATATTGGTCAAAAACCCGAATAGTACGTATCTAATATCTTCAAATTTAGGGTAAGAACTTAGATGGTTTTTTTTAATAGTTTCTTAGAATATCTCTACCTAATAGATGAGAGACTAATTTCTCGAAATATGATCAAGTGTATAAATTAGAATCTCTTTCAATAATACTATTTTCATATATATAAATTCTGATATCAATTTCAAAGACATATACTTAAAGAACTTAAACCTCATTTACATAAACCATTTTATCGGTAGGGTAAGAAGATTTGGTCCTAGCATGACATGACTTTGTGATATAAAACTTTTATTTTGTGCCCTTTTCAAAAAGTGAAAACTATTCAACTCAAAAAAAGAAAAGTGAAAACTATTACCCTTCATGCTATCACCCATTTTATACTGAAAAAGGAAAAAATTGTACTCAGCTTAAATAGGAAATTTTATCAGCTAGTAAGGAGATATTTTTAAGTATCTACTATTTATTTTAAATATTTTACAATTAACATATTGTTTGATGTAACTTTTGTTAGTAGACAAATTCGATTCTAGATCTCGATTCGGGAAAGAAAATCTCTTCTTCAAGATATTCTACAATACTTACTGATTTTTTAACAAGAATATAAAGACTAATTTTGAATAAAATATAGTTGTGTAAATTTGCAAATATAGTAGTAAAAGTGATGAACTTAATAAATGTAAACAAATGAAAGTAATAACAATGCAATGAAAGTAAAATTTGCTCGAAAATAAATAGCATAAAATGTAAATAACAATGAAATAAAGTACTACAAAGTAAATTTGATAGGAAAAGCAAATGGCTAAATGGTAAATGAAAGCAATTTAAAGAAAAGCAATTAAAAAATCAAATGATTTTGAGAGAATCACTTGATCTAAAGTAGAAGAGAAATTGCTAAAAAATAAATGACTAGAAATGTAAATAGACTTTGAATTAAATTTGCATTAAAATTGTAAATTGTACAAAAAAGGAATAGGATGGAAACATACTTGACTAACTTGTGTTTTGCTCGTGATTGTCAGAGTAACTGTAGAACGTGTTTACAAGTATGTAAGTAGAGAATTTCTAGCACCTAAATGTTTCTATCCTTTTAGTATTTATAGAAACCCTAAGTAACTACCATATTTACAAGATCTTGACAAATGGCTAAAACAAAGAAAAAACTGTCTGATCAATGTCAGCAAACCTCGTGCTATAAGTTACTGTCTAATCTTCAGCAATCCTTGTATTATTTAGATCTTATACTTGTAACTGTTGCTAACTTCTATTTCAAATTCAAATTCTCTAGTATGAATTTAAATTTGAATATTCAAACAACTATTGGCTTTTGGTCGAGACCTTCGCTTCTATCTTCAGAAAATCCCAAGTGTACTTACTCCTCTTTTTGAGTATCAATTTTTGAGACCAAATCGAAATTACCATTTCTTGTAACTATCAAATCAAAATTACTATTTCAATAACTTCAAGTTTCATTTCAATTTTGATTCTGATAGAGTTAGAATATGTATAAGTTCATAACTTAGTGAATTTTATTCATACTAAGTTTTATAATATACTCTCAAAATTTTCTGAATCAAAATGTGTTATTTTTATACTAATAGATGACCCCAATATTTATTCTTGAAATACGAGAAATAAATATTATTGTTTTGAGCATTACTTTTTAATTAAAGCCTGACTTAGAGTTTCAGTTGCTCTTTATCATCTTAAAATGACATAAGCAGCTAAGGAAAGGTCCAAAGGAAAAGTATCTAACTTTTAGTTTAAAAGTTAAATCATTTTTCAGTCACAACGTGGCCACTTCCCCATTAACTAATAGTCCCACCTTTTAGGGAACCTCAATGCTAATGATGGCCTTCATGGAGAAAATGGCTTTAGCCTTCTGATCATAATGTCAGCCTTAATGAGGATAATGCACATCTTTTCCTTTTGTTCTCTTCTTTTTTTTTTCTTTTTTTTACAGCGCTTCTTAAAGCTAAAAAGTGAACCTTTCCCATCTCACTTTTTCATCTTCCTCATTAAGCTTCCTTTCCCTCTACTTTCTCTCTCTCTTAACTTCCCATGCACCATTGTTGCCCTCTGAAGCTTTTCTAAAGTTTCTCAGTCCTTTGCCTTCCTTTTCAAACGCAAAGACATAATCTTTGGCCAAAATCAGTTTTTTGCACCATTTCTTTCCATTACAACACATTTCATATTTTTGAAATAACAACCCATGGTGTCTTCTTCAACCAAAGTTGTTTCAACTCAACAGTCTCGCTCCTCTTCTGAGACTAATGATATGGTGGTTCTACCAAATGCTAACTCCACTGTAACTCCTCTGGAGAAGAGAGGGGTTCTGTTTGCCCTTGACCCTTCCACTGACAACTCGAATCTTTGGAAGTCTCAGGTAATGATCCCTTTCACCATAGCTAGTGAAAAGTATGCTTTTCTAGGACCAACCCTCCCACTCAATGATTATGAGTCTATTTTCCATTTCTTTTCGTGTCTAGAAGGTGAAGTCATTCCCGCCTTTGGTGTCTCTCTAAAAATTAATTTCTTCGATTATTTCCCAAAGATTTTCATAAGCTCTTCTCCTTCAGACCCCCAAACTAAGTCTTCTTACTTGCGGTGGCTGAATAGGATCGAAAATGCTAAGCAGGATCAATGGAAGGCTACTGACATTTTTTATTTTATTCAGCTCAGTAGGGAGTGCATCGAGAATAATGCTCCCATGTTGTTCAGTTCCTTCTTCTTCTAGAATAAAACTACCAATTTTTTCCATGTCCCTTATGGCATGTTAACTCTCACTTTCTTTGACTTGGCTGCCATTACGAGTCTTAAACCCATAGGAAGAATAATTACCAGTAATCTACAACCTAAAAAGATTATAGAATCTAATTGATCAAAACTTACTTATACTACATTTATCGAAAATAACCACCTCGATACTAACATTGTTTCTGATGAAGAACACATTGCTTTTCTCATTTTATGGCTTAGTGCTTTCATGTTCTATACTAAGTGTCTTCAAGTTCCAAAATCTTTACATCATATGGCCATTCTTCTTCATGAGGGTTCTCCTTATGCTCGAGCAAACTAGTCCTTGCTCAATTTTACTCTCCGGTGGCTGAAACCATCAATTTACTTCAATCAGAGGACACACCCTTAACCAACCTGGGTGGTCTTTTTTGGTTACTCCAACTCTGGCTTAATGCCATCTTGGAACCACATCTCCAAAGTTCTTTTCCTCCAAATGTTTCTAAACCTGTCGAGGGAAACCGTTTATTTCACCTCCATTTTTCTTCGAAGTCTGTAATGGAGGTCGAGGACTTTAAGTTTTTCTTTTCTATGTTTATTAACATGAAACTCCATACTGACAACTTTATCTTCTCTCATTTCGCTCTCGATACCGTGGCCCTGATTGGTTTCGACAACCTTTCTTTTGTAACACCCTAGGGGCCTAGTATGAAATCCTTAATTTGTGGAGTCATATGTTCATCACCCAAATTATATCTCTAAGTTTCCTAAAGTCAAAAGACTTTAGTCTTATTCTATACCTTCTCTCCTGCATCTTGACCAATTTGTCTTCTCTCAATGCATTCCCTCTCCTATTTCTCTTTGAGAAGAGTGTCAAATATGTGAGTCTAGAGCCAATGATATCAAGCAATACAAACATTTTCTTAAGAAAAATGGTGAGAGGAGAGAATGGTTCAATCCTTTCGAGTACAAACCCTTTTTCTACACAACCCTTAGTTTTAGCAACTGGTGGGACCAGTATTACTCATCCCAAAAACTTTTAATTAAAGATTAATTTCGCATAATGACTAATCCAAGGTCTTCTATGCATATTGGAGATGCTCAGAAAAATTCAAAAGGTACGCATCTCAAAGAAATATTTAAGTTTGATAAATCCTTTAAAGGTAAATATGACCCACGAAACTTAAGATTGGTGGTTCAAGGGGCTGAGCAAATCCTAAAGCAAAAGCAACCATAATATTACCAAAAATCTTATGCTCAATTCATAAGTATTATGATTTCAAATCATTTTGTTTTGTTTAAGGATTATGAAACCTCACTTAAATTCCCCTTACTCCCTAATGCTCCTTTTGAAATGGCCAACTGGTATCCAGACCCCAAAGGTGGAGTGTTGGGTGTGGTCAAGGAATCGAAGAAGCTTGAGGTGACTTTTGGAAACTGTTATTTGGATAATTTTTGAGTTCTAATCTATAGATATACTCGAGTAATAAAATATCCTCCTCATGGTAAAGTTCATTAATTCCTTCTTACCCTTTCTATTTTCGATTTGACTACTAATCATTTTTACTTTCTTTATATTGTCTCGAAAAGAACTAGGGTAATGGAATACTTGGGGGTGGAGGAAGATTGGGAAGACGAACCTCAGAGGCCCAAGAAAATTTCAAAGACCAAATCCAAGGCCTCTAAGAAGACCATTTCTACTTCTAACTCGAATAAGAAATCTGTTGGACCAATTTTTTCCAAATCGAAGTCAACTGATAAAGAGACTCTCAAAGAACCTGATGAGACTACTATTACCCTAAAATCCAAGGTGAAGAATAACTTAGACTTCAATCTCATCTTTGTCAGTTTCATATTTGAGTTCGATTAACTTTCAATCTTTAGGAAAAGGTTATAGAGGAAAGTTCTACGAGGGCTGGTTGAGTGAAGCATACTACTATTAAACAAAAAGAAATCTTGAATGTTGATAGCTCTAATTCTTCCTAACAAGAGGTTGGCGAGTAACCTTCTTTGAGAGCTGCCAAGTCTTCTTCAGTCTGTCAGAGGGTTGATCATATTATGGTAAGGGATTTTCCCTTAACTTTTGGTATTCGAAATCTATTTTTTTTTATTAATCTTTGGATTTCGAACAAGAATCTTCCCACCAATCTCCAGGAGAGACTTCCTCAGTGACTTCGAGGATATCCAAGACTCCAACTCCTTCTCCTTCTCCTCCAAGGGATTAAATCCCTTCGTCAAGTGTGCCGACACCTTTACCTGAAGTATCATATGCTTTCATTGCTTGTTTCAATGGACTTTTCGACGCTGAAATTCAAACTGAACGAGAAGCGAACACTGGAGCTACTCGAGATATTTTTGTTAAAGTTGCAGTTCAGGTCTGATATCTTACACAAGTTATTAATTCGAACTTGACTTCACAACTTGTTCTAACACATTTTATTTTCCATGGTATAGGGAAACACTTCTCCCCAACCTGAACCAGGTGCAGCTGAAGCTCCAACCTGTAGTTGAAGCTCCAACTTCGCTCCGTTAATTAGTCGAAACAACTGAAGTCAATATTGATGAGGACGTAGATGCCATCAGCATGGATGAAGATTATGATTCACTAAAATAGATCAAATACATTCTTTCTGGGAGGACTTCATTATCTTCAAAGTCACTTCATTTGACTGCCCATTCTGAAGTCGAAGTCCGGAGCTTCTCTCTTTCCCATCTACTGAAAGAGCTCATTGCCTTATTGATCCTTGGGTTGGATCAGCTAATGGCTACTAAAGATAACAAATCGAAGATGGTAAGTCTCCTCGAGTAGCTTGATCAAAACAAGCATCTTCTAGATTCAGATACGCAGCAAGTTGTTCAGGAGCTCTAGAGCTTATCAGAAGACTTAATGACCAAGCTTCCTGATTTCGAGCGGGCCATTGTTGATCATCAACACCTCTTGGATAAAAGAGCCAAATTGATGCACAATATATCCAAAGCCAAAAAGTGACACTCGAAGCTAACATTATAGTTTCGACTGCCTAGCAACTTATAAATCAAAATGAAGAGAAGATTACTGAGCTCGAAGGCCAATTAAAAGAACTTAAATGACAACAAGAAAAACTTTAAGCTGTTGTTGGTGACTTCACAATCCAAGAACAAGAACTGAAAAAGATTATAAAAAATGAGTTGTTGAAAGTAGGGACGTAATGACAACAATCGAGACATTAACTCCTACTTTCAGAAAAGCTTCAATAGAGAAGAAAATGGCAGCGGAGACTTAGGGATCTTTGCAATCCTACTTCTAACATTTTTAATTTTTTGGAATGTACTTTCTTTTTGAAAATGTAATGTATCAACAATACTTTAAATTTTTAATATGGAATCGTTAGTTCATGGATTATTGGCCTATGCTGCTTTAAATATTTGTCATTAATCAAAGTAATTAGTTCATTAGAATTTATATCTATAATCGGATAAGCGTTTTCAAAAAATATTTTTTTGATTTGATATTGTCCTTCCCAATTCGAAGACCATTTTCCATATAACTTTGACTTTTTTTCCATGGGCAAGATAACCTTCCATACTAAATCATCTAACTTAAACGCTTTTTTCTTGACTCGGAGATAATAGAATTTTATAATTATTTCTTTTTGTTAAATCAAATTTTCAAGAGCAATTAACCTTTATTCATCTAAGTTATTTAATTCATCAAACATTGAATCTCAATAATCTTGTGTTGAAATTTTGTCTTGACGTTGCAATCTAACTAATTGAAGGTTAATTTCGATCGGAAAAACTGCCTCATGACCATATACCATATGGTAAAGTGTAGTATCAATTATCTCTTTAGGAAAATATCGATAAGCCTAAAGAATTTGGCTTAATGTTTCATGTCAACTTATTGGCTTTCGACTAATATGCCTTTTTATTAATCCAATTAGGATTTTATTAGCCACCTCAAGCTGTCCATTAGCTTAAGCATAATAGCGAGTCAAAGTGATTAATTTAATATTCCTCTATTTAACAAACTACGTTATATATCGCCTAGTAAAAACTCTCCCTTGATCAGTGGTTAAGGTTTGAGAAATACCAAACCTATATATAATGTTTTCTTCGATAAAATTAATTATATCCTGTTGAGTGCAATATTTCAACGAGATTGCTTCAACCTATTTTGTAAAATAATTAACGACAACTAATATATACTTATGCCCTTTAGAGGATGGGGGTTAAATCTATCCTATCATATCAAGTGCCTATCCTCGAAATGGCTTGATGAGCACCACAAATGTCTTTGTGTACTTTTGCTAAGGTTGTGTATGCTTTCTTTTCACTTAAACATGTTAATAAATCTTCATCTACTGACTTTTATAAAGTGAATCACCCATTATAACATAGTGTAAAGTTCTAAATTTTATTTTTCTTTTGACTGATGAACTTGGGTTCTTTAAATATTCAACAATTGACTTTCTCCAATAAGAGTCATCCATATTTTTGATTGAACATATTTCTAAGTTCTCAAATAGATATAATTTCTCTTTGATTTCGATCAACTTTGCTAGTGTCTCACTCGAAACCATATAACTTGAAACTATTTGAGCAAGTTCATTAGCTTTATAAGTTTTTTCTCTTGGAATATGTTGCATTATAACTTCATCGAATTCACATAATAATTTTATTGCAAAAGCAAAATACCTAAATAGATTTTGGTTAATACATTTATATTCTCGAGTCAATTGTTTAACGACTAACTAAAAGTCACCCAACACTTTGATATTTTTGGCCTTAAGTGAAATTAATGTTTGCAAGCTAGCTATCAAAGCTTCATATTCAGCCTCATTATTCAAACACTCATGTTTTAATTTGAATATAGAAACTTAGTTGGGATTCCAATAGGTGAAATAATTAAAACCCCGAGACCAACACCTCCACTGTGTTTCGATCCATCAAAATATAACTTCCATGGTTTCAATATCATATAGTTAATATCATTTTCTTCGATTTCCACACAAGGATTGTCAGTCAAAAACTCTGCCAATACTTGGCCTTTCACAGCCTTCAATGACACGTATTTTAAAGAAAACTTAGTTAAAGTAAGAGCTTATTTTTCCACTCTACCATGCAAGATAGGTTTGGATAACATGTACTTTATTTTATCTATCTTTGAAATCACAAGAACATCATATGACTTTATATAATACTTTAACTTAGTACAAGAGAAATACAAAGTTAAACATAACTTTTTTACTACATCATATCTAGTCTCAGCATCTATCAAAACCCTACTAAAATAGTAAATGGCTTTTTCAATTCCATTTTCATCTTCCTGGGCCATCATTCTCCCAATGGTTTCATCTGATGTTGAGCTGTATAGCTTCAAAGGATGTCCTTGTTTTGGAGGCATCATTACTAGAGGATTGGCCAAACAATGGTTGATTTGGTCAAAGGCCTCTTGGTGTTCTTTCTCCCATCGAAACTCTTCTTCTGCTTTAAGCTTCAAAAATGGGGAGAAGAGTTTAGTCTTTCCAAACAAATTGGAGATGAATTTTCTTAGGAAATTTATCTTTCCTAGCAAAGATTGAAGTTACTTCATATTCGAAAGAGGTGATGCTTCAAGTATAACCTTAGCCTTGTTCTGATCAACCTCTACTCCTTTCTTTTGTACCAAGAATCCAAGAAAGTTTCTTGCAGAAAATACTAAAAATACATTTAATAGGATTTATTTTTAATCCATGCTTTCTCATTTTTTCGAATGATGGTCTCAAGTTTATTAAATGTTCTTGCTCTAACATCAATTTAACCACCACATCATCAATGTAAACCTCCATGAATTTACTAATAATATCATCAAAGATAGTATTCAGGGCCCTTTGATATTTGTTTACTGTATTTTTTAGATCAAATAGGATAAGTACCCATTCATAGGTACAAATTGCTCCTAGACATCGAAACTACTTTGATACATCCTTTTCAGTAATATAAATTTAGTTGTACCCAAAATAGTTATCCATAAAACTTAGGATTTCATGGCCTGACATTGAGTCAACTAATATATCGGCAGTTGGCATAGGATATTCATCTTTAAGAGTAGAAGAATTTAAATCTCAAAAATCTATGCATACTTTTAACTTACCATTCTTTTTCATAACATGAACAATATTAGAAATTCAATTCACATACCTGGAAGTTCGAATGAACTCAACTTTTAATAGCCTTTCGATTTCTTCTTTGATATTGAAAACCACTTCAAGAGCAAACCTTCTTGGAGCTTGCTTTACTGGTCTTTGACCTGCTCGAATTGGCAGTCTGTGATCTACCAAATCTCGACTGAGTTCGAGCATTTCTTCATATTTCCATGCAAAAGAGTCTTTGAATTCTTCGAGCAATTTAATCAACTCCAGTTTAAAGTTTTTATTCAACAAACTACTAATAAAAGTAGGTCTTTTGATTACATCATTACCTAAATTAATCTCCTCCAATGGTCCTATACCTCTCTATCTTTTTAATTTCTTGAGATAGAGGGGTCTGTTCAAACCCCAAAGAAGAGTCATCATATATATAGTCCAAGTTGACACCTTTTATTGTGCCAAGTTATTCAGCCATATAGGCTGAGATTCGAGTCAATTGACTAGAAATTGCACTTTCAGTAGTGCATTTATCAACCATATAGGCTCATAGTCGAGCTAAATGGCCTTCAATTGTCATAATTATTACAAGATGAAGCCGAATCTAATCGACCTTTAGAATTTAAAAGGAGCCTACAGGCCCTAGCATCACTATTATAGACTTGAAGCTGAATTGAATTGGCTTTTAGAATTAGATAGAAACCAGTAGGGGTGAGGGCCACCATTTCAACTGCCTTGCTGTCGAAGACTACTGAGTCCCAAATACAGAAGAGCTTAACCCCTAGGACATATATCTGGACGTCTGCGTGATTCTGCTACGCATGACACAAGGTATCATCTACTTCAACCATCCCCAACTCTCCTAGTTGATTCCACAGGAACATCTTTTCATAGACAGTCGAAGGAATAACACCTACTCCATGAATACATTCTCTTTCGAGCATCAGATTATAGCTAGCTTTCAAAGGTACCATTATAAACAAAATGAACCTTGTCACTGAAGCCACTTTGATGTCAAGGGCCACTGCACCCTCAAAAGTCAAAGACTTCTTATTGAAATCTATTACCACCATATTGTGGGGCGGTAAGTCTGAGTATGTTTTACAAAACTTCTTGAGTAGACTTTTAAGAATGAGGTTTATGGTAGCACCTCCATCAACCAGCACTTTTCCTACTAGTTTTCCATCCACCACGGCCTTAATAAAGAGAAATCAAAAGTGGTTCTTCATTTCCCTAGTTGGCACATCGAAAAATATAGAATTTTCTTTAACTTCGATTGTGGCTTCTTTGAATAGGTATCATCCTAATTCCTCTGAATAATCCTCGAAGTCTTCCTCAGTGTCCATGCCTTTGTCACTTGTAGTAGCGAAGTTGTATAGAAGTAAAGACACCATGTTAACTCTAAAGATGGTATATATCTAAGGCATCTTTAAAACCAAATTCGAAAGAATCTGTGATCATATCCTTTTCCATAGGACTCAATGGTTTTATTTTTCTGACTGTGTTTACAGATAGTCCCTTGACCACATCCGTGTATAGCCTTTGCTGCATCTACAGTTACGCCATGGCTTGTTGTTGTTGTTGTCTTATTTGTTGGGCTTTTCGCCATTGGGTTTTCGACATGTAAGGGCTTAAATCTTGGGTCGAAGCTTCACTAACACTTCAAACCGAAGTATTGGGCTTTACATTTCCACTAATGAGATATTGCATCTCAAGCTCAAACCTATACTAATTTAGCTTAGTTTGAGGAACCTTCTAGGTGTGAGGACTGTTTCTCGACCATTGGTAAGGAATCACATTGGCTGGGGGCAACCTTATCTTCTCATTTCTCATCTTCTCAACAAAATCACCTATTGCCACAACATTATGGTTAGTAAGGTGATTATGGATTTCAATAGAGCTTCTCATAAGAGCTTTCCACTTCTGTCTTTATTTCCTGGTAGTTTGGAAGGATTTGGTAGCTAGCTTATCAAAGACAGCGTTGCATCGAGGACAAAGGGAAACTTCCATTTCTCCTTCCTTCTCCCTTAGTAGAAATTCAACCAAAGTTTCCCCAGCTTTGGGGTAGACCTCATCCTCAATGGCCTCATAAGCATCGAGGTCAATTTCAACATAAACCTCGAGAGCAGTCTCCTCGGCTACTTCAACCATGTTCACTGGTACAAAGCTTATGGGCTCAATGTAACTGACATTTACTTCGAATGGATCCACGTCAACCTTCATCTCTTTTTTCTTCTATTTAAACTTTAACCTTCCTTCCTTGATGCTTCTTTGGATTAAATCCCTGAAACGAATACAATTATTATTCGAATGTCCATATCTATTATGGTCTTTACAGTATTTTTGACCTTTTATTTCTTCCACAGAAGGGATTTTATAATCTTCAAGAAGTTTTATTTGTTTATCTTTCAATAACACATCAAAGATTTAGTCCACCTTAGTTATGTCAAAAGCATATAATTGCCTATTAGGGGATTTCATTTTATCTTTAGCTCGATTAGGCATTAAAGATGGGCAGATATAAAGAAGGTCAGACTTTAATTCTACAATGTTAACCTCATTCTCCTTATTATCTTCAGCCTCATCTATTTCAACTTAGGCCACTCTATCATCTTTCGATTGTGTATAATATTTTTCTTGTATATCAAGTGTTTCAACATAAACAATTTTATCTCTTCTGAGATGTTTCTTGACTCTCTCTTTTTTGAGTTTTAATTGCTCAATTTGTCTCACCTTATCAGTAAGTTGAGATATATCTAATAGTTACTAGTTTATTAGTTTTTTTCGAATGGAATAATCTAAGCCACTAGTAGCTATTTTGACCATTTTAGATTATGGAATAACTGTAAAACATCTAGCTTTCATTTTCCTGAATCTTGCTAAGTAGTCATCAATGGATTCCCCATTACCTCTTCTAATGTTAAACAAATCCACGAGACTTACCTTAGTCTCTCCTCTAAAGAACTATTCATAAAAGTTCTTTTCAAGTTAATTCCAAAAGTGGATCGAATTTGGTAGGAGAGTTGTAAACCAAGTGAATGCATTTTTTTGTTAAAGAACATGGGAAATATTTCATTTCAAATATTCATTAGTTGTAATAACTCCTACTCCGATTGTGTATCGAGCAATATGTTCGACTGTGGACTCTCCAACCTTACTAGCAAATTTAGTTGAAATTTTAGGGGCTTTCTATCTTCTAGGCAATTCTGTCTATTGGATAAATTTAGGAAAGAGTAAGACTGACACGAAGTAAGACTGGTTTGCATAACCTACATTAAAATAATACTTATTTAACACTTGTTCAACTGTTTGGTTAATATTTTGATGCCCCCAAGATTGTTTAGTCTAATTCTCTCTAGGAGGTTATCAGTATTTTGATTTCGATTGACTAATTGAAGACCTTTATATTTGCCAAATTGGTTTTCTCTTAGCTAATTATTCTCAATTAGGTTATTAACATTTGGGTTGTTTGCCAATTGAGTATTGTCTTGAAATATTAGCTTAGTATTTCCCCTTTGATTGCCTATAAACTCATCTGGGTTCCTAAAAACATTAGTAATCATACTCATTTGCCTAGCTAACATTATGTAGGTATTATTTGTTGACTCTATGAGCGGGGTTATGATAGTGGTCATTTGTTGAGTTAACGTGTGGACCATCTCATGGTTACTTTAATTAATTTGCTACCTGATATTACTTAAGGCTATATTTGTGTTTCCAGAAAGAATCGAAGACATATCCCTTGACAAATTAAGGAAGATAGGTGATCCCACATTCAGCCTATCAGTTCAAATTACACTTGTCCCTACCCCTTGGCCATTAGTACTTACCAGTTGGTTTCTTGGTGAAATGTTTGGTACTGTGCTTATATAACTAGCCTGGGAAATGCCTATACTTTGTGTAATGTTTTGGGGAGTGAAACCAAGAGGCAACCCATATAAGGGTGTTGTCCTATTCATCCCAAGACTTTTATTTTCCAAGTTGGAAACGGGGATCCCTGTGATTTCGCTCACCATAAGTTCTAATGTTTGTGGCAAAGTTGCAGACACTATGGTGTCCCTATTACCATTTACTCCATTATTCCTTACCTGAGGGCTTTAAGCATTGAGTGATGTATTATCAGACATTATCAGCATTATCTTTCCACTTCTTAATCACATAAATGACTCAAGGGTTCTTCTAAATGCCAATTTTTTGACTATGTCCCACTAAGCATTCCAATTTATTTGGTGCAACCTTTGTTAATAGACAAATTCGATTTCAAATCTCAATTTGGGGAAGGGAATCTTTTCCTCAAGGGATTCTATAGTATTTACTAGTTGTGTAAATTTATTCTATAGTATTCGAATAAAGCACAGTTGTGTAAATTTACAAATAAAGCAGTAAAAGCGATGAACTTAATAAATGTAAACAAATGAAAGCAATAACGATGCAATGAAAGTAAAATTTTCTAAAAAATAAACAACATAAAATGTAAAAAACAGCAAAATAAAGTATTACAAAGTAAATTTGACAGGAAAAATAAAGGTTGAATGGTAAATGAAAGCAATTTAAAGGAAAACAATTAAAAGAAATTAAATAATCTTGAGAGAATAACTTATCAGGAGTAGAATAAAAATTGCTAGAAAATAAATGACTAGAAATGTAAATAGACTTTGAATTAAATATGCATTGAAATTGTAAATTGTACAGAAAAAGAACAGGATGGAAACATACTTGACAAACTTGTGTTTTGCTCGTGATTGTCAGAGTGACTGTAGAATATGTTTACAAGTGTGTAAGTAGAGAACTTCTTACCCTTAAATGTTTACATCATTTTGGTATTTATAGAAATCTTAAGTAACTACCCTCTTTACAATATTTTGACAAGTGTTGAAAACAAAGAAAATTGTCTAATCATTGTCAGTAATCATCGTGCTACAAGTAACTGTCTAATCTTTTTCAGCAATCCTTCTATTGTCTAGATCTTACACTCATAATTGCTACTAACTTCTATTTCAAATTCAAATTTTCTAGTATGAATTTAAATTTGAATCTTCAAAAAGCTACTGACTTCTAGTCGAGACATCCCTAGTTACTCCTCGTTTTGAGTCTTAATTTTTTATACCAAATCAAAATTAATATTTTTGATAATTATCAAACCAAAATTACTATTTTGATAACTTCAAGTTTCATTTCAATATAAATTCTAATAGAGTTAGAATATGTATAAGTTCTCAACTTAGTAAATTTTATTCATACTAAGTTTTATAATACACTTTTAAAATTGTCTAAATCAAAAAGTGTTATTTTTATACCAACACATATGTGAAGACATATTTTTTAAAATAAGTACATTTTTAATATAAGTTATATAACTATATAAATATATATATATATATATTATTAAATAAAATATTTATGATAAGCCGTGTTTATTTACAAATTTGTCATGTAATAAGATGTATATAAAATATGGATCGAGATCCCTTGAAGTTGTAAAACAAAACAACTATACCAACTGCAGTTCATCATCTAAAGGTGAAAATTTTAATATTTTATTTTATTTTTAATATTTTATTATATTTTTTTAAGGTTAAGATTCCAAATAGTTTAAAATGAGTAATATTTTGTATTTAACTTTTATATATATATATATATATTATATTTATACTGAATGTTAATATAAAAAATACTAAATTATTTTATATATAATTATAATATTCTTATAAAATATATAATAAATTTATAAGTGTATTAAAAAATTAAATATATAAAAATTAAATAAATAGTAAAACTGTTTAAAAATAATTTAAATAGGTCCAGATTCATAAAATACTGTGGCTATAGTGGCCCCACTACGCTACAAGTTCAAATTAAAAAAGCTGGCAAAACTTTCCTTTTTTCTTAACTGTTACCGCTGATTTTGCTGACATATAAACTCTTGGGAGACAATCTCACCTGAAGTTCGCATCTAGTACCGTAGTAGGTTAATCATTCATCTCTAAGCAACAAACAACAGTACTAAACATCTTGCTTGGCAAAGAACAGACTCGCACTTTGTGTGAAAATTGTATAAGTTCAACTACCAACGATCGATTCATTAGAAATTAAAATGGAATTACTTGATATTTGCCTAATAAGAATATTTTCGATTCATTTTGACGTGACTGTTACCTTATATATTCTCACATTATTATTAAAAAAATTAATTATAATAACAACTATTATAAATATCAAATTATTTTAATGATGTAATAATATATTATTAAATGATAATATATACATTCTCAGTGAATCAAAATAAAAATCATGCTTTAATGATACTTTATACACAATTTTTTTAATTTGAAATTAAATGCCTTTTAGGAAGGCATCAGAGTGCTTTCAAAAGTTCAACTCAAGTTTGAGTATTTTCCCAACCAAAGTTAGTTCAACGAGTAAGAATTGAAACATTTTGAACGTAAGATTTATGTTTGATTTTCAATACAGATTCTCTTGGTAAGCAATAAGTAAATGCTAATGTAAGCTTTCACTTTTCTGATTTTATAATAAGGAAGCTTCCCTTCCCTCTTAACTTTGTTTCACTAAAAAAAAAAGTTCTAGTATTTTGAGTTGTACTGACATTTTTCTTTTGAATACATTGGGGGAGCCCAAGTGAAGAATCTTTAAAACATGAATTGAGTAAAAGGTTAGTCGTTGGATGACCTTTTATATATTAAAAAAAACATATAAACTTTTATAAAAGATATTTTGTAAAGAATGTAAACTATTTTATATTTAGATGCATTATTTAAAAACATTTCTTTTATTTTTGAACAAATCTCCATGTCCTAAACAAAATATTTTTTTCATAAGCATAAAAGTTTAACTAAAAAAAAGTAATTTATATTTTTAGTGTTTTAGCACTTTCTAAGAAAAAATCATCAAAACACACTTACTCTTTCGTTAAAAATATAAACACACATCCCAACAAACTCTAAGTCTCTTATTCTATTGCTCAAATACCAATATCCCCTAAAAAATAAAAATAAAAAACAAAAAATTAGTGAAATTCAAATACCTCAAATTCCTTGTGAAAGTGGGGAATAAAGTGAGGGGCGTGCGCGTGCCAGTGTAACCTCTAATTCATTCTCATCCTTTGAATGTATTCAAAATTAGAGTTTAATTTTTTATGTATTGTGAATGTAAAATTTTTTATATTATTAATTAATTATACATCATTATGTATATAAATTTTAAGATAATTATTATAAAAGTTAAACTTTTTTAATGATGTAATAATATATGATTGAAAGATAATATAAAATTTTTACACTAATAATATATTTAAATTAAATTCTTAACATTAATAAAAAAATAAAGATACAATCAATGTATATAAAATTAAACAAGTTGTTATGAATGAATTAGTTTAACTGGTAATCGAAACAATTCGCTTGTAAGGTTTAAGTTAAAATTTTGTTGCCAACAATCTTCTTTTGTATTCCCAATGATGCTTGTGGTATGCTAACCTTTAAATGGAAAAGCCTTGTTCTATCCCAAAACCTTTTAGTATTAAAATAAAGAATAATGTTGGATACTACGAATTTAAATTCATAGAACGACACACGAATACAAAATGATAATGTAATTTAGTTAATTCTTCTTATATTTTATTAGTTTCATAAATACGTAAATTGTACATGAATAAATAACTACTATTAAATATTTTGTTCGTAAATATTTCACGAAAACAATTTCATGATGAATAACACTGATGTAAAATAAATAAAATTAATCAAGATGCGAATTAAATGACAAGATAGAATTCTGTTGACTCAGTTTTTTGAGTTCAATTTTTGTTGATAATTTTTCATTAGTAGGCATTTATTAATTGTGATGCACTCTGCCTTAATTAGTTTTGGATTAATTTAATCTCCTAATTCTTTAAACTTAAAAATCCTAAACAAGTTGATAAATTTGATTGTTTAGTTTTCTTTGCACATCAGACTGAACCCAAATTAATTGACCTACCTAAATAGATGCAAGAGCAAGCTGTTTGGCAATGTTTTGGACTTTTTTTATAGGCTGTCCTTGATTGGCAATGTCTTGGATTCGTATAGCCCTTTTCCTTGATTCTTCTTTATCGACATTGAGTGGCTTTCTTTTTGGTGAACTTTCACTTTATCTAACCCTTGGGCGGCTTTCTTGGGGCAAACATTTTCAATCCCTTTATGACGTATTTTTTTTTATGACGTATTATTTGAATGAGAGAAATAATTATTAATACGAAGCTATTTCTAAAGTGTAAGATAGTATATTATGCGACACGATGAATATATTATGCGACCATTCTAAATTATTTTGGGAGAACCGGAGAAGGGTTGAAAATAACGTCTAAATTTATTAGAATGATTAAAGAGATAAGGTAATGAAGTGAACATATATTGCTGGATAGCACTTCTTTAAATGTGAGTAAATACGGATAGATTTACAATTAAATTTTAGTAGGTCAAAATTATAATATATTTTAGATTAAATTAATAATAGATATATTCTTACTTATTTATTTTAATCGTGAAATACATGGGAGGTAAAAAAAAAAAACACAAGTAATAGATGGAGTGGATATGGAACTGCACAACCTCTTGTTCCTTAAGAACAAGAGGTGATCCTGATCCGTATAGATAATTTTAAGTCATGACATCCAATAAATTATTCAAATTTAATTCTCACCGTTAAGAAATATACAAGAATCTTTCTTGTTATTTACTTAACACTCTTCTTCATTATTTTGCAACAAATATTATAAATATCTTCTTTATCCAAATATTATAAATCATTAAATTATACTCCTCTTTATCATCTTTCATCATAAGAAATTCTTAGATAAGTATTATTTATCATAAGCACTCAAATAATCAATAATTGATATATATAATACTATGTTGGCTAAATTAAAAATGCACCTATTTATAATAATAAAACTATTTATAATAATAAAAAAACTTTTAGATTGTATTTGGATCAATTATTTCAAAATTTTAAAAAATTTGAAATGTAAAATGATTAAATTGCATCAATTCAATTCCATTCCTTTGTAATTTTTTTTTTGTTTAGATAATAATTTATGAAACTGAGATTTTAATACAAAATTTTGCAAAACATAATAAACCTCATATAATATATTTTTGCATTCACAGTAAAATGAAAAATTAAATTAAATGAATTAAAAAATTGAAAAATCTATACACAAATTTATAAGATTAATTATACCAATTATAATTCAGAAATCAAAACCCCAATCTCAAGAAACTGCGTAGTGGAAACCCAAAAAGATCCATCAATTGTTTCAACAAAGACGATAAAGGCATTGAAATGTCAAACAACATCGATGTCGAAAAAAATAAAAAATTAGCCAAAAATAAGGGGGGGGGGGGGGGGCGCGAAGCTGTAAGAACCACAGGGGTTGAAGGATTACTAGAAAAGCCTAGTATTAAAAAAAAAAAGCTATAATTTTTTTGTCCTTTTTCAGTACAAAGTACAAAGCCATTTATTTATTTATTTTGGTATGTGTACAAAACCAAATATACACGGCATCAAACACTATTTCAGGAATTTGTTTTCATTTCTCTTCCGTTCATAATTAAAAAGTAAACATTGGACAGATCCGACATTTATTTGAAGAGTGACATAAACTGCATGGAAAAAAAAATCAACAATGCCAGGTAAATTGAATAGAAGTGGAGAATCATTTGTCTAATATCGTAAACTAAAATGGCTAACAATAGTTAAAAAAATAGTGGGATTCTGCAGAACGAGTAGAAAGCACCCACAGACCCATTAAATTTCAGAGGTAACTGTAATCTAACATAAAACCATTCCTTTCTCATTAACTTCTTATGAGCTAAACAGCTCAAAACCCATTTGCTGAAATCTAAAGTTCAATTATTCCAAAACTTCATCATTTTCACAAGCTTTCTAATAAAAAGAAAGGGAAAACAAAGAGCATATGTACATGACACGAAGAACAAAACTTTGATTTACTTGATTATTGACATATTAGAAAGCCTCTCGCTTGTCAAAATGTTATATTACGATACTTTTAATTCTTCAATTAGCAAATTCTTCCATCTTCGCTCAGGGACACGGACTCTCCATATCGGCACCCTCTCCTACTAAGAAAAGTGCATACACCTTTATATGAGGTATATCAAGTTATTAAGAGCACTAAATTTTTAAATATATGAGGAGTGATCGATATATGGATAATTAAGATTATAAATAACTAAAATTAAGGTTATATAGTCACTTAAAAGAGTCAAGTAACTTTATGTACTAATATTAACTACACGTATAATATGATGCTTAAGTTTGTTTATATCACTCTCACATAAATTACATACCATCTCACTTGGTACATCTCTTAAATATATAATTCTCATAAATGTATAATAAACGTATATCATGTGAGATGAGTGTTTTATGATAATAGTAAAATGAACAAATCTTAATAAATGAGTATGTATAGTTAAGATTAAAATATAAATTCATAAAACTTTTGTTATGTAGTCGTGTAACTTAAGTAACTTCTTATAATTTTCACTATACTTCAATGGTTTGTTCATTTCTTATGTCACAAAGACAACCTTCTCACTTAACAGAGAAGTTTTTAGGCATACATTGAGTACCATACGTACCCTATTTCACAGTAAACATATGTAAAGACATAATTTAGAGAAAAAATATTTTTAATATGACTGACACAGCTTTACACACATATATAATATTGAATGCAGTGGGGCATTTTATGGGCTGAGATAAACTAACATTTGTGGGAATTCATTTGCTTACCGATATGTTTTCCTTTGCTTTCCTTTCAAAGGTCACCACAATCTTGCCAGCAAACAAGCATTGTGACGCACCGCCGGAGGATATAGAACCTAGCCCTATGCTCCTTCGCCAGCTTACTGCATCTCCGTCTTAAGGATCTACAGGGTCCACAAATGTGCCGGTTGCTGAAGCTATTGTCTTCTTGCTTCATCACTCTGAATACAGTTCCTTGTGATTGATTTTCTTGCTGCTGGTTACTAGAGTGCTTTGTATAATTACGTAAAAGGGTGATAGTTGAAGGGGAGGGAATAAAAAAAAAGGGAGGAAGAATAGGAGTAAGGTGTGGTGTGGAGAAGTGGAGTTTCCAACTAGTTTATATAAGACATATTTAGTAGAGAAATTTTTATTATGAGGGGTGAGGAATAAATTTTGACTATATAACTATACATGAATAGTTTAGATTAAAAGTTACTTAAAAATTATGTATCACTTAAAAAAAGTCATATACATTTATGTTCTAATCTTGATCATTCATATAAGATCCAATGGTCAAAATTCACTTCTCTCACCTCTTACAATAAACACTTCTATTCGTAGATACGCTATATATATAAGATTAGTACATAGATGCATGTAACTTTTTTAAGTGATCATATGACCTTTAATTAACTTTTAATCTTGATCATCTATGTATAATTGTATGATCAAATTTACACCTCTCACTCTCTCACAAAAAAAATTTCTCTCACTAGATATACTACTTATATATATATATATGGGGATCTATAAGTGTGATGCTCTAGGAAAATCTGCACTATTTTCTTTGGTAAACAGGAAATTTTAGGAAAAAAGAAATGCTACGATCCATTTTAAGGTTAAGGAATATCATAGGAATTATAATAGTACTTAATTAATATGACATATCCAAGGAAAATGATAGTAGGAATCCAACGGAAACATTACAAGTGCTCAGACCCATAGTAAACCAACCACATTGCCTTCTGTGAAATATCTTACACAGTATATATGCCATGGTTTATGGATCAATTTCCTATTTGCTTGAATTGATATGCGATATTATTCCATTAGATAGTTATCCAGTCCCTTTCGTTATCTTTGGCAAGAATTATTGATTGGTTAAATGTTTTACTTTGCTGTCGTTTTAATTTGTATTATTTTACATAAATATTTTTAATAAAAATAATATTAATAAATTGTATGATTATTTTATTATAAGAATATATTTTTTCAAATTGAGTTCACATGAATATAAATAAAATAATAATTTCTTTTGTCTTTTGTATTTTGAGTAAAATCATGAAATATCCTTACAAGTTTAATTTATTTGAACTACTCATAGAACTAATCCTCGTTCGACTACGGAAGCATAAGAGTTATGCGGTCTCTTTACAAGAATTCTTTCCTTGAACTCACGTTCTCATCTTAAGCAGTCAAAATTGTTTACTACCTTGATTCACCCTTTGTGAGTATTATATTTGTTTTTTTTGTCTTTATTAGGATAAATTAAAGATTATATTCTTTATAATTTACCCTAATACAATTAATATAGTCACTCCTGTCCTATAGAACATCATGGCAATATTCTTTGTTAGGGTAAATATTATTTTCTCTTCGACCTTACATTATCTCCTTAAATTATAAATGATGGCTATTAGAGATGTAATAAAATAAGTCATATGTATTCATTTAATAGCTTAAATTTTTGGCAAAGATAATTTATAACATGGTATTAGAACCTCTATAAGCAAGTTGTCTAAAATTTGATTCTTATTGTCTTCATTTTTCTAAATAAGAGTTGATTTCAGCTATGAACAATAGGGAGTTAGAGATGTGTTAGACATATAATAAAATTATTTATGTATCTTTTACCTAACAGCCCACCTGATCACCTCTCAAAATAAAAAAGAAACAAGATTTCCTCATATTTGGTTATTTATTTTATTTTGCAGACACTTTTGTTGGTGTAGATCAAGCGTGCGTTTTGATTTAATCGCACATTAAGTGGAGATTCGTCATGCTATAGGTTTCAATAGAATTCATGGCGGGTGCTATTATGCACCTTGCCAAATTTGGATGTATCATACACTTAAATTTTTACCTGTAATAATAGATTTTTTTTTACAGGTTGCATCTTTTTTTTTTCAAACCTATATTTTTTTAGGCAGACACTACCGCCGAATGCCAGCCTCCGGCTACCGGATAACTTCGCATACTGAAATTTTTTTTAAAACTATTATTGTTGAAAAATTGAAACTGTATAAATAATACAAGTAAAAATAATACTAGCTAAGATTATACTAGTCCTTATATTTTTTCATAAATAACTGTGCATACTGAAATCTCTACAGATTTTAACTGATAATATATACACACAATAAAATTTGTAGAGTTTTTAATATGCACAATTATTTATGAAAAAAATATAAAGACTAGTATAATTTTAACTGATATTATTTTAACGATAATTTTTTACACAATTATGCAACTTAAAAATAAAATAGTAACTGTATGAACAGTAACTCTGACTATAAACAGTACATTTTTCAGTTATGAACAATATTTTTTTCGGCGATGAACAATGTTTTACCGGCCTGAACAGTATTTTTTTGGAGTGAACAATATTTTTTCGGCATGAACAGTATTTTTCCGGCATGAACAATGATGGTGAACAGTGTAACAGATTACAAGTCGTTGATCATAACTATTGATGTGTTTTTCAACACAATCAACGGTTGAAATGGGCTTGGTATATCATACACCCTCCTTTATAGGGTGTATATTAGAAATGCCCTAGAATTCATTACTAAAAGCTAAAAACCCAAAACGAGTTATGGGTGTTGCCAGTGTTAATGTTTTTCAGGTTTTTGTGTGTCTGCGCGCGAGGAAAGACCACATATGGCACAGCTTGTTAACGCTTTATTACAGGAAATGATAAATAACTTATACTTTTATTTTATTTTATTTTTAGCTGAGAAATACATAACTGATATTATGCAATGTAAAGATTCTGACTTCTATTACTAGAACAAAATCTGAATGCATGACAATATAATAGTAAATTCGCGATTGATATTAGTATGAGCTTTAGGTATTTTGAGGGTTGGAATAGAACTTGACAGCGTATCCATGCTGAGAAAGAACAAAGAGCATGAGATAGAGGAGTTCTGTGTATTTGATTTTGCGGACGAAGCGAATAAGAGGATAACAGAAGGGCCTGTTTACATGGTTTGGGGAGTTCAAGGAGGCAATAAACTGCTCTCTGTAATTAAAGGGGGATAATTCACATGTCATTTAATTAAAGCTGAAGGTAGTAATATATAATTTACCTTACTATTACGTTTATTCATTTTTAAAGATTTATTATTCTACGGACAATTTTAATAAAACGGAGCATCAATCAAGCAATAAAATAGAATATGTGATCAACTATTGATGATTTACTCGTTTTTTGTTTTCTATTTCTTTATTTTATTTTTTAATTATATTTTAACCTTTTGTAATTGTTCATAAATTTTTTTAATTTATTATAAAGTGTACACCCACAAATTATGAGTGATTCAAGTGATAAGTAAATTTAAACTGAGCAATTAAAAATTATATTAAGAGTTAAGTTTGAGCCACTAAAAAGCACATATCGAGTGTAAGATATAAAAAGAATATACATATCTCAATAACATAATATTCATCCAAGCAACAAATTAAGATGAGTGTTTCACATCATCACCCTGAGAATATTAATCAGCCAAGAGAACGCAAGATCATCAACCCCGCCCCACCCTGCAAACATAAATGATCGAAAACAAGAAGAAAGAAACAAAGCAAAACATAACAAAGCAGCTGCTACGTGAAAAAAAAAAAAAAGGTATACATTACATAATTTGCTTGATTTTCAAGTACGTATAGGTTATGTTGCTCACTCTTGCAACATCCTTTAAAATAACTGGCTATTATACACACATATATATGTTAAGTATGATTATACATATTAAGCAAAGCATTATTCGCTCAATAACATGTTCCTTGCTCGAGGTCAAGGACCATTCACTACCTTGCCTGAAGAACATGTCGATCCAAGAGGTTCATAATTAATATATCTGCTTGGGGCAGAAGTGCGTCGAAACCCTTTTGGCAAACAAGCTTCCACGTTCCCACTTTGGAAGCCTCTTCTTCCATGGCCTTTATCAGGCTTCAAGTTCATGTATTTAGGAACATTTTGTTCCAAGGGTCTTGCAGCAGCCACACAAATGGGTGTAGAACACCCTCTGGTGTTGTTGGCAGGAGGATTCAAAAGTAGGAGAAGAAGGAGCAGAAACTTGGAGAGAAAAATGGTAGACATGTTGGGGGGGGGGGGTGGAGGTGTTTGAGTTGTTATGCTTAGAATTGATAGGTTTTTAGTGTAATGCTTGGATGGAAGGTTAGAGGAAGGAGGGAGGCCTTAAATAGGCTCATGAGGAAGAGGAGTAGATGCAGATATGACCAATTCATTGCTAGCAATTCATTTCTTGCTGGCCTTAGTACTTGTTGAGATAGAACTGTGACTTTGGGGTTCACTTTTTCAAGATGGAAGTAGGACTGCCCGTGCCTTTCATAATTATATATCTTCTTTGATTACCTTTGACTATCCACGTAATATTATTATTGTTACATAATTTTATCTTTTCTAATAATCGAATTCTAGAAATTTCACATATACATTACTTCTTGTAATTGATCTTTTGTTATTATTTTACGAAAATGAAGCTTAAATTACCCAATATTATTCAACCAATAAAAGAAAAAACCAAAATTACTAATGGACCTATAGTTCTATAGCATTTTGCCTTTCTCTAGAAGGCATCCCTTTATTTATTTATTTTATTTAAACAGTCCAAGCATATTTATTAGATCTTGCTAATATATTCTGGTTTACAAAAATCTTTATGTATAAGTAATTAAAAGTGAAAATAATTGTTGAGAGGATTTTTTAATTATGACCATGTTTGAGAGATAATCTTAGGTAATGTCTATATCTGGTCCAAGACGGAAAAAAATTAAAAGTAAAAGTAGTCAAAGTTATTTGTGCATTTCTTTTGTTGGAGTTTTACATCCAATTATGAAACGTGTGTCGAACAGATTCATGCCACAGATGATGGTTCATTACACAAATTAAATCTCAATCCAAGTTTATATTATTAAAGTATAAGTGTATGTTTGAATTAGTTATGAAAAATTGATTATATTATAATCAATTATGTGTATAATCGATTATGAAAATGTCAATTTATATTTAAATATATGAATTTATAAGTGATTTGAAGGTAAAGTGTTTTATTTGAATTATATAAAAACAATTGTATTTATGAATTGATTGAAAAAATTATTCGATTAAAGATAAATAAGTATTTATTTCTTAAAATATTTTAAATAAGCTGAAATCAATAATCAAAACGCTCAAAAGAAAGATTATTAAAAAAGTTGTTTCACAATATTAAATGTCATGAAAATTTTTCTTTCCAAGACCCAAACATGTTGTAAATTAAAGAAAACAGCTTAATTTGTATAAAAAGCTGTTTTCAAAAATAATTTATCTAATTCAAACATATTTAATATATTCAGATTATTTTATTTTATTTTCAAAATAACTTATAAATGAAAGATTTTAAAAAAATAATTATTTCTTCTAAAATAATCAAAATCAAACATTTTTCAAGATATCAATAATGCAACAAAAAAAGAAGATGATGGGAAGAAAAATTGGAGTTGGGATCCTCTTCAATAATTGAGGGTCCAAGTAAAAATTATCATATATTTTATTATATTATATTTTATTTATAACATATATTTTATTACATTTTATTTTATTTATAACATACATGTAAAAAAAAACTGGACCCTCCAAGAGAGGATCCTGACTCGGAAAACTGAAGGGAAAAGAAATCTTTTCTTTTTTCTTTTTGGTCAACAAGTGAAAAGAAATCTTAGATCAGTTGACTTTCAACAACCTCATCTTGGCACACGGAACCATCTTATTGGGCCATGTGTGGTGTTGTAGCTTACCTGTATGGTGTAATATTTAGTTGTGGCCGGTCCTTTACACATCTTGTGCTAACTGACATGTCTTGCTTGTCTTTCTGCCACGTGCTCTCTGTGATGTTGCAATCCACATATATTTCAGGATCTTATAACTCACCAACCAGTGTATATACAGACATTATGTATTTGTTATTAAAGTTTGAGTAGTGTTACTTATTTTGTATTTATATTATGATTATTTGAGTAGATAAAAAATGAGATGGTGAAAATTAGAGAAGAGTGTCAAAATAAAGTGGGATCAAATTAAGTATTCATCCTTCTGAAGAAACCCACACAAACGCAACTAATTTAGATCCAATGTGGTGAGACCCAAATCATAGCTCGTTACTTTCTTGAAGTTCACGATAACAAAGCCCCAAACCTCTACCCAAGCCCTTTTTCAACTATATGTAAATCCTGACGAACAAACAAATTAGCCAGAGTGGATGACAAAAAAAAATCAAAAATTAGCCCGAATGATGGGTTATGGAACTTAATTTTAAAATTTTAAAGAATTGAAAGGGTGGATTCAAAGACCATTTCCAACTCAATTTAGTTTCTGAGTTGGACTTAATTATGCCTAAAATTTTTAGAAATCAGTGTTAATCAAGACTCGTTTAGCTACTGAACATAGGCTTGTTCCGTGAGTCATAAAGAGAAAGGAAAATATTAAAATGATAATACTTTTGAGAGTTTTAGAATTTTTTTAATTTTTCTTTTATATAATCAGAAAGATAATTAGGTTGGTCTTTTCTAAAAAAAATTAACATATTTTCTCTTTTGACACGTGTGAGTTATGTCATACATTTTTGCTATGGTAATTAGTATAATATAGGCTCTTCAAATGTGTTTTACGAAACATATATAAAAAGATTATTAGAATTGTCAATGAGATTAACTCATTTGATTAACCTTCAGTTCATGATAATTATATGACTTGAGTTTGAATCATTAAGTCCTCCATTGATAAGCAATTCTACTGTAAATCTTTTTAAGCTTTGATTCTTCATCATCATAATATAGCACGTTAGATTCATAATCCGATGGATGTCTAGTACATCTTCCAAAGACATAAGTCCTGAATCTGGCTACGGAGGACCGGTTGAATGTGAAGGAATTGGTGGATGTGGAGGTGTAGATGTTTATGTAGCAAGATCATCTATGTAATGACCAAAGTAGTTATTATCTCACTCATCTTTTGAATCATCAAAATTAATATCCTTCATACCATCATTATTGTCATATTCTTTTACATGTTCGGCTTTATCCACATCCTCCTCATCGTGTTTTGCGTCCTCCTCATCCTTATAATTATCTTGTACAACTTTCTCTTCCTTAATTATCAATTAGACCCCATCTTCAAATATTACATCCATGTATGACATACACATCAATCCTTGCCATTACACTCTAGTTGTTTGACCAATCTCTATCATTAGCATCATTTTTTACTTCTTCAATCTTATCATCAAACAAGAAACCTAACTTGAAGTATATAAAATATCTTCACAATCCCCTTAAATCCTAAATTCTTAAAGACTACAGTCATCACTTGAACCATCCCATAGTCATTAAGAATGTATTGTTGGCCCCCAACAGATTTTATATTCATACTAGGGAATATATTTACCTTTATGATATATGAACACGGTAATCTTGTCAGGTTATTTGTCTAAGATAAAACAAAACAAAAAAATTGTATTATTCCATTAATAGACCAACCCAGTTAGTAATACCTATTAAATAGAACATCCACATTACTCATTAACAGAGTAACCTAATTCAATCATAAAATCACATAATAATGAAAATCTAATCATTAAATTATCACAATTCGCCATGTCATAATAACATGCTTTTGATTAATAGCAACTAATTACAATTATATAAAAAAATGAAATTTCTTTTTCTTATATTTTTTTTCATGATAAATGTAGAACTATATCTTAATCCAATAAATGACTCTAATTTCTTCTTTTTTAAATAAAAAGTTTAGGGAAAAAGGAAAGTTATCCCATTCCAAAGTTAGGGCAACCTCAACGAGAACTAAAAGTGATACTTCCAAATGATGACCTACGACAATATTACGGCCTAGTGGCCTAACAAAGGCCCATAAGGCCTAATGCGGTAAAAGCTTCATAACATACTACTCTTAGTCACAACCCGTGATTACCGCCTAACCAGTCATCCACTCAAAGCCTATAAATAACAAACTTGCTCTCATTACTAAGGTATACTCACTAGTCTCTGTATCTCTTACTCCTTTTACTTGGAGTTGGACTAATGAGCATCTCACCCTCCTCCTCCTTGCAAGTACCCGAGAGTTTCAAACCCAAGACTATTTTATTAATGTCGTTCGATCCTGCTTTTTTTAAATAACCTTTATTTACCAATATAGTGAGCTAACACCTTCACATACGCCTATTTTTGAATGAGTACATAACAAGAAACTTCCGTTTGGATAATAAAATTTAAATTAAAATTCATAATTCTAATTAAATTTAAATTCTGTCAGAATTAGAATTGATTAATTAATAATCTTAATTTTTATATTTAGGACAAATAAATAATTGAGACATAAAATTGTAATTTTGAGTTAAATTAAAATGTTATTGCTTAAATAATTTATTAAGAATGTATTAAAAAGTACAAATAAATTGAAATTAATAAATAATACAAATTTAAAATTATTATAAATAAAACATTCAATAAAGCTTGCATTGTTGGATCATAGAGGTTGTCGAAATATGTCTCTAACAATGACGGATGCCAAAGGGTTCCAATTAGAAGTGTAAAATAGTTCGGATAATTTGACCAACTTGATCAATTTAAACCAAACTAATTAGATTGATTTAGTTTAGTTCGGGTATGTTGATTGGTTTAAGCAAAATTTGAACTAAATGAGACTTAATTGGTTTGGTTCTCGAATTGAAAGTTTTAAACCTGATAACTGAACTAAACCGAAACAAGTCAAGCCAAACCATATATATATAATGTCCTTTTAACACAATGCATCAGAGCAACAAATCAGAGTGCATGACATCTAATTTAACTAACTAATTTATATAAATATAATGATTAAATTAAATATAGAAGCAAAAAAAAATGATTAAAGAGAGTGCAACCTGATTTATTCTATGTCTTAAGTCAAGAGCTTTAGTCAAGAGCTTTTAAGCCTTGACCACAAAATATTAACATGGTAACTTAACCCCAAAAAACTTTATAATACATAACAAAAAAAATAACAAGTCTAGAAGTATAAGAAAAAAAAAGTCCATTCAACTTGAAACTAACCTTCTAAAAGCTGTATTACATACAGGTTATTACTGTGAAGCAACTTAGCACAAAAAACTTTATAATACATTACAAACAGCAAGTCTAGAAGTATATACTATAATTTACCATTAAGGTCATACAAATTAATTAACTTATGTCATTATTTGTATAGAGACTAAACATTCAGCTGAAGATTTCAAAATAAACAGAGTATCATACATCAAAGGCACTGACTATGTTTATTATCAGTAGATTATGGTAATGTGCTAAACATATAATTTTGGAATTTGTACTTTTTAGTGTGCATATTGAGAAAAGTAAGTTTGATTCTATTTTTAGAAATTTTTTCATAGGTTTATTATGTAATTTTTTTGTTATGGAAAACTAATTATTTAGTTGATTTTTATGTTAAAAAAAATTTGGCCAACCCAATCACTCGAACCTATCCAATCCGTAAATATTTGATTTGATTTGATTCAGATTTGACTATTAAAAAATAAGAAAACTAAATCAAATCGAACTAATTAATTTTGATTGATTCAAAAAAATTTTTTTATGAACCGAACCAAACCAATTCGATTACACCCCTAATTCTAACAACAGAGGTGATTAAACGATGCTAGGAGCAGTAGTGATTAGATGATGCTAATACCGACTTGTTTGGAGCGATGAAGGACGTAATTTGAGGATGCTGACAGAAATGTAGCTGAAGCACACATAGTAGCAACAGTTGTTGGAGAACGCTAAGGATGACATGGTTAGAGCACGCTGGTGACAACATGGTTGGAGCATGGTAGCAGAGATGATAGTTGTCGGACGCCCATGGTAATGGCTAATAGAATATGTAGGCAATAAAGATAATGAACAATAAAAATGTAAAGTTGTTAACTATTGCTTTTAGCTTTTGCTTTAAAGCTTAGAATTGTACTTTTTACAGTCTATGTTAAGATTGAAAATAGTATAAATTATTTATTTTTTTAATTTCATAAAATTGAACTTGGAATTAGAATTCCAATAATTCTAATTAATCTGCATACCAAACTAAATTATTAGAAGTGAGAGCTTAAATTCCAAGGCAAATTCCATCTGACAAACGAGCACTTAAATTTTTAGTTTGGTTATCTATTAATATGAAGCTTTTTATTAACTATGTATTATCAGATATTTCACTATGCATAATGACTACTTATTATTAACAATATCAATATATTATACTTTTAGTTATTTATTTTTAATAATTAAAAAGGTTAAATCCGTATCCTAAAAAAACAGGGTTAAATCCGTTTGACTCTTGTCACAAAGGACAAGATCGATAAAGAAATGGTCAATTGATTCTAAACCATCTAAACTGATAATGTGAGCATCTTTCAAAGATTAATATATATTGTGTGTGTGAATACGTTAATTGCTCAAATTAAGCACAATACTTAAAGGCTGAAACCGCCCACTGTTTCAAGCCAAAACCACGGTACATTGCACCCTAAAATGTTGGACTAATTATCCTCGAGTCTTCGATCAAAAGAAGGTTGAAGCATGTTTTGATATGCATTAATTTGTACTTATCTTAAATATTTAATTAATTTGAGATTATCAGTTAAGATTCGATAATTAATTATGTTCCCTATTTAAGTTGAATATAGACACATAACATGATCTCATCATAAAAGTGAATAAAATAATTTATAAATAATAATAAAATATCATATTCGTTGTTATGCATGCCATGTGGAATTGATGGTTGAACCTAATCTGCATTGGATTTACCTGTTGCTTTTTGTTTCAACATGTGAAAAGGAGATCAGATTGTCAACCTTTTCTGATTTGTTTATTATCTATGTTTCAGTAATCTATGTTTTGAAAACTTATTGAAATACAAACATCATCATCAATCTAAAATGATGAAGAATCAGTGAAAAAATTCCTCTCTTAATTAGTAATAATTTATCTATATATTAGTTCTCAGTTTTTTTTTTAATAAGTTGTTAACATTTTATTGGGGGCACAGAAGAATAGGAGAGGAAAAAAAAAAGAACTGAAGATTTGAATCCAATCTAAAGGAATAGAAGTAAGAAGGTTGTTAATACATTTTGTGCTACTATTATATATAATGAACTAATTTGCCATAAGTTCAACAAATGGACAAATAATTATTATTTTTCTTTACAGAAGGAGGAGGGTAAGTCTAAGGAAAACAACAGAAGAAATATTAGCTTAAGAAATATACCAATTAATGATTGAGGAGAGAATAGAGAAAAATAACGACACCTTGAGCTGCTCCAGTTACAGTACTAACCCATCAAGGAGGACAAATGACAAGGAGAAAATGTGCAATTTGTCTTATGGAGAAAAACACATGCTACAGTATTAATCTTTATTCACATACTTGTTATTGTTATTTCGTAGAATTTAATTTTAATATGAAAAATTAATATGATAAAACTTTTGATTTAACAATTGAATTAATCAAAATCATGACACTATAAATAATTATTGAATAATGGAACTATCAAATTTTACATGAGTTTGCAGTCAGCTAGCTTGACTAGTTTGACGAGAGTATGGACCCTAGGCTGGAATATTTTAAGTTGGGGGATTTGAGATTGATGCCAAAGTGTGATCTCTCTAATACCTAGCTAATTAAAGTTGTACCTTGGATCCTTGAGGTAAAGTTGTTCAGTAAGAACTGAATGTCTATGTCATTGAGGTCAAGATATATAGTTGAATCGGTAGCTACTAGCCAGTTAATAGCTATGATATAATGGAGTAATCAGTGATGGACAAAATCCTTAAATCACCAACCCAGTAGAATATTGAAGAATAACATAAAAATAATGATAGACAAAAATAAATAATCAGTGACACAATCCTTTAGTCACCAAATATTTTTTTAATCAATATTCATATAAAGCTGTTAAATATTTATTAGTTCTTAGTTATATTTAATATGCTTATAAATTGTAAAAACAATAATAAATAAATATCCAATAATTCACCGGCTGTGCATAGGTTAACTGGTCTTTATCATGACTGTAATTATGTAGTAGTGGCATTTTCATTTTTTATTTTCTTCTTAGGTCCAATAAGGTCTCCTTTAAAAAATAAGCTAGTTAACAATTCATTTTTAAAAAAAATTATCATAACAACTCCCCTAATAAATTAATGTGCAATAGCTAATGACTTAATGAAGAATTCCTTGCACTTGCAGACAAATTTTAAATTAATCAATCTCACACTGTTTGAATCATGTAAATTAAGTTTAGGAATCTTAACCGACCTACTTTAAAAAAATGGATTACTTTGGTATTTTTTTTATTTTTTTTAGATATTAATATTCACTATGAATTGTTGAATATTTATATATTAGCTACTGAATTTATTTTAAAAACTTTTAAACATTTATTATAAAATTAATAATTAGTAATTATTTAATAATTCATCTTAAATATACCGTCCTCATAAAGTTATCATATTACTCCCAGAAAAGAATAATAAATAAAAATTGCTTTCATCTAAATGATGGGGATCTGATATCTTCTCCTTTTATTAATTTAAAGTTAGCCATATGAGAGCCACCTCAGGATAAAATAAAGTAGTACTAGGTTGTTTGCCATCCGTGAGGCATTTTTCTCCTTTCTTTACATTTTGGCATATTAGGATAGAATTAAATACTAAAGTGAGTTGGCTGCACGAAACTGATATTTTATCATCATCACCTGAGCCCCGCAACGGTTACGAGCCCTAAAAGAGATCATACTCAGGGGAGTTGGAATCTGATTTAGTCGAGTTGGTTCAAAAGATTATATTAGGTAATTATTATAATTAATTATTAAATAATTTTACTTAATATTTTAATTAATAATATAATTAATTTAATATACTCAACTTAAATGTATTATGTTTATGTAAGAATTTTTCTTATAGCTAATAGTGTGTATACTATGTTTGGTTGTAGTTCAATTTTTCATTTTTGTCTAGGGATATTTTTTCAGTTTAATTTAATAGACCATTAGTGCAAACTTTTTTTATTATAATCTAATTTTATTTTGATACCTCATTTAATAAATATAATAATGTTAATAATTACATAAAATATCAAATTTATTAAAAAATGTGATAATATATTTTTAAATATATATAAGTATAAAATTATTTTATATTAATAATATATCAAAATTAATTTTTTTACCTATCATACTGTAAAAAGTTTACATGTGCATATTCTAATCTTACCATCTGGCTTATCGTTTATCAGTGCAAAACTAGGATGAGTTAAAATATGTGTAAATGACTCAAATGTCACTAATAAGCCATTAAGAGATGAAATAGGTTAAAACACAAAATGTACTTATTTTTTTAAATCAAAATATACCTACTTTTACTTTTTCAGATTTTTTTTTTCCTGTTTGGATGTCTTCATTCGAAAAGTAAGGAATTCCAATGACATTGATGCAATCACTATGTGGGACATGTGATGTGTACCCAACAATGTTGGCAAGTGGTCATGTTATTATGTGTAAGGGGGTAACAATTGCGCATTGCTGACGAGAAGCGATTCACAATAATATGATTATTTAGATAGCGATAAAGGACAACATCAATAAAATGACAAAACCATTAACAATAATGTTGCAACTCATAATGATAATTACAATGATAATATGTTTAAAATAATATATAATCTATCGCTTTTTTTAGAATACAAGGACGGAGTCAGGTTTATGAAACTGGGGGAGCCATCAAATAATTTTAGAATTGATGAGGTTTGCAGTAAAAAAACAGAATATAGAGGTTTTAGAAGTAGAAAAAGAAAAATCTTCTAGTAAGATCAAATCGAAAATCAATAATGCATTATAACCATCATGACAACTTTTCATTCAAACAAATTTGATGTTGTAAATATAGGTGTGAGTGCTTGGAAAGAGTGAGTGATAAAACTAACATAATTTAGTTATCGAAGAGTATTAAGAATATATTTTTATCATATTTTTAAATATTTTTATTAAATTATATTATATATTAAAATAATATTTAAATTTAATTATATGTCATTTAAAATTAATTATATATTAATTAAATTAATTATATGTTAATTAAAATTAAATGTTATCTTAATATATAAAGTGATTTACTAAAAAAATTTAAAAAAAGTATGATAAAAGATATGCTTCTAACATTATCCATTTATTCTTTAGTCATACATATATATATATATCAAAGGAACTTTTTCTAGAATTTTTTATGAATGATCAAGATTAAAAGATAAATACATATGACTTTTTTAAGTGATCATGATCTTTAAATAACTTTTAATCTTGACCATCTATATGATTATATAGCAAAATTTATTCTTTTAATTCTCTTATAATAAATTTTTTTTTATTAAATATGTCTCATATATATATATATATCAAAGGAACTTTTTCTAGGCTAGGGGCAATAGCCCTGCCAGCCCTCTCTCTGTCCGTCCCTGAATACTAATGAAGCACCACTAACATTAATCATATTTGAGATTTTATTGAGCCACTTGAGTTAACCCTAATTATCAATATAAAATTTATCCAAGCTTTATGTGATGCGTACTTGATTTGATTGGGTAGAGAGTAGAAGAAGACATAATAAGGGGATTAAAACACGAATTCGTACAAGGATTAAAACACATAATAAGGGGATTCAGCCAGTTGCGTAGTTTTCAAGTTGAATAATACTCCTCCGTCCTTTTATAAATGTTTCTCACAAGATTATTAATACTATTAAATAGCGGGCAATGTTCAGAAACACCTAAGCGCACCAACACTTGGGCTTTTACAACATATCATTTTTTTTCTGTGCTAACTTTCATTGCTAACACACATTTCAACACCTTTTATTTTTAATCTGATGGTTACAATATTTGAGTAGATGACAACAAATTCCTTAAATAGTTTTAAATATAGAGAAATATAATCTAATATGATTAAATTATTATTTTCCTTATTTCATTAATATTTTGTTATTTTTTTCAAATTTCACATTTTCTTCGCTTCATTATATGTAGTTATTAGATTTAGTTGAAATATGAAAGAATGAGAGTAAAGTTGAAAAAATTAATTAATATTTTCAATATTATCAAGTAATAAATAATTTAGAACAAAATATTTTTTAAAAAAGACAAATATAAAAGGATAGATAGAGTATTATATATGTATATCACTTTTATTGATATTATTTTTATATTTTAATTACAATTAATTTTATTTTATTTTTTATATATTTATATTCTAATTTTATCTGTTAAATATATGTGAGAGATGTGAGGATTTTAATAATATGTAGTAAGCCTTTTCCTTGTCAAAAGAGTTAGTTTGCTTCAAACGATGCCCCTGTTTTGGGAGAAATTCTAGCATGTTTCATAAGCATAATTAATGCACGTTTTATATATGATTTCTACCATTAATTTTAAACAAACTTACATAAATTTTAAATGGGAAAGGATTAACTTATATCGATATAAAATTTGATATACTTATACTATTTAATAATTTTTATAAAATTTAATTTTTATTGATCTAAACATTGAATTATAACTATTCAACATTTTTATTATTTATGTCAAATCTTAAAAAATTAGACATAAATAAAAATATAATCAAGTTGTTCTTATTTTTATATATTTTATAAATTTGATTTATATAATAGTAATTTTTAATTCAATGATAAATTTTTTAAAAAAATTATTTAATAAAAAATTATTTAATAATGTAAGAATTATTTTTATTTACACATATAAATTAATCCCTCCTCATTTTAAATTATTATTTCAAAATTAATGATAAAAATTTATCAAATATGCATTTAATATGTTTAAAAAATATGTAATAATTATGAATTCTCACATGGTGAGAAAGAGTAATTTTTAAATAAGTATAATTTATTATAAGTATTTAAATTATTATTTAATATGTATAATATCATAAAAATAATTATAAAATTATATTAATTTTTAATAATATTTTTATATATATTAAATAATAATTTAACTATCTAAAAAATAACGTAATAAACTATTTTCACATAAAAATTTCGCCCAAAATATGGTGGATCAGCTGACCTGGAAGCTGGTCAGTGTTTGGGATCATGAGCCCTACCGCCCTACTTGGGGGTTACTGTGAGATAAAAGTGTAGTGGAGTGGTGGAGTTAGAAATTTCAGTTTGAGTACTAATCTACTAATTAAACCTTTCGTTTCATTATAATTCTTTTTTTAAATTGTTGTATAAAGATTAAAAATATTATGAAATAATATTAAATATAAATAAATATATTTTAATATAATTAAAATATTTTTTAAGAAATTATAAAATTAATTAATTATGAATTATGTATAATTATTGGTTTAGTTATGATAATTGATGAAGATAAAATTAAAAAAGATTAATTAATATTTTTTAATATTTAAAAAATGATAAATAATTTGAAACAAAATAAATTATCTAAAAAACAATTACATTAAGATGGAGAGAGTATTAATTTTTTTTTCTTTTAAGGAGGTTAAGATCGTGCCTAACTATCCATGTAGAATCTTCTTAATTCTCAGTAATGATAACAGCCCATTTAATGGTTTTTTATTATATATTTTCAAAATATTATACCAAACGATTGAAAATTAATTTAGATTTTATTATTTAATATTTTAAATTTAATTCAGCATCATATATGATTATGCTGTCCATTTGCTATAATTTTAATAAACTGGTGTAGTACTTTGAACAAACATGGTGCAATGTGATATATAGGACGATGGAGAGTTGTTTAAGAGTGTGTTTGAAATGTAAAAAAAATGATAAATGATTTGATTTGTAAATCAAATTTTATTAAAATTTGTGTTTGGAATATTAAAAATTAATAAATGATTTAACTTTTAAAATCTCATGGATTTCATTCATTTTATTTTAGAAATTTTATCAAATTTAATAGAATTTATTAAGATTTGATGATTTGATTTGAAATGAATAGACTATTTTACATTTAGTAACTACCTTTAACTACATCTCATAAGGATTAAAATATAAAAATAAAATCAAATCAAATCAATTTTCATTTGAATGAATTTCAAATACAAAATTTAATTTCTAAATAAATTCAAATCCTATTTTTTTAAGTTCTAAACATAAAATTTGATTTTTAAATCAAATCAAATCAATTCTCATTTTTATTCATTCCAAACACAACTTAAGTGATGTATTGAATTTGAGCAACCTCATAAGTGTCATCTTGAATAATATGAAATATTCTTCAATACTTGCCTCTCAATCATGAGTGCACTAGGGAGCATACACATAAGATTTGTGAACTATGAAGTTGGTAGTTCCCCTTAATATTTGAATGAATATTTGTGCCAAGTGAATTTAAGAGAGGTAGGTTTATTGGGACATGAAATCTTCACTTTGAGTCCACCCCCCCCCCCCCCCCCTTTCCCCAAGATTTCTTGTAACCCTCCTTTTGTTACAACAAACTGTGGTTTGATGATGATATGGATGCTTTTTTTTCATTTTGCTCGAGGCATTTGCTATGCCTCCCTTCATTCCATATGATATAAGCCGTGCTGCTTTACGAATAGAGGTCGCGATTAAAGGTTACCCGATTAGTTTCATGCTTTGGTTGTTTTCACTCCTAAGCATGTGGAAAATGTTTATTATACCTCACCTTTTTTCGAACATTTTTTATATTTATATAGTGACAAAATTTGATTATAATTTGTAAGTGTGCAAAAAATAATATAAATCCAGCTATAATCAAATAATAAAAATTGTATAAATATAAAATGATATCTATGTATATATATATATATATGTAACATTATTCTAAGCGTATTATAGATAGAAATAGGAGATCATGTCAATATATTTAACTGGATAAAAAATTGATATTCGTAAATTAAATATTATAGAGTGTTTAATTTGTTCTTTTTTCTATTTTTAGTTGATATATTTTTATTAATAATTATAGAAATTCTACTTTATTTTTAATTTTCAAACTTTTGTAAAAAAAATGGTAAAAATAACATTTTGTTGTGTAGATGGTTTATGATCTAGTAGGGGAGGAGGGTGTTATTTCTCAGACAAAGCAGTTTGTTGGGTGTAAGAATGGTACATAAAATAAGGGATGCTCAAACAAGACAACGTGTCAACTGTATTAAGTCCTAATATTGGGGAGGAATATGTAATTACTCCTATAATAATTGATAAAGAATAATGCTAAGAAAATTTAATTATGATTAAGTAAGGATAATGATAACAAAATTAATTAAGATTAGGAGTAATTGATAAACAAAATTGATAAAGAATAATCCTAATATTGGGGAGGTCAATGTAATTACTCCTGTAATAATTGATAAAGAATAATGTTAACAAAATTTAATTATGATTAAATAAGGATAATGATAACAAAATTAATCAAGATTTATTCACATTAATTGGAGAATGAATTTAGGATTGAATTATACATTAAAGATATATAGTTTCTTTTTTTTTTTAATGGTGCAAAAAGATATACATAGTTAATTATCCTCTCTATCCATAATATTCTGTATGTGCTGGTAATATACAGATCTTATTTATTTTTATAATCTTATCTTATCTTATTTTTAGAAAAATAATATGAATTAATAAAGTGAATATAATCTAATAACATTAATTTATCATTTAATCTGGGTTATAAAGAATGATAATGCCCCATTAACTAATTAATGATGATAAGAAGCAAAAGTATATACTAGTCTAATTTATAATATTTTATTTTAAGAATTAAGGTTGAGAAAGATTATGAGTTATTTATGTTATTTTAGATACAATTTTGTTATTCTTGGTAGTGTTTTGATTTTACTTCATTTTAAAGATCTTATCTTATTTTCGTGGGTTTTTGACTATTTTGTTTTTAGTGACAAAATTATTTACAAAATTGTCAATGTTTTCAAACTATTTATCAGTATTTCACACTTTTGACCATGTTATAATTTTGTATTATTTAACGTTTCACGTAAATAGTGTCAAATGAAATGATGGTATCAATAGGAAAGCACCAAAGTACTAGGCACAACTAGCGTGATAACGCCACACGTGATGGCATTACCACAGTGATGCACACTTTTTAATTATCGCATTTGTAAACTCAAGTGCAGGTTGTTTCAAGTAATAAATTTCTCGGTGAGTCTGAGGTCGATCCACAGGGAATTGTTGAAGATTAAGGTGAAGTAAATATTTTGTTACTACGGTAAAAATTATTTACTTGAGTAAAAAGATCCACTCTTGGTAAATAAAGTAAAAGTAAGATTAATTCATTTTATAACTCAATTAGAATCCTCGCAACATGAAGGTTCTAATCGGAAAATACAACGTTAAAAGTCCATTAAAATAATATACGTAGTTATACTATGATTCCTTTAATTATTACTACCACTTGTAAATAGGTTAAAGCATTCAATACCAAAAATCTTGTCTACAATAAATCAAGAACTCCTTTTACAAGGATGGAGTATTCCCGTCCGTCACCCGGGATTTTAAATTATCAGAATCAAAATATAATACGTATAAAGAATACTAGAAAGATAAATCATTAAAGCACAAGAGAGGAATAAATCTAACCTTATTTTATTACCAAGAGCTTCATACTCTAACCCAAGTAGACTGAAATTTATTTACATATAGATTAAAAAAAAAAGAGAGAAAAAGGAAATTGGAGGGAGACTGTCCTCCTCTCCTCCTCTAGAAATATGCCTAGAGTTTCCTTCTCCCTCGAATGTCTCCGTCCCCCAAATGCAATTGATTGCCTTTTTATAGGCAATTTGTTTCCACTGTAGCTACAGGAGCCACAATTATCAAACTTAACAATTAAGTCTTAAACGTCATCCATGACGTTTTTTTATTTTCTTTTTCTTTTTTTCTTTTTTTTTAAAATAATAATTGAGTAAATGCACAGCCGTGCGTCCAGTCTTTTTTCATTTTTGAGAGAAGTGATTTTCATGAAAGTTGTAGGCCTGGATATTTGCTTTAAAATGACTTTAGTTTGAGTCCAAAATCATGCCTAAAACTCAAGATATGGTCCAATTACTGCAGAGTGTTTAGACCCGATTTCAGCTCCTCTATTTTGACTTCAAAACCCAATATCACCTCCAAGGAGTCCGATTCTGAAAAAGTGTTCAACATCAAAGTTGTAGGGAATTGTCTAAGTTTTCCTACAAGACCAAAATCACGTCAATCAGATATTTGTAACTCAAGTTATAGCCAGTTTACTAAACATTGCCAAAGAGATAATTACGGTTAATTTATGCAATACTTTATTTAATTGTCCAATTCAGCTCAAAATCATAAAATGTGTCAAAATCAACTTAATTAAGCTTAATTGAACCTTAAGAAGTCTAGTGAGAGGATTACAAAATGTATAAAATACAGTGTTATCACACGGATAACGCCATCTTTGTTGGCGTTATCACGCTGGCTGCGCCTAGCGTTTTGGCACTTTCCTATTGAACATCCTATTTAAGTAACTCTCCTCTCCTTCCTTCGTCCAAGTTTTCCATTTATCAAATTTCCTCAAATGCTTTAATCTCCATCCTTCACTTCTTCCATCCATTTTACCTCATTCTCATTCTCTATTTTTCCTCTGTAGATGCTCTCCTTTTTAAACTCTCTACCTCCCTCTCCTTTTGAAATCAACATCTTTCTTCTAAAAGGCTGGTAAGCTTGGTCAAACCATGCATGAGGAACTACGACTTTTTGACCAATTTGCCTTTAGTGGCAAAACTATTTACTAAGGGCAAATTAGTCAAAAAGCCATAGTTCCCCATGCGTGGTTTGACCAAGCTTACCATCTTGTTAGAAGAAAGACATTGATTTCAAAAGCATAGGGAGGTAGAGAGTTTAAAAAAGAGGGCAACTGGAGAGGAAAAATAGAGAATGAGAATGAGGTAAAATTGATGAAAGAAGTGAAGGATAGGGATTAGAGCATTTGAGGAAATTTTTTTGTTCCTTTTCTTCTGAATTATTTTGCAAGAGTAGAGGTAAATTTCCTCACTACTTTGTTATTTTGTTGCCTAAATGTATGAAATTTCTTTTTTTTTTCAGTTCTTCCTCATACAACACAATTATATTCCTAAGTTCACTAATTTCTTTCTTATTCATGTCAACCCTTTCATTTACTATTTCAGCTTTATCATTCAACCATTGAAAAAAGTCACAGGTCTATTGTTTATCTCTCCATAAAGGACACATAAGAAATCGACGACCATAACTCATTGTCTTCTTCAAAGTATAAATCAAAGCTTCTTGTCCGCAACCACACTTCTCAGAAGAAATTTGTGCACCTCCTCTGCTCTCCATCATGAATGAACCATTGATACTAGAACTTATCTCTGACGTATGCATAAAATCTCCTACTAACTTCTAGCAAACCCTAAATCCCAAATGTTTTACCCACAAGCTACAGCCAAATAAGGGTTTTGGAGAGAGTTTAGTGAGAGAAAAAGTCTAGAGAGAAAGTGAAATTTTGAGAATTGGAAAATTTGGCCAGAGGAAAGAGAGGAAAGTTGCTTAAATAGGACGTTCAACAGGAAAGCGTCAAAGCACTAGGTGCAGCAAGCGTGATAACACCAACAAAGGTGGCATTATCCACGTGGTAATGTCATCACGCGTGGCATTACCACATGGATAACGCCACCATTTTTGGCATTATCACGCTAGTTACGCCTAGTGCTTTGGCGCTTTTTTATTTATAACGCCATCTCCTTTGGCGTTATCTACGTGGAACATTAAATAATAAAAAATTCTAACTTGACCAAAAGTTTGGCATTATGATAAATAATTTGAAAATAGTGGCAATTTGATAAATAATTTTGCCACTAAAGAAAAATTGGTCAAAAAACCTATTTTTGTGATCTTATCTAACTGTCTTTGTTTTAGACAAATGATATGAATTAATCAAGTAAAATAAATACAATGTAATAGGATTAACTTATTATATAATTAGGGGTATAAAGAAGGAAACATAGTATCTATTATTTTGTAAGATCACGAAGTGTCCTCACACTTTTTAAGTATTGGACTAATCCTTGTTCAAGTGTAAGTTTGGTCAGGGCTACAAGATGCTTCCATTGAGTTTTTTGATTCCTTACGTACATTGCAAGTGAAGTTTGGCTACAAAATGTCCAATTAACTAATAGTGATAATAAGAAAAAAAATTATTTAACTTCATTAATCTAAATATAGATTTTTTAAATGAACGGTTCATAATATGAACAAAACTATTCATGAAACATAATTATCTCTCACATGATTTTATAATAAATAATGATTAAAGTATAATTTTATATGATTTTTGTTAGTCCAAGATTTCTATCTTGGTATTTCCTTAAGTGATAATTCCAAATATTTTTATAGTCTCGTGTTAACACCGTATAATTACACTTGATTATAGTAGAAAAGTTAATATGTATATTTGTCAAAGAATGAATGAACGTCTGAAGCTACAAAGTTGAATATTTAAATGAAGAGGCCAAATTGTGCCACAAAGAATGATGAATACTTAAGAAGAGTTACTGTCATGTTAATCAAGGGAAAGAAAATCAAATTGAAGTATCTAATATCATGGTTTCCGATCGCTACAAGAAATTTATGAATTAGCGATGGAAGTTAGCGAGGGAATTTTTCCGTCGCAATTTCCTCTCTAATTAGCTAGCAAATTGCGAGGGATAAGCGAGGCAAACACTTTCCCTCGCTAAAATTCAGAACAAAATCCAAACGGGGATACAATTAGTAAATAGCGAAGCAATAGCGAGTAAATTATTGCCCTTGCTAAATTTAGCGAGGGAATTGAGAGGGAAAACGTTACCCTCGCTAAATCAGTGAGGGATTTGCGAGGTAATAGGTTCCCTCGTTAAAATCAGAGAAGGAATTGTGAGGTATAATATTCCCTCGCTAAATTCAGAGGCATAATTGCGAGGGATTAGCGACGGAAATAATTTCCCTCGCTAAATTTAGAAATCCCGCCCTCTCAGCAAATGGCCAAAATGTCTCGTTTAGGTTATAGAAATCAAATTTTGTCCCCAAATCAAATCCCTCCCCCCCCAACAGCCGTATGACCTTCCCCTCCACCACCCAAGCACTTCCCCGGAGCTGAGCACGGCAGCCACGCGACGCGAGTGACTTCCCCTCCTTTTGCAGGTAAGCCCTTCCATTATTTCTTTCTTCTATTATTCTGCCTCCTTCTTCGTCTGTTTCTTTCTTCCCCTTCCATTTTTGTGTAACGTTCCATTGCTGACTGATGAAAAATATGCGTGTCAATTCAGAGATTTCTTCCGTAAAATCATCGACTGGTGCAATTCCAACAATCTTCAGGTTCCTCCTCTCTCTCTCTATCTCTTTTTCTTTTCTCATTTTCCTTCTTTTCTTGTTGACTATCATGGACATTACTTGCATTCCTCTTATAGTAATATAGTCTGAAGTCCTCTTGACTTATTAAAATTGCATTATCTAGTCAAGCTCAAAATGGACCGGCAGAACACAAAAACTATAGCTTGTTTAACTGTTTAAGAATATCCTCATTGGTGGCTAACATGCGATATATGCTGCTTATGAAGTTTTTTTTTCTTTTTTTCTTTTTTTGAGTGAAATATGGGTGAAGGGGACCGGGGGGGAATGTTCCAAGCTGAAAATGGTAGTAGCCACTAGCCACCAATGTTGAAATATGTCATAAATTCAAGCGTAATATGTGGGGAACTGATCGAGTTGCCAATCATCTGCCATAGCTGGAAATTTGTAGAGTTTCAGGCGAATGCAGCCTTCAATCATGAAAGAGCACAAATCTTGTAGAGCATGCTTTATTTTTTTTTTATAATTTATGCCAACGCTTTCTTTCTCTCTTTGTTACAATCAGAGTTACGCCCCGATCTGCTTAGGACTTGAAGATTTCTATATTCGCCGATTGTACCTTCGTATTCAGGTATTTCCTTTTCATTTTTTTAAATTATTTTATTCCTATCAATTTCATTTATTATTTTTCCTCAATTATCTTTGATAAGTTGTGAATCGCAATAGATGATATAGTCCTCAATCTTTAGTTCCTCCTGCTTCACTATTGAGCTAGATATGCAATTTCTCACAATCCTCAGATTCACTGACTTTCAGTTTTCAAACTCTCACTTCACTTATGTCTCCACTTTAGTCATTAGTAATTTTATAAACCGTCACATATTGTCTTCCCATCTACTCCATGTTAACAGTTACCAAGAGTTATTCTTCAGCAAAAGAGAGGGAGCAGATTGGTTACTACCTGCTCTCTGTGCATTTTGGTTTCTAAATGGTAGTTGGTATTCTGTGCAAAAAGTTCCTATATGCCATTTCATTGCCTTACAAACATGTTTGTTTTCCCAAGCTTAGCCATTTCAGTATTCCTCTTCTGTCTTGCTTACCACACACACAAAGATTATTGGGTTTGCTTGTGCCCAATCAAATGTGTGTGTGTGTATATACTGTAGGGTCTAATTGTAGCAACATATGTTAAAGAATAGAAGTAGTTCTCTTACCAAAAAAGAAAAAGCCTTTATCTCAACCTAAGGCACATTGGCAGTGGCTTATGATCTATATTATAGTCATCATATTTAAATTTCATAACTGTTGTTGCATGATATATGCTCCATATTTTCTTATAGTAACTTGTTCTTTATTGCTGGATACTCCAAGCTTTGTCAAATAGGAAGGCCATTGTAGTGGAGTTTAATGCAATCTGGTCTGAAGTATGTTGGGAATTCGCTTATGGCTTGGCTGATAATGTAGAGCATCAGTACAAGTCATCTAAAATTTTTTATTTCTCTATGTAGGGAATTTCTCATTTTGCTCTCAGTCTTTCAATTCATCGCCAAGATATGGTTTTCTTCTCCTTCTCTTGTTAAATTGAAGTCCTTTTGTTTTATTATTTCTTTTAAGCCAAATTAAATTTTAGTCTTTTTTATAAGCATTTCATGCTGATTTAAATGGTTCTGTTTCCATTGGTGTTAACTCTGTATGGATTTTGTTCCCAATTTTATTGTGTTCATATTTTCCCACCCCACAACCCATTTCTTAATCCCTCAATCACACTTTTATTTTTGACGTATGGGTATGTGTTTGTAGATAGAGGATTGATAGGCAAAGATATTGCGGGGTTCAGTCTAATTGTTCTTGAAATGGATAAAACGTCTAATTCTAGTGGTGAGAACAGGCAGGATAATAAATGGTGTAACAACAAGAGCAAATTAGCTCATCCTTCTATAGTTCCTACTGATTTCCCCTCATCTCTGATTGAGTTCCAGTGTTAGACCACAGATTTGAGCAGTAAATGTTTTTGGGAGTGTTCAGGATGTTTTTCTATGTTTATGTCATATGTTATGAGATTTTACAAAAATGTGCAACCGCTTCATCATTTATTAAATGGAGTTTAAGATGTCTGAGTCTCTGTCTTTCTCTCTCTATATATAGAGAGTAGATAGAGATGATGGAAAGAGAAAATGTGAGAGCTTTTTCCTTTTGGAAGAATCCCATGGGTAATGGGGCTGTTAGTCTATTATTGCAGATACAGGAAATGCAATTAAGAAGATTTTTGGGATTGTATTACCTAATGTATGTTTGTTGTACTTCTAATTCAGGTCAAATTATTTTTATGAATTAAGTGGCTACTGCAAATGTAATTAAGAAGATTCACGGATTGGGTTGGTTTCAATTAAATTTAGAAACCAACTTGATCTCACCTGTGATGTACTTTCACTTTTTTTACCGATACATTTCAGTGCACTTACTCAATATATATACTTGATCACTCAATATTTACCACATGTTGACTGAACCAAGTCTTTTCCTCCTCTATGGAAGAAGTCTTAGCTCCATATTTTATCTTTGTCAATTGTCATCTCTCTATCATGGAACACATTCTCTGCATCAAGATCCTCTATTATTCGTAAAAAATAAAAAAAATTCTGTTAACTAAAAATACATACTTAAATTTATATATTACATACAGTATATATATCACTTGCATGACATAATGAGAATGTCTCGCAAAACTTATTGAGAGAGTAAAGTATTTACCACAAAACTTGCCTATCTAACTCAACTTTAACCATTAAAGGAGTTACTAGTATTTCTAGGATTCAAACCATCCCAAAATACTTCCAAAACTTGCCTAAAAAGGCTGATTTTCAAGATGGCGCCAAATATGCATCTTAACTCATAAAATTCTAAAATTTTATGGGAAGATAGATCTCTCTTATATCTTTCTAATGCCGCAAATCACACCTCATTTGGATAAGTGTATTTAAAGTTATACGACATTGTACAGAAGCAAAAATAAGGAATTTAGTAGTTTACCCATTTTCCCTGGCTTTAAACTGAAACTGGGAACAAAATACACTCAAGAAAATTATGAAATTTTACAGGAAAGAAGCCTTACATGTTAGCTTTAAAATGCCTCTGGTTTCATGGGAAACGGACACCGGAGCAGGAAGTTATGCAATCTGGTTTACTGGCTGCCAGAATGCATTTTCTGCAGAATCTGTGTTGGATTCAAACCGAAACTGGTACTGTTTGGCTTAGTGTAAAATTCTGAAATTTTTACCACACGTAACCCTATGTCTTAGCTTTAAAATGACACAAAATTCATGTCATTCCGATGTCTGTAGCTCAAATTATGCGACAAACATTATCAGCTGTTAGGATAGCTCATTTTTCTGGTTTAAGGGAGTCATAATCACTGGTTTTCTGCATAATGTTGCATACAACAACTGAAAATCACATTCCCAAACCTCCCCAAAGGTTTTTCACCTCTAAGCATAATTATCTCTCTAACCGATTAGAGTTCTTCAGTAATCAGTTAAAGTCCCTAATTAATAATTGATTTTCTAAAGATGCCTAACTTTAGATTCGACCTGTAGGGAACCAATTCTAGGTTCGGCCTCACTTGCTTAAGGGAACTAACTCAATAGGCTCAACTTCACTTACTAGAGAGAACCAACTCACTAAGCTCAACTTCACTTACTTGAGAGAACCAACTCACTAGGGTCAACCTCACTTGCTTGAGGGAACCAATTCACTCTTGCTACTACCCCATTTCAACTCAACTTATTGAGAGAGTAAAGTATTTACCACAAAACTTGCCTATCTAACTCAGCTTTAACTATTAAAGGAGTTACTAGTATTTCTAGGATTCAAACTATCCCAAAATACCTCCAAAATTTGCCTAAAAAGGCTGATTTTCAAGATTGCGCCAAATATGCATCTTAACTCATTAAATCCTGAAATTTTATGGGAAGATAGATCTCTCTTATATATTTCAAATGCTGTAAACCTCGCCTCATTTGGATAAGCGTATCTAAAGTTATGCGACATTGTACAGAAGCACAAATAGGGAATCCACTGGTTTACCCATTTCTGCCCTGACTTTAAACTGAAACTGGGAAGAAAATACACGCAGGAAAATTATGAAATTTTGCAGGCAAGAAGCCTTACATGTTACCTTTAAAATGCCTCTGGTTTCATGGGAAACGGACACCGGAGCAGGAAGTTATGCAATCTGGTTTACTGGCTGCCAGAATGCATTTTCTGCAGAATCTGTGTTGGATTCATACCGAAACTGGTACTGTTTGACATTGTGTAAAATGCTGAAATTTTAACCACACATAGCCCTATGTCTTAGCTTTAAAATGACATAAAATTCATGTCATTCCGATGTCTGTAGCTCAAGTTATGCGACAAACATCACAGGCTGTTCGGGTGTTGTCCTGATTCTACAAATTCGGGTATTGCATAATCTTGGTTTCTAACCAAGTTCTTATCCTCAAATCATGGATTCTAACTAGTATCTAACTCATTAAACTTAGATTATGATCAAAGTCAATCAATCACAACCTAATTCTCATTTTTCTCCAATTCATTTCCAAGATTCTCTATCATGAACCAAAATGGTTAGTTTGAGCTATAAATGACTATCTAATACTTATTAGACTAAAATTATCCTAACTTAATTCTTCGAAGCAATAATCAAGCTAAGAGCTAAGATTTTGCTCTCCAAATCCAGTTTTTCATTCCAAATCTGTAACCCCCATTCAAAAGAACAAAGAGAGAAAAAGAATAGAAATCTCCTACCTTTAGGTGATGACCAACCTTTGAGCCTTGCTCTTCTTCTTTTCCTCTTCCCTTTCTTTCTTCTCCTTTCTCTCTTTCTCCCCTTCGTTTCTCTGTTTCTGTTCTGTTTTATTCTTTTTTTTTTGTTTTCTCACGGGGGTCGTGGGTTAAGGGAAAAATCGAAACTTAAGTTCCAAGTGTTAGAACTTTTATATGCAACATCACACTTGAATTATACTAATTCAAGTTTTTTAACTTCCCAACAACTATAAAATAAATACTAGGATTCATTTAAGCAAGTATTAGAATACCTTTGTAACTTGCTTACAAGCCTAACATGATACTGAGGGTGTTACACACTGCTTCACCACATTCAGAACAACTTGGTTTATTTCTTCATCAGGCGACTGAAATTCACGAATCAGAATGATCATGACTTCCTTAGTATAGCAACTTGTGTATAGGGCTTCCAATTCTTTACACACTGCTTCACCTTCTCAATCTGTTGCACAATCTTAATTCCAGTGTGCCGAGCTTGCCATGATTTCTTACTCTTACAAACAACCTTCAAGAAGGGTAAGAGTGCAGGTATACCAAGGAGCAGAGGCAACAACACTGAAAGCTCTAGCAGTAGTGTTCCTAACATATTCATCAATGTTGTCTATGTCAGGCCGCATAGCAGCAATCATTGTGGCCAGTGAAAACTTAGATTTTATTTATGCTTTTCTCTCCTATGAGGTACATTTAGGACTATCTAAATATGACATCAAATCTTGGATGTTAAAAATAAAAGTTATGAATTTCGAATGAATTATGTGTTAAGAATATTGGTCTGATTTAACTTTTGATTGTGCTTCAACATATGCTTAAAGTTTTATTTTCTTATTCGAGTGAAGATTTGAGCAAAACCTTAGTTTCCCGTTTGAGATTCAATATGAATGAGCATACATACTTATTGTTCGTACTGCTCGTTGTATTGAATCTTGAATTGTCCAGGTGGGACAATTTGGTAAGAAATTTTTTCTTCACTTGGTTAATAGTTATTATTTAAATCTCATTTCTTATACTTGTTGAAATTTCGGTCTGCTACATTTCCTTTTGCTCTCTGGGTGTATACTTAAATGTGGTAGATCTCACTGCATTATAGTCATGCACTTGGAGACCAATGGGAAATGCTGCCGAAATTTCGTCAAGTATAAAATATGAGATTTAAGGAATAACTATTAACCAAGTGTTGAAAAAGTTTCTTACCGAATGGGATAGGGCCATACCATGTTAAGAAGGATCAGTTGATATAAGGATTTCTATTAATGTGCTAAACCAATTTCAGCAATCATGAGACCCGATCGAAGTTGGATGTTACGGAGAAATGATCCTACTGGCTATGTAAGTGAAGAATTCAAGGATGGAGTTGATGATTTCATTAGGGTTGCTCAAGGAGACCCGACAGTTAGTGATGCATTAAATCGCATCCTTTGTCTATGTGCTAGATGTAAGAATCGTGCTTGGAGGGAGGTATTTGGGGTAGAACAACATCTGTATAAGTACGGATTTGTGGACGGTTATGTAAATTGGACCATTCATGGTGAGGACATATGGGGAGATAACGGCTCAACATCCATTGTCCATGATGATGAAGTGGAGCTTAGGAATCCATACGTGGATATGGTTATGGATGCCGCAGGTGATAGATTAAATCCAGAGGCTCAAGATTTAGAAGAGGATCCAAATGCGTCAGCTGCGAAATTTTATAACTTACTAAGAGACGCTGACGAACCTTTATGGGATGGTTGCCATAAGTACACGAAATTGTCAGCTGTAACTCAACTTTTGAACTTGAAGTCGGAGTTTAACATGAGTGAGAGTTGTTATGATAGAATGATTGTCATAATTAAGAGCATGCTTCCAGAGCCTGAAAGGTTACCCGAAAACTTCTACAAATCGAAGAGAATGGTTCGTGAGCTGGGATTAGGATATGAGAAGATTGATGCGTGTCTTAATCAGTGTATGTTGTATTACAAAGAATACAGTGACAAGAGACTCTACTCAGTTTGCTTAGTATGTGGACACCCACAATTCAAACCGAAGGCCGGACGTTCATCGAATGAGAAGGATGTGCCGCACTCAGTGTTGCGATATTTTCCCATTATGCCAAGACTCCAACGTCTGTTTATGTCCAAAAACACTGCACAGTATATGACTTGGCATGCGGATGGAGTGCGTTAAGATGAATCAGTGATCAGGCATCCAGCTGATGCTGAGGCTTGGAAACAATTTGACGCTACCCATCCTACATTTGCCCTAGATGCTCGAAATGTTAGGCTTGGCCTGTGTACAGATGGTTTTAATCCATTCAGCGGTTCAGTCACACCATATTCATGTTGTCTTATTTTTGTCACACCGTACAATCTACCTCTAAGTATGTGTATGAGAAGGGAATATATATTCCTCACTCTAGTAATTCCTGGACCAAAGTCACCTGGTAAAAGTTTAGATGTCTATCTTAGACCCCTAATTGACGATCTGAAGATATTGTGGGATGATGGGGTGCAAACTTATGATACTTGGAAGAAGCAAAATTTCGATATGAAAGCGGCTTTGTTGTGGATAATAAGTGACTTTCTAGCCTATGGAATGCTGTCTGGGTGGAGCACTCATGAAAAACTTTCTTGTCCGCTTTGTATGAATCACAGTAAGTCATTTGTGTTGAAGCACGGTAGGAAATGTTGTTGGTTTGATTGTCATCGCCAATTTTTGCCCTTTGATCATCCATTTCGCCGTGATCGAAACTCTTTTAAGAGATCAACAGTGGAAAAATCGAATCCACTGCAACGGATGAGTAGGACAAATGTCTTGAATAGAGTGACTCAACTTAAGAAAATTATTTTCGGCTTGAATTCAGGTAAACAAAAACAAGATGTCTTTGGTATATACCACAATTGGGTGAAGAAGAGCATATTCTGGGAATTGCCTTATTGGTCGACTAATCTAATACGACATAATTTAGATGTTATACATGTTGAGAAGAACGTGTTTGATAATATCTTCAACACTGTCATGGACATAAAGGGCAAGACAAAAGACAATGCAAATACAAGAGAAGATTTGAAGATAATATGCAAACGTCCTACCTTGGAGCTAATAGTTGACAATGGCAAGTGTAAAAAACCAAAGGCGACGTATGTCTTGGATGCCAATAAAAGAAGGATGGTGTGTGAGTGGATAAAACAGTTGAAATTTCCCGATGGGTATGTATCGAATATCGCACGTTGCATCAATGTAGACGGCGGGAAGATATATGGAATGAAAAGTCACGATTGTCATGTTTTTATGTAAAGGTTAATTCCTCTGGCATTTCGTGATATCTTGTCAAAGCCTATATGGGGACCGTTAACAGAACTAAGCTTGTTCTTTAAAGAAGTTTGCGCAACTGAAATTCATGCTTCCACCATGGAGAATGCAGAGCTTTCTATCATTGAAACAATTTGTAAGTTAGAGAAGATTTTCCCTCCAGCATTCTTTGACATGATGGAACATCTAGTCGTGCATCTCCCTTATGAAGCTAAGGTTGGAGGACCAGTGCATTACAGGTGGATGTACCCCTTTGAGAGGTGTATGCTGTACTTGAAAAGAAAGGTCCGAAATAAGGCGAAAGTTGAAGGATCTATTTGTGAAGCGTATATTTTAGAAGAAATTTCTAATTTTGCTTCCATGTATTTCGATCCCCACCTACAGACCAGACGCACTCAAGTTCCTCGGAATGACGACGGTGGGGAAGAAACAATTAATGAACGATTGTCTATTTTTAAGCATCCATGTCGTCCTATCTAGAGGGTCGAAATAGATTCTTGACGGATATGGAACTTCGATTCTTTGAGACATATGTGCTTGTAAATTGTGGAGAAGTAGAACCTTATCTCCAGTAAGTTTACTCTCTATCTAATGAATTTGTTATAATGTGCTAAATTTATGCTAAATATTAATTATTGTATTCATTAGACAATTCGAGGATTCGTTAAGGATACAGATCCCAATATAACGATGATCAAATATTGGAAGCTCCTGGGATAAGGACTTCAAAGAGGTGGCTAAAACATCTAGTGAGTCCTTTTATCCATAATAGTGATCTATCATATTAAAGTCAATGTGCATTATGCTAGATGTTACAACTATCTACCATCTATGTAATGATACAGGTTAATATAGGCCAAGTCGAGGATCAAATGATACGAGGGATAAGTTACGGTCCATCCAAGTCCGTGACTTCTTACTGTGGCTTAATAGTTAATGGGTACAGATTTCATACCAAGGTGTACGAACAAAATAAAGCTACCATGAATAATGGCGTATGTGTTAGAGGTAGTATATATGGTGAGAATGACTTCGACTATTATGGCATCATTGAAGATATATTGGAACTGTCATACGTAGAAAATCAGAACAAAGTATTTCTTTTACAATGTCATTGGTTTGACCCGATAAATGGAGTCAATGTTGATAAGAGATATGGTTTGGTTGACATCAAGCATAAATCAAGACTTCACTCAAATGAGCCATTCGTCTTAGCCGAACAAGCACAACAAGTGTACTATACAAGATACCCACAAAGCGGGAATAGAGCTAGTGGTGAATGGTGGGCAGCATGCAAGGTCAGAGCAAAACTCTTTGTGGCTGAGACATTGAATGACGAAGGTAATGAATTGAATGACTTAACTGCCACTGATTATTACCAAGATGATGGATCCATTGGAACACACAATCCTGTGATAGATGATGAAACAGTCTCCTTGTTTGATGCACATGCCCAAATGGAAGAAGTTAACATATGTGATATATATTATCTAATGGACGATCTGGTTGATGATGAGTTCATTGAGGACAACGAAAATAATGAAATTAATGAATTCTCAGATGAAGATGAGGAATCTTTTGCTTCAGACTCAATAGTTAAAATTCAAGATTGTTCAATAATTTTCGTTAATGGTATTTACATTGCAATATCATTATTATATTTTGAGGTTTTTATTGACATATAGTTTCTTAACTCATCATGTTTCATTATGTTTCTTTATGCAGATATCCATCATGACCATTCGAGGTAGAGGTGCTGCACGCAGTCGTGGGAGAAGCCGTAATGGTGCATCTACCTATGATTCTCCACTAGTACAGCATTCTCAGCCCTCTCCAGGTATACCTGTAGGATAATCTTTTTAATTATTATTAACTCGTGGTTTATATAAATGTAATATATACGTGTTTTTTTATGTATAATTATATTAGGTGCAACTTCAGCTACTGGCCCATCGACTAGTGCAGGCCTACCAACGTCTAGTCCATTGACCATTGGAGGTGCATCAGCTTCTGTCCCACCCCTTACTGACCCAGCGATTTCTATGCCACCCCCTGCTGACCCACCACTAGCGGCCCGAATGTGGTGCCTTCATGTGGAGAATCCAATGTAGAAACAGATAGTAGGGAACTTATATATGTGGCGCCTGTCCCTGAACCGTAAATACTAGTTACACATTATCTTTTATTACATGTATTTACTTTCAGATAACTAACATCATCTTATTGTACTTACAGGAGGAGGTTTCTACCGTCCAGGGTAACACGTGACATTATGTACAATGTCATGACACGGATGCCTGTTTCAGCTAGTACGTGGCGAGGTTATCCAGCTGAGATGAAGGAAATACTATTTACTGACTTTATAGTAAGTAATTGTGTTTCTATAGAATTATATATTATACGTTTATTGAAAAATAAATATACATACTTATCCTTTGTGTAGGCTAAGCATCGGTTCACATCTGATGCTTTGATCGCAAGACATGGCGAGAACTGTCTGGGAACGGACTATCTTGGACCGTTATCCAGACCATTTGAACAAAGTATGAGATAAGGCTTTTGAGCGGGCAAATTCAAATAACTTGGCTGATATTAAGGGCCATGGGCCCAGAGGAATGAGGACGGAAGTATGGGATGGCCTGGTCGACATTTGGCGACAGATAAATGGATGACGAGGTCTGCAAGTATGCTGGAGGAACAGGGGCCGTGCACTCGATGCCTTGAAGCATACAAAGTGTCGATAAGCTTTGGTCAACACAAGAGTAAGATGGTAATATAACTTCCTCATTTAAAGTTTTAATGATAAGCATCTGTGTATGAACATGTTGTAATTACTTGAGTTATTTGCCTATCTTGAGTATGACATAGTATTTTAGAGGGATTACCTTACTTTGGATATGTTTTTATAATATAATATTCTTCCATATGCGATTACAGGAGGCAGAGTTAAAGCATTCAGTTTCTTACAAAGATCTGTATGCAAAAGTTCATAAGAAGAAAGATGGAAGCTATGTTTCTAAACGTTCGAGGAATTTTATTGTAAGTGTCTTGTTCCTATTCAACAGTCATATATATTTTAGATTATTTATTTTTTTGTTAATATTTTTCTTGTTTTGTTATTTTTAGGAGTCATATGACACCGCAATGACACAAAAATATGGAGAAAACTCTTCCTCTCACCCTATGGTTGACCCAGAGGTCTGGTTGGATGCGGCGGGTCCCAACAAGAAGGGACATGTGCATGGCATAGGTAACAGCTTGCACATTGGTAATAACACCAGGCCAGCTTCATCCTCCTCGGTTGCGGGTCCTTCCCACTCTACACCGTTGACACAAGACATATCTGAAGCTGTAAACACAGCAGTGGCTACCGCGATGACTTCGTTTGTCCAGAGTCAACTTGTCCCTATGTTGGCGCCCTTCCAATCGTTTCTATCTATGATCAGATCAACAAATGTTGCTCCACCATCGCAAGATTTAGGCAGAGAGGGTCGAGAGGAAGACGAAGATGAAGACGAAGACGAGGATAATTTAGACTGATTACCATTTTTTATTTTTATTGTTACATTTGTATAACTTTCAACTATATTGATTGATTATTTGTATAATAAATTTTAATTATATTATTGGATTATTTTGTATAAGTTTTTTGTTCTAGCATTTAATAATTATTGGATTGTTGTTTGTTGGATTTCTGTTTGCTGGATTTCTGTTTGCCGGATTGTGGTTTGATATGCAGGTTTTAGGGAAAGTTATATATATAAATAGGTTATTAAAAAAAATTAGGTCATTAGCGAGGGATTAGCGACAGAAAACTCACACTGTAAATAGAGAGGGATTAGCGAGGGTTTAGCGAGTAAAATATTAGCGAGGGAATAGCGAGGGTTATTTAGTGAGGGAATAGCGAGGAAATGGCGTGGGAAAATTTAGCGAGGAATTACCGAGGAAATAGCGACTGAATACTACAAGCCATTAGCGATTGATTAGCGGGATTAGCGAGGAATTTAGAGAGGGATTAGCGAGGAATAGAGACGGAATTAATAGCGAGGAATAGCAAGGGAAATTGACAAAATTAGTAAATAATTTAGCGAAGGAATAGCGAGGGAAATTTCATCGCCATTTTGCGAGGAATGTTACCGAGGGATTAGAGAGAATTAGCGAGGGAAATAAATTTTCTAGAGATGGATTAGAGAGGGAATACTTTCCTCGCTAATTAGCGATGAAAAAAAGTGAGGAAAATTTCCTCGCTAATCCCTCTCTAATCCATCGATGATAATATTAGCGAGGGATTAAAGAGGGATTAGCGAGGGAAATTTCCCTCGTTGTTTTCTTAATTTCTTGTAGTGGATGCTATAAGTTGAAGTTGGATGGAGATAGAGGAACTACAAGACAAAGTTAAAAGCTTAAAGGACTTAAGTGACTAAAGACATACTAAAGATGAAGGATAAGATAAGAAACAAATCTATAGAAAGATAGCAAGCCTTGGATGCCTACAACTCAAGACAAGTTTTCTTAATATGTTGAAAATCAAGTCTTTGGAAAGCTTAGATGAGCTAACATATTGAAAGAGAGAGAGTTAGTTAAAGGTGGTTATGATAGTTATGGCACCTAAGCACGATTAGTTAGTTGGTTATTGAATTGCTGAGATATAAATGTACAATACACTGAATGAATGGATACACACATTTTTTAGATCAAATGCTTTCTTCAATCTCTCTGTAACATTTATGCTTTTTCTCTGTTCTTCATTTTCGTTTCTATTATGCGTGGTCCTGATACCTTTCATGGTATCAGAGCTTGATCGATCATGGCTTCCATTTCAACATCTTCCACAATCAATTCCACTAATTAATTTGTTCTTCATACCTTCTCAAATCCAGTTTCACTCAAGTTCGACGAAGAGAATTTTTTGCCGTGGAAACAACAAACACTTGCAACAATCAAAGGTTATAAACTTCGTCAATACATTATTGGTGATTCAATTCCAGAAAAGTTTAATACGCAAGAAGATGCAGCAAGAAATACAATCAGTGAGGAGTACCTGTATTGGGAATAATAGGATCAACTTTTATTGTCTTGGTTGCTTTCTTTTATGGGCAAACCCTTTATAATAAGAATGGTTGGATGTGGGTATTCCTTTCAAGTCTGACAGAAATTAGAAGCATTCTTTACATTGCAATGTAGAGCCAAAGAAAGACAACTCAAAATCAACTCAGAAACACAAAGGAAGATTCATCTATAAGTTCTTATTTGCTTGCAATTAAGAAAGTTGTTGACACTTTAGGTTCAATTGGTTCTTCTATTAATGAATCTGAGTATGTTGGAGCAATTCTTGATGGTTTGTCAAAAGATTATGAAGCATTTGTAACTGCAATTATTTCAAGAAGTGATCTTTGCAGTGTTGGTGAACTCAAATCTCTTCTTATAGCTCAAGAGGAGAGAATTGAAAGATATAGAAAGAGTGAAGTAGGGTTAATCCAAGGAAATGTAGCACAAACTCAATACAGAAGAAATAATACTAGATATGGTGGAAATCAAAATTATGGCAGTAATTCAAGTCAAAGATCTAATTTTGGCTATGATCAAGGTAGAGGTGTTTTTAATAGTAGAGGGAAACAAGGTTTTACAGGCAGGTTTGGACGAATTGGAGGAAAATTTTCAAATGGGAGAAGATTTAACAGTGGTAGTTTTAATAGTGGTGGAAGACTTCAATGCCAACTTTGCAAAAAGAATGGATATACTGCTATCAACTACTGGTATAGGTTTGATAAAACCTTTTTAGGATCTCAATCATATTCAAATTCTAGAGAAAGTGGTTCAAACAACAATTTCACTGCAAATGTATTGTTGGCCACTCAACAACTAGATAATCAATTTACTGGTTTGACAAAGAACTCTCAGATGAGTGCAATGCTGGCCACTCCAGCAACAATATATGACCCAAATTGGTATATGGATTCAGGAGCAACACATCATCTTATACCAGATTCTACTAATCTGCAACATAAAATGGATTATGGAGGCACATAAAAAGTCTTTATGGGTAATGGTTCAGGTTTGTCCATTCATCATGTAGGGCACTCTACATTCAGTTCAATTCCTACAAACAAATCTTTCTTTTTAAATAATCTCTTACATGTTCCAAATATAACTAAAAACCTGCTAAGTGTTGCTCAGTTTTCCAAAGATAATGATGTTTTTTTTTAATTTCATCCTGACCATTGTCTTGTTAAATCACAGGTTACCAAGGAGATCTTTCTCCAAAGAACCCTTAAAAATGACCTGTATGTCTTTAGCAAATTTATGCCAACAACTTCAGCACATTCAATCACTTCTCATCTTGCTTCAGCCTCTTCCACCACAGACTTCAATCTATGGCACTCTAGGCTTGGACATGCCTTCGATCCAATTGTCAGTAGAGTACTAAAAAGTTATAATTTTCCAATTTCATTGTATAAATCTTAGTCACTTGGTGTATGTTCTTCTTGTTGTATGGGAAAATCCCATCAGTTACCTTTTCCCCTCTCTCAAACTGTTTGTACTGCACCTTTACAGCTTATATACACTAACATTTGGGGCCCTACTCCTATGAATTCCATAAATGGTTCTCGCTATTACATTCCTTTTGTTGATGCCTTTTCAAAATATACATGGATTTACTTATTACATACTAAATCTCAAGCCTTCTCAGTGTTTCTTAAATTCAAGACAATGGTTGAACTCCAATTAGGAACTAAAATCAAAGCTTTATAGAGTGATAATGCTAAGGAATTTTTGTTTTTTTACTAAATATCTAGATTCAGGCATTCAACATAGGCTATCTTGTCCTCATATACATCAACAAAATGGAAGTGCTGAGAGGAAACATAGACATGTTACAGAAATGGGTTTTACTCTTCTTGCTTCAGCTTTACTTCCTCTTCAGTATTGAGGAGATTCTTTTCTAACAGCAATGCACATTATTAATTCTTTGCCTACTCTTCTTCTTAATCATCTCTCTCCTTTACAAACTTTATTCCAAGTCAAATCATCTTATCTTTCCTTTAGAGTGTTTGATTGTGCATGCTATCCTTACACAAGGCCTTATAATCAGCACAAACTTGATTATAGGTCCATTCAATATGTTTTTCTTGGCTATGCTCTTCTCACAAAGGATACAAGTGTTTGTCACCCTCAGGAAAAATCTTTATCAGTAAGCATGTTATTTTTTATGAACATTTATTTCCCTTCAAAACTTCTCCATCTTTGTTTCTTCCACAGTCCATTGTATCTTCTATTTGTAATTCACCTGCTATTCCTGCTATTCTAACTGTTTCTAGGAGTGCACTACCTGTGGATAGACCTGACTATATAACATTACCTTCTGTATCTAATCATTTTCTTGATCAGGATTCTGTTCCTGCTGGTACTTTTGCAGTTTCACCCTCTACTGCAATTTATGGTTCTTTGCGGTCATCACATATTGTTCACAACACTCATCAGATGATAACTAAGATCAAGGCTGGAATTTACAAACCAAAGATTTTGTCTGCTGTAGTTGAACCCTCATCAGTGACTCAAGCTTTAGCTCAACCTCACTGGCAGCAAGCTATGATGGATGAGTACAATGTGTTGCAAAAGAATCAAATCTGGTCTCTAGTAGAATTACCACCAAATAGAGTTGCTATTGGTAGTAAATGGGTTTTCAAAACAAAATACAATCAAGATGGCTCAATCCAAAAGTACAAAGCATGTTTAGTGGCAAAAAGCTTTAATCAAAAACTTGGATTCGACTATACTGAAACTTTCAGTCCAGTTGTCAAACCTGCAACTATACAGGTAGTCTTAACTGTAGCTCTAGCTTAGAATTGGCCAATTCATCAGATGGATATCAATAATGCATTCTTAAATGGTGTTTTTCAAGAAGAAGTATACATGCAGTAGCCTCAAGGCTTTGTTCAAGGCAATTCCAAATTAGTTTGTAAACTACATAAGGCTCCGTATGGCCTTAAATAGGCACCAAAGGCCTGGTTTGAGAAGCTTTCCTCTACCCTTTATAGTCTTGGATTCACTGCTACCAAGTCTAACACCTTTTTATTTATTAAATTTAGTTCCACTTCTACTATTTTGCTTCTAGTGTATATGGATGATATCATCATCACTGGTTCTCCCCCAACTGAAATTTATGTTATTATTCACACTCTAAATGCCACATTTGCTCTAAAAGACATGGGCAGGTTTCATTACTTTCTTGGCATTGAAGTTCATAACACTTCTTCTGGGGGTTTGCTTTTAACACAGACTAAGTACATTCAGGATCTACTTGTCAAGGCTAAAATGCAGGGTTGTAAACCTTATTCTACTCCAATGACTACTAATCTCCATTTGTCAGTAACTGATAGTCATCCATTCAGTGATCCTAGCCTTTACAGATCCATTGTGGGCAGTCTATAGTATGTCACTATAACCAGGTCTGAGTTGTCCTTTTGTGAAAATAAGGTTTGCCAATTTATGCAGGCACCTTTAGACTCTCATTGGAAAGCTGTTAAAAGAATTCTTAGATATCTTAGTGTCACATCCTCTTATGGTTTGCATCTTTAAAAATCTCAATAACTTACTCTTACTGGTTTCAGTTATTCAAACTAGGGGTCTGATCCTGATGATAGGAAATCCACCTTCGGATATTGTGTCTATCTTGGTATCAATCTCGTTTCGTGGTCCTCCAAGAAACAACATGCTATTTCCCAAAGTAGTACTAAAGCTGAATATAGAAGTCTTACTGCCCTCACTCCTGAACTTACATGGTTACAGTCATTGCTTGCTGAACTCAAAATCATTTTACCTTATTCACCTCAGGCTTTCTGTGATAACTTAAGTGTTGTACTCTTGGCTGCAAATCCAATACTGCATTCCAGATCAAAGCATTTTGAGATTGATCTTTATTTTGTCCGGGAGAAAGTCATTAATAAGCAGGTGATGGTTAGTCATATTCCTGCTCATGAGCAAGTGACAGATATTTTAACCAAAGTAGTCTCTAGTTCTTTATTCATTTCCTTTTGGTCCAAACTCAGAGTTAAACCTCTCTAACCGCTGAGTTTGAGGGGGGATGAAAGAGAGAAAATTAGTTAAAGGTGGTTATGATAGTTATGCCACCTAAGCATGGTTAGTTAGTTGGTTATTGAGTTAGTTATTGAGCTACTGAGATATAAATGTACAATACACTGAATGAATAGATACACGCATTTTTCAGATTAAACACTTTCTTCAATCTCTTTGTAATATTTATGTTTTTTCTCTGTTCTTCATTTTCATTTCTTTTATGTCTGGCCCTGATACCTTTCACATATGATGGAGATCAAAATTAAAGAATTACGTTTTAAAATAATGAAACAAGCTCCAGAACATTCCAAAATACCTTATTTACTCTTGCAATGATTAGATAAGGATGAAAATGACATCTTATACAGCTGACAATGAGAAAGACACACAAGATAACAAAAAGACACTCTAAAAGCACAAAAAAGAAACTCAAAAGCACCCAATGACAAAACATTTTTGGGAATATTCCAAGCACCATCAATGTCTCTCTCCCCTCACTTTCTCTATAAATAACAGTTGCTACAACATTTCAAATACACAACAAGAATTTCAAGGGTCCAAGATTTCAAATTTTGTGAACACACTTTGAGAGACTTCTTGTATTTTCTCTTCTTGAGCTTCTTGAGAGTTGATATACTTTTTTGAGAGTTTATTCTTGTTATTCTCAGTATTTTTTGTAAAACCCGTATGTGGGTGTTATTGTTGTTACTTTGGAGAGGTTCGATTTGAAGAAAACTACTCAATGTCTAGTTTTGAGAGGTTAGTGTTGTAGAAAATTACTTGGTGTTAGCTTGAAGAAGTTAAGGTTAAAGAAAAACTACTTGTAACTAGTTTGAAGAGACTAAACTATCAAAGAATACTTGGGTTTGATAGTAAAAAATCACATCTTAAGTAGGGACTGAATGTAAACTCTACATTAAGAATATCAAACTAGTATAAAATCACTTGTGCTGACTTTCTTTCACCCATATCTTTTAAATTTTTGCAGCTGCATTAATTTTTAGATTTAAATTCGTATATGTTATAAGCCAACTTAAGTTTCACATTAGCTAACTCATCTCTACTCAATATTTTGCATTTACGAGTTGTTTTATAGTAACTTTCATTCGAGTTAGACTTGATTCAACCTGATTCAACCCTTTCTCAAGTCCTCTTTCACCATCAATTTTAATCAAAATATATAAATTATACTGTAATTATTATAAAATCTAATAATTAATTAAAAAATTAATAACTTATTATTTTTAACCTTTAACTAAGTATTTTCACAAACATTGTCGTAAGAATAACCCTTAGGTACTATCCTAATACAATATATTATTTGACCAGTGCATCATTCGACTTTACAAAATCTAGTTATTAAAAGAACTTTTTTATAGATGACATTTCAAAATTATATTTTAAAGAGTTGAAGCGCTTTAAAAGTTGTTATAAGAGAAGAATTATAAGAGCATTAAACTCTAATCAAAATAACTTTTTTTCCTCTCTTCTTTTCGCTAACTACTCTCTGTTTTATTTTGTTCTTTTTTTTTTAAGTTATTGAAGACAGATTTTCACAAATTATCACCTGCAAATTTCTAAGGGCTAGAATCAATTCTAAAATTAATTTGACTTTAATTCTGCAGCTAACAATAGTGAGTAAAAGTTTTATGTTAAAAATACTACACTTTATCTACAATTTCTCGGCATATTCAATTTGTTATCTTCCTATGCAAACACTAACTTTCCAAGCAAGAGAGGCATAGAAATAGAGGGGGGGGGGGGGAGATAGTGGTGGCCGAGAGCGAGATTAAGTGGCTACAAAAAGCAGATAAAAACATAGTTGTATAATGGAGATTACAAGTTCATTCAATTAGAAGGTTGAGTTATTAGGTTAATAGTCTGATTGTAGGTCAAATGGTTAATTAAAAATTTAGATAAAAAATAAAATATTTTTTTTAGAAAGATATTATATGAAAATTTATTTGATATAAAATATAGTATATTACAAAATATTATATAAAAAATATTATATAAAAAATACTTCTAAATAAATAGAGATAATAATTTATTGGTTACATAATAAATTATTAAATTGATAATAATATTCATTGAAAGTATATATTGTCTAATGGTAGAATCAATATAATCAATATAATATATAAAAAAAGAGTCTTAATTTGTAGAATTATGCTAAGTGACAGTTTAGATTATGTTACTAATGTCATTTTTGAATTTGAATTATTTTTATCCTATTAAAAAAGATTTAAAGGAAAATGTAATTTTTTTTGTCAATTGTCATTTCTATGTTGTGCATCAATAAAATTTGAATTTGAATTTTAATATTATTCTTTAAAAAAAAATTAAAAAAATATAAATTATTTTAGAGTTCTTTTTTATAAGTGTCATTTCTAGAATATTATATCACCATTGACTCATTACAAATTTAAATTTAAATTTTATTATTATTATCTTATATATATATATATATATGTAAACTTTTTTTAGATATTTTTTATAGAATAAACATATTTTTGTCATAGTATCAAATATACTATAATATATAGAGATGAAATCAAGTGCAGTCAAAGCTCAAAACACTTTTTCAATAAATTTTGAAATTTTTAAAATATTCTCAAATATTATATATAAACTTGATATTTGACGTCCTAAAAAATAAAATAAATATTTTAACCTTAATTTGAAATTTTTATATCAATCATGATTACTTATAAAAATTATAAATATATTTTCTTCTAATAACAAAATAATCATCATATATTATTTTTTAATATTTTATAATCTCGTATATCGCATGAATTTTATTTTAATATATTTTATGATAAAGATATTTTAGTATTCAAATATTAAAAATTACATTTTTATTAAATTTTAATAAAAAATATTAGTTAACTCAAGTTAACCCGATTGAATGAATCATTAAATCACTTAGGTCGATCTAAATTTGACTAAATCGATAAACAAAAAAAGTGCTTCAATAAGATGACCCAGTTTAAACCTCAGGTCACGGATTTCCTGCGTCTGGTTCGTATACAACTATGGATAAAAACACTGATTGATTCCATGCCCTATACGGAAAAGGAAGACAGAAAAACTCTCTTAAAAATTAGCATAATGTTCTTGAGACCTAAGGATACTTTGAAAATTAAATAACCAATTACGGTTTGCCAACCAGCATACTGCATTTATTATTATTATTATTATTATTATTATTTGTTTAAATCTTCTTTCCATTCAGCTTCTGCTCTGTTATGAAAGACAAGAAGTTTAAAATGATACTGAAAAATAAATAAAATTAATCCTTTCACATGGGCTTTTTTCCTCTTTCTTTTTCCCCTAGTAATAATTCATTAATTTTTTAATATATGATTCCATCACGTTACTTAAAGGAAGTATGCGTTCAATAATGAGTATTTTAGATTATAAATTATAACTAAACAAGAAAGTAACATGCATCGAGGTAAAACTTCTTTTCAGTGACTTATCTATACATGATTAGATGATCTATGATTAAAGGTGAAAATAGATAAGGTAATTCATCAAAACCTATAACTTAACCTGTTTAAGACTTAACTTAATTTGTTTAACAAAAATTTTAAATCAAAATTTTTTAAAAAACTTATTTAGTTAAGGAATTAGGCTTCAAATTTTTAAAAAGTCTTTTAAAATTATGAGATTATTTAATTATATATTATTACTTTATTTATATTATAATATTTTAATATTTATATAATATAATTAATTTTATAAATAATATAATATTTTTTTAAATCTTAAACCCTTTAGTTTATATAAAAGCTTAAATTCATTAAATTATTTCATTGATTTTTAAATATAAATCTATTAATCTATTTAAAATCTTATTATAAAGTATGTATTTAAATAAACTTTTAAGTCATATCTAATATTAAAAAATAACATATATCAAATAAATATGTCAGACTCAGATTATATTTGAGAAGCAAATCAAACTCATTTAAGATAAGTCTAACCTATCAAGCCTGTTTTCACCCCTATTCAAGTATCCATGATGTAAATTTTTTTATTATCATCAAATTATATATTAACAAATCATTAAAGACTCGTAAAAAATCATTAAAGAAGTTTGATTATTATAATTACTACATTGAAAGTTTAAATATTTTAATAATCTATTAATATATTATTAAATAATAGTATAAAAATACTTTACACTAATATTTCTTCAAATTTAAATTATAAATAAAAGACATGATATATATAATTTGTCATTAAAAAACCTAATAATTTGCATACCTTTCGGGATCCCAAATATGTTATTGATGCTAACCCATCCATACTACCATTTTAAGTACAAAAAGACATATATTTTGTTAATAATTTAAAACTCTTTAAATTAAATGTAGATTAAAAAATACACTGATAAATAAAACCCATTTCACATTGTTGCTATTTTTATTTTTATTTTTAATATGTGGTTCCTTTTGTTTTCCGTTAGTTTCATTTATTTTTTAAATTATTTTCCGTACCTTATTCACGTGGCCAGATACTTGAAAAGAAGAGCACCAAGATTTCTTTGTCTTGAAAAACAAAAGCAATAAACAACAGTCATCCATCTTCTCTGAGCGGATATTGAACTTGTTGGGTTCACACTCACAGCATAACGTTGTGTGTATATATATAACCTCAAACAAAACCCTCCCTGACCTACTCCTCTCTCTCTCTCTCTCTCTCTCTCTCTCCCTCTCTCTCTATATATATATATGTATGTTTATATGGAGAGAGATTCAGTTACAACTACATCTTGACCTGGTGGCTGCTAATTATGTTTTTGATATTCCCATAACTTTCTTTTCTACCATTTCTGTAGCGAGACCATGGTATCTCTTTCAAGGTGTTTCTCCTCCTCTTCCTCTTCTATTTTGTTTCAATCCTTCTTCTCTGTCTTACTAATTTCCAACCCATAAGAGATAGGGTCTCTAATGGGCAATCTGAATAATTCACAATCATCAAAACCACAAATTAAATTGTTTTATTTGCTTTATATACATATATATATATATATGATGTATACCAAATCACCACCGAAGATTCGTCGTGCCCAGAATCACACAAAAACCATGAATGATCAACCAAATAAGGGTTGTTGAGGTTTTAGTTTGTGTCGTTGTTCTTGCTTCCCTAGATTATTTTTTCCCCTTTCCATAGTTTACTACTTTGCTACTCATTACAGTCTTTTTAAAATCTATTCTCTCTCTCTCTCTCTCTCTCTCTCTCTCTCTCTCTCTCTCTATATATATATATATATATATATATATATATATATATATATATATATATATATATATATAAGGTGTAAGCTAACTCACTTCCAAAGAATTTTATCAGTAATTAACTGACACCTTCAAATATATATATATAAACTGTATATTATGTTAGGGTTCCCTTAAGTTCAATCTGTTCTTTCACTGAATCAATTGGACCCAAAATTTGATATCACAAGTAAGGAGGTTGCAGCCAATTTGTGGAAGTCCTACCACAATCGTTGTTTGCAGGTGCAGCAGCATCAAGATTCACACACAAATTCTAACTCCAGGACGTCTTTGATGTAACTCTTGGGGGGAGTGTTTTGGTGTTGAGAATCTTGATGATGCTGCATCAGCAATAAATGATTCAAGGAATTGGTATCTTTCCAATATAGGGATCATGGATCTGTTGCTGCTTTGCTTTGCATCCAAGTCTTCAACTTCATCAATAAATTTTAAGATTGCAATATGGGTGGTACTCTTGATAGACTTTCATGCTCAAGTAAGCATCTGCGAGGTAAGATTCTAATTAACACCCTTATTGATAGTGTTGATAAATTTTTGGTTGAATGTTATTATTAGTCTGCGTCCCAGGAAGCTGATATAAGAAAACGAAGTAAATCAAAGTTTGAAGAAGTGCTCTTTCTGACATTTAGAATAAAGTTTCTTTCATCTAATGGTCCGTGCCTTCGTGGTTTAATTCTTAGGGTTTAAGGATGAAAATAAGAAGTTGTTTTCATTTATTATATATGGTTGCCATCACAAGAAAACAAAATTATCTAGCAATTAAGTTTCTATGCTAGCTGTCCACGTTCTAGGTGTTTTCTTTGGGCAAGGTCATGGTTTTGACATCCCAAATTTGTTCTTTGTGTTTGTATATAAGATGTGAAAACAATGGTGATGATGTGGTTGCTTTCTGTCATTTGGGGTTTCTTTAATTTGATACTCATACTCTCTGCAAGTTTGTCTTTAGGTACACTCCCTTTATATCTCTGAGACATATACAAGATATATCTTTCATATTTTATCCCAAATTTTAAACACCTCATATCTTCAAATTAGTTTCATGCCATTCTTGACAATAAAAATAATTGTTCAGCGTTCACCTTCATTGACTCTTATCTGCACTAATTAACTAACATATACTAGGCAAGCAAACGAGGGAAGGAGATAAGTTATTTTTGAATCAGTAGATTGGGTGTGGGTGTACATGTGAAAATAAAGATTTTTTTTGTAAAGAAAATTTAAACTCTTACTTAGAGAAGATGAATCCTTCTAAATCTTAGAAAGAATCAATGATGAAAAGAATCAATGATGAAAAGAATCTAAGCTCTTGTCTGCACTAATTAACTAACATATATACCTTACTAGGCCAGCATAGATTCCTTCCTCCCTGATGAAAAGAAAGGAGCTCAAGCCTGAATAGAAGATGGTTTGCTGTTCCCTCATCTTTCCTCGTTTTGAAGGCATAATGGCTTTGTATCTAAAATGGTTAACTATCAGTAGATCTGGATGATATATTACAATTTGAACTCTGGTACGCATAGTTTGCAGGGAATATATAAAGAGCTTTTACATGCGGTGAGTATACTCCACTTTAATCTTGGTCCTTTTGAAAGTCCAAGTACGTATTACTAATTATCCATTTTATGGTTTGGAACTCTTGATATCAGTTTCTATATCCAAGGTTTTAAATTGTGAATGTAATCAGGTGAGACAGTTGAATTGTGGTAGTAGGAATCGGGTGTCGCCATACTGAAGTTGGAGAACTCAATTTAAACCCTTGTCTTTGCATAAGACCCGCTTTGTGGAATCTTGCTTCTATTTTTTGAATAATATTACTCACATACATTTATACATATATTATTTCATATTTATATAATTTTTATTATTTAATTATAATTGATCCTATCTTATTTATATTCACTATATTTCAGTTTTGTTACTTAAACAAATATGAGAGATGTGAACCGATAATAGATATCCAAAAAGCATTTTCCTTTTACTTTTTTTGGTTGCCCTTCTAAACAAGTTAGGGAAGCAACTTAGTTTCTAAATAGTATGCTCAAGCAATGTCAATGAGAAGAAGGGTAGTATAGCAATAGCTTAAACAAGCACTGACTGGTTGATGAGACATGCCATCTAGGCAGCTTTTGTGCCACTACTTGCCCCACCATATAAAACAATGGGTGCAACAAAATAACTACTAGTTTTTGGCTTTTTCCCAGCAAAATAAACGATCGTAATAATTTTGGGTACCACTGTTTCTGTTGAATGACTCAAAATGTCTTTTGATGATCACAAAAAACAAAAAAAGAAGATGTCTTTTGATGAAGTTGGAAGAATCATGACTAATCCTGTATTCTTGTGCTCTATGTGCATAAATTTGGAGAAATTTATTGAATTAAGAAGCCACTTCAGACAAATCACAATATGATTGAAGGGTACATTAGAATATCATATACGAGGAGATCGCCTTGTTATCTACATTATTACCCAAACACTAATGGGTGTTCCCCGCTCTTGGGCTGACGAAACACAATATTCTTAATTGCATTGAGAAGTATTATATATATTTGAACATAGGGTAAGCACAGTTTTAACCCTATTGCACCACTCAGTACGACATACTTATGGTTCATAATAATTTAACTTCTCTTCAGGCACTGGAACTTAAACTCAATCACAATATATACATGCAACCACTATTATTCGAAAATCTTGGTATATTACCAATAGTCTTAGTTTCTTTTCTATTTTTCATTATATTTCTTATCCTTTATCAGTCATATGAGTACACATCACAAGCCATGGGGGCGTAATTAGTGACAAAGCTGATTTGTGATATTGACAACTGAAAAGAAGGCAGACGAATCATCCTTTTGAAGGTCCACAAAAAGTACGTAGTCTGATGAAAGAACCATTGTTGATGAGTAAATCGTAGAGAATCAACGTTGGTGGAGTATGTGTGATCTTGTCCAATAATGCAACAATAATGCAACAATTCCCTACATCAAACATGATATCGGTTGGACACTCCAATTACTTGACTGATACAATTTAATTCATCATAAGGGTATATCTTAATTATTATTATTATTATTATTATTATTATTATTGTATACTAAGGTTATATCTTAGTTTTGCAAAGGTTAATCTTAGTCTTTTTACAAAAGCATTAGGCTATTTATAAATTATAAGTATTTGATTCCCTAGGTATGCAACGTCTGTATCTTAGGTGAGATTGAATGACATGGAATGAGAAGAGATTAAGATAAGTTCTATTATTTGATTATATTAAAAAAATAATGAAATTGGATGGAAGTGGGTGGAATGAATTCAATCTCATCCCACCAAAAATCATTAATCCTTTTCCAATTTTAGAGGTATGAGATGGAATCATTTTTTATTATAATTATAATTAAGATTTTATTATATTAACCTCATATCCTAAAATTGGTGTGTTTGCAATAAGGGTAATTTAAGAAAAATAAAGTTATAACTCTTACTATTCCATCAATTTCCCAAATAATGAAATGGTAACTTTACTCCATTCTATCCCATCTCATTCTATCACATCTCATTTCATCACATCCCATTTCATTCCATTTTATTCCACCAATTACTAAATATCCAAACATAATCTTAATTAGTGGGTTGAATTTGAATGAGCAAACTTCTGAGTCTAAAAGCATACTTGATTTAAATTATTGAAGGCAAAATAATTATTTATTTTTTATAAACTTTATGAAAGAACTTTTAATTATAAATTATTTTAAATACAAAATAAATTAATTTAAATATACACTAAGTTCATACGCTTAAGTTTGGCCAATTTACATCACTAGCTAATTACAGTAGTGCTGGCATAATTTACCTATAAATTGTTAGAGATATACAATTATTCGTACATTTAGGAAAATTAATCTTTGGTATAGTATTAGAGTTCTATAATTAAGTGGTTATGATATTTGATCCTTATCACTCTTATTCTTTTAAATAAAGTTGAATTTTAATACAAGGTGAGTAAGTTTTATATTGTTCGCCCTTCAAGTTCAAATAACTCTTGTGTGAAGGGACATGTTAGATATATAAAATTACTCATTAACCTCTTCACTTAATAACTTAATTTTTTAAGAGAGTTAATATAATATCAAATTTTGTATGACCAAATGGTCAATAGTTCAATCATTTTCATCTCCATTATTTTAATTCAAAGGTGAAATTTTAGCACATAATAAGAATGTGCATGTGCATTGTCTACTTATGAGTTCAATCTTGCTGCCCCACCACCATCCTTCTAGATAAAGTTAAATTTTAGCACAAGGTGAGTTGTTAGATATATAAAATCATTCATAAATCTTTACATATCATCTTAAACTTTTAGAAGAGTTAGTCATTGACACACAAGGTAAGGTAGACGTATGTATTATCTACATTTCAAGACTAAAGGGTTCTTATATAAAAAGATGTATTAGAGATATAAAATTGTTTATGAGCTTTTAGCTATTAGTTTAAACTTTTAGAAAAATTATTCTTAATTTGACACTAATTTCTTTTGTATATTTGTTGAAGGCTTCAAAATGGAAGATACTTTATTACCTTCTCATAAATTTTACCTTGCCGTACTATATAAACTTAAATTTAGAACATTCAAATTAGAAAACTCTCTAAGCTCAACTATTCTCATGTCTCAAACCATGCGTCGCTTTTAAATTTATAATATGCATTATTCAATACAATGGTCGCATGAATTTGTTTTTCTTTCTTTTTTTTAATAATTATTATATGGGTGGAAGTTGTAACTTGATAATATGTCCTTGTATGGTGAAGGTAGAATTTAGTCTTAGAATATGTTTAGAAGTTGAGAGATAAAAGAAGAATTTTATATGTTTATTGGCCTACGTGTGAAATAGTTTGGGAATCAAAGAAACACTTGTATGATAAATATTAAACAGCATATTACCAACTTAAAAAGAATTTCCTTGACTGTAATCATAGTATCTATTTCCCAGCTACACTATATATGAACTGCTTATCACCAGCCCAGGGTTAATATAAAAACTATTTATCAAAGACCAGTTTTTTTTAATAAAATCATTATGAATAAAGTCATTTTTAATTTTTTTTACGAAAATTTTCTCATGTTTCCTCAATCCCTTTTGTGCAGACTATCTTTTATTTGATCCAATTTTTTCACTAGAACCGCTACTGGTATTTTTCTCATATGATGATAAACTATTTTAGGCGAGTATTTGTCATCTTCTTCTTTATAGATGCTACTTTAACTTTTTTTATTTAATATTATCATTTTTTATGTCATCTATATATATATATATATATATATATATATATATATATATATATATATATATATATATATATATATCACATTGACAATTATGACACACATAATTAACACAATACTTTTTATTGACATGCTTTAACATTTTATATGTTGTAGTGTTTGTGTTCTTATTATTATATATATATATATATATATATATATATATATATATATATATATATCACATTGACAATTATGACACACATAATTAACACAATACTTTTTATTGACATGCTTTAACATTTTATATTTTGTAGTGTTTGTGTTCTTATTATATTTTGTGTTTATGTCAAAGGGATTTGGTGTCATTTGAACTATGATTATTGGGCTTATATTCTTCTTATCAATACACAAAATAGAGTAAACTTTTATTTTAGCTATTCAAAGATATAAGTGTCATTATTTTGGTTGTTTAAAAAAACTTTTATCAAGTTAGTTCTTCAATCATGTCGTGTATGAACGGTGTAAGATTAAGATATTAAATTGATATTAACTTTGAATGATTGAGCAGTAAAATTGATATTTTTTATAATTTAGGGATGAAATTAATGTCAATCAATTTTTTTGGAAGATCAAATTAGTGTCACTTTTTATGATTAAGAGATTAACTTAATGTCAATTTTCTTTCTTTAGAAGAGTAGAATGATGTCACCTATTTATTTGGGAGACTAAAATGAATGTTTAATTTAAAATATATATTCCTTAACATAGTTAAAGCTAGAGTAAACTCTCAAGTTGCTCATCGAAATACTTTTGAAACATTAGTGTGTGTTTGAAAAAATTGTAAAAATTTTGATTATGCTTAGTAATTGATTATTATATAAAAACTTTTGTTATAATCGATTCATTTTTATGTTTGAATACATTAGCTGAAAAGCGATTTTAATCTAATCTGATTCGTTTGGATGGTGTAAAAAAGAATTGATTTTATGTATTAAATTACTAAAATAGGTATAGAATGATTAAAAAAATTATTTGATTGAGGATAAAATGGTATTTACATCTCAAAGTGTAAAGAATAATTTATAAGCTAAAATCATAAGTTTCAATATTCAGCATTATAAAAATTAGCTTTAAAAAGTTTTTATAATGCATTGAATTTTGTGTAAAAGCTGAAACTGATTTTACCAAACATGTTATAATACTATGCAAATAATTTTTTTTAAAAAAAAAAAAAGCTAGTTGCATAGTAAAAAAAGCTCAACCAAGTGTGTTTGGAAAAATTACAAAAATTTGATTATGCTTAGTAATTAATTATTGTATAAAAGCTTTTTATTATAATTGATTATAATCGATTCATTTTTATGTTTGGATGCATTAGCTGTAAAGCGATTTTAAATTAATCTGATTCATTTAGATGATATAAAAAAGAATTACTTTTATGTATTAAATTACTCAAATAGGTATAAAATGATTAAAAAATTTATTTGATTGAGGACAAAATGGTATTTACATATCAAAGTGTAAAGAATAATTTATAAGTTAAAATCATAAGCTTCAATCTTCAGCATTATAAAAATTAGTTTTAAAAATTTTTATTTTATATTAAATTTCTTGTAAAAACTGAATCTAATTTTGTTAAACATGATTAAATACTATTACAACAAATTTTTTCCCAAAAAAAACTAACTATAACCTCTACCAAACATGGTCTTAATTTAATTTTTGAAAGATTACAAACAACTGGGATAATTTTTTATCATTTAATGGCATCAATTAATTGTGTCAGTAAATAGTAACTTCTAGACTATTTTGATGTCAAAAAATTAATATTCAAAGACATAAGTCAAAAAATTATTATTCACACATAATTAATATAATAATATTTAAATGGTCAAATTGATATTCCAAAGGATCATCCTCCAAATGGATGTGGAAAGATTCTTCTTGAAAACCTGCTGGTGTCACTTTTCTACGCAGTGTAGCTTTGTAATTGGGGCTTTGCCCCCTCCAGGTAACCAAAAAAAAAAAGTTATTTCAAAATCTTTCAATAACTAAAATGGGGTTTACACTTAAAGTTGTTCTAAACTTTGGTATAAGAATATATAGTACCAAGACGCAGTTACTTGTCATCTTCACATAAAGGAAACTGTTCATATCTTTATTTATTTATTTATTTATTATTATTATTATTGTGTGTGTGTGTGTGAGTCTCATTTGATTGTGATACATCTTACCTTAATGGACACCACTTTTGCAGTTAGCTTTCTCTTTCTGTTCATTTTCACAACCCTTTTTTGCCAAAATTAAGGGAAAATGAAAGTTCATCATGGTCCCCCCAAAATTGACCTTATAATTCTGGTCCCTATTCAGTCACTTATGCCAACTACTATTGTACCACCTTAACTTTGCATTGTTTGCTAAGCCCTGGTTCACCACTCCTTTTAGTTGGCAGTGTGCAGATGTGTACTAATTCTTTGTGTGCCCTACCGCTACCTCATTTTCACTAAATTATTATCAACAGCCAAATTATATGTACTGCGAGGGTCCACAATGAGAAGAAGTGCTATCCCCACTTAATTTGAAGAATAACCGTCATCGTGCCTCCCCATTGTTCAATGCTACAGCAAACTAGATGATATCAAAATTGACCATTGGTATGCATCTGAATATCTTGTATAAGTTATTTGGCGCCACAAAGAATAGTTTTAAAAGACAGCTCTGAATGTAGTATGATAAAGGAAATTACGATGACTTGTTTAACCTTACAATTATGTGAGATATATCTAGCTAATAGGTGTATATGGCTTATATTTTATGCTTTTTAAACTTCAGTATAGTGTTGTTTAAACAAAATTGTCATATCAATATACCTTTAGCAAATATAAAAATAGTCTTCATTCGAATTGAGAAACGGATTGATCATAAATGCTTAAACCAGCTACTCAAGCCTCATGAGGTCAATTAATTTGATATTTATATACTTGTGAAGTATGAATCAGTTGATCTATCAGAAAATACATGTGCTTGTTCATCCTTTCTTAAGATGGATATAAAATGCAATTTGTTTGATGCAACCAGTTAAGCCTTGTGACAATCTTCTACTAGTAAGAGCAATAGCATATTTATCATTAAAAACAAAGAAGATATATCCACTTGTGATGCTGAAGTGTTCAAAGATAAAACCCACCACAAATTCTCAATCTTAACGCATAGACTTAAGTTGATTGGTTTCTTAAAAGTACCGCAACATCTCTATTACTACTACTAGGTTAGATGTCGGAACCCCTACACTCAGAAATTTCACGAGAAAGCTACAACCAGATAAAACTAAGTACAGAGCAATAAAACTTACTACTTTGACGATCTCAATGAACCTTTTTCAAGGGAAAGTGTGTTAACTAAAATAAGATGCGAGACAGTTAGATGATCACTAGGATGTGGTCCTTTAATTCCAGTAACAATTAAAGTGATGTATAATGGGTACGGAAGAGAACCAATAACCGAACCAAGAACCCTTTAGGGATTTTAACAATATGGAATTCTCGCAATTCCAAAATACAGAATCTTCTAAATTCAAACTCAATAATTCTATTAGTCAATCAAAAGTCTGAATAATATAGGTACAGAAGCATATTTATAACCAAAGGTAATCAAAATTCTAATTAAATTCAAATTCTAAATAAGATAATTTTTCTATCTCTAAAAAATCCTTAAAAATAAGGAACAAATATTTTTAAAAAATAAAATTCCTAAAAATAAAGAAAGATATCAAAATTTCTAATAACATAATTATTTATAAAATCCCTAAATTATCAAATTCATAACCTATCCTAAATTATAAACTTATCCATTCTGCGTCATAAAGTTATATGTTGAAAATTTCTTAAACCTTTAATTGTAATATGGAATTAAATTTTAGAGCTTTTCTTTTTTTTTGGAGATCAAATGCATGATTTCATTAAAATGAAACAGAAATTACATCTGCAGTTGCAGCTAGAAGAGTTTCTCGAGGTGCATACGCCACCCAAGTACCTGAGTCATTATGTTTTGCTAATCTTCAAGCCTATGTGCTACGATATTTCCTTATCCTTTTTTATGTTGTAAACAAAAAATACCTGAAATGCGAAGCTAACAGCTTGCAATGTTAATGTGACTCACAATGTTTAAAAGTATTGTTTTGATTTAGCCAATCTGTGTCTCTGCAATGAGATCATGAAAATCAGAAACTAATGCAACTTTGCTAACCTCCATATATGAGTGCTAATATGATTCTGTGATGTCCTGATGTTAGTGTATGACCCTGATGATCATGTACAACAGCCCCAAATCCGCATCTTGAATCTTCAAAGAGATGGATCAGTATTTAGCTTAGAGTCCTTCTTGAGGTTAAAAAAAAGTGTATCACCCAATAAAGCACAGACATAACATTTTGGTGTTGTATCACATATCAGACATGTGCCCGACATCGATACTTGTACCACACACGACGACATGCATCCGACACATGTCTAATTTAAAAATTATTTTTTAGTTCTGGCACGGTGAAATACGGTTCGACATGATGCAGACACAACCATTTAAATTTTTTTAAAAAAAAAAACCCAAGAGATTCTATCTGTTTTTAACTTTTAAGCAATTTTTAATAATAAAAAAGAAAATAAGACAAATGTGTTTTTCTCACTTATCAATATGTCATGTCTGTGTCTTATAATTTTTAAAATTTGGTTTATTCTCGTATCTGTGTTTGTATCCATATCTATTTGATAGCTATCACATGTATTGACAATTGTGCTTGACAACAATGAGGGCATGCTTACGAGGCTTGATAATCATTTAGTAATTAACTCCATAGTACCATACCATATATATGATGATATTAATGAAAAGCAGGAAAGCAAAATGGTTTGATTGACATTTCTTGATTTGATATTGATTTTTTTGATGTTGTAATTGAGTCTGCATTATTAATGATATTCTTTACACCCCTTACAAGGTTGGCAGGGAGGATGGATGAACGCCAAGCTTGTAACAAAAGGTGGCAAATGAGTTTTTGGGTAATGCTTTAGTGAATACATTTTCAATTTATCGATTTGTAGGCAAGTACTGTAGTTGGGGATCACCAGCAATAACTTTTTCCTTAATAAAATGATAATCAATTTCAATGTACTTTGTGCGAGCATGAAACACTGGATTGTGAAACAAGTGGATGATGGTTTTGTTGTCACAAAATAGGAGTGGACGATATTCAAGTTGGATGTCGAGGTCATGAAAAAGATGTTAAAGTCATGTAAGTTCAGCAACTATGGTTGCTAAGGATCTATACTCAGCTTCAGTGGATGAACGAGAGACAATGAGTTGTTCCTTTAAGGCCCAAGATACACAATTTGATCCAAGGAAGATACAATAGCCAGTGGTGCTTCTCCTAGTGGTTAGACGTCTTCCCTAATATGCATCACAAAATGCATTAAGAGTGAGAGAGTTTTGAGATAAATAATGAATGCCATGTGTCAAGGTTCCTTTTATGTAACGCAAAATGTGTTTAACAACACAAAGGTCCTTTTTGGTTAGATTTTGAAAATGTTGGCACACAATATTAACAACATGTTTAAGGTCTGGACGAGTAAAGGTTAGATACTGGAGAGCCGCATAAGCGACGATATTCAGTAGGATCCATGAACTTATGATCATCAGAAAGTTCAATTGGTTTGTCAGCAATGGGAGTGTTGATCTTTGAGGCTTTTTTGCATATTGGCTTTTGCAAGAAGATCACGTGCATACTTTGTTTGGGAAATTGTAAGACTGCAAAAAAAAAAAATTGACTTCAAGCCCGAGGAAATGGTGTAGTTGGCCTAAGTCTTTAAAAGCAAAGTCCTTGCTAAGATGTTGGGCAATATTAGATATAAAAGATGGAGTGTTACTAGTAATGATAACATCATCTCCATAGACAAGAAGAAGAATGGAGTTAGTACCATGATGATATATAAAGAGAGATGAATCTGTTTTACTACAAATAAAACCAATAGAAATAAGACCAGTAGACAATTTAGCAAATCAAGCATGGGGTGCTTGTTTGAGACCATAGAGTGATTTATGGAGAAGGCAAGCTTGATTAGGAAATTGTGGATGCACAAAGCCTGGTAGTTGTTCCATGTAGACATGTTCATTGAAGGTGTCATGCAAAAATGTACTCTTAACATCTAATTGTTTGAGAGACCACTTGAAATATACTGCAAGAGAGAGGATAACATGAATGGTTGGAGCCTTGACAACTGAGCTAAAGGTTTCTCCAAAGTTAAGGCCTGGAATTTGAGTATATCATTTTGCTACTAAACAGGCTTTAAATCTATCTGTGGTGCCATCTTTTTTAACTTTGGTTTGAAAGATCCATTTGGAGCCCACAACATTAGCACTAGGTAGGCGTGAAACAAGAGACCAAGTGCGGTTCCGATGAAGGGCATCAATTTCATCTTGCATGGCTACCTTCCAGTTTGTGTATTTGAAAGCAGTTTTATAGGTCTTGGGCTCTTTAATAGAGATGATAAGGGCATCATGAGATTATGAGGGGTTTTGAGTATGTGAGCAGACATAGTCTTTCAGGTATGATGGAAGGCGTTTGTCCCAAATAGGTCTAGTAGTCATAGAGGGAGTGATATCATGGCTACTAAGTTGAGAAGGTATAATAGCAATTAAGGGTGGATCAACCATTAATGGAGAGGAATGAGAGGATGGTGAAGACGTAGCCGCTTCAGAGTTGGAGGGAATAAGAACTGGATTGCTCGAGATGGAGGATGGAGAAATTAAATTTGGTGCATGGTGATCAAGATCAGAATCCAAGAATAAAGGTTTAGGGGATACACTCGATGAATCTTTAGGCGATGAGGCATCATTTGTAGTTCTTAAAAACTATTCATCAAAGTTAGGGAAGGTAGTAATAGATGAATCATAAGGTTGTGTAAGTATAGAATTTGTGTGGGGTAAGTAAAGAAAATAATTTTCATTAAATATTACATGACATGAAATATAAACATGATTGCGTGGATCTAGACATCGATATCCTTTATGGAGTTATCCTAAAAAGACACAAGAAACAGTTTTTCTAGAAAACTAATGCAATCTAAGTGTCTTTAAATATGGAAAGCATTAACAACAAAAAATTCATAGACCAAAGTAATTAGGATTTTTACCAAAAAGTTTAAAGTATGGAGTTTCCTTACTAATGGATGAGAGAGGCAATTGATTAATAAGGTAAATTGTTGTTAAGAAAGCATCAAACCAAAATTTTAAAGGAACATTGGCATGGAAAAGCAATGTTAATCCTGTTTCAATAATGTGTTGATGTTTGCGCTCGGCAAGTCCATTTTGCTCTGGCGTGTGATGACAAGAGAGTTGTTAAGCAATGTTATTATAAGTCAAATGATTTGTAAATTCATTTGAAGTGATTTCACCACCTCCATCACTTTGAAAGATTTTAATCTTCCTGTCAAAGTGTTTCTCAACAAAGTTAAATTTGCAATATAAAAATTAGTTACTATATAGTCAAAAAATGATTTATTGAAATTTTTAAATGTGTTGAAATTGAATCAAATTTATTGAAAGGAAGTTTGCAAAGTTTTCCTAATTGGCAACTATTACATAAAGTATTTTTTGTTAGCCAATTTGAAACATTGATGACTTTTTTATCTTCTAAATTTACAAAAATTTTAAATTTGGATGTCCTAAGCGAGCATGCCATATATTGGAGGATGCTTCTTCGACTGCAACAAGAGCTTTAATTTTGCCTCCCTTAAGTGCATTGAGGTTTCCTTGTTTATGCCATTTGGTCAAGGTATTTTGTTTATGATCCTTAATGACAAAACCATCGGAGTTAAATTCAAAAGTACAATCATTGTCATTAATAAGTTGACTTACTGGTAATAAATTCTTTTTAAGATTGGGAACTACCAAAATATATATTGCTTAGGTGAAGTTTACCTTGTGTAGTTTTAAGCAATGCTTTACCTGTGTGAGTGATAGGTAAAAATTGTCCATTTCCAACAAATAAACATGTTAGTGCTAAAATAAGGTTTAAGATTTTTTAAGTTACCTCCTTGGTTTGTCATATGAGTTATTGCTCTAGAGTCAACATAAAAGTTTGGATCATTGTCTTCATTGAGGTTTAATGCCACCAAAGCTTATTGGGTGTTTTCATCTTCACCATTCTATTCATACCTGTAATAGCATTTTGTGGCAATGTGATTTGGTCTTCCACAAATTTGAAAAGCTTATTTGGTTTGTAGCTTTGGTGGTCCTTTCCAATGATTATTGGAATTTGGTGGTACTTTGGAGGTTGAGGCTTGATAGTTTAGGTTGCTATTTGGACTATTTTGCAGAAAATTATTTGAACCACGTCCTCTAAAATTGATTTTGCCTCCACGCATATTTTTTCCTCTTCCTCGATGGCTAAGGAAGGCATGATTGTGATTGATGGAAGGATTTTCTTCAGTAGGATAAACATGTTCAAAGTTTTGCAGAGACATAATAAATTGATTAAAAGAAGGATACGGAGGTTTCGATAGAATCACAATTCAAAATTTCATGTATTTGCTTCCAAGCCCTTTTGTAATTTGGAACATTTTATCTACATCTGAGAGTGATTTGCCGATGACTGCAAGCTTGTTACAAATTTCTCTAAATTTTTTAACATATTCATCCAATGACAAAGTCCCCTTTGATAAACCATAGAGGTTGTTTTTTGATTGAACCTCACTATCTTTGGAGTTCGACAACAACTGGTCTTGAAGCGCACTCCAGAGTGAACATACTATATCCCCTTTGTAGATCATACTAAGAGTTTCTTCTTTCATGTTGCCTAGAAACCATGAGGTGAGTAATCTGTCATTTAACACCCATTGCTCTTTATTTGTATTTTTGGTTTTGTTTCTAGTTGAATCAGTGACTTTATCAGCTAGTTAGAGCTTGTAATATGATGTTCACGGCCAAGGCTTCAGATCAGTGGTAGGATTTGGGATTTTCAGAGAAGGAAGTTTGTGGTGGATAGTTTAAGTGAAACTAAGCCAGAGCATTGGTGAAAGGAAAGAATAGATAGTTTGGGTTCTTCAAAGGACAAAGCCTTTGAAGAATTTTGCTCTAATACCATGATGAAAAGTAAAAAAAATAAAGAAGATAAAATGACTGAATATCTATGAAGCATAAACACACTATTTTTGAGGCGTGTCTGCATGTCAGACATATGGGAACACGCATACAACACACGTGTCCTGCGTGCCCGAATGTGTCTGATTAAAAAGATTATTTTTTCGGCTTGGATACGTCTTGGACACGGCTCGTGTAACATCCTCTTTTTAGCATGTTAGTCTAGTTTATAGTTACAAAGGTAGTATAATACTTGATTAACATGTTAGTGAAGTTTTGTGACAAACTAAATTAGTTTAGGCACTTTGTTGCAACTCAGAGTATGAAAAATATTCTAAAATGACTTAGATAGTAGCATAAATTGCTAAGTTGAGGGAAATAAACTTAGAGAGTTTGTTTCTAAGTCACAAATAGGTGAAAGATGATGTAACTAAAATTTGAGAGTAATTAGAGTTAGTTTGGTATTTTTAGGCATAATGGTTGTGCGTTTTAGTGTCGCATTGACTAGTAGCAGATATGAAAAAATAGAGTAATGGTGAAACAATAAATTGGATGAATCCTAGTATTTATTCTAAAGTTATTGGAGGTTAGAAAACTTGATTTAGCATAATTCGAGTGTACTTAGCAGATATAAAGTTCCAGTATGGCTTAAGTAGCCAAGTGAGACTTTTCTTCTATTTCCTTCTGTTCCCACAGTTCCAGAACCCAAAACAGAAAACATAAACCAAAGAGGACAAAAAGAAGGAATTGAAGGGGGAGAAAGGGAGAAAAGAAAGAGGAGCAAGGGGAGATCAAAATCGAAGCTCAAACTTGAAGGTTGATCATCCATACAAAAGGTAGGGGAGTTTCTATTTATTTTTTCCTTTTTGTTCACCTTGAATGAAACTAGGTTTTATGAGTAGAAAATGGATTTAGAGAGCCAAATCCTTATTCTTGGCTTGGTTCTTGATTGCAAGGACTAAGTTAGGTTGTTTCAGCTTAGTGAGTGCTAGACGACCATTTATGACTTAAGCCAAACCACTTTGGTTCATAGATGAGGAACTTGGAAAATGAGTTGGAGTTAGTGTGGTTTTTGGACCTAAATCTATGCCTAAGTGAATCAATAGATTGTATGAGAGTTACAACGAGTTTAAAGTGTAATTGACTATTGGAAAATGAATAGATGTTTTGATGATAATAAACATGAAGATGATGACAAGATCAAGCCAAAAACCAAGTCCAAAGGAAGATTAAATAATATAGCTTATCGAACTTAGGGTCTTTATGTAAGAAGCCTTCTGGATATCTCAAATATGTTTTCAAATTTTTACAAATGGTTTTTATATGCTAAAATACCTAATAAACAAGTTTTGAAAAACTAGTCATGATGGTAGTTCAAATCTATGGAAAATAGTCAAGTTTGAGTTTTGAAAAACTGACATTTGGTTACTCTTTTGATCATAACTTTCAAAATATTTTGAGTTTTGTTCTAAAACTTATTTTATTTGAAAATAGACTCAAAGATCTTTCTAGAGTAGTCATTGGCTTTAAACAGATGAGAAATGAAGAAGTTATGACCATTTAAAGTCAGTTTTTGAAACCAAAGTGATTTATTAGAATAAACACGTATTTATTTAAATAGAACACCCCAAAAAACGTTCCAGAACATGTTTTTAAAGATTTATTCAAATAACTAAAGGTTTATTCAAATAACAAGTTCTAGAAAACACTTCCTGGTGTGTTATAAGTGGATTTATTCGAGTAAGACTTTGTTTATTCGAATAAACACACTCAGAAACACATAACGACTATTTTTCTAAGCATTTAATGTGATATTAAATGATACCCAATGTCTATTTTCTCAAGAATACTATAAATACATGATTTTGGGTCATCTTTTACATATACCCAACTATCTGAAACAATTCTTTGTTGATTTAATATGTGATTCATATTTTACCAAATTCATGTACTCTTTTTCGCTAAAATTTGAGATATCTTGAAAAAGCTTTAGAGTGCTTCAATTTATATCAATTACTCTTTGTGAGAGTTTATTTTCTTTTATACTTTGATTCATTGTAAAGAGGGTGAGGTATCCCTCAAAGAAATTGTAATGGTGAGGTATCCTTAACTGTCGAGGCTTAAGCACAAGGGTGATGTATCCCAATGTATGAAAAGTGCTCTGGTTTGTAAAGGTTTCAAGTACTTGTTCAAGCTTGAAGGTTTAGTGAAAAATCTCAGGTAGTTTGCTTGAGGACTGGACGTAGGCCAAAAGTGGTGAGTGGTTGAATCAGGATAAATACTGTGTTTGCTCTTCTTAACTCAAACTCATTTATTTCTTGTACTTTAATTTTATATGTTTGCTTGAATATTATTCATCTTGGTTTTAAAATGCTTAATTTCTTAATGGTGTTTTAAAAATTTGTAATCATAAAATTCACCCCCTTTTTGGGTGATGGTTGCCATGGCTAACATAAGGGCCTAGATTGGTGTTAGAAATCACAAGAAAATTGATCTTGAATGATTGTAAGTGAATAAAGTTCCAATGGAACAGTACTCAGATTCTGTAGAATTCTCTATAACAGGCTTGCGCCGCGGCGTGACTGAAAACTACGCCGAGGCATGAGTAAGGCCGAGAGTAGGTAGCGCACTACGACGTGTCTGAACCACGCCGAGGCGTGAGTGATCAGAGAGCTTGGCGCCGCGACGTGAGAAGAGCTGCGTCGGGGCGTGGGTTCCAAGAATTCTCAAAAATGTTATTTTTGATGAATTGAATTCCCTACTTATTAGGATCCTTTTTATATGCCTTATAGAGTGTGTTGAGACACTAAAAAAGTTATTTCTAAGAGAGAAAGATCATCTCGCATATATGGGAAAGTAAGAGATCTTAGTGCAACCAAGAGTAATGGATTGCCATAGATAGGTATCTAAACCCTTAGGCAACACAAAGTTACAATTTAATATCACAAATGAGGTGATGAGGACATGGTATACTAGATACAAGTAAGTTGAGTTCAGTTGGCAATAGTCACTTGTCATAATGCATAGGTGCTCCTAAGAGAGAAAGTGGAGTTAATGATGCATGAATGGACTTGGTATAGAGATAGAATAGAAGTTTCAGCCTTTAAGTATTCTAATAGTTAGGAATTTTCTTAAGTAGATATCTAGGACCTTGAGTACACTAGGGTGACATAGTTTACCACCTGTGGTGCGAAAATAAGGCAAGTTAGATACAAAAATCATTATTATGATTTCTTAACTAGAAACATGGAATATGTTCCTCTCTGAATTAGAAGTGAGCTGAGAGTACATGTTTATTAAAGTTCAGTTCTTCAATTAGTTAGAGAGAATCATGTGATGAGTTAAGGTGGTGGTTTGTATGAGTTATACATAACACTACATAGTTCTTATTACTTGCTAATTCCAAAGTAGAGTAGTCTTTAATGATGTACATTCATATGACCAATGGAGACAGAGGGGAAAGTCCAAAAGCCTCTTTGAGTGAGGATTTAGCCCGAGCTGCTCGTTAGTGTCAGGATTACTAGTTTATACGTAATGAAATTAGTATTCTCACTAGTGTGAGTAGGAACTAGTCCACTTATCATCTAGTAATTAGAAGAATCAGTCTTCTTATCTACAAGTTTAAAGAGAACGTGGAATATGCAAGACACACACACAGAGACACATCTATATTCATTTCCTGTCACTTGGCTATTGTATGGGCAGTTGCCTAGTGAATATGATATTTGACAATTGTATGAGCGGTTGTTCAAATATCATTGATGGTATGTTTATGAGTTTAAGATTAGAGATTGGCTTAGTGAATGTTTACATAGAGTAAGAGAATGTAAATGTTCAAGTAGCATGGAGTAAAGACTTCATTGCTTGTTGCTAATCCTACATTTTCAGAGTTAGTGAGTTTATTCATAGAAAAATGTTATACGTGTAGTAACTATAACAAGTTTATGAATGAGCTAATTGTGATATGTTACAGCTGTGTAGATAGTTGTTCTTATCATATGAGTAAGAGACTTATATCTATAGATTATATGTTGTGTTTAGTGAACTTTTACATAATAGTGATGTGTAAATGTTCTAGTGATATTGAATAGAGATTTAATATCTAGTAGCAACCATATTATATTATTATTATTAAGTTCTAGTACTATAATGTTAAGTAATATGAGACATCTTTGATACGTTATATAATTGTATGAACGATTGTATAATGTTGATATATATATGTTTATATGCAATTTATATTATAGAATGCCATGAGATACATGTATATACTGGGAATTTTTATGTTCTCACCTTTTTTTTTGTGTTTCCATGGTAATAGAAGGTCAAGACCCTTTAGAGAGTAAGAAGATAAAGAAAACGAAGAACTAATGTAGTTTAGTTTTCTTTATTTCTTTTGTAGACAAGCTTGTATAATTTAGTTATATTTGTTTTGAAGATGTATAAGTTGTATATATAACACTTTGCCATCAGGGTTATTGATGTATATGTGTATGACTTTTAGTTATGGCTCTCCATAATTATTCATAAATGTTATAGATTAGTTAATCTACAAGTTAGAAGTAGCATAACTATTACTATTTATCTAGGTATTTGTTAGTCATATTAGGGTAACGGTATTAGGATGTTACAGCTCGGACACACTTGAACATGTCTAGGACACAACTTGGACATAGTCCATTAATATTTTTTTTAAAAATTAATTTCCATGACTAACGTCCAATTAGTAAGCCCGTAATCCACCCAAACCCAATCACATGACTAACTTCCCAAGCCACTATTTTCACATACCAGTATTTTAAGTTTTATTTTTTCATACGCTGCTATTAGATTTTTAAGTTTTATCTTTTCACACACCACTATTTTCATTTGCTCATTCTATCTCTATTCGTACTAAGTCGTTCACTTCGTTGTCACCGAAACTTGTCTCACACCACTATTCCCTCTAGTTAATTTTTTTTTATGTACATGTACTTGTATATGGTTAATTCAATTGAAGAAATTGGTTTAGAAATTTTTTTAAAAATGTCAATAGAAATTATGCTCCATATTTTTTGGGAAGGAGTTTACTATGTAGTAACTATATTGACACACATGACATACATTAAGATATTATAAATTTTTAAATTATAGAAATGATATTAATGAATTATTAATTTTTTTCTTAAATTTTGTAATTATATATATACATAAACCAAGTTTTTTTTAATTTACTTTGATATATATATATGATGTGTATTATGTGAGAGAAGTATTTATTGTGAGAGGTAAGAGGAGTGAATCTTAACTATTTGATTTTTTATGAATGGTCAAGATTAAAAGATAAATGCATGTGACTTTTTTAAGTGGTCACATGACTTTTAAGTAACTTTTAATCTTGATCATCCATATATGATTGTATGATCAAGATTTACTCCTCTTACCTTATCATAATAAAAATTCCTTTAATTAGATATGCTCCATATATATATATATATATATAACGTGTCTGTGTCCTATAATTTTTTAAATTTGGTGTGTCTCTATATCCGCATCTGTGTCTATGCTTTATAGCTGAATATATTATTTTCTTCTTGCTGTACAATTAAGTTGTTGTGTATATATATATATGGGAAAGGATTCTCTTACTCTCAGTGTAAGACTTACACTAAATTTTTTTACCATTAAATTCATTTTAATCTAATGGATCAAAATAACTTAATTAAATAAAGAAAGAGAAAATAACATCTCACATTAATAAGGAGAAAGAATAATTAAATATAATTTTAATGAGAAATAAATTTTAGTTATTAAGTCTATTTATTAAGTTAAAAATAATATAATATTGAATATAATTTATAATATTTTTGTTTTTATATATTTTATCGACTTTAAAAAAAATTGATAGGTAGAGACCTTAAAGCTTGACATATAAATTTATTAAAAATTAATTTTCATATGTAAGTATCTAAAAGGTTAGACACCGTATATAATATATAAATAAATAAAAAGTTAATATTGTATAATTATTTGACAATAATAAAATTTTGTTCATACAATATACTTTAACTTAATACTTCATACGATATACATGAACAAATTATATATATATATATATATATATATATATATATATATATATATATATATATATATATGAGAGGGGATTCATTTATACTTAATGTAAGTAAAAAGATTTACATCTAATCTCTTATCATTAAATTCACTTTAATCTAATAATTTTAAATTATCTAATTAAATGATGAGAGAATAATAAATACTCACATTAAAAAAAATAGAGAATAATAAAATGTGATTTTAATGAAAAAATAAATTTTAGTTATTAAGTCTATTTATTAACTTAAAAATGATATAATATTAAATATAATTTATAATATTTTTATTTTTTATATATTTTACTGTCTTTAAAAAAAATTGATATGCAGAGACCTCAAAACTTGGTATATAAATTTATTAAAAATTAATTTTCATATATAAATATTTAAAAAGTTGGACACTATGTATATATTATATAAATGAATAAAAAGTAACATTGTATAATTATTTGCAAACAATAAAGTATAACTAATTTTATTAAACTATTATAACAATTCAACTATATAGGAAGTGTATTTGGTGGAGAAATATTTTTTGTTAGATGTGAGAGAAGTAAATTTTAACTATTAAATTTTTTATGAATAGTTAACATTAGAAAATAAATGTATGTGACTTTTTTAAGTGGTTATATGATTTTTAAATAATTTTTAATCTTAATTATACATATATGATTATATGATTAAGATTTATTCTTTTCATTCTTCTCATAATAAAATTTTTTTTTATTACATATACCTCATAAATAAATAAATATATAAATATATATTATAATAGTACATCAATAAAATAAATATATTAAGAAATGATAGTAAAATTTTTTATTAATCATTATTTGATTTGACTTCATAAATCAAATCAATATATTCATGGAGGTCCATCAGTTTGATTGACGTTTCTTGATTTGATACTATTTTTTTGATGTTGTAATTGAGTCAATATTGTCATTGATGTTCTTTACATATATTTGAAATGAAACACTCAATGTTGTTGCTTTCTCCCTGAAAGATTAGTTAAATCCTCAATTCAAGCTCTTCATGCCCAGTTACCAGCCAAAAATCAAAAAGCACCACATCATACCTGGTTTTCATTACCATGAAAAACTAATAAAAGCCACTCATGAAATGAAATCTCAGCCATGTAATCAAATGTTAAACCGAGAGATGTGAACATTTGGTTCAAAGTTGCTTCTTCTATGCCAGTGCGCAAAAAGTTCAGGATTTTTTAATCCCTTCTATAAATTCACCATTTTACGTAAGATATTCTTACATAAATTTGGTATTTTATATATATATATATATATATATATATATATATAAAGTAATTTGTGTTATTTTCCTCAATCTGTATTTTGAGTTGCTTCTGAAATATCATCCCTTTTCAAGGATTCTTCTTCTTCTTTGAAAGAATTGTTTTTCATTTTCAAATCCTCTTTTTCTTTTCCCCGTTGTGAGATTTTTTTTGGAAGCTAAACGCTTCTTGCCCAACTTTAACATACGATCACTTCTTTTAATAAATTATCAAATAATTCATCATTTGAGAAAGAATAATCTCCTTACTTTGAAAAAATAGAGATATAGAGGGTATACTAAATTGATTTTTTTTTCTTCCCTTCTTCATTATGTACTGCTTACATCTGTAGATGGTTGACACTAAATTCTTGAGTATTCTCTCCCTATAAGTGTCGAGATTTAACCACCTTCCATATTCACTCATGCATGCAATTTGCAATACAACAGATTTCTCACACATACACATGCAAATAAAATCATGTATTCATTCCCTTCAAGTGCACAGTAGTCATTCCCCCAAATGGGTCTGCCAGGCCTTGGATTTCCTTCTGCTATTGGGGCCATATCTGTGGGCCGGGTTCAGCATTCCTATCACACACCCTTCGTTAGCCTAAATAACTTCGTAAGTCATAACTATTGAGTATTGACGCTTAACTTAATTTATTGAAAAATATCATATTAGAACCTCATTTATAAAGAAAAATAAAATTATCTAACAAGTACCGCAATAATTAGTTTATTTTTCAGAAAAACAAGATTGATAATTATTATATATTTTAGGTAAGCAATAGTGTTATTTATATTTTGGCAAGCTTACTTTTTTTAAGCAAAAATTTAAGATGATAGAGTCTCTTTCTATTTTAAAGTTAAGATAAATTAGCAAATTGTAGATTTATCGTAGTTCTCAATAAATACCTATTCTAAGGCTAAAACCTTGGTCACCTCCTCAATCAAAAGGATGGCTCTCTATTTATCAACCACTTCTACTCAAATTTCCTATTTTCAATAATTTTTGAATTATTTAAAAAAATATTTATCTATACTATCTAAACTACATTATAAACGGGATTTTCTTACATGCTCACAATTTTATTTCTTAAAATATCATTATTATTTAATTAAAAATAATAAAATTGTAAATAAATTTTATTTTACTGTTGTTGACTTTCAAACATTCTTTAACTTTAACATTATAATTACAATTTTTTAAAACTTTGTAGTTATAATAATTCTTATTGCTACTTATGTTTTTAATATTAGCTAAAAATAAAAAATACGATTTTAGTAGCATGAGCATCAAAACACTAGTTTTTTGTAATGTGGATTAATGGTGTGTTGTTGAGAAAAACATAATTAAGATATTAAGACAATATTTGAGTAAAACAAGTTACTTTCCCAAGTGCCTTACATGCGCGTGTTATTTTAAGTTTTGTACTTCACATTGAGTTTTTTATTTAATAGGAAAACATTTAGTATAAGTTTAATTTACTTATATTTTAATTATAGAAAAGACTATAATAAAAATATAGCACTTATATGAAGTTGTGCAAATAAAGTAATGAAGAAAAAAAAAATCATGTTAATTTATTTTATCATGTTATGTGAGTGTTTTTTATGACATGGGAAATCTTATATGATTTTTATTTTTTTAAATTTTATTTGGTCAAATTGAAAATTATCTTATTCAATTTTAGTTTTTTTGGCAAATTACTTCTGAGGTTTTGATTTTTGTAATATATCCGCTTCAACTTTAAATATTTAACATTCACCATTTTTAAAAAAAACTTTTTTGACATTGTTGACACCAAATATGTCATTATGTTTATTTTTTATTTTCCCGTCCATATACTCCCTAGCATTGATAATTAAAGTTCTATGAAACTTATTATAATTTTAGAAAAAAAAAAGAATGACTAAATATTTAAAGTTTAAGTAAGTAAATTGTAAAATTAAAACATCAGGGAATAATTTGTCAAAAGTCTAAAGTTGAAGAATGTAGTTACAATTTAGCCCTTTTATAATTTTATAACATACATGTTAAGTTATATAAATAGAATAAAAAATTTAATTTATTTTATCATGTTATGTAAGCATTTTTTAACATGACAAACCAATGTAATTTTTTATTTTTGTAATTTTTTTTATTTTATTAGATCTGTTTTAAACTCATCTTAATTAAAATTTGATAACTTTTCTCTTAATTTTTGGATAAAGCTCTCTTAAAATTGTAGATTGACTTAGGTCATAAAAATTAAGCATTTAGGCCTCAATTAAAGGGTGTTTATTGGGTGGATTTGGTAGGTTTTGGCGTATTTTTGGACTTGACTCATTTATTTAATGAGTTAGACATGCATTAAAAAATTACTAAAATAAATATCGATATACGAAATAAAAAATTCGTTATATATAACACATCTTAATTAAAAATAATATATATCTCAAATAAATTAAAAGTCATACAAATAGTTGTATGTAAACAAAATAAGTCTAAACAAACTAAATAAACTTAACAAGTGTTACTAAATTAAAATAAGTTTGAAATAAATTATAAAGTAAGTTAACACGTTCTAAAAGTTATAAATAACAAATCACATTAATCAATTGAAGTTAATATCATCACATATAGCATATAGATTGATATAATCATTTACTTTATTTTTAATTTTTCAAAAATACTCTTGTCATCTAAGTGATTTACTAAATTTTTATTGCAACGGTCTGTTAAATATTTTATGAGTTTCTAATATTTATTTTCTTAGTCACATTCTTAATGTGATCATAATACTTACATGTAAACTTAATTGACCATACATAAAAGACTTGAGCAAAAATAACCTAAAATGATTATCATGACTAAATAATTTTTACAAAAAAAAAATTACTTAGATAAGTTCAATTTATATGGGTCGATATTTTTCAAACCCGTTATATAACCCATACTTTGTGGGTTGAAGTGATTTCTAACCTAATCTAACATAGATTGAGTTATGTCAAAACCCGTTGGACACCCTTACATATATATATCTTTTGAATTATGAAAAAAATTATGTTTGATAATCTATATTTAATAATATATGGTGTCATTTTTTTCTTTGGACTAAATTAATATATATGGTGTCATTAATTGTTTTTTCTTCTTTGACCAACAATTTTTTAAAGTAATTTTTAAAGAAATAATTAATAAATAGCAATGTTATTAATGCTTCTCAAGAAAATTTTATTAATATAAATAATCATATAATATAAATATAGATATAAATTTAGTTTTGAATAAAAAAATTTAAAAATAAAAACAATGGTTAAATTAAAGTTTTGATACTTTTAATTTAATACTTATTTTTAATTTAGTCTTTATAATTTTTTAAAATCAAGTCCCATACTTTTAAAGATTTTCAAAATAGTCTATGTCATTAATTTTCATTTTAACACAATTAATTTAATTTTTACTAAATATTTTACATAAAAAATTTAAAAGAATAATTATTAAAAAAGGAGGACTTGTCCGGTAGAAATAAACACTACTAGAGCAAATAAACATTTTTACAAAAAAAATATATATAAAAGAACTCTTATTAAATAACAAAACACTTATTTTATTAGTCAATAAATAATATTATAATAATGTTATCAGTCAATTAATGATATCATAATAATGTTATAATATAAATTAATAGTGAAAACTATAAAAAATTATAATAAGGATTAAATTAAAAATTATGTTATAACAAAACTTTAATTTATCCAAAAACAACGCATGTTCATAAGCATGCACAGTAAATTTGTGTGTTGAAGGGCCAAATCCACCACCAACAGCAGGAATAAACTTCTACTCCAATAGAATAATCTCAGTGTGCACCAAAAATCCCCAGAACTCAGTTCTCAAAAGGAGACTTCAATTGATGCTGATGAAGGCCAAAAGGTTTCTATCTCTGCCTGTGCTGGCAGTGTTCTTGTTGATGCTTTTTGTGTATCACACCACAATCTTCGTCTTCATCGATGATTGGGTCGGTTTGCAGAGCTCCCCTGGCACTTTGAATGCCTCCATCTTCACTGTGTTGGCCTCTCTCTGCCTCTTCTCTTTCTTTGTTTGCGTTCTCACTGACCCGGGTAATGTCCCTCCTTCCTATGTCCCTGATGTTGAAGCCAGGGGCCATGAATCCACCAAAGATGTAAGCTTTTTCACATACCCATATTGGTGAAATGGTGAATTGGGCTTTCACTGAATGATCTTCATTTTGGGTTTGTGTTGAATCTGGGGAATGATTGGTGTTGGAATGTTAAAAGTTGTGCCTTTTTTTTGGTGTTTGGGAAAGTGGATTGTGTCATTAAGTATGTAGCTGCAAGTGCTGCAACTATAATAATTACATGGGTTTTTGTGTTTCAAATTAGCAATTATGGTTATCAAACAATTTACAATGCTTAACTTAGAGGCTTTATAGCTGTTTGCAGTCATATACATTTCTATGATTAGATACTCTGGCATTTCCCCCTCCCCCATCATTATATTTTAATAGCCATTGATTAAAGTGTTGCTTTTACATTATCAAAACTTGCTAATGTATTTGTGACTGATTGAATAAGCTGTTGATATTGTTATCTCACATATTAGTGATTTACTTTGTTTGATCTGTTATTGAGTTCCTTAACAAATTTGCCGCAGAATGCAGAACGGAAGAAATGTGACAAGTGTTTCGCATACAAGCCTCCAAGGACTCATCATTGTCGAGTCTGCAGAAGGTGTGTTCTGAAAATGGTAGGTCAGTTGCTTCTCAGCAATGGATGGTATTTTGAGCTTTAATTTTGCATTTGAGTTCATGATTTAAGGATCTATTGTAACCTTTTTTTTGTTGCTAAATTTGATGTAGGATCATCACTGCTTGTGGATAAATAATTGTGTTGGTTATTGGAATTATAAGGCTTTCTTTGTTTTTGCATTATATGCTACCGTAGCAAATATTCATTCTATGGTATGTTTTCGATCAGGCACCTACTTGTTTTGTAATGGACCGGATTCCTGTTTAACATAAGCTTTCGCAATGTGCAGGTCCTATTTATATGCTGTGTATTTCTGAAGGATTGGGAATCCATTAGAGGGAGCTCTCCGAAGATCTTTTATGTAAGTTACATGCTGTAAATTTGTGGATGTTCCAATATATGTGTAATGGATTTGGATCCCTCCTGGTAGAGAAAGATATATAAACAAATTGTAGTCGTATGTATTTCCCTTATCTAAAGGCAGTAGTCTGTCCAAACCGGTTGGAAATGGTGATTATAAATGCTTTAACTTCATCTCCAACTCTTTCAAAGCTCTTTATACTTTGAAACCATTAAGTTAAATTCAACTTCATGAATTTGTCATTATTACTTGTATTCATGTTTTTACATGTCTCCTTCTAGTCCTTTCAATTCCAAATCCTCCCACTGAAGTTATATTTATCATACTGATGAATTTGTATCTTTAGGTTGTACACAGTCAGACAATCCTAGTTGCCTTTTTCTCCAATTTTAAGCTGACGCATTTTTTTAAGTTGAGATAGAACCCTTATATTTTTCCTTCATTAGTTTGCTTCAATTACATCTTCTTCATTATACTCAATATATACATTATATGTAGCATAACGAGCTTTATAGTAGCAGGCTGACAAAATTTTGTGGGTTAAAATCTCCTGAATCATTCCATATTTTGCATTGATCCAGCAAGATACTGGAACCACCTCCACCTCCATTTAGTATTTGGTGCCCACCTATTGGCAACTTCTCTCACTACCTATACTCTTGCTGTCCTACATACAATTTACAATTTTGTCATGCTTGATTTAAAGCTTTTAGTCTTCAGGATGTAATTAATGTCTCCTTTTTTTCTATTTTGGCACTGAAACGTGCTTTTATATGTCATCCCAACATCATCTGTATATTAACATGTGCCAGGAGAAATTGTTTTGCATCTTGTGCATCATCTACACTGTTAGAAACCACAATATTTTTCTTCATGCAAACCTATTTTGATTTGATGTTTGATTCTGAACAGGAAAAAACTCGCCGAACTAATAGGAACTTGGATTTCTTTAAGAAAATATGGAGATTAACTCCTTATAGCAGAGAAAAACCTCTATAAACCCAAAGACAGAAGTAAACAACAACAACAACAACCAAGCTTTTTTCCATTAGATGGAGTCGGCTACATGGATCAAACAACGCTATTGTGTCTTATCATAAACCAAGTTTTCAGAAATGCCATTCAAATCTAAATTTTTTTAATCATTTCACTTATAGTTTTTCTTGGTCTCCTTCTACCTTTAGTTATTGAGCTATCTTCCACCTGATCTACTCTCCTTACAGGAGTTTCTAAGAGCTTCTCCTTACATGTCCAAATCACCTAAGGCGAGATTCTCCCATCTTTTCCACAATAGTTGCTACCCCTATTTTCTCTTTAATGCATTCATTCCTAATCCTATCTTGTCTTGTATGACTACACATCCAGCGCAACATCCTCATTTCCGTGACATTGATCTTATGCTCTTGCTGACTTTTTACCACCCAACATTTAGTACCATACAACATCGTGGACCTTATAACTGTGCGATAAAATTTACCCTTAAGCTTGAGAGACATTTTTCTATCACAAATAACTCCTGAAGCACTTTTTCATTTCATCCATCCAGCTTAAATCTTATGATTTATATCTCCTTCTATCTTTCCGTCATTTTGTATGATAGATCCAAGATACCTAAATTGTGTAACTTGCGGTATGGTATGATCTCCAATTTTCATCGCTAAGTTAACATTAGCATGCTTCTTACTGAAATTACATTTCATATACTCTGTCTTACTCTTGCTTAGACGGAAGTCATGTTCTTCCAAAGCTCATCTCCATAGTTCTAGCTTCCCATTTGTTTCTTCTCTCGACTCTCCAATTAAGACTATATCATTTGCAAAAAGCATGCATTGTGGCACCGGCTTTTGGATATGCACAGTAAGCACATCCAAGACCAAGGTAAAAAGATATGGACTCAAAGACAGAAGTAAACTAAGAAAAGAAATCAAACAAAAAGATGGAAAAGATAGAGACACTATGGACTCTTCGAGGGGTCTGCTTCTTCCCTGCCCAAAGGCCCCAATTCTTCACTCAAATGACTGGATGCCTTCTCCCCTCCTCTATTTCCCTATTTATTCTCTCCACTAACTGCCTATTCATTTGCCATAACCCCCTTAGCTAAATGCTAAGTGTTGCCTCTCTCTATTCTCTCCACTCCTGCTAGCTGTAAATGCCTTTTGCTGCCCCCTCTTTACTCTCTCCACTCCCACTAACTGTCACATAAATGCTATAGCCCATTAACATATTGAATACGTCATGACCTCTGCTCTTCCCTTTAACTTTGTGATTGCAAGGGACAGATTCCCTGCTTTCCCTCCTACCATTCTTAAAGTACACCCTTGTCATGGGTGGATACCTATCAATACTCCCCCCCAAAAGATTCACTTTGTTCTCAAGGTGAAGGGCCAGGGAAGTCTTATAACAGCTCAAGGGAATCCCTGCAGGGTCCTATTGCTTGAAACATGAGTGGGACTCAAAATGAACCCTAGACAAGCCAGGTAACTCTAGGTTGGGGGGTAAGCTTTCTGCGACTTCGTCAACAGGATTGACTTGGTGTTCAACTGTACACTAAGTAGCTGCATAACAATATGATTCTTCATTCTTGACATGACATATGTGGCCATTTTCAGATTGCCAGCATAAAAACTTCCCATGGGGTACCATGGCCTTTCTCCCATTCTCAAAATAATAAACAGCAAGGAGGGAAACCAATTTATTGTCTGTATATCATATTCCTCAAAACAATTTGGCTGAGTGCAAACAACATGGAACTTGTGTGGGAGTGATGAACCCCCATGATCATCTATACATAATTGGTTCTTGTCCTTAAATGGATCACAGAAATCCATGCAAATTCCTGCTTGATTCAAATTATCCATAACAAATTGCACTATAAACTCCTCCGGACCCCCATTTTCACAGATTCATTGAAGCAACTTGCAAGATCTGCATCCCAAAAGCTACAAACCTGGCATTCCAATGTATATATCTGATTCAAGAGGGCACATGTTATCACTTACTTTTTCATACTCACCAAAATATTCACCTTTTCCAAAATAAATTCCTGACAACAACTATTTCACATGCACATTAGAAAATGTCAGAGGAGATGAACAAACTGTGGTACTGCACTTTGCAATCAATAGCTGCCCACATTTGCTATCAACATGAGTAGGCATCCCATATTTAAGTGTTGGCTCACATGTTGGCTCTTGCTCAATCACAGACTTGGTTTCTTTCATTGTCATCTCCACCATAATTTTTTATTGCCACTGTGATGGTGTTCTAAGGACCATATTAGGCTGCTTGTGCAGCTTCTCCACTTTAATGATTTCCAGCTTCTCCAGTGAACTTGCAATGTTTGTTTCTATCACTGGTTCTGCTTCACCCTTGTCAGTTTCTTCTCCACCATAATGGTTCTGATTATCAACCTTTGAACCTTCATATTTGCTTCCGTTTTCTCGATCCAAAGGTTCCAATTCCTTATCCTGAACCCAAATCGGTTGATCTAGATCATACTCAGGTTGGAAATGTTTGATCATGGCCTTCATGAAGGTCCACCAAGTTGCATTTGGGTTGCGGCGCTTCCACCATCGGTACCAGATGAAAGCACGACCTTGCAGAGCTCTCACTGCCTCCGGTAGTTTCTGCGCATTGGGCGTTTCATTTGCTCTGAAGTGCTGCTTGGCCTTGGTCAAGCATCCGTAAGCGTCATCTCCTTCGAACACTGGAATCTCTAATCTCTTCCAATGACCAAAAACCTCGCGTCTCCAATTTATCTAGCAACTTCTCGATCCACTGCATATTGTCCTCCATTCTTTACGAACTGTCCAGGGCTCCCGAGATTGAGAGCTCTTATACCAATTGATAGGAATTTGGATTTCTTTAAGAAAATATGGTGATTAATTCCTTACAGCAGAGGAAAACCTCTGTAAACTCAAAGATAGAAGTAAACCAAAAATAGAAATTAAACTAAAGATGGAAAAGATAGAGACACTACAGACTCTTCGAGGAGTTTGCTTCCTCCTTGCCCAAAGGCCCTAGTTCTTCACTCAAATGACTAGATGCCTTCCCCCATCCTCCACTTCCCTATTTATTCTCTCCACTAACTGCCTATTTATTTGCCATAACCCCTTTAGGTAAATGCTAAGTGCTACCCCTCTTTATTCTCTCCACTCCCACTAGCTATAAATGCCCCTTGCTGCCCCCTCTTTACTCTCTCCACTCCCACTAACTGCCACATAAATGCTACAACCCACTAACATATTGAATATCCCATGACCTCTACTCTCCCCTCTAACTGTGTGATTGCAAGGGACAGATTCCTTGCTTTCTCTCCTACCATTCTTAAAATACACCCTTGTCATGGGTGAATACCTATCACAAACCCTCCTCTATTCACAAAAGTATCTTAATAGCCTCTTTTATCAATTTTTTTGTCAGTTTAGTTTTCTTCACATCTCTCACTTAATTTTCCAACCACGAATCCATCCATGGATTCCATAGCTGAAGAATTTATACTGTGAAAATATCTCCAAACCTAGCCATTTTGCATGAAAACAACGAATCCATTGAGACACTTTTTATAGTTGAGGGATTAGTTTCTGTAAATAAAGTTCAGGATTCTATTTGCCAAATCCTCGAAGTTGAGGGTGGTTTTGTGCATTTTTCCCTTTCATTTTCTCATATTTTGCTCATTAGGTTTGATAACTTTGCAATATATTTATTATTGGATGGAGATGTGAAGGAACTCTTCCACCTTTCGTCAAACATGATTTAGTAGTTAAAAAAGGATAACTATACACTACTATACCAAAGATTCTTGAGAAATTTAAATGCTTATCTTTGTGATCTCTTAAATCAGAATTCCTGATCTGTGCTTTAGAAAGCTCAAAACTGAATTGTCTATTGTTGTTAAAAATACTAGTTCTTAAATGGTGAAAGTTGCCTAAGTGATTTGCCTTGTAAATAGCAATGTACATTAATCATCCACATTTCAAGTCCCGTTCTTTCTTCTCTTCATCAAGTGATTCTGCAAAGTTTTTTCATCTCGCATTGCTAACTTGTTGTATAGATTAATGTAAAGCTGCAAAACTTCATTTCCTCTTCTAGAACCTTCTTGGCTTCATTTCATGCTAACTTCAATTCCTCTTAACTCTCTTCATTTATATTATTGCATAATTTCTTGTGTGTTTCCTTTGTTTTTCTTTATTATTTGTTCTTGAGGTGATCCAAAGTAAAAATATGTTAATTGTTGGGCTTCATTCCAATATGTGTTTGAACAATTGCATAAGTTTTTTTATTTTCTCGCTTGATTTTTTTTTTCTTGGTACAATTTAGAAATTTAGAGGGATTCTAGCTTGATTTTTATCTTGATGATTTAGGCCTAATAAGCCTGTTCTAGTTTGGGCTTGCATGTTATATTCTGAATCTTTTAAAAATTCCAAATCCTATAAACATATCTTATAAATAAATGTACACGGGCACCTAAATGATTATTGTCATTGCACTTGGTTATTTTTATTGAAAATCCTTCTGATTTGTTTTCTACTTTTCAATATTTTTTGTGGTGAGATTCTTACTCAATTTAATACCTCTATTTTCGCTTTACACAGTGGTAATAACTGTTAATATTTCTCTACTTCCCCCCCCCTTCCTTTTTTGGTCTTCTCAAGGAATCGATTATCAATCATTGTGCTCTCACACCCCTTAGCAAAATGGTGTTGTGAGCGTAAAAACCATCATTTAATTGAGACTACCTGCACTTTACTTCTTCACCATAATGTTCTGTTGTAGTTATTGGATGATGTAGTTCTCACTGAATGCTACTTGGTTAATCAAATGGCTTCTCCAATTTTACAAGATGATATACCCTATTCTCTTTTATTTCATTGTTCAGCTCCATATCCTTTTCCCCTCTTAAGTATTTGGCTGTATGTGCTTTGTTCATGATCTTACCCATAGATAGGACAAACTTTGTGCCAAATCTATCAAATGTCTATTCTTGGGCTATTCTTGAGAATTCTCCCTTCTTCACGACTTCTTTTGTTGAGCAACCCCTTATGTCTGATGTTCTTCCTGTGCCTGTCATTGGCCCCTCTTGAAGTGATGATTCCTTTTGACAGGTTCATATTTATCGTTGTCGCCGACAACCTGAACCTCCTGCTAACCTTGTTATTGCTCTTGCTTACTGTCGATTAAGATATTGAAAATAATATCTTAATTGATTGTACATATCTTCTTTTATTTATTGTAAATATTCTGTTTTCTAATCAGATTGTTAGTTTCCTAAGTTAGAATATTCTGATTGATAGTTTTTTGTTTTAGAGATAGCTTTTTGTTTTAAAGATCTGTTTCCTTTTACATTGTATATATTTCTACTATAAAGTGAGACTTCTGTACGTCTCTTAATCATATCAATAAAATACCTATTTCAAGTTGGTATTAGAGCAGTGCATAGGCACTGCCGGCCCTAATCCTTCCCATCGTGATGTCTGACGTTTCCTTAAGCTCCGATGGCCTCTAGAGGAGTGACGCCTCTGTCTTAGACCAGCCAAACAACCAGAATCAGAGTTCTGCACTCAAATTTCCTATGGGTGACTCTCACTCGATTCAAATCACTACAATTTGCCTCAATGTTGCGAATTTCCTACGTTGGTCACAGTCTGTCCACATGTATATTCGCGGAAGAGGGAAAATTGGATACTTGACTGGTGATACATAGTCACCAGCCAAGAACAGTCCTCAGTACGCTACCTAGGATGCTGAAAACTCCATGATCATGAACTGGTTGGTTAACTCCTTGGATGAAGACATCGGTTCTAACTACATGTGCTACTCTACAGCCAAGGAGCTGTGGGACAGTGTAATTGAGATGTACTCTGATATGGAGAATAAATCTTAGGTCTATGAATTAACCTTGAAGATTGGAGAGATCAAGCAAGGAGGCGACAACGTCACCAAGTATTTCAATAGTCTGAAATGGGTATGGCAAGATTTAGATCTGTTTAGTAATTCTGAATGAAAATCACCGGAAGATGCCAAACATCATTATCAGGTTGTAGAAGAAGGCAGAATCTTTAAGTTCTTGGCTAGACTTGATGATGAATTAGATGAAGTTTGGGCTCGTATCATTGGAAGGCAGACTCTTCCTTCACTTGGTAAGGTTTTCTTTGGGTAAGAAGAGAAGAAACTAGAAGAGGTGTTATGTTGGGAAAGCACCAGAAAACAGAGACAGCATCAACTGACACCATTGCATTGGTGGTGATGCCTCTCGCTATATTCCAACCTAAGAAAGATGGATTCAAACCGTGTATGGTGTGAATACCTAAACAAACTTGCTAGAAAATTCATGGCAAACCAACACATTTAAAGGGCAAAACCAGGTCCAAACAAAGTTATTCAACCGAGTTTTTCCTAGCTCATGAGGCTGAAAAGAGCTCTATCAGCAAAGACCAAGTTGATTAACTTTTACAACTTCTAAAATCCAGTTTATCATCTAGTATTCCTAGTGGCTCTCTCGCACAAACAGGTATTTTTAGTAATTCTAGTGCTTTATCTTGTACCTTAAATCCAGCACCTTGGATCATTGATTCCAATGCATCGGATCATATGACCAATCTGTCCTCTTTATTCAAAACTTACTATCCTTGTTCTGGCAATGAAAAAGTCAGAATAGCAGATGGTAGTTTCTCTTCTATTGTAGGGAAAGGTATTGTTACTCTATCCATAGCCATAGACTTAAAGTCTGTCCTCCATGTTCCAAAATTTTCCTGTAACCTTTTATCCGTCAATAAACTCTGTAAAGATTCTAATTGTCAAGTCATTTTCTCAGACTCTTATTGTATATTTCAAGACTAGATCTCGGGGAAGATGATTGGCAGTGCTAGGATGGAGGATGGGCTCTACTATTTTAGTAATGATTTCTCTGTGGATAAAGTAGTTCAAGGTCTTAGTGGTATAAGTTCTCAATTTGTCCGAGAGCAAATAATGCTTTGGCATCATAGATTAGGACATCCAAGTTTTCAATATTTAAAACATTTATTTCCAAATTTATTTCAGAATGTTGATTGTTCATCTTTTCAATGTGAAAGTTGTGTTCTTGCCAAAAGTCATCGCACTTCTTATACTTCTAAACCCTATTGTGCATCTAAACCTTTTTATTTGATTCATAGTGATGTTTAGGGTCCCTAAAAAATTACTACTCAATTTGGAAAAAGGTGGTTGTGAGTTTTATTGATGATCATACACGGTTATGTTGGGTATACTTAATGCGTGATAAATCTGATGTGGCAAATTTATTTGAAACCTTCTACAATATGATTGAAAATCAATTTGATACAAAAATAGGCATTCTTTGTACTAACAATGGAACTAAGTACTTCAATAGATTCTTAGGAGATTTCTCAAATAAAAAGGGATCCAACATCAATCTACATGTCCTAATACTCCCCAACAAAATGGTCTTACTGAAAGGAAAAATAGACATTTACTTGAAGTAGCTTGAGCTATTATGTTTGCTATGAATGTTCCTAAATATTTGTGGGGAAGCTGTCCTAAGTGCATATTATTTGATAAATAGAATGCCTACTTGTGTCTTGAATTTTATGACCCCTCTTACTAAATTCAACTCTGTGTATCCCACTTCTCCGATGTATGCTGACTTGCCTTTAAGGATTTTTGGTTGTACTGTCTTTGTTAATTTAAACTGTAACTCTCGCTCAAAACTTGACCCCAGAGCTGAAAAGTGCATTTTTACTGGTTATGCTCCAAATCAAAGGGGATATAAATGTTTTAATCCAACAACAAAAAAACTCTATATCAATATAGATGTCACTTTTTAGAAACCAAATCTTTCTTTACTAAAAATTCTCTTTAGGGGGAGATAAAGACTAATGAAGATAATTTTCTACATAGATCTTTACCCAGTCCCATGTTGCATCCTATTTCTCCATTGAAACAATGGTTCAGGTTTTTGAAAATGAGAGAATAGTGCCAAAATTAGATGGTTCACTAACAGGGGGAGAAATACCACAGTTAAATAAGGAGCTACGAGTTTACACGCAGAGAAATCAACAATTGAATACTATTGAGCCCATCATTCTAGCACAAGGACAATCAGATTCCCTCGAAGTTCCAGGTAATACTGAGTTTTCTGATTCTGTTTTAGATTCTGATTTTCCCGTAGCTCTTAGGAAAGGTGTTAGAACTTGCACTAGAAAAGATACCAGAATTTGCAACACCTCTCATCTTATTTCAAAATATGTTTCCTATCAAAATCTATCTCAGAACCATAGAGTCTTTACTTCTAGGATTACCAATCTGTTTGTCCCTAGAAACATTAAGGAAGCTCTAGATGATCTAAACTGGAAATTAGCAGTTATGAAAGAAATGAATGCCTTAAACAAGAATGGAACTTGGGAAATTGTCAATTTATCAAGAGATAAAAGGACAGTAGGTTGTAAGTGGGTTTTCACAATTAAATGCAATGCTGATTGGAGTGTAGAAAGATATAAGGCAAGACTGGTTACAAAAGGGTTCACTCAAACCTATGGAGTTGATTTTCAGAAAACCTTTCCTCTAGTAGCTAAAATCAATTCTATTAGAATTTTGCTGTCTCTTGCTGCACATTTTGATTGACCTTTACACCAATTAGATGTAAAAAATGCTTTTCTAAATGGGGATTTGGAAGAAGATGTCTTCATGGATCTTCCCCTTAGATTTGAGGGAAATCTGGACAGAAATAAAGTATGCAAACTAAAAAAATCTTTATATGGCTTGAAGCAATCCCCTAGAGCATGGTTTGAACGTTTTGGAAATGTAGTTAAAGGTCTTGGCTACTGCCAAAGTCAAGCTGACCAGACACTGTTCTACAAACATACTTTGAATGGTAAATTTGCTGTCTTGATTGTGTATGTAGATGACATAATTCTAACAGGTGATAATGACAGTGAACTCAAATTTGAGAGAAAAGCTGACTGGTGTTTTCGAAATCAAGGAGCTTGGTCCTTTAAAATACTTTCTTGGAATAGAATTTTCCAGTTCTAAAGAAGGCATATTCATTAGTCAGCGAAAGTATATTCTTGATTTGTTAAATGAGACAAGTTTGCTAGGATGTAAAGCAGCAGAAACTCCCATTGAACCCAATACTAAACTCCAACCAGCCAAAGCTGAGGAAATAGTGGATAAAGACAAATTTCGAAGGCTCGTTGGGAGATTGATTTATTTGTATCATGCTCGTCCGGATATAGCCTTTGCTGTGAGTATGGTAAGTCAATTTATGCATTCTCCTAGACCTGAACATTTTGAAGTTGATTCTGAGGTACCTAAAGGGCTTTCCTGGAAGAGGACTACTTTACAAGAAATGTGGATCCTTACAAGTGGAGGTCTATACTGATGCAGACTGGGCTAGCAGTGTTACTGATCGGAGGTCTACTTCAGGCTATTGCACATTTATTGGAGGTAATCTAGTTACTTGGTGAAGCAAGAAACAAAATGTGGTTGCTAGAAGTAGTGTAGAATCCGAATACAGGTCAATCGCACAAGGGATCTGTGAGGTTCTATGGATTGACAAATTGTTAATTGAATTAAAGGTATACAATCCAGCACCAATGAAATTGTATTGTGATAATAAATCTGGCTTTTTTACTAAACTGCCACTGTTAGTAAAACTATTTATCAAAATGTCATTTTTTTTTAACTATTTACCAAATTGCCATTTTTTTTAACTATTTATCAAATTGCCCTTTTTTTTAACTATTTACCAAAATGCCACTGTTTTGAAACTATATACCAAATAACCCTTTTAGTACGTGGCATTTTTAATGTTTTACGGCCAACCAGGATCGCGCCAGTAGGATGGCGCATCCACGTGGTTGCGCTAACACGCTAGCGCAACCTACGTGGATGCGCCATCCTACTTGCGCATCCTGGTTGGCCCTGGAACCAAAAACGCCACTTTTTGGCGCAAGTATTAAAATTAAATAATTAATTAAAAATTAATTGAAATACTTAATAAATATTTATAAACGTTTATTAATAAATTCATACTAATTACGAAATAAAATATATAATATAAAATAAAAAAAGTGACAAATTGAGTATGTTAATAATGTTGAATATTATTTTAGTTATTATGAAGATTTATTAATTACATAACACATATGTTTATTTTTTTGTTATTTTTTAAAAAATTTTTGTTTCAATTTATTGATCAATTTAAAAACGATTAAGGTATTAATTATTTGCTTTTAATTGTCTTTATGTAAGATTTTTAATAAATTTAAAAACAATCTAATCAAATGTACGTACATATCTTATTGTTGAAGTTATTGAATATATTTATTTATTTTGACACAAATAATTTAAACAACATATAATAAAAATTAAATGGTATATCCAGTAGAAGAGACGTATCACTTAAATGAATTTTTGTTGAGTAGGATTCGGATGATAGTGAGTAAGATTCCGATCCGAATAATCCCTATCTCAAATTTTTAGTAATTCGAATTAAAAAATTTCGACGAGCTTCTAAATGTTGGATCTCCCAAAAAAGCCAATGATCCTGTTTAATGCAACCGCTACCACAATATTTAATAAAATCTAAAACAAAGGCGAAAAGCATATATAGTGTAATCTAATTAGGGTACCAAACTCACAAGAATATATTCTCAATAGTATTTTACACAAAATCAATAAATATATTCTCTAAATGTCAATGAGATGGGCCCGCATCGAATGCGGTGGCTGTGAGATGGTTCGGAAGAGGGACCATTGTGATGAGTATGGTGGGTAACCCGGTGGTGGGTAAGGATATGGTGGGTAACCCCAGTGGTGGGTAAGGATATGAGGGTAACTCGGTGGCGGGTATGGATACGGTGAGTAAGGGTATGGTGGGTATGGTGGGTAATATGCGGTGTGGTGGTGAGTAGGGGGGTACGTAGCATAGTAGGAGGCCGAGTGGGGGGTATGTAGCAGGCGGTGCAGCTGCAAGGATCTTGTGTCGTATCTTTGGCAAGTAGAGTGAGTCCTCGGGATGTCGAAGTCGTGTCCGACCGCTCGCTAATCCTCTCCTTCGTCTACGCCGCGTTCCCGTCGTTGGCTCGACTCCTCGGGCGGCCCCGAAATGTCGTCTGCCGGTGGAGCCGGACGCACCGCTCCATCGTAATGCGGTCATGTTCCCGTAATGAGTGTAGGATTTGTGTAGCGACCTCTCGAGCGGCACGTGTCGGTAGTTGAACCGAGCAAATACTCGCAATGTCCGCCTAATAAACATATACAATTTATGTCATTATACCGAATACAAAATACATATAGTCACTAACGAATTAGTAAAAGCTTACCGCATTCTAATAGATGCGCTTGTGGGAGCAATCCGGCGTACTTCGGTAATTCTTTTATACCAACGCATGTACTCGTAACGCGAACCGAGGGGTGCGACCAATGGGACTCCCCAACAAGCTTCTCCCTACGACTATCCCGGTGGCTATATAAACAAGATGTGTAGCCGGCCAATCCTCATCATGCCCGCCAATGTAACCGAGTGCAATCTGTCTGGGCCGGAGCCGTCTCCGTGGAATGGGCCGGTCAAGACCAAACGGCGCATGACGCGATGCCCGGCTGGTGCCACTCGACAATATGGAAACATATGAGAGGGACCACCGCGCTTATGTCCCTAGAACACAAAAAGGTGGCAATCTTGTCCACTGCTTTCAAAATGTATGGTTGCCATATAAACGAAAAAATGAGATGCACAAAACATTAAGACAGCATATGCATAAGAAAATATATCAAACGAATGTAAACGAAGACATACCTCATCGTTCTTCAACTGATCGAAGAACTGACGATAATATGAAAGGACGCCAATCACAGTATCACTCAATACTTTATGCTTGCGCCACCTATTTGGTAAATGAAAGTATTGCAAACGTAAGTATTTTTATTAACAAAGCATGTCATGAAAGTAATGTAAAAATATAAAATGAAATAGAAACTTACTCTGATCCTAAGGGACGTAGTTGACCACGACCAGCATCGTAAAACACATCAGGCTCATCATGGTCAGCTAATGAAGGGGCAAGCCGGGGGAATCTGTACCACGCCCAGTACTGCAATAAGATGCATGCACCTCCGATCTCGCGTGCGTCATAGTCTGTAGCTTTACAAAGCTCTCTATACAGGTACGCCAAAACTGCAGACCCCCAACTATACGTCCCGGCAACAGCAAAGTCCTCCAACAATGGGAGGAACATCAAGTGCACGAGCTTACCCGAATGATCGGGGCATAAGAAACCCCCAAGCAAGCGAAACGCTGTTGCACGTACTCATCATCATCGTCCTCAAGGACTGTAGTAACACTCGGCTGCCACAGGTATGTCATGTCAATGCGTGCCCCAGCTACGAGCGAGGGAGTCTCATCAATCCCTAACAACTGAGCGCACAAACTGAGCCAATCGTCCCTATGCGTAACGCCAGTGACTGCTGCGCCATCAATGGGAAGACCCGATATCATTCCGATATCCTCCAACGTAATGGTGCACTCCCGGTCGGCATGTGAAATGTATGCGTCTCGGGCGCCATCTTCAACCAACGCAGATCGGGGGTGATCAATCCGCAATAACCCATGTGGGCAACTCCCAAGAAACCACCACTGTGAAGATAAGGAATAATCGGAGCGGGGGGTCCATATGTTTCGTCTTCGAGCACGTCTAACACGCAGTGTGTCGGTCCTCATGTCCCCGCCATACATGCTTTGGGAAACATGGTACTCCCGCAACTCCAAAATCGAGCCGTCCTGCAGTCCGGGGTTTACACGAATGCCATCTCAACCGTATGTCAAACATTAACAACAATTAGTATGATCCTATTATTTTTATAATAAAATATGATATAACCATATGATAACTATACAAGAATATAATATGGAATAATTAAAGATAACACCGACAATCAACTAACATATATAGGAGAATAGTATTCGAATACAACGCATAGATTGGTGATACAAAACAATACAACTCATAAATACACATCATTACTAATACAAGATTCTCGAAAATGAAAATAGGTCCGAGATCAACTAGATGGGCGCAGATTGATGGCCCGGCTCCATCATCCCCCAAGGAACTCGATCCGCCGACACGACAAGTACGAGAATTATGTCCACGTTGATGGCATCTTGTACACGTCCCTGTCGTTCCGGCCCCGCTTCGCGCCAATCCATCTCATTCCTAAGTCGGGTTGATTTTGGTCGACCTTTAGATCTAAGCAATGCACGTGGTGGCACCAAAGTGGCGTCGGGAGTATGCAGCCACCATGGTTCAGCCGGACCGGTTCAAAGTCAAACTCATAGGCCCTATAAATGCTTTCCATCCCGTAAACCCTATGAACAAGTTCGAATGGGTCAATCGCCATCGAAGCACACGCAAAGAAGCGCATGCGAGCAAGGATAATGCAATGCTTGAAACACCCCACAATCACACTGCCTTGCTTCCAGGTTCAAAGTATAAGAAAGTCCACCCTTTGTGTTACAGGATTAAAAGCCTCTTCAACCATGAACCTTGTGTTCTCTCTATTGTACCAACGAACTTGGTGTGAACTGCCTTTGTCGTTTACTCTCCAATGCTTCAATAAGTCATCACTCCAGATCTGGTTAAATTAATGGGAATAACAATATCAAACCATAAATAGATGCACGTGTGAACAACAATGTGTTTGTGGTTGTACTTAATATTGTAAAACAATATCAAACCTGGTTCAATGTCGTCAATTTCGAATTTGCCTCGTCCTTTCGGTTGACGAAGTATTCTACTAACTTCGTATATGTCAATTGAACCAATGCGCTTATAGGTAGATTTCTCTACCCTTCAACACTCAAGTTAATGCACTCGACAAATTGGTAGTCATATGACCGAATCTGCGACTACCATCATACGCCAAACTCCATTTTTCTTTTGGAATTCCGTTAATCCAATTTGCCATCTCCGTTGTAACTTTAAGCTTCTCTAGCCTAGCATCAAACTTTATCGCGATTGGTTCATACCCTGATACATCGAATAATTTGGGTTAGTATTACAACCTAACTATTATTAGCGACAAAAATTACAACACAAAGAGAAAATGTAAAGTACTGTGTTAATCAAAAATCTTTTCAACTCCTTGTTCTGGAGTTAAAATTGGAACCAATATGCCGTATCGAGAAGACATGATATGCATTCGGAGGTCGCCATCCAAGATTTTCATTTGCCACTGATTGTAAGATGCCTCGATGTCGATCAGAGATCAAACACAAGCCCTCTTGTTGGGTTACATGCAATCTCAAGTGGGCTAAGAACCAACTCCAAGCATCCTTTGTCTCCCCCTCCACAATGGCAAATGCAATAGGCGAGGTTTTCTGTCTCCATCTTGAGTTGTTGCAATCAACAACTTATGACGATACTTGCCATACAAATGAGTGGCATCAATCTGAATGATGGGCTTACAATATCGAACCCAACCACACATGGTCTAAATGTCCGAGAATAACCGACAAAAGACTCTTTTTGAACGATCGAGTCGGTTATTCACAAAACATTCCTCGTCTTGCAACTCCACCACTTGTGCCTTCCATGTCTCTCTCGCATGGTGCTAGCCATCTGGGCAACACCTCATAAGATTTGTCCCAATCCCCAAACACATTCACAATAGCTATTTGTTTTGCCTTCCAAGCCTTTCGATATGAAACTTGGTAACCAAATTGACTTCGAATCCGTTCAATAATTAATGATACGGGTGCATCGGGTTTTGTTCGACTAACTCCAAAATGCAAGAGCAGATCAAACGAGTCCAACTTCCTGATCTAATGACATAGATGGGCTTACGCAACTATGAGGTCCATTATATTTTGTAATCTACGTATTCGACCTCCTGCTTTGTATGGCTCTAAGTCTCCAACTACAACCTTCGTCAAAGTTAGGGCATTTGGCGGTGAATCTTCGTGAATCGAGTCTTCAATCTTGTACTCTTGATGCACGTGAATGGAATATTGTTTGAGAGCTAACTTCACTTCAGAATCTTTTGATGGAAATTGCAAGCCAACATAGAATTCATCACCCATGCTCCAAGTCCCACGAGTGTCTAACTCGGCAAGTTATCGAGATTATCCAATGCATCCCGGTTAATTTGAGAAAACCGAGGGCATGGTGGCACAAACACGGATTCAGTACCGAGGCATAAATATGGATTGAGGAGCAATCGCCAAAGGAACTCAGTAAATTTTGTTCGGCATCAAAGTTTTCTCGCTCTATGTCGGTGTAGAATCGTCGCCCTCAGCTACTTGTTCTTCGTCTTCACTTGACTCCCATACTTGCATCTCGACAAGTGGGTTATCGTTCAACCATTGCACCACCAATAACGATCATATTGCATGACTCAACTTGATTAGACGGACCAACTTGAGATTCGGTTTCACCAGAGCTTCAAGATGCTCTTCTTGCCCACTTGTTTCTACCTCCACATACAACTCCATAGATGCCATGTTCGGAGTTTGACAGAAAGAATCTATCATGTACTTTAGATCATCATCGTCTTCTATTGGAAGCCTACCCATCTCCACGGATTGAAGCATTGCGGACAGATAGACAACTTTTGACACATGTTGGTTTGCTTGAAGCCTCAACTTTGAATGGATCTTAGTTTTCAACCCATCCAAAGTCATGTCTACTTTGATCACAATAGGCCTAGGAGGAGGACCTCGATACATGACACCCTCTTCACCATCATACATTGTCTCATTGAAGTAAATATGCACATTTAGCGATTTTGTCATGTTAACTCCAATTACAACAATAACAATTCAACACATTTGTAGAGAGATTAAACATCAATTACAATATTCAATACGCTTATTTATGTAAAAAAAAAATTTCTAAACTCGAATATCTTGAATTAAGCTACATTTACTAATGTAAATCATGTCAAAGATATATATCCTACTAGATTACCTATAAATTAATTATCTATATAATTTAAATTACATATCATACAACTTCATTATTCATTAGTCAATACAAATATTAAACTATAATAATAATACATTATAATTAACACTAACTTAGTAAAAAAGTAATCAATAAATAATAAGTAAACTATTTAACTATTGAAAGAAATACTTACAGTGTGAAGGAATATAATTTAAAGTACAAATAATGATCCTGACACCACTTCTCGTAAGAATTGAGAGACTTCAGAGTGTTTAGAGAGAAGAAATTTGTAGAGAGATAGTGAGAATTTAGGAAAATGTGAGAATGTCACGCACGGGGAAGGGGTGTGGGAATATATACTAGGGTTACGCCACCCTTGTTGGCGTTTTGTACCTGGTTACGCCATCAAGGGTGGCGTTTTTTGTTCCAGGGCCAACCAGGATGCGCCACGTAGGATGGCGCATCCACGTAGGTTACGCCAGGGCGTGTTGGCGCAACCTACGTGGATGCGCCATCTTACTTGCGCATCCTGGTGGCCGTAAAAAAATATTAAAAAATGCCACGTCAGCCAAAAGGGTAGCAGTTTGGTATATGGTTTCAAAACAGTGGCATTTTGGTAAATAGTTAAAAAAAAATGACAATTTGATAAATAGTTAAAAAAAAATGGCATTTTGATAAATAGTTTTACTAACAGTGGCAGTTTAGTAAAAAAGCCTAATAAATCTGCCATTGCTATTGCTCACAATCTAGTTCTACACGATAGAACTAAACATGTGGAAGTTGACAAACATTTCATCAAAGAGAAAATACAAAATAGGAAGATCTGTATACCATACATCTCTACAACAGATGAGACAACAGACATTCTAACCGAGGGGCTGTCTAAGAAGTTTTTTAACAATATAATTCGCAAGCTGTCCATGGAAGATATTTTCAAGCCAGCTTGAGGTGGAGTGTCAATTAAGATATTGAAAATAATATCTTAATTGATTGTACATATCTTCTTTTATTTATTGTAAATATTCTGTTTTCTACTCAGATTGTTAGTTTCCTAAGTTAGAATATTTTGATTGATAGTTTTCTGTTTTATAGATAGCTTTCTGTTTGAGATTTGTTTCCTTTTTCATTGTATATATTTCTCCTATGAAGGGAGACTTCTGTACGTCTCTTAATCATATTAATAAAATACCTATTTCAAGTCTTACTCACCCCTGCTCCAGTGCCCTTACTTGCCATGATCCTTCCTCCCAAAGCCAATCCTCTAGTTGCCCTTTAAAAAGTTACTTGTTGATTCATTCTACTCGCAATCCTCACCCATTCATAACTTGAGTTATCATCGTCTATCTTCCCCATATTATGCTTTTATAACCTCATTATCTTTTGTTTCCATTCCCAAGTCTACTGGTGAAGCTATTTCTATTTTGGGTGGCCACAAACTATGGTTGGTGAAATGACTACTTTGCCAACTAAGCATAGCTCAACTGGTCTTTATCAAGCGGCTGTGGTTATGTGGTGGGGGTTCAATTCCTACATCCCTATTTCCCATTCCATCTTAGGAGATCCTATAGGGCTTCCCTTGAATAAAAAAAAAAATGACTCCTTTGCACTCTAGTGGACTTAGGAACTAGTCTTGTTGACTCTTGGCAAGTCTCCGGTTGATTGTCATTGGTATATGCTATCAAGGTTGATCCTGATAGCTAGATTGATTGCCTCAAGCAAGATTAGTTGTTAAAGGTTACACATATTTATGGGTTGGATTATGGTGGCACTTTCTCTCTTTTGGCCAAGATTGCCTATGTTCATCTCTTTTTCTCCATGGCTCTCATCCAACATTGTCCCCTATATTAGCTCGTCATAAAAAATGCCTTTCTCCATAGAGAGTTTGCAGAAGTTTATATAGAGAAACCACCTGGATTTGTTGCCCATGGAAATCTAGATTGGTTTACTACTTGCATTGCTCTCTATGGTTTTTGTAGCGAGTTAAACCATTCCATATTCTATTGACACTTATCCCAAGGTGAGAGCATATATCTGATTGTTTGAGATGATGTCATTTTCATTACATGCCGTGATGAAGTGGGAATCTATCAATTAGAGTTGTAATATTTTTTCACAATGGAAATCTTGTATTATTGCCCATGTGTTTCTCCTTACCAACATTGAGGGTTTTCCATATTTAATATTGTGCATCAATTTCTATTTTTCTCAACTTTATTTTAGTTGTGTAATACTATTTTCATATCTCTAGTACCTAACAGTGGTATCAAAGCCAAAGGTTGTGGCTAAAATACTCTTCACACTGGGAGTTATTGTTCACGTAAAAGTGAGAACTGTTTAGTAGAGAAAAACAGATCCTAGTAAATACCATGACAACAAAATATGAGATTGAGAAATTTAATGGAATTAATATTTCTCCCTATAAAAATTGAAGATAAAGGCAATTTTGAGGAAAGACAGTTGCTTAGCAGCAATTGAAGTCAGACCTACAGGAATAACTGATGATAAGTGGAAGGAGATGGATGACAATGTTGTTGGCAACTTGCATCTAGGATGCAGAGAAGAAGACGACGAAATAAATTTGGGATGCACTCATCAAATTATACGAGGTCAAGTCACTTCACAATAAGATATTCTTAAAGAGGAGACTCTATACTCTTCGAATGAGTGAATCCACATCGGTGATAGATCACATCAACAATTTGAATACACTATTTTCCCAACTTACATCGTTGGATTACAAAATAGCAGAAAATGAATGTGTAGAGTTTCTACTTCAAAGTCTACCTGATTCATTTGATCATCTCATCATCAACATTACAAATAATAATGTTGCTAACAATCTGTCCTTTGATGATGTGGCTAGCGCTATTCTTGAAGAAGAATCTAGGCACAAGAATAAGAAAGATAGATTGGAAAGTTCAAAGCAAGCAGAGGCATTGTCAATTACGAGAGGTAGATCAATGGAACATGGCTCTAGTGGGAGTCGAAATTAGAGTAGATCAAAGTCACGAAGAAGGAAGAACTTCAAATGCTACTATTGTGGCATAAGAGGACATGTGAAGAAAGATTGTTGGCATAACAAGAAGAATACTGAGAAGACTCCTAAAGCAATAACCTCTCAAGGTTGTGTTGCTAGTACCTCTGACAATGGAGAAACCATGTATAGCGAAGTAGCAATTGTTTCTAAAGGCGGAAAGCAACTCACTGATGTTTGAATAATAGATTCAAGAGCAACATAGCACACGACTCCACGTCGAGATTGATTTTACACTTATGAACCTATCCTGGAAGGATCTATGTTCATGGGAAATGATCATGCCTCAGGGATTGCTGGAATTGGTACTGTTAAGATAAAAATGTATGACAATACAATTCGTAAAATTCAAGGGGTACGACACATGAAGGGTTTGAAGAAGAATCTTTTGTCTATTGGGTAATTAGATGACCTAGGGTGCAAGATTCATATTGAATATGGGATCTTGAAAGTTGTAAAAGGTGTTCTTGTGGTGATGAAGGCAGAAAAGATCAAAGCTAATCTATACATGCTGCTAGGAGATACGTTGTAGGAAACAGATGCATCAGTTGCATTTGTCATCCAAGATATTCTCCTGCAAAATGCGAGAAAATTGCCATTTATATATTCTCCTCCATTGTCTGTCCTTAAGCATTTAATTCTCTTCCCACTTTCAAACTCCACTTGTGCTTTGAAGTCTTTGAATATTGAACATAACTGATTTCTTCTTGATTGGGTACACCCATAATCTCCTGGAGTAATCATCAATAAATACAACAACTAAGCATTTTCCCACTAGGTGCGGTTAGTTACATGGATCAAACGACCCCATTGTGTCCTATCATAAACCAAGTCTTCAGAAATTCCATTCAAATTTAAATCATTTTTAATCGTTTCACCTATAGTCTTTCTTGGTCTTCCTCTACTTCTAGCTATTGGGCTATTCTCCACCTTATCTACTCTTCTTACAGGGACTTTTAAAGGTCTTCTCCTTACATGTCCAAACCACCTAAGGCGAGATTCTCTCATCTTTTCCACAATAAGTGCTACTAGGGGTGTACGTGGGTGGTTTGGTTCGGGTTTTGGAGAAAAATAAATCCGAACCAATCAAAATCAATTGGTTCGGTTTGGTTCGGTTTTTTTGTTTTTTGATAGCCAAATCCGAACCAAACCGAACCGACCATCCATAGATTGGTTTGGTTCGGGTGATCGGGTTGACCATTAATTTTTTTAACACATCCTAATTCTGTATGATTCAAATTTTATGAGATGTCTATGAAGAGACATCCTAATTCATGCCTTCAATTTTGAATGCTAAAAAGGTCATGTCATACATACCACATTGCATAGAAGGTCGTTGCTTAAAGTCTTTGTTCTGGAGGCAGTTCCCTTGAAAGCTTGACATGCAAAATTCTACAACTCTTTAGGTATTGTTCCAATGAGATTGTTGCCGAGCAAAATTCTACAAACATAAGAACCAGATATTAGCTTCAATCATGGTATTCAGAACTAAGACACATGGTAATAACAATGATTAAAAAAAAAGTGATTCAGGATGACAAACATACAGTTCTTGCAAGTAGGTGATTTGCCCCAATTCTGGTGCAAGAAATTCCCTTAATGATAATCCTGAGATGTTTTTGCAAGATAAAAAAGACTATGTGAAGGGAAAACAATTATACGATCTTGAATATGAAATTTTAAAGAACTAAATCTAAACTTAAAAAGAGAAATATTTCCTAAAAGTGTCTTTGATGAATGATGATCAACTATAAAAGGTTACTGGAGAACATGCTAACCAATATCAACGAAGTTACAAACGACCTAGTGGTCACCAACCTAACTAGTGGTATCATATGACCAAAGGTGACTTACCACCTAAAACAAAGATTGGCAACATCATGGCATCCCACCATATTACACTTGTAAAGGGCAAATTTTTGAAATAAAAATACCTACAAAAGAAAATGGCAGCCGATCAAAATCTCTGCGTCAATCTTGGAACTATTGAGTATTGAAGAAGATCTATGATCAAATTTTACTAAGAGGAAGCAACTAGTAAGGTGTCAATTCACAGGACAAGAATAGTAGTTATTGCATCCAATGTGACTTGCATTTGAAAAATGTTATTAAGATATTAAGAAATGGCAGCAGGAGAGGAAATCCCCTGGCTACCAAAAATAAGCCTTCAACTTCAAAACAAGAACCCAACCCGACCAATACAAAAGGTTCCACTTCTCAGGCTTCAGGCTTTGTAATCGTATTTGTAATCCCAACACCTATACTTTTATTCTATTCTATGCTTAATGCCTTCAAATCAATACAAAGTTGCAAGAAAAGAATAAGAAAATACAATGGAAGTTCTAGAAACAGAGGGAGAAGTAATAGCAAAATAAGGAAAAAAGAGAATTTGCAATTATATTCATCTTGGAGAAAGGAGACAATACACCATGACTTCTCTGTTTAATAGTTCAAAAAAGAATTCATACATTGGTGAACGGTGAACAATATAAACAGTATACATCAAATCTTAAATCTCTCGTATACATCAATCTTCACAAAATCACACAACCCAAAATCTTCACTGTCCAAACAACCAACCACACCGTCAACAGTGAACCACCTATGGTCCTACACTGCTCCAATCATCCCTAAAACCATGAAACCCAACCATCAACGTCACCTGTGTAGAACCACCACTGCAACACCATCGTCTTCTATCACCAAACCGGCTAGCACCGCCCTGTAACCACCGTGCCTCTGATTTTCCGGCAACCCCGCATACCCATCAACCCCACCATTCCTCTATAACTCAACAGAGAACTAAATCAAAACCCAAAACAAGAAGAAAGAGGCAGAGAGTTGAGGGGAGTTTGTGGTGAAGGAGTTGAAGACTTGTCGGGGGTGAGGGCGACCGGTGAGCGACATGTTGAGGGAGAGCGATGCGGCGAGGGCGCAGCGACGGCGAGCTGCGACGGTGCGGCGAGGGGAATGGTTAAGGTTGGATTTGGGAAGAAAAAATTGAAAGGGAATGAAGTAATGAACTGAAACTGATATCTGAGATATTTGAAATAGGTTCACATTCATGAATCACGAGTTTAGAAAAAAAAATTGGTTTGGTTTGGTTTGGTTCACGGGTTTGAAACCCTGAACCCGTGAACCAAACCAATTGCGCATCAATTGGTTTGGATTTTATCCGAACCATTAGGTATACCCGAACCAAACTGAACCAAACTAATTGGTTCAGTTCGGTTTAATCGGGTTGGTCGGATTACCCAAACCAACTTACACCCCTAGGTGCTACCCTTACTTTCTCTCTAATGCATTCATTCCTAATCTTATCTTGTCTTGTATGGCCACACATCTAGCGCAACATACTTATCTCCGCGACACTGATCTTATGCTTTTGTTGGCTTTTTACCGCCCAACATTCAGTACTATACAACATCGCAGGTCTTATAACTGTGCGGTAAAATTTACCCTTAGCTTGAGAGACACTTTTCTATCACAAATAACTCCTGAAACACTCCTCCATTTCATCCATCCAGCTTGAATTCTATGGTTTACATCTCTCTCTATCTCTCCGTTGTTTTGTATAATAGATCCAAGTTACCTAAACTATGTGACTTGTGGTATGGTATGATCTCCAATTTTCACTGCTAAGCTAGCATTAACACGCGTCTTACTGAATTTACATTCCATATACTTCGTCTTACTCCTGCTTGGATGAAAGCTATGTTCTTCCAAAACTCGTCTCCATAGCTCTAGCTTCCTATTTGTTTCCTCTCTTGACTCTCTAATTAAGATTATATCATCTGCAAAAAGCATGCATTGTGGCACCGGCTTTTGGATATGCGCAGTAAGCACATCCAAGACCAAGGTAAAAAGATATGGACTCAAAGTTGACCCTTGGTGCAGTCCTATAGTTATAGGAAAATCTTCTATGACCCTATCTTGTGTTCTCACACTAGTTTTAGCCCCATCATACATATCTTGGATTGTTCGAATATAGGCAATACGAACTCCTTTATTCTCCAATGTCTTCCACAAGACCTCTCTCGATACTATCGTAAGCTTTTTCCAGATCAATGAAAACCATGTGTAGGTCTTTTTGCTTCCTCCGATACCTCTCCATTAATCTTCGTAGAAGATAGATTGTTTCGATGGTTGATCTCCCAGGCATAAAACCAATTTGATTCTCTGAAATATGAGTCTCTTATCTTAATCTCCGTTCAATTATTTTTTCCCATAACTTCATGGTATGACTCATGAGTTTAATCCCTATGTAATTTGCATAGTTTTGTATATCTCCCTTGTTCTTATAAATAGGGATTAAAGTGCTTCTCCTCCATTCATTTAGCATTTTCTTAGATCTCATTATCTCGTTAAGCAGTTTTGTGAGCCAGCTTATACCTTTCTCTCCTAGGCATTTTTATACCTCAATAGGTATATTATCCGGTCCGACCACTTTTCCATTATCCATCCTTTTCAATGCTTCTTTTACCTCAAACTCCTGAATTCTACGATAAAAGATTTTATTTTCTAGTGTTTAGAATGTCCGAGTCCCCTAATGCCCCATGTTCTTCATTAAATAACTTATGAAAATAACCCTTCCATCGATCCTTGATGTCTTGTTCCGTAACCAAGACTTTACCCTCTTCATCCTTAATGCATTTCACTTGATCCAAGTCTCTTGTCTTCCTTTCCTTACTTTTAGCAAGCTATAGATATTCCTTTCTCCGTCTTTGGTGCCCAACGATTGATATAACCTATTGAATGCTTTAGCTTTCGCCTCACTCACCTCCTTCTTAGTATCTTTTTTAGCTGCTTTATATTTTTCCCAATTTTCATCATTTTTACACACATGCCAAGTTTTATAACATTCCTTTTTAACCTTAACCTTATCTTATACACTTGCATTCCACCACCAAGATTCTTTATCCTTCGGTCCAAAGCCTCTTGATTCACCGAGTGTCTCTTTTGCTACCTTCCTAATCCCTTTAGCCATATCATCCCACATATCATTAGCACTCCCTTGTACTTCCCAAATCTCTTCCTCCATAATCCTCCTTTGAAAGAGCATTTGTTTTCCTCCCTTTAGTTGCCACCATTTGATCATTGGCTCTCTGTTTCAACAATTTCTCCTTACTCTCATCTTAACCCGTACATCCATAATCAAAACCCTGTGTTGGGTAGTCAAGCTCTCTCCAGGGATGACTTTGCAATCCATGCAAAGCTTTCTATCAGATTTCTTTATTAGAAAGAAATCAATTTGAGAGCAAGAACCCCCGCTTCTATATGTGATAAGATGTTTTTCCTGCTTCCTAAAACAAGTGTTAGCTATTGTAAAATCAAACACTACCGAAAAATCTAGAATCGCTTTACCTTCTGCATTAGCTACTCCTAGACCATAACTCTCATGCAAACCCTCATACCCCCTAGATTCGCTCCCCGCATGGCCATTTAGGTTCCTGGCTTTCTCAAAAGAACTATTTGAATTAAATCTTGCGGCATTTCAACATGCAAGATTGTAAGTCAATCTACTTGAAAATAAGGAAGAACAGTAAAATTGATTATAGCTGAATTGCTCGAGTGAATTTCACTCAGCATACATGTATTCACCAAATCTCTTAGGGGTCATCGGGTACAGTTCATATGTAACAAGCTTGGTGCATATGATTTATATGCTCCAGCTTGAGGGGGAGTGTTAAATATTGAATTAGTTAGCATGGGAAATATGATAGTTAGTTTTGGAAAGAATAAAGTCATGGAGAATAGTTTAAGTCTTTAATTATTCTTCTTGTAAATAGAAGTTGTATTTGGTATAGTCATACAAGACAAAGAAGAGATAGAAGCATAAGGGGAAGAAGACAAAAAAAATATATATAAATGAGATGAGGATTGTGAGTAGAACGAATACCTTTTCAGGTAGCAATGGGAGGACTCGAGATAACAGCCGAAGCCCTCTCCCATCCAAACTGGCTCCAGGCAATGTTAGAAGAGATGTCTGCATTACATGCCAATGGTACTTGGGAAGTTGTTCCATTGCCACCTGGAAAATCTATTGTGGGATGTCGATGGATTTACACAGTTAAGGTGGGCCCTGATGAAGCTATTGATCGATTGAAAGCTCGTCTTGTTGCTAAAGGTTTCACTCAAATTTTTGGCCTTGATTATGGTGATACTTTCTCTCCAGTTGCAAAAATGACGTTCTTTTGTCTTTTCCTTTCCATGGCAGCCATCCGCCACTGGCCACTTTATTAGCTTGATATTAAGAATGCATTCTTACATGATCTCCAAGAAGAGGTGTACATGGAGCAACCTCTAGGATTTGTTGCTCAAGGGGAGTCTGGCTTGGTCTGTCGTTTGCGCAAATCTTTATATGGCTTGAAACAATCTCCTCGAGCTTGGTTTGGTAGATTCAATACTGTTATATTAGATTTTGGTATGATTCGCAGTGAGGCCGATCACTCGGTTTTCTATCATCGTTCCTCCTCTGGAACTTCCATATATCTGATTGTTTATGTCGATGATATTGTTATCACTGGAGATGAGCAAGAAGGGATTGTGAAGTTAGAACAACACCTATTTGATCATTTTTAGACTAAGGATATTGGAAGGTTAAATATTTCTTAGGTATAGAAGTGACATAATCTAATGTAGGGATTTGTATCTCACAGATAAAGTATGCATTAGACATTCTCAAGGAAACTAGAATGTTGGATTCTAGGCCAATAGATACACTAATGGATCCCAATGCCAAACTCAGTCTAGATCAAGGAGAACCATTCTCTGATACTAACTTGAAAATAAGGAAGCACAGTAAAATTGATTATAGCTGAATTGCTTGAGTGAATTTCACTCAGCATACATGTATTTATATACGTAAGAAATTAAATACAACTTTTATTTACAAGAAGAATAATTAAAGACTTAGACTATTCCCCATGACTTTATTCTTTCCAAAACTAACGATCATATTTCCCATGCTAACTAATTCAATATTCAACAAATCTCTACCCCACTTCTTGCCAATTATAAATTATCCTCAACTATGTGTCCTAGCACTAAAGCAGAGAGGATGAAAATGTCTCGAGTACCGTATGCATCAGTAGTGAGAAGCCTTATGTATGCAATGATTTGTACAAGACCTGATATTGCTCAAATAGTTGGTATGGTTAGTCGATTTATGGCAGATCCTGGTAGAGAGCACTGGAATATTGTTAAGAGGATCCTAAGATATATCAAAGGAACCTTAGGTGTTGCATTTTGTTTTGGAGGATCAGAGTTCATTGTTAGAGGATATGTTGATTTAGATTTTGTAAGTGATCTTGATAAAAGAAAATCTTCTACAGGCTATGTGTTCACATTTGTAGGAGGAGTTGTGAGCTAGTTATCTAAGTTACAGATTGTTGTAGCACTATCTACTACAGAAACTAAATACATGGCAACTACACAAGCTTGCAAGGAAGCAATTTGGATTCAAAGGTTAATGGAAGAACTCAAGTACAAACAATAGAAGATTCCTGTGTATTGTGACAGCCAGAGTGCCTTGCACATTACAAGGAATCCAGCCTTTCATTCTAGGACAAAGCACGTAGGAGTTCAACATCACTTTATTCGTAAAGTAGTAGAAGGGAGTGTGGATATGCAGAAGATTCACACCAAAGACAACCTAGTAGATGTCATGACAAAGCCTATCAACATTGACAAGTTTAAATAGTGTAAATCCATGTATGGCCTATTGAAAATATAGGCAACATGGCACTGGAAAAACAAGAAAGATTTTTTGGAAGCTCATCAAAAGTGACTTTAAGTGGGAGATTGTTAAAATTAAAGCCACTTTTGGTAGTTGGTTGACTATTTGGAAAGTCAATCTTTCCTAGTTTTATGCTTTGCCAAAGGAATTGACGGTGGAGGAGAAAACTTCTCCTTTCCTTAATTTTTTAGTAAGAATTTGTGGTGAAGACGAAGAGGTTCTCTCCTATAAATTGAGACTCCTTTTAGCTTATGCTTTAGTGCATTCAAAGAGAGTTTTTCTTGTGAGTGTTTTCTTCTAATTTATTTAGAGAGGTGTATTCTCCAATCTCTAGAGAGTGTCATTGTTCTTTTCTTGTGTTTAGAGAGAAATTGTAATATGTTCTTCACAATGGAAATTTGTATTATTGTCCATGTGTTTCTCCTTACCAACACTGAGGGTTTTCCATATTTAATATTGTGCGTTGATTCCTATTTTTCTCAACTCTATTTTAATTGTGTAAGACCATTTCCATATCTCTGGTAGCTAACAGAAGCAACCTATTGGCTTTTTTTTTTTCTGTTGATATTTATAATTAGAGTTGGAGAATGGGACTTTATTTGTAATAAACACTAACATGGTTTTCTGTTGATAAAATAAACTGAAAACTTGAGTAACTCTTTCTTCTTCTTTTTGTAATCCTAAATTTTCTGAAATGATAAATTAAGATTTATGAATGGTGTTTAGGTCTTGTACGGAACGATGGTGATGGCCTTGACCATAACCCTTTTGACTCTTTCTGGATGGCATGTCTACCTTATCCTTCATAATATGACAACCATAGAGGTGGGTTGAGTTGGATGTACACCATAAAAAAAGTCCTTTTTTCTTTTACTGTCTTTGAATATCTCATATTGTGCCTTTTTGCAGTATTATGAAGGAAAGCGTGCAAAATGGCTGGCTATGAAGTCTGGTCAGAACTATCGGCATCCATTCAACATTGGTGCATACAAAAACATTACTTTGGTCTCTCCCTATCCTTTGTGGTCTTGTTTGGCACTATTTTGCATGTATGTACTGATAATTCTTCTATACATCTTACCTAACAATATGTTTGTTCATCTGTTTCTTTACCAGATTTTAGGTCCGAACATGCTGAAATGGTTATGTCCCACAGCAGTAAGCCATCTGAAGGATGGAGTTAGCTTCCCTACATCACGTGATAGTTCTTAAACCTTTCTGATCTGGACAAGTCCTGAATTCACAGCAGTTCATGCCTATTGGTCTTGACATGAGGAATTAAGAGATCCTTCATCTGAATTTGATACTCAGACAAGTTTAAAGAGAAAAAGCAATTGATCTTTTATGCAAGCTTTAAAAAGTAAGCTTACACAATGCACAGATAGATCTCTTTACCTAAAAACGATTGAATGTTGGTCTTTTACCAGCTAGGCTCTGTCATAGATTGTTGAAAATGGAAACTTTATTTACAAGCCAGGTAAATCAGGTAACACAATTTTTCTTCGATTTTATTCCTGACAGCAGAATTCATTTTTAGTACATATTTAGAATAATTGCATTATAGTTATGTGTATGTCACAAAGGTCCATATTGTTAATGCAGAGTTTCTAGATATTTTCATTTGTAAGTTCGGCAATACTGGTTGCAATATCTTTTGTGGTCATCTTATTATTGAGAAATGACCTTCATATTTAGATTTCCTGTATAAAATTGATGAGTCCACTAATTGTGTCATGACTTTTATATATGTTCTCAGAATGAGTTCCATCAAAACTCCCATTTTTGTTTGAGTAAATTGCAGATGAAACCCCCCCCCCCCCCCCCCTTACGGAAAGTAATACAAGTGCATCCCTCTTATTTTTTATATTTCATGGACAACCTTTATCATTATTTATATTTCATAGATAAAACCTTTCATAAAGTTGCCTTTAGAATCATTAGGTGAATGCTGTCATGAGCTTTTACATTTTTATGTAAATTTCATCAAACTTCCTTTGCTTAAAGCTAAAATATAAAGACATTACCTATGGTTGTAGAAACTTACTAGTCTCTTTTGGTGATAATAATGCTAGTAAAGTTAATATATGTTCCAAGAAAAATATGACTCTGCATGCCAGATACATGCGTCGACAGGATTTAATACTAGACATTTTCATTGATCACAACTCCTATATCTACTTATATTTTATGTTCTTAATGGTAAGAAACAACAATTAAATCCTTTTCCCACTAAGTGGAACTATATCTCATGTTTGTTTGTACATACTAGTTATGGAATGTGAATGGACAAACTAGAAGTCTAAATGGTCAAAATGAATAAAAGATAGAGTGATAGGTCTTATTAGTGAGGAATGCCTTGCAATTTCTTGAATAAAAAAGAGAGGATATTTTGTAATTTTTGGTATTGTAATGGGGTGATGGATGCAATTTACTCTTGCAACATTAAAGTTTTTGTTGGCATTCAGATAATGGTTTTAAGATAAGATTAATGGAAGGAGTTATTTATTATATAAATAGTTGGAATAAGGAAGTCATGTAATTTCTATATAATTTCACTTAACCTCATTAGAGGTGAATCATTTCTCTTTAAGTCTGATATTGGAATGGCTGTGTTATTTGTATCATGATGAGATGCACCTAAGTCCAATTAGTAATTTTTGTTTAGGACACTAACAGGAAATTGAACAACATGAGTCTTTGGTTGTCATTGATATGGGTAGCTCTTGATTGTGTATAGTTTCTTACAGTCAACATTCTTCTTAATAATGACATATCACCAAGGGTTGATTGGAATTGATCCGAGGCTTACCTTGATTGTTTTAGTTAGGAGACCGTTGCCAAGAATTTTGTGATTTACCTTAATTGATGGAAGACTGGTACAGTTTGGCAACATTAGCCGTTTTTGCTTATGCTCTTGAAACCATGCGGAAGTAAACAGAAAGATGGGAAAGAGTATATTTATTCATTCTATTAGAGATATAATAAAACTATACATAATCCTTAACCTAATAGTTTAAGCTTTTAAGAGAATTAGTTCTTCACATGACATTAGAGTCTATATAATTAAGTAGTTATGAGTTCGATCCTTGTCACCTTTAATCTTCTATGAGTAAGTTTGTTGGTTTGAGGCTAATGGGATAAACCCTAATCCTCGTCTGTTAGAGCTTGCAACAACAAATATTACAACAGCCACAAATCTGAAGATGCTAACAACTAACAAATGTATTTGATTTTGATTTGAACTAGTTGATCATGTTCCTTCATTGTAAACAAGCAGACAAACAACTAATAGAGATGTGCAAAGCCAAAGAAAAAAAAAGACAATGAGAACTGTGGCAGAAGTTATTATAATGTTTTTAAAAGTCTACTAATGTGTTTTGTAGAAGTTATTATAATGTTTTTATACAGATAAAGTTATTATAATGTTTTTTAAAGGAAAAATTACAATGACCTTCCTTGAGAAGAGACTAGTATAATGATAATATAAACCTTAGGAGAAATCGATATAATTTTTGAAACAAGAGAGTGTCAAGTATAATTAGGCTAAATTTTAAGGGAGGTTAATGTAATTTGTTCTTTTTTAAAAGCTAATAATGTGTTTTGTACTTAAGTCTATCAAGCAAATGAAAATCGAGCAACTATAACTAATTATTATCATAGAGAAAATAAAAAGATAATGATTGTATGAGACATGGTTTGAGAGATTTGATAATCCATTTAGAAAAAAAGTTTGAGTGGAGCCCAGACTTGAAAAAAAGTGAGTAGTATATGAATTAAGAATTAAGGAGTACCATTAATCATAAGAAAATAATGATGATTGAAGAATAGAAGACCTGAGATAAAGTATAATTATTATTATTTCACTATAGTCTTTTTTGCCTCTAATGTATTAAACCTAATTTTGGTGATTGACAACATTTAAGGGTTTCCACCAAAAAAAAAATGCAATAACAAACAAACAAATTTAAGGGATGACAAAAAATTCAAGGATGCACGTTTCAAGACTTTCAAGAGTAAGATTTTTTTGGAGCTAGCATGTATCCTTGTAAATCCATAGTTAGATCACATGTCACAAACATTTTAAAGTTTTTCAAAATGGCTTTTATGAAAATGTTTAAAGATGTTAGTCAACCATCACTCAAGATGGAGTAAATTAGGTAATTTCAAGTTTTTAAAATAACTTTGAGAAATTATGTATTTTGATACTTTCAATTAACATTTGCAGCGGAATAAGTTTAACAAAGATTTAACTAATAGAGATTTCTTAAATATCACTTGGGCTATAGGATAAATAACGCAAATAAGCTATATATATATATATATATATATATATATATATATATATATATATATATATATCGAATTTAACTCAAGCATATATAATTAAGGCACAAAATAAAGAGATAGAGTTGAGAAAAGCAAACACAAGGATTTATCCTGGTTCAGTCATCCCTTGTGACCTATGTCCAGTCCTCAAGCAAATCACTCGAGATTTTTTACTAAACTTCAAGTTTGAACGGATGCTTGAAAACCTTTACACATTGGAGCACTCACCACACCTTGAATTACCTCACCCTTTGTGCTTGAGTTTCAATATAGGAATACCTCACTCTTTTCACTAGAGGGATACCTTACCCCCTTTAAAACCTTTGAAAGATACCTCACCTTCTTTTCAACAAGGAATACCTCACCCTTTTTCACTAGAGGGATACCTCACCCTCTTTACAGAATAAACAAAGTATTTGAATGATAGAAACTCTCTCAAAGAGTAGATAATACAAATAGAAGCTCTATGGGTATCAAGGATTCACACTTTGAAGCTCAAAATAGAGTATGATAGAAGATAAGAGAGAAAACTCGTATTTGATGATCAAGAGACTTGTTCAGATAGTTTTCCAACATTTCTTTGATGCCCAAACACTTGTATTTATAGCCCAAAGTATTTTAGAGCCATTGGTGGTAATTAGGAATGATTTGTTATGAAATGTAGCTGTTTATAGACGTTTCTGGTTCGCAAATAATCAGTTAGAACTTTGTCCTAATCGGTTAGGAGTTCCAAAATTTGGCCTCTGACATTTAGAATAATCGTTTTGGTAATTGGCCTAATTGGTTAGGCCTTCAGGAAAGTTGTTCACGTGTGTTTTGAAAACACTACTAACCGGTTAGGAAAACTTCCTAATCGATTAGGAGGTCTTATAAAAGCATGAAAAATGCTCCTTAGTTTTGCACTAACCGATTAGGTGAATTGCCTAATCGGTTAGGAGCTTTTGAAAACTGAAAAATGCTCTTTTTTTATCATGCTAATCGGTTGGGCCAATTGCCTGATCGGTTAGGAGCATTTAGAACGTGAAAATGGCTCCTGACAGGGTGAATAATTGATTAGGAAAAATCTCTAATCGGTTATTGTACTCTGGTTTTGAAAATTGACTTTAAATGGTCACAACTTCTTCTTTCTTATCCATTTTAAGCAAATGACCACTCATTGAAAAGATATTTGAGTCTATTTTCCTATGAAACAAGTTTCAGAACAAAACTCAAAATATTTAAAAGATATGATCAAAAGGGTAACCAAAGGTCGGTTTTACAAAACACAAACTTGATTATTTTTCATAGATTTGAATTACCACCAAGATTAACTTTCCAAAACATGTTTGTTGGGCATTTTAGAATGTAAGAAACATTTTTAAAGATGTTAAATCATATTTGAGCTTAGTGTGATTTCTATTTACATTTATATAAGATTTAAGTCCTATAAACTATTCTTGAAGATGTTGAACTTGATCTTTTGCCACATCAATTCTTGATATAATCCAAGCTTCCGAAAAATTCTTCTCTTTAAAACTTGTAAATGCTTGGAACATCTTTATCATTTTCATTCTCCTTGAGTTGAGCATACTTGTGATCTTTTGCTTTCTTGTTGTAATGCTCACTCTTGGTACTTAGACTATCCTACAAAGTATTACTCACTTAAAACAAGCATAGTTGTCTAAATTCATAACTCAATATCTTCATATGCATGATTCATAAATGTATAACTCTAATTAGTCTAACATGCATATAAGACTTTCATAAACACATCCAAATAAGATATTTACAATTACAAATGTATATGCTCTATATAGGATGCAACAAAGAATACTTTGCATATTTTCATTTAAACATAGTTAAATCCAATATTAATTCATTTATAACTCATATAAAGCATTATTGGATATATTATATAAAGAATGCTACACATATCTCATTGTATGATTATTAAGTGAAATATAAATAGATAAGGTATATAATCATGCATGATATAATATATCACATTAAGCACATCTATGTAACATGATCAATATTCTTTTGTGATGCATTTGTCATCTATAAAGCACATCTATCAAGCACTAAACATCATTTTTTTGTCTTGTATTTGTCATTGTTTGTCCCAAAATAGGCTACAAGTGCACAGGTCATTCAAGTAATAAAGTGAAAAGTAAAGATCGTTCCCTCGAGGATAAGTTTACTTCCAATGCTAAGTATTAATCAATAGCTTACCTCATTCTATTCAAGAACATAAAAATAAGGAAAGTAATAAATAAACTAAATCTAATATACAAAAGCAATAAAGATAAACGGTTAGGTTTCAAGGAATCCTTCTTCACCTCCTACATCTACCAATAATATGCAATCCTCTTCATTAACATGAATGCATTGATTAGGTTAGCTTAAGAATCTGATTTAGCTAAAAGCCTATGTCTAGGTCAATCAACCCTAGTTTCAATTGTCCAATTCACTAAGTGTCCTTGAGAGCTAACACAAAATTTACTCTTGAATGATTTATTCTCAATCACACACTATATATGACTAAAAAGTATATTTCTATCCGGTTAGCGAATCAATTGAAAAAGTCAAACATGTATCAACCATACCATATCCATATTAACAAATCTCTATGTCTAGTTAATTTGCAATATTAAGATCATGCAATTGATGGCCAACCAATAACAAGCATTAAGCATAGATTATGGAAGAACAATAACCAAACATCCACACAAACTCAGAGAATAATAAATCATTCATATATATAGAAAATGATCTAAAATCATCCCTAAATACAACTCAGCAGCTATACAATGAACATGAAAATACAAGTAAAATAATATTCAAGGAAGATAAGGAAGAGAAGAGAGAAAGGGAAAAGGAAAGGAAACTCATTGATTTGTCTCTAAAGCTTGAATCCACCTTCATCCTTGTTCCTAGCCTCCAATCCACCATCAATGGAGATCTAGCCAAAGCTTTCTAACCTAAAACTAATAAAAACTAAGAAAATTAAAAATGAAATAGCTGAGACAGCCAAGACAGAGAGAAAAACATGAAAAATCCTATTTATAGGCTCAGTCTGCCGCCGAGCGCCTCGGGCCGCATTGAGTCGGTTGACTAGCACTGCGGCCTTCTTGCCTCGGGTCTAAGTATGGAATTCTGATGATGCACCCTTACGCCTTGGCCCTCTCGCCTGGAATGCCTCCTTGACTTTCTCTTGGGCTTTTGAGCCTTGAATCGCTCCAATTCCTCTGTTTTAAGCTCATCCTACATTAAGAAAATCACCAAGTTAAATAAAAGATGTAAATCCACTTAATCATTTGTATAATATGCATAATTTGCTCATAATCATATAGAGAGATATCTAAAGGGAATTTAACCAATAAAAGCATAAAATCTCCCATAAAAATAAGGACATGGCATTCTATGAAGCACAAGTATGGGGCACAAATAACTACATTTCATGAAGTTATCAGTTATCATCAAAATTTAACATATTAAACTATTTAGAGCAAACTTATTTCCACAATTTTTTCCTTTTTGATGATGACAAATCACCAAAGAAAGATATGTTGAACAATATAGAATAATATATATTCATGTAAGCATATCAAACAGTTAAGTACATGAACATATTTTTCTTTCCGATTATCATTCCCCCTATTTGACATTAACAAAAAGGCTTAAGAAGGAAAGATAATCTTTTTCTCTCTCCTTATAGATAAAACTCATGTTGTCAAAAAGTGTAGGATCATCAAACTTCAAAAACTTCTTTAAGTTATTCAAATCATAACTATCTTCCCTTATTTGATTCTACACATGATACAAGAATAAAGAGATGAAACAAATATGCTTTCAAGATATAAAAGATTATTCATACAATGCTTGTCATATTTTGGTACATCAACATTTAGCACATGATAGTAATAAGCTTAAGAAATTATGTCTAGCATATAATATTTTACATACCACATGATAAATAAGTACCACTTGATATCACTTGTTAGGAGTTACAAAATATCCGTATAAGATCATGGAATTAAGGTTTTCAAATGAAAGATCATACAACTTGTCACATATCAAGTATTTCTTAATGAAAGAATCAAATGATATGAAGTTTAAGAATATTTACCTTCTTTCATTGATAGAGGGAAAGAGAATGAGAGATGATCTTCGTTGACATGTTGATAGTATTAATAATAAAATATTTCATGTCAAATAAGGATGTAAGCCAAGAGATATGAGCAACAATTTGAGAGCTAGGCTCCCCCTCAAAATATGCATATTATCAAAATATAAAACATAATAGTTTAACATAGTCGTGCATATATTTTTAGTCAACAAGGACATGGAAGAAAGATATATAAGATAAGTAAGATAAGCTCCCCTTATTGAAACATGAGATAAATAAAGGGAAATATGCATGCCAAGACCATGTAAGCACATTGTCATAAAGAGAAGCAAGGTAAAGACATATATTCTTAATTCATCAAACAAAAACCATTTTTAAATTTCTCCGCCTTTCAAAAAGAATTTTATAAGAACACATTACATTTTCAAAAGCATTTTAGAAGGGTAGAGAGGTTTTATATCAAAATCACATATTCCTTGAGACTGATCAAATCCAAGTCAAAAGAATATTTGAAAGTACATCTCTTCTCTTTCTCATTAAGCAAGAGCCTTGACATAATAAAACACTTTGAAGAATAAGACTTATTTTTTGAAGTATTAAGATAGGCTCTATAGAGCATTTCAAAATATTTATTTGGAAACTTAAGCATTCTCTCAAGATTTAATTAATAAGACTTTTCAAAGCAAAAAAAGAGAATACTACATTTATAGTACAAATCGAATGATTTCCAAATTTTCAAGACAATTAGGAGGTGAAAATACTTTCAAGTTCTTAAGACAAGTTCAAAATATTCTCAAGGATATAGAACTTGAAAAACTTCTTTCAAATATGATAAGAGATTTTGCTTTAAAAAAACTTTTTAGACAAGTCATAAACTCTTTTCAAAACAAGAGCATGATTCTCTTAGGTGTTATATCACTAAGAAATCATAGATCAAGAGAATCATAAATATCAAACATTCACATTGATGAAATATGCTATAGGGATCAAAACATGTATAGGACTAACATCAATCACCCTATATGCAATGACAAAATTAGCAAGTTAATATCCAATTAGACACTTTGTTAATGCTAAGCATACTTCTCATGTAAGGAAATCATTTAATAATTTAAGATCAATTTATCAACAAGTATCATACAATTCATAGCATATAAAACACCACAATAGCTTAGGGATAGAGATACTTATTGAAAGAGTGATGCTTCTTTAAAATGTTCTTCATTTATTAGTCCTTTGAGTTTATGCTTTCTTCTATTGAGTATTCCATTTCATTGTACTTGAAGAAAGTCTCCTCATGTCTCTCTTTATTCGATTCTTCTCTTTATTTATGCTTGACACTTCAATATTTGATGGTTATATTTGAAGCACATAGAGACACTTACAAAGCTAACTTTAAAAGTTCTCTAAAACATGGGTTAACATCAAATATCATTTAAACTTATTTACATGCATAATTTAGGTTGATATATAATGTAAAACATGTACCACATTATCAACCATGCAATGTTAACTCTAACAAGAATAAAGGAAGAACATATGCACTTGAATCCAAAAGCATAGTTTAAGCACCTTCAAAGTAAGACTTAAGTTTATCAAGAAAAGCTTGATCATCATCAAAACATAAATAAGAATTTTTGGGGCAAACAATGATCATGTAAGGTATGTAATATCAAGTAAGGAAGACTAGTATGCACATATGTTAAACAAGAACAAAAAGAATTCCCTTATTGCAATGAAAGAATTGAAAACCCATGGAATTGTAAATTTTAAAACCATGTATGATTCATTTCAAGGAGTTGAGTGAGTGGGTATTGGTGAGAGTTGAAAGGAATAAGATGAACATGGAGTTTGGGCTTCGTGAAGAATAAGGAAGGGTCATAGTTTTTCTATTTTAAGTGGCTCAATAATCGATTAATAAAGTGTGGTGACCGATTATTGCATGGAGAATCAGAAATGGGTGGCCACACATTAAGCAAATAATCTGTTAGGTGTTTTAGTTAACCGGTTAGGATATGGGTATAATCAATTATAAGCATGGGTCAAGAAATTTCAAGCCTCTGTTTGAAGAGAATAATCGGTTAGGAATGGATGGCTAATCGATTATGATGTGTTGGTAAGAAATGTTGGGCTCTCTAACTTATTGCACTAATTGATTAGGACAAGTGGGTAATCGGTTAACTGCTTGAATTTTAGAACAAAACAGAGCCTCTTTTGCCTACATAACCGATTAGAGCAATTGGCTAATCGGTTTGACTTAATATTTCCAAAAATATTTTGACATTTGCCTTGTATACTAACCGATTAGGAAAGGCTTCTAACAGATTATTTTCTTGATCCACAATAAACTAAGCCTCTATTTGCTTTGAATATCAGATTAGGAAATGGTCCTAATTAGTTATCTTGATTTTCCAAAAATAAGTTTCAATGTGTCATACTCATTCCAAGGTAATTATGCAGCAGAAAATGACTTATGCAGCAAGGTTGAGATCATGCATCAAAATGGCATTATGCAGCGAAACATTATGCAGCAAAGCTATTTTTCCATAGTATGTACATTAAGCACAAGAAATCAATTACCATAAGCACATGGCTAATAGCATGCTTATTTTCATTATATATAGACAATTCAAAACCTAGCATGCATATGCCATTACAAAATATTCATTTCAAAATAAACATAGTTAAGCAAGCTAAGATAATAAGCATCATGTCCAAGATATAAATCTACAATGGTTAGATTGTAAAACATAATGATAAAGCTAATTTGACAGTTTCGATAAAAGAGGACACGACTGGGAGAGTTTAATTTGGAGTGGCCAAACCGGTTAGAGAAAATGGATAACCAGTTAGTGCACTTTGCTAACCGGTTAGAGCTAATTGAAGAAGGTCACTGTTTTCTCCAATAACCGGTTAGGATATGTGGCTAACTGGTTATTGTGCTTGCCAGAGAGCACAAAATGGGACCAAAAAATAGGGTAATCTATTAGAGCTACTAGTCTAACCGATTATTTAGGCTTGACAGAGACTCCTTCAACGCACCAGAAATTTCCAAAGGCCAAAAATCAAGTTGTTCCCTTCTTGGATTGATTGTTTCACTGCCATAGCTATTTAATTTTCATGAAATCACCACTCAAACAAACCAAATCATGCCTCCTTGAAGTTCATTCTTTAGATTAGCTTCATTTTTCATTCACTCAAACCACCATAAATGCAACTCAACATCACATTATGCAATATCATGACCAGTTATGCATTAAAGTGATGAATTATGCATCAAAATATCATATTGTGTAGCAGTATTCCAGATTGTGCAACAAAATAACATATTTTGACAAGTTATGCAGCAAAATTGCTCATTATGCAGAAAATTACATATTATGCAGTATAAAAATGAATTATGCAACAAATTAGATACATGATTAATCCAATATGCCAAGTTCAAAGATATTTTCATCAAATATGTTATTTCAAACAAGAAGTGAACTATTCTAGCATATTATTACATGCAGAGATATTTTTAAGATATGAAGCCAAAAAGTACTACTTTAAAGTAAGTTAAAGCATATAAAGCATACCTAGGCATTTTAGAATCTTATGTACTAAGATATATAATAAACTAATGAGCTATGGTACAATAAGAGTACATAATTATGTGCTAAACAAAATATTCAGATTTTACTAAGTGTACATGATTCTATCTATCACTTAAGGCCTACAAGGAATATACCTCAAATTCATTGACTTTACATGTGAATGTGTATAAGAGGTAAAAGCTTTTGGTACCTTGGCCTTGGTAATCAAGGAAACTCTTTTCCTTACTCATTGCTTCTCTTTTGATATTTTAAACTTTACAAGTTCCACATTTTGTACTTGAGAAGCTTTGGTTGAAGTCATCTTCCTTCTTTGACTAAAATTTCTACCATTGGGTCTTGGAAACATTCTCCTTGATGATTCCTCTTTCTTTTAACCAATTTGTCCATCTTTTTGAGAAATTTTCTGCATAATTGAAACATTAGGAGAACATTTTGGTACCCACTTCATCTTGGGTCCTTGAATGTTAGTACTAAGACATTTAATATATTTAGGAACTCATACCATACCATTTCTCATATAAGGATTTATTTTATAATTGCATAAATGAGAAATATGTCCTAGATGACCACAAAAATTGTAAATAATTGAATTCAATAATGACTTGGTCCTTTGAAGATCATTTTTGGAAAACTTAAGCTTTTTGTTGTTTTTATATTCTAAACTATTTTTGCCATAAGTCTTACTTGAACTTTCATGTAGAATAACATTAATTTTATTCTCATTAATAAGCATAGAATGTAAACAATTAAAATCATTAGCTTTAGAAAATTTAGAAGATAAGTCCTTAACTTGATTTTCTAAATCAATGCATTTTTCACAAGAGGTTAAGGTTTCACATTTCAAAGGCACTTCCTCATCAAGAAAAACATATTCATTTTTCAAAATCTCAATTTCATTTTCAATGGAGGAAATGTTTTCTAAATAAGATGAGTTTTTCTTTTCTAAAAGTAACAAGTTATCATATAATTCATCATATTCATATTTTAGTTCATCATAGGAAGGACTATAATATGATTTAGCATTATTTACCTCAAAGTCCTTTTTAAGGAAATCACTATTTTTCTCATTGTTGTCCATCAAGAATTTGAGAATATCTTCATTTTCAATTTTGTTTTGCTTTGCCTCTTTTTCAAATTGAGCACCATCATCACCAAGAGACATTGAGCTCATTTTCTTGCTTTGAACATATTCTTGAGGATATTTTTCAATGTTGTCTTCCTCTAGAGACTTTTGCTTTTCTTGCTCTCTATATACAACTTTATGTAAGAAATCATTGTTAGTAAGATAAATAGAATCAAGAGCATCCCATATATCTTTAGCACTAGAGCAACTCTTAATTTTAGCGTAAGCATCATCATTTAAATTACTTCTCAAAATTTGCTTTGCTCTAATGTTCAAGGAAAAACATTTCTTATCATAAGCATTCCAAAAATGTTTTGATTTGCAAGTAAATCCATCAAGCACAATATCTCACAATTCAAGATTAATAGATTGCATATAAATTTTCATTCTAACTTTTCAATAAGAAAAATTCACACCATTAAAGAATAGTGATTTATCAATTTCAAAACTTTCCATTTTGAAAAGCTTTCAATGGTTGCCAAACAAATAAGGATCTTTAACTCTAAGCGGTTAAGCTTTCACCAGAGTACGAAACTTTGATACCACTTGTTAACCATGGCAACCATCACCCAAGAATGGGGTGAATTAGGTGATTACAAGTTTTCAAAACAACTTTGAGAAATTATATATTTTGATACTTTCAATCAACATTTGCAGCGGAATAAGTTTAACAAAGATACAACTAATAGAGATTTCTTAAATACCACTTGGGTTATAGGATAAATCACACAAACAAGCTATATATATATCGAATTTAATTCAAGCATATATAATTAAGGCACAAATTAAAGAGATAGAGTTGATAAAAGTAAACACAAGGATTTATCCTGATTCAGCCACTCCTTGTGACCTACGTCCAGTCCTCAAGTAAACCACTCGAGATTTTTCACTAAATTTCAAGCTTGAACGAGTGCTTGAAAACCTTTACACATTAGAGCACTCACCACGCCTTAGGATACCTTACCCTTTTCACTAGAGGGATACATCACCCTCTTTACAACCTTTGAAGGATACCTCACCTTCTTTTCAATAAGAGATACCTCACCCTTTTTCACTAGAGGGATACCTCACCCTCTTTATAGAATAAACAAAGTGTTTAAATGATAGAAACTCTCTCAAAGAGTAGATAATACAAATAGAAGCTCTATGGGTATCAAGGATTCACACTTTGAAGCTCAAAATAGAGTATGATAGAAGATAAGAGAGAAAACTCGTATTTGATGATCAAGAGACTTGTTCAGATAGTTTTTCAACATTTCTTTAATGTCTAAACACTTGTATTTATAGCCCAAAGTATTTTAGAGCCGTTGGTGGTGATTAGGAATGATTTGTTATGAAATATAGTCGTTTATAGCTGTTGAAAAACTGTTTCTAATTCGCAAATAATCGGTTAAGACTTTGTCCTAATCGGTTAGGAGCTCCAAAATTTGGCCTCTGACATTTAGAATAACTAGTTAGGTAATTAGCCTAATCGGTTAGGCCTTCAGGAAAGCTGTTCACGTGTGTTTTGAAAACACTACTAACCAGTTAAGAAAACTTCCTAATCGGTTAGGAGGTCTTATAAAAGCATGAAAAATGCTCCTTAGTTTTGCACTAACCGATTAAGTGAATTGCCTAATCGGTTAGGAGCTTTTGAAAATTGAAAAATGCTCTTTTTTTATCATACTAATCGGTTAGGCCAATTGCCTAATCGGTTAGGAGCATTTAGAATGTAAAAATAGCTCCTGACAGGGTGAATAATCGGTTAGGAAAAATCCTAATCGGTTATTGCACTCTAGTTTTGAAAATTGATTTTAAATGATCCTAACTTCTTCATTTCTTATCCATTTTAAGCAAATGACCACTCATTAGAAAGATATTTGAGTCTATTTTCATATGAAATAAGTTTCAAAATAAAACTCCAAGTATTTGGAAAGATATGATTAAAAGAGTAACCAAATGTTAGTTTTACAAAACACAAACTTGACTATTTTTCATAGATTTGAATTACCACCAAGATTAACTTTCCAAAACATGTTTGTTGGGCATTTTAAAATGTAAGAAACACTTTTAAAAATGTTAAAATATATTTGAGTTTAGTGTGATTTGTATTTACCTTTACATAAGATTTAAGTCCTGTAAGTTATTCTTGAAAATATTGGACTTGATCTTTTACCACATTAATTCTTGATGTAATCCAAGCTTCTGAAAAATTCTTCTCTTCAAAACTTGTAAATGCTTGGAATATCTTTATTATTTTCATTCTCCTTAAGTTGAGCATAATTATGATCTTTTGCTTTCTTATTGCAATGCTCACTCTTGATACTTGAACTATCCTACTAAGTATTACTCACTTAAAACAAGCATAGTTAGTCCAAATTCATAACTCAATATTTTCATATGCATGATTCATAAATGTATAACTCTAATTAGTCTAACATGCATATAATACTTTCATAAATACATCCAAATAAGATATTTATCAATTATAAATGGATATGCTTTATATGAGATGCAATAAAGAATACTTCGCATATTTTTATTTAAACATAGTCAAATCTAATATTAATTCATTTATAACTCATATAAAACATTATTGGATATATTGTATAAAGAATGCTACACATATCTCATTGCATGATTATTAAGTGAAATATAACTAGATAAGGTACATAATCATGTATGATACAATATATCACATTAAGCACATCTATGTAACATGATCAATATTCTTTTGTGATGCACATCTATCAAGCATAAGCATAATTCTTTTTATCTTATATTTATCATCATCAAAATTTAACATATTAAACTATTTAGAACAAACTTATTTTCACAAAAGAATGTACTTAACAAAGAAAGAGGGTTTTTAAAGTTTATTGTATTTCTAAAAGAGCTTTTGAGTTTTGATTGACTAGAGAATATCCTTGCTGGACCACAGCGTACATGAAAGCTCTAGAATGAGCTCCTAGAGGCTACTTTTCAATGCCTCCCTTTTAAAATCCTTTAAACAGATAAATTATGCATTTTGCTACAAATACCAACCTTCAACATTTTAAAGGAAGGATCAAGTTTTTCAATTGATTAAATTGTGAAAATTACTTTTATGTGCCGTGTTTTTTGTTCTTGGATGTTAGTGCTTCAACAAGTTCCTAAGTCTTTGGTGGTCTCTATAATAAACTCTCGAGAAAACTACTTTTGACACTTTTTGAGAAAATAACTTAATTCACCCCCTTTGGGTTGATCATATAATCATCTCTACATGATTGTATTTAAAACAAGTTTCCAGTCTTTTGCTCTAGGCCGTAGTGTAAATTCAGTGAATGACACAAAAGAAAAACCTGCTACAGAGATCACCTAGAAGTAGTTCAGGTATTAGGACATGTGAAGATTTAGATAAAGTTTATAAGTTCAAGTTATAACAATGAAAGACAAATTCCTTTACTTAAAAAATTGTTAATGAATGACTTTTTATCAAATAATAGGATTTACTATTTACATTGCCTGCATAAATATAGGTTGTTCATGGTACGTGGTGGATCAAAGCTTCAGTTGTTTCAGATAATCAGGGTTCAAGAGAGCAATTCATTTTCTTTGAATAAACAGATAAATTATTTAATCACACTTTAAATCAACAATGTGACCAACTTGTATTGGTTTGAGTGCAAGGAACTCGGATCCTTTAAGCACATGATTTTGAATTAATTTCATGATTCATGTGTATGAAATAACACTGTTAGAAAGAATTTTCGTTTAAGCGTTTTACCGTACTTCAGGAGATTTATCTTTTACCTATTAGATGAAAGATATTCTAAGAAACCAAAAAATCAACAATGTGAAAATTGATTTTTAAAAGGATCTTGTTCATGTGTAGAGTCATTCCAACTACTTAAGCATAGAAAGGCAGAGATATCCAGACACTTTGCTAATAAATTCAACGAATCTCTTAGTTGGGGGGAGATAACAACATCATGTTTGGAGCAGTGTATAAACAATTATTGATGTGAAGAAGAAGAAAACTGAACTGAAAGATTAAGCATTCTGCGATAGTACTGGTAATGGACAGTTGAGAATTTGTACTTGTGCAATCATTTGTGTGATGAACAAGATGACTACATAATTGGAATGGATATACACGTAAAAAAGTGATTGAAGCTTTACATTAACAAAGTCCCCACAGAGGATGTGGCTGTTTAAATATAATATTATCTTGAGCAACCAAATTCTATCATTTCTTTGCACACCTTTTTGTGGACTACAAAAAATAATTCATAGGTATTTTTTTATTAGGTATTTTTTTATTAATGTTATGGAATAAATAGAGATGAATCGAAAAAGAAAAAAAATGAATGGAACATAATTATCATTATCTTTGTTTAGAAATTTCATTAACGGAACAAAATAAAACTTCATTACTTATGTGTTCCTTAAATTTCACTTCAATTTTGAGGGAAATAAAAGTTGAACATTTGAAGAAAAAAGAAGAAAAATTGTTTCTCATGTGTTCTATTTCATTCTCATATATTTTAAAATTCTTAAAAAAGAAAAATTATTTCTCTTCTCCTCAATTTTTTTTCATTCTTTGTCATTACCTATCATTCAAACATAATGTAACATCATTCTCAAGTCTATGGGACATGAGAAGCTAGGTAGACCAACCCATGCCAGCTATGTTCACTTTTATAGTGAGTTCAAGTTAAGATCATATGATTTTTTATTATTAACTTATTTTAGAATTTGGGAAAGATTATATAAATATTTTTTAACATAAATTCATAGATTATTTAAAAACTTTACATATTAAGTATATCTTTTTAACTCTCCAAAATTATTTCTAATATCCTTTTTTTAGCTGAATTATCTCTAATATCCTTATATTAAATATAAAATAATTCTCGATATACATTCCTTTTTCAGATTATAAGTATCCTTGCAAAAAAAAAAAAAAAGTGTTTAATTATGTGTATGAATTTATTAAAAAAAAAATTGCTGTGACTTCTCTATAAAAATATTAAATTGTAACATTTGCATAAATTAAAAAACTTTTTCTTCAATTTTATATTTTTACTATATGTGTTCATTTTAGTCTTTATATTTCTCATTTTGTGCATTTTGTTTTTCCTAATTAATTAATTGATTAAGTATATTTAATATTGTCTTTATAGCAAACTTCCATTAGAGACTTGTCTTGTGGGAGTTTTTATTCTTTTCTTTTTATTTTTTTTTTCACTTAAAAGTACAGCATCAATAAATGTTTAACACTAAACCATTTTATAAATAATTTAAATAGACATGTACCAAAAAAAAATTAAATAGAAGATCACCGTAAATATAATAATAAATTTAAATTATAATTTAGATATTAAATCAAAGAAATTCAACATGTAAAAGGCTAAATAAATTAAACAAATTAAAAAATACAGGAACAATTTTTTTTTATCTAATATAGGAACAAAAACTTAATCAAGCCATTCAAAAATAATTCAATAAAATAAAAAAAAATTATAAGCTTTTCTATATAACAAGATTTTAATTATGCAATGGCTGAGGTCTCAAGTGTCTAGCCGAAAGTTATTATTTTAAGTAGAAAACGTTGAATGGTTTACACATGGGATGCATTTGGTTCTCTTGGTGGGATACAAATTGAGTAACAATATCATTAATAAGATTCCCTTTTAAAAGTTAAAAGCCATAAGATTCTATGTATAGAGAAAGACATTTTACTATCAATATTGGAATCCTCTAAATTAAATTGTGAATGACATTTAACTATATTTAATGTTAGTCTAGATTAACTACGTAAGAATAACATTACCCCTCTCAAAATCTAATATAATATCAGCTACTTTGTACACAATTTATTAAAAATGGATTTATATATTTTATTTTGGTAAAAAGCTGGCTTTATATTTTAATATAATTATTTTTTTGACCATGAGGTATATTTACAAGTTCAATTCATTTGAACTGTCCATAAGACTAATCCTGATTTGTTTGATCACGAGAGTAATAGAGTTATGCGGCATTTTCACAAGAATTATTTCTCTAAAATTTAAACTCACGTTCTCATCTTAAAAAATTGAAGTTAGTTACTATCTTGACCCATTCTTTTTTAGTATATTTTAATATAATTAATTATAGCAACTTATAGTAGTTTTGACAAAAGAAATTGTAAGTAACTAATAACTTGACTACTAATAAAACTGACTTGAAGAAGTGGAATTGATTAGAGTAATAAGTAATAATAATCAATGGTTCATGTATTTAATTTAATTTTTTGATTTTTTTAAGAATCCAAATATTCAAAATAGTGAATTATTTTTTTTGAGTTTGTTCATTTTATGATGTGTTGTTTTTTTTTTTTATATACAATGGTGTGCTGCTTAGTTTGGTATTACACTTCTGAAACAAAACTTTCAATTAATTAGTACTCTCCTATTGTGGGTATTTCTTCAAGGGAAAACTTCAAAAAATCCTCTTATATTATATGTTATGTGTACTTTGGTCATGTTATTTTAAAAATGTACAAAATGAATCTGTTACTTTATGAATTGTGCATGGTACTACAAAATGGTAATAGACATTAATTTTTGGATGGAAATGTGCACGTGTAATGCACGTGCACGTCTCAATTTTTGAGTTCCAAATGCGGTCTTCTTCTTCCTTTCACCCAATTCTAAATCCTAGAACTCCATAACTGAAAAGTTAAAAAATTGGGGATGAAAGGTTGAAAATTTGGGGGTTCTAATTTCTACTGTCCAATCTTAGGATTTAGCACTTGAAAAATCTCAGTTCTTATATCGAATAATAATGATTTGAGTCGGTTGCAAAAGTTGATATTCGAATGAATTTTGCACTGGTGTATTTTCAAACTAGTGTTTTTTTGACCTGATAAGAACACATAAAATAAAGGTTTCGATTTTTCAATGATGCTGGATCTACCCCATTTTAGGTTGCTTGAATACTCTGGGTTAAAATTGCGCACAAACCAAGGACGAAGGGGTTGGATCACTGTGGAGCTTGACCATCTGCCATTAAAAGGTAGATCTACCTCTCCCAGGTCACTGCAAATCGCCATAAAAGTGGCTGGGTTTTTCCCTCAAACCATCATGGGCTTCATATGTTCTTGTTGCTAATTCATTTTCGCGTGAAATCCAGGAAGATTGGTGGTTGTTTCAGTGACTGTAATCGAAACCCATAAGGTGTTTCCTCCATGGCTGTGTTGCAGCGTCACGAGGAAAAAGAAGGAGCTCGTCTCCTTGCTTGTGCACTACAGATCGCGATGGAGGTTTCGATCAGATTCGCAAGTGTTTTCCGGTGATGACGAAGATGTTGCTCAATGTTACTCAAGTAGTTCAGTTATGGAGTTCTAGGGTTTAGAGTTAGGTAAGAGCAAGAAGAAGACTGCCTTTGACATTAAAAAATTAAGAACACACGTGCACGTTGCATGTGCGCATTTCCATCTAAAAATTAATGTTTGTTACCATTTTGTAGCACTGTGCACAATTCGCAAAGTAACGGGTTCATTTTGCACATTTTTAAGTAATTTGACCAAAGTGCATATCACGTATAGTACAAAGGAGTTTTTTTGAAGTTTTCCCTTTCTTCAATGGTCATAAAGATGATTTAAGCATGTATGGTCCAAAAAATTTACCAAGTGTAATCGGTCAGTCATATTGTAAATGGAATAAAAAAGAAGACAAAGATAAATCAAGATAAAGGAAATATAAGCACAAAAAGTCTAGTTCTTTAGGAACTAGTTATGCCACCAAGTCTTCTTCTCATTTCTTTATGGGAAAACTATGTCCTTATATAGGACTCCAAACATAAATAGGGAAAGGAGGTTACACTTCTTTATAATATATAGGGGTTATTACACCATTATTAAGAATAGTAAATGTTATAACTACAAATCATACTAATGGCCCTTTATCATCCTCAATACCTAATGAATATAGTCATTCACCACATGTAAAATATGCATATTTTACAATACTTCACCTTGAATGACTATACCCCGATGAATATGTCTTATTAAAACCTTGCTAAGAAAAACTTAGTGAGATAAAAACTTAGCGAAGAAAAAAGAATGCAACATTCATAGGTAACTTATTTCTCTTAAAAAATACAATCAATCATAAAATGTCTTAAGTCGACGCATTGTAACTCTTGTGGCTCTTGGACATCCATCTTCAATATTATTCATAGTACTTCCCCTTGGATGTCCATCAAGGATATGTCTCATATACTTTATTATATCACCTTTGATATATCTTCCTTTCAGTTTAGCTTTGTAAGTGATATTATCTTCAGTTGAAATTTCATTTTCATAAGACAATTTACAAGATTATTGAATATGATAAATCATAACTCTCAACTAGAAACATTCATAACTTCTTTCATGAATTGTTGTAATTTCTACATGATATAAAGAAATGTTAACTATAGATTGTTTTGTAGATCACCATAATATAGCAATACCACCACATATAAATAATAGTTTTTTTGGGATCTGACTTTATTTGTATCATATAAATATCCTGCATTTGTATAATCAATTAGGTTGACATAGATTCAGGTGAATAAAATAATCTCATCAGTTGTGCATCGAAGATATAAAAAAATATACTTAATTTTGTTTCAATGTCTTCTGGTTAGTGATGAAGTATATGTTGCTAATAAATTCATGAAAATAATATTATATCAAGTCATGTAGTATTTAGCAATATACATGTACTTCAGGACTAAGATCTTTGTTATCTTCTTTAAATTCAATAATCTAACAAGTATTAGTGTACTTAATATATATATATATATATAATTTATATGTATAAATCACTTAAGAACCTATTCTTTATAACTTGATAGACAAAATTTAATTTGTTAATTTAATTTGATATATATAATTCATCTATTCCCCTCATATTTCTAGATTTTAATGAGATCTCATAATTTGCTGGTACTAGAATCACTTTTAGAGTTACTTCCCTAAAAATATAGGGTTGATTGCTTTTGACCTCTTCTAGCACATCATTTTGAATTTTTTTCATTTCTTTATTTTTTCGAGAAATAGTGTCTTTTGCACCAATAAGTTTAGCGTGTTTTAAATTCGTTGGCCACCATACTCATAGGATGTCCTATAGGAACAACTAATTGTGCAGGAGTATTTGCAGCCGGCACATGAGATTTTTATGCAGATGACATGTATAGAGTCATAAGATGTAATAACATCCATTACAAGTACTTGACTTCTTATGTGCAAATAACCTTATCAAATATCAAAACGTACTTGCGTTCATTTGTATCCACAAATTTTGCACCTTCTGGGGTTTAGACTTTAGGTCCATTAAAATATTTTCTGGAGTTTGAATTACAAATTCAATAACCTTGTGTTTTTACAAGTGAATTCAATTTTACCTACAAGACATTCTTCTATTCTTAGTTAATCATTTATTTGTCAATATTCTTTGACAATTCTAATTTCAAGATTCTCATTATTGTTCATAATATTGCGCGCTATATTAAATGCAAATATGTTGTCGATAACTATTTCCTTTTTATTCCTTCATTTTGCCTGTAGAAACATAATTGAGATCTCATTATTTTCACAATTTTTAGGTATTTTAACTTCTTCTGAATTTCAAACTACTTTAAGAGTTCCACTTATGTCTCTAATATCTTTTTTAATAATATCTTTTTTAAGATTATTTGTCTTCTTAGCAATATTATTTGTTCCTTTTCTTTTTTAGACTTTGTCTTTGGAATCGATTGATCTACCATGTTTCTGACATATTTTCTTATTCATTTTATATCAATTCTAAATTGAGCATTTATAATTGGTATAAGATTTATTTATCCTTTTGCAATAGAAAATGTATCTAGAAATTCATTTGCTCTTATTTGTAAATGTATTATCATTTGAACTTCCAGTTCAAATTATCTTATTCAAGGATCTAAATGATATAATGATGATACTTTTCAAGTAATTTTTTTTCTAGCTACTTATTCTTTTCCCGTAATGTTAGAAACATTATTTCATATTCAACATATATTTCCAATTTTCTTTTAAAGCTCATTTCAGTGCGATGTGGTAGAGTACGAGTGACTATATCGGGCACATGAAAATTTTTATATGAGAAATATTTGGCTTCAGGCCAAAATCTAGTTGTATAAGGGAGAACTTGTAATTATTTATTGGTCTTATACCAACAAGTGCTCCGACATGTAAAAAGCATTCCCCAAGTAAAAACTTAGGATATTGTTCTCACGATCTGTTATTTAGTTATCAATTAAAAGCATTTGAATATAAGCATCAAGATTTTCAACATTTTATCAATGGTCATATAGCAATTACTAAAAGATTGAGAAGTAAATTCATTAACATTGTCAAGACAAATTGTCTTAATCTAAAAATTTGTGTTATTAATCAAATAACTTGCATAATCTTACAAACATCAAGTTACGAATTGATAATAAGTACACATGTGATTAACTGATTTTTGACCATAAAATATCTAAATGATTCATATAATTTATGATTTAATCCATAATATCATCTTAAATTTGTTTCAGAAATTCAATAAATTTAACTCTATTTTTATTAGTGATAATCTTATAATCAATTTGCATTTAAAACACCCTGCACATAAAAACTCATTATTTTGAAAAATCTTCTGGTTCTTCAATAATATTCATATGAATTATCAATATTGACCCAGAATAGCCTTATCAGTCATATGTCAAATAACAAAATTATTTAGACTAGTTAACTTCTGGTTTACAACATGTGTTTCAATTACATTGATCATATCTAACAAAATTAGTTGGACTAGTAAACTTCTGGTTTACAACAACATGTATTTCAATTGCACTGATAATATCTATTTGACTTGATAATAAATAAAGTATAATGTATAAAATTTTGTTCATTGAGGTAACAAAAAATAGTAGCTATTCTAGAGACTTGAATTACTTTTATACTACCATATATCAAAATTTATCATCGATCTATATATAAGGAATTGAGAACACACATTTTTTTCTTCAGTCAATAAGAATTTTAAAAAATCATGCTATACATATTTTGTTAAGAGTCCCACATCGCCTGCCTCAATCTTTTGGGTGCGGTTTATATATCTTTTGGGTCACTCCTCTTAATGCCAATTAGTTTTAGGTTGGAATCTAACATGGTATCAGAGCTTAGGTCTCTGTCTCTCTTCCGGTGATTTTTTTTTTTGGTTGGTGCCCAAAGTCCCACTCGTCCTCCCCCACGAGACCAGACCATGAATCAATCTTGTTCTGGTTCTTCTAGGCATATTTTTGCCACCACTGTTGCTACCAATGAATCTCCTAAATTTTCTTAGTTTGCCTTCTCCGCCAGCGATCTTGAGTTTCTCATTAAACAACTTCTTTCTTTTTCTGGTAATGATAATACTTCTGCAGCTCTTTCCACCGCACCAGGTAATCCTACATGGTATCTAGATTCTGCCTGTTGTAACCACATGACTTCTACATCTCATTTCTTTTCATCATTATCTAAAAATGACATTGCTCGTTCTTTCCACACTGCTGATGGATCTCTTATGCATGTAAGTCATAAGGGTTCTATCTCCCTGTCCAATCTAAGTTTACCTGACACTTATCTTATTCCTAAACTAAATTTTAATCTTATCTCTGTTGGTCAATTATGTGATCTTGGATATGAACTTACTTTTTCTTCCTCTGGCTGTCGTGTGTAGGACCCACGGACGGGACAACTCATAGGGACTGGACGTAAGATTGGAAGGCTATTTGAGCTCACTTAACTGTATGGTCCCCAAGTGTCCAACATTTGCGCTACTTCCACCACCTCTTCCATTCATATTTGGCATCAACGTCTTACTCATAGTTCTCTTGGCAAGTTGCGTCCTCTTGTGTCTCAGGGTCTTTTAGGATCTATTACTAATGAGTCTCTTGATTGTACTGCTTGTCAAACTGCTAAGCAACCAGCTTTATCTTTTCATAAAAGTATTTCTATTTCTGCTTCACCATTTGATCTTGTGCATTCTGATATTTGGGGCCCTGCTCTCACACCTACTATGGGAGCTTCTCGGTATTTTGTGTTATTTATTGATAATTATTCTCGCTTTACTTGGATATATTTGATGAAAAATCGTCATGAACTTCCTCAAATTTATATTAACTTTGCCAATATGATTCAAAAATAATTCTCTAAAGTCATTAAAGTTTTTTGCCGCGATAATGCCATGGAATATCGTGATTCTAAACTCTTATCTTTTCTTGGTGCACAGGGTACCTTGTCTGAGTTCTCATGTCCATATACCTCTCAACAGAATGGTCGCGTTGAGAGAAAGCATCGTCACATTCTTGACTCAGTCCGTGCCATGCTTCTCTCAGCCTCTTGTCCCGAACGCGCCTGGGGTGAAGCTGTTGTTACTGTTGTCCATGTTATTAATCGTCTTCCTTCCTCCGTCCTTGGTAATGTCTCTCCTTTTGAGCGTCTCTATCACACTATACCAGATTATAACTCACTTAAGGTGTTTGGTTGTGTTTGTTTTGTCCTCCTCCAATTTCATGAATATACTAAACTTGAGCCTCGCGCCCGTCTTTGTTGTTTTCTTGGGTATGACACAAAGCACAAAGGTTACCGTTGTTGGGATCCGATATCTCAGTGTATCTGTATCTCCCGTCATGTTGTCTTCTGGGAACATAGAATGTTCTCTTCATTCTCCAAGTTTACATCAATTCTGTCCACTTCTACTCCTCTTTTTACTAACCCTGATGTTGATTACTTCCCTAGTGACACAGATGCAGGTACCTCCAGTGAGCTCCCAACCTCTTCCGATGTTCCCTCTGTTTCCGATGATGTTGTTCCAACCGTTGATCCTGTACCTCCCACCATTGAGTGTCCTCATAGGGTAAGAACTCCACCTACCTATCTTCGTGATTACCATTATTTTTCTACTATGCTTCACCTTCATGAACCACAGTCCTATAAGGAAGCCTCTACCAACCCTCATTGGCAACAAGCTATGCAGGAGGAATTACAGGCATTGGAGAATACTCACACCTGGGACCTTGTTGATCCTCCTTCTGGTAAGCCTCTTGTAGGATGCAAGGGGTTTATAAAATCAAGATTCTTTCTGATGGTTCTATTGAGTGGTATAAAGCTTGTCTAGTGGCAAAAGAGTTCACTCAAGAGTATGATATTGATTATGAAGAAACTTTTGCCCCTGTTGCACGCATCACCTCTGTTCGAACTCTTCTTGCCATTGCAGCAACTCGACAATGGCCACTTACACAAATGGATGTTAAAAATGTCTTCCTTAATGGGAGTTAGAAGAAGAGGTTTATATGCGTCCTCCTTCGGGATACGCTTGTCAGACCAACAAGGTTTGTCGTCTTCGTAAGGTTCTTTATGGTCTCAAACAAGCACCTCAGGCCTGATTTGCTAAATTTCACAGCACTATCAGTCAGTTGGGGTTCTCTTCCAATGCTCATGATTCTGCTCTTTTTACTCGAAAAACAGAAAATGGTACTGTTGTCTTGCTTCTTTATATCGATGATATGATTATTACTGGCAATGATTCTACTGGCATTACTGAGCTCAAACAGTTCTTATGTCAACATTTTGAGATGAAAGATCTTGGGCCTTTAAGTTACTTTCTGGGATTTGAAGTTCTATCTTCCAATGATGGCTTATTTCTCTCACAGGCTAAGTATGCTTTTGATCTTGTCTCTCAAGCAGGTCTCACTGATTGCAAAATTGAACACACTCCCCTTGAACCCAACGTTCGATTTACTCCCTAGGATGGTACTTTGTTGGATGATGCCACTCTCTATCGTCAGCTAGTAGGTAGCCTGATTTATCTTGTAGTTACTCGACCTAATATCTCCTATGCTGTTCATCTGGTTAGTCAGTTCATGGCTGCCCCTCGTACCACCCATTATGCTGCTGTCCTCTGCATTATTTGCTATATCAAGGGTACCTTATTTTATGGTCTTCATTATTCTGTTGCATCCCCTTTGACTCTTCGAGCCTACTCTGACGTCGATTAGGCCGGTGATCCTAGTGACCGTCGCTCCACCACTGGCTTTTGCATTTTTCTTGGAGATTCTCTTATTTCTTGGCGGAGTAAGAAACAAACTCTGACAGCTCGCTCCAGCACTGAAGCAGAATATCATGCTCTTGCTGATACTACTTCTGAAATATTGTGGCTCCGTTGGCTTCTTGCTGATTTAGAGATACCTCAGTCTTCCTTCACTGATCTTCATTGTGACAACCGTAGTACCATCCAAATTGCACACAATGATGTTTTCCATGAGCACACTAAACATATTGAAATTGATTGTCACTTCATTCGTCAACATCTTCTACGTGATGATCTTCATCTTATCTCGATTGACACTCTTGATCAGCCAGCTGATTTGTTCACCAAACCTCAATCTCCTAGTCGCTTCCGCATTTTACTGTCCAAACTCAAGTTGGTTACTGTTGCACCTACTTGAGTTTGAGGGGGGATGTTACAATAATGATTGATTTGTTATTGATTTGTTACGATAGTGATTGATTTGTTATTGATTTGTTATATTGTAAATGATTTGTTATTTATTTGTTATTATCTTGTAATCAGATTAGGATTTATTTGTTATTATCTTGTAATCAGATTAGGATTAATTAGACTTTATGTATAGGATTGATTCTGATTTTATTTTATTCTCTTCTACCCAATAAATAGGAGCACCTCATTGTACATTGATACTCAGAAAATATACAAAATATTTTCTCATCTTCCTGTGTTTTCACTTGGTATCAGAGTCAAGATTTCATCTTCCTGTGTCGCCTATTCCGCTAGGCTCGCCTATTCCGCTAGGCTCGCCTGTTCCGTCCAGGCATCTGTGGAAGGGGGGTGTTAAGAGTCCCACATCGTCTGTCTCAATCTTCCGGGTGCGGTTTATATATCTGTTGGGCCACTCCTCTTAACGTCAATTAGTTTTAGGTTGGAATCTAATATATTTTATTTAAAATATTACAAACTTACAAAATAAGAAAAAATGTGTACATGATAATTTTAAATCACATTAAAAATATACATATGAAATGACAAATATGAATTCCAAGAAAATAATTCAACCACTCAATCATCAATCAAGTGATAAAACTTTCTTCCATAATATATAACGAAAATAGACACATCTAAATACATATTATTTGTAGGACCATGATCAAATGAATAATTTTAACATACGATATGTACATGACAAATGTCATTTCATACATCCTACAATAATGGTATTTATTTTGAAATTCATACTTTATTCACTTTTGTTTTTCTCATCATTCTCTTCCCACTTTATATAATATGTATTCTTGGAAGAGTCGGAACCACTATGATAATGATTATTTTTCTAATGTTTGTCACATTAATGACCATAACCACAACATCTGTCATATCTGAAATTATAATATAGAGCATTCACTTCAGGAAATGGAGTTCAACTATGTGGGTGACCTTTGTTGGTTTTTCATCAATAACCCATTTTTATTTTCAATCATAAGAATGCATAAACTTAATTCAAAATATCTCTTGAAACAATTCTTATTTTTGCTACTACAAGAGCATATTCGAGAGACATAAAAGGATTGATGATGTTCTCTCTCACATTTCTTTATTTCAAATTATACTAAGATTAAATGAATCTTTTTAGATTCAATCACGATCTAAAGGTATAGTTCTTCAGGAACTATACCATAAATTTTCATATAAAATATGATCATGAAAATCATTAGTTTTGTGCAATCCTTCAAGAATGCCTGAATAGTAATCTCTTTAATAATCTATCAAGAGTAACAAATTTAATATAAAATAAAATATGATAATTGTGTCATTCAAACAAGATTGATAATAAAATTTTTATAGACGAAACATAAAAATATTTCATACTAAAACTAACATGAAGGAAACTGTAAGAAAGAATAAAACAATGAATTAGATTAATCAAAAGAACGTGATAAGAAGACAAACTTTTTCAACAAAACCTCTAAGTTGTTCAAGTCATCACTCATATAGTAGAGTTTCGTGCTGATAACGTGTTGTAAATAGAATAAAAGATAAAACAAAGATAAATCAAGAAAAAAAATATGAACACTAAAAGTCTAATTCTTTATAAACTGACTATAGCACAAAGTCTTCTTCTCAATTCTTTAAATAAAAAAATACATGTCTTTATATAATATTTCAAACATAAATATGGAGAGGAGGTTATAATTTTTCATAATATGTAGGAATTATTATATAATTATTAAGAGTAATAAAAGTTATAACTACAAATCATACTAATCATCATTTATCATCCTTAATATCTAATGAATATAGTCCATATTTTACAATAAGTCGTATTAATAAGTTTTTTACATATAATTTGTTATATTAAAAACCAAGTGAAAGAGGCAGGGTTCTAACCGGAGAGAAAGGAAGAGTCAAATCGGAAAGTTCTTGGTAGATATCCGAAAGCAGAGGTTACGGAAAACTCGATTGCAGGGAGCTGAGATGAAATGGGACAATTTCCTCTGACTTCCTCACCTTAACCCCATTTCCTACTGCTTCTAATTCAAATCTATGCCACAAGTAATGGCTTTCCATCACCATCACAGTCAAGTCAATGCACAAATTGGGCTCTATATACAACGTGGAACAAATTGGGTTGTCTCTTCTCTTTCAGTTGTTTCCCAACCACCCATACAACCTGCACCTAGGTTGCATTCCCAACAAAAAAGAAAACGAATTCCCGCATTCCTGGTCCAATTGCCGATTGATTTCGTGGCAAGATTTCTGCTGATAGTTACATGTTTGTACCACGGTGAGTTCGGTTCGTATCAGTGACTAATCTAAAAATTGTAAGTAATAGGACAAAAATAATATTATTAAATAGAAGCATAAAAAAATTTAATAATTATATTTATATATTAAAAAATATATTAATATAAAATTATGAAAAATTAATTTATAATTATTTTTTTGTGTTTTTATATTTTAAAAATTTTGAATGATTTTATTATTATTATTATTAAATATTTTTTATATATATAATTAAATAATTATTTAATTAAAATAATATATTTAAAAATAAAGACATGAAAATAAAAATTATGCATATAAAAAAATAAAAAAACATATATCTATATAAAATTAAAAAAAATATTTAAAATAAAATGAGGGTAGGTGTCTTCACTCATTTGTTCATAGATCCATCCTTGGTTCGCATGATCCTCCAAGACCAATGATCTGCATCCATCCAGACAAAACCTAAGCTACGTCTTGGATCTTTTTGCAATTGTCTTCTTAACTATGTCTAAAATATGCAGGGACTACTTTTTTAATTTTCAAAACTTATTCATTCATTATTATTGACCTTCTACAAAGGTAACAGGTGAGTAATCTCACTCGTTCATTTGTTTAATATTAAATCGATGGATGGATGTGCTTAGAGCATTCATGGGCTTCAAATATTTATGAGTATTAGATTATCCTCTAAAATAATTTATAAATAAATAAATATTTATTAATCATTAATTAATGAACTCACTCATCTATTAATAATTAATAAATACTTACTTATTTATAAATTATTTTAAAGAATTATCTTCCATAAACATTGAAGAAGTTCTCTCTTATTGTTATCTGGCACCTATATAGCTCTTTCCTGTCATGCGTTTGACGGCATCTGATAAATAAAATTTTCCTATCTTAAGGAGAAAAAGAAGCTTGCTGACATATATTTAACAAAACGTGGCTAGCTACTTTATTTCTTGTATGTTAGAAGAGAAAAAAACGTGTTTTGAAAACATTAAAAATTGGATAATATGTTACTCTCTCCATTTCAAAGTATATGTGGTTCTAGAGAATGGATTATTGGATTTGTTTTGTTTTATTTGTAGTTTCAGAAAATTAAGAATGGAATTATTTTATTTTTATAACTTAATTTATGTCTCTTGATATTTTCTTTAAGTGAAATAAAGGAGAGTATTAACATAGTGAAATGATAATTTATTCAAATATAATTATATTTCTCTAAAATTAAAGATATTTAGTAAATTTTTTGAATTTTGAACAAAAACCTTAAACGATTTTTATTTTAAAATGGATGGAGTATGTTTTAGATTTTAAAATCAGGGGTGTTCGGAGGGTTATGTTAAGTCATATGATGAGTCCAAAAGCTGTGGAGATATTTATCAATGGATTAAGTGAAAAATTATAATAGTGAGTCTGATGTTATATTTTAATCCAAAATCTTAAAGTAATAAGTTTATGAGTCTTCTCACTTATATACTATTTACTTAACTCATTCTTTATCAATGTAAGACTTCAACACTTACACTTAAATTTCTAACATTCTCTCCTTTAAGTGTGAGTCTTAACATTAGTATACTGTACAACATGGATTAAGGCTGAACCCGAGTACCAACCATCGTCTCTATATACTCGGCCCAAATGAATTATCGACTTTGATATCACTTGTTAAATCATAGGAGGGGCCCAAAAGCAGGAGAGATCTCCATCAATAGACTAAGTGAGAAACCATAATAATGGGTCTGACGCCATATCTTGACCCAAAACTTTAAGGCAATGAATCTATGAATCTTCCTACTTATATACTATTTACTTAACTAATTCTTTATCAATGTAGGACTTCAACACTCATACTTAAAATTTCAACAGGTTAAGCCAACCCACGAACCCGTGAGTTTTGACCCAACTCAACTCACAAAATGCAAGTTGGTTTGGGTTGAAAATCACTCAACCCACAAGGTACGAGTCGTGTAACGGGTTAGAAAATTGTCGACTCACACAAATCCAACCCACCCATATATATATATATATATATTTAAAGCCATTTAACCATAATAATCATTTTAGGTTACTTTTGCTCATCTATGTTTTATAAGATGAATTAAGTTTACATGTAAACATTGTGATCACATTGATAATGTAACCAAGAAAATAAAGATTAGAAACTTATAAAACATTTATCAGACTATTGCGATGAAAATTCAATGAATCGTTTGGATAACAAAAGCATCTTAAGAAAATTGAGAATAAAGTAAATGATTATATCAATCCATATACTATATGTAATGATATTGACTTTAATTAACTAATATAATTTGCTATTTATGTCTTTTGGACATGTTAACTTATTTTAGTTTATTTCATATTTATGTTAACTTAATAAAACTTGTTAAATTTATTTAATTTGTTTATACTTATTTTGTTTGCATACACTAGTTGTGCGACTTTTCAATTTATTTGAGACATATATTATTTTTAATTAAGACGAGTTATGTGTAATGAAATTTTGATATTGTATATTAACTTATTTTAGTGAAAAAAAAATTAATGCAAGTTAGACCCACAAGTTTGACCTATGAATTTGACCCATCCCAAATCTCTTAGCAAATCAGGTTAAAAAAAAAATTCTTAGCTCAACTTAATCTAATCTAACCCAACTTAGAATGTGTTTGAGAAAACTAAAAAAAATAGATTATGCTAATAATTGATTATATGTATAATTGATTATTGTAAAAATCGATTATAATCAGAATTTGTTTTTGTTTGGGTATACTTGTTGAAAAGTTATTTTAAGATAATCTATTTCGTTCAGATGATGCGAAAAAAATTATTTTTACATAGTAAATTTTGAAAAAAGGTATAAAGTTATTTTGTTTATAATATTTGGTGGAGAGCCGGTCATTATGGGAAATACTTCTCTCATTAAAACATAGTTAAAAAATCTACCTAAAAATAATTTTTTTTATAAAAATAGTCTATACTATGAGTTTGTGCTTAAACAACTTTTTATGAAAATAATTTTTTTTTACAAATTAATCTAGATATCTAAACATAATTAATTTTTTATAAAAATAACTTTTTTTAAAAAAAATAGTTGAATAAAAAAAATTAATCTTTCCTAAATAAATTCTTAGTGATTAAGTATATAATTCAAATCTAAAAATGTCTAAAAATTTACCCAATTCACTCAACAGACACTCTATCCAAAAATGCATTGGTAAAACCAAAAAAGGGTTTTGTTACAACAAATTTATTTTCAAGTAAGTTAAGCTTGTGATTGGGATTCAAATGTCCCCACCCCTTAAGCTTCAACATCTGGTTGGTTGAAATCCAAAAAGAAATAAAAAATTTGGTTGGTTGAGAAATTTTTTGCTGCTTTTAAAATAAAAGAAATATCTTATTTTATATCATTAATCTTTCACTTTAATTATAATTTTTTATGTTATAATTAATGTATTATATATTCAATAATAATAATAATAATAATAATAATAATAATAATAATAATAATAAAAGATTTCTCTTGGTTGGTTGGTTTTACTCCTCCCCTTGGTTTTATTAAAATCTGTGTTGATGCCGATGGCAGTTTATTTGGCAACCCAGGAAATGACGTAGGAGCATGGTTCTTTGTTTTCCTGCCACGTTTCGAACAACTAGTAAGCTACTGTAGCTATGTAGGCTGAATGACCTACACCTAGATGTGCTAGACCTATATGAGTGACCCGTGGGCCATACGTCAAATAAAAAATAAATAAACATTCATTTTTATTTTTAAAAAATAAAAGTGTCATTATTTTGAATTTTTAATATAAATATATTAATTAAATAATTCTTTAATATTAAATTTTAATATAAAAATATTCTTTTGAAAGATTAAATTGATATTAAAAAAAAACATTAAATGACTAATTTTATGTTAAAAAATTTAAAATTATTTTGATATATTTATTATTAAAAGACTAAACTAAAGATATTCTTATTTTTTAGGATCAATATAGATGTTTATTTTCTAAAGTTATTTGATTAATAGTTTTATTATAAATTACAAAAGTATTAATCTTTTTAAAAATTTCTAAATATTTTGTTTAATTAATGTCAAATAAAATAATTAAGCCATTCAAAAATAATTCAATAAAATAAAAAAAGTTATAAACTTTTTAATATAAGAAAATTTTAATTATGCAATGGTTGAGGTCGTAAGTGTCTAGGCGAAAAGATGGCTAGTTCTGTCCTTGCAAGTGGGGTGTTTTACTTTTAAGAGTTAGTGCAAAAAGGAGGATGAAAGGCTAGTGCAAGCAAAATGACTTTAATGAAGTTCAATGACACGATTAAGGATGATTTTTATGATATTCATATTTTTTTTAGGATTTTTTAAGAGGTGTTAAATATTTTATTATTTATTAATTATTTTTAAATATTTATTATGAATTTTGTATTTAATGAATGTTTCACAATTTATTTTGAATACCATATCTATTAAAATACCATAAAAATTCTTTAGGATTAAGTTGTTCACATAGTAAGTTGGTGTGGGTTAAAACTTTTGGAGTTAAGACATTTATTTGGTTCCTTCTACCATGCACCCTACAAGATAGGGTGCATGATACACCTTGAATCATAATTGTTAAATTTGAATTAAAAAGATATCAATGGTCCTTGTTGGTTATCGAAAACGGGGAAGCCGGTTCATTGCTCGCCACTGTCACCTCCGTCATCACCACCTATATATGTTGCTTCACCTAGCCACCTCTCACCTCTGTTTGCCATTCCCATTCATCACCATCAGAAATGCAGGCTACCACTATGAATCGTCGTCGTCAACCCAGCCAAAGCCACCTCACCATCCAACTCTGACCTAAGTCACCGAACCTGCAACCATCTTAGAGACAGATCCTTGACCAATTTCCTGCCATGGTCAAATCACTTTGCTCCTTAATGACCTACTACCATCTTCATCGAGCCTCAGCCCGTGAACCACCTAGACTCGCGAAATCACACTTCCTCCCCTACTTGCCGTGTCGTTCGACATCTCGCCGCTGGAAAATCCATGCCATCCCTCTGTCCAGTTGTTACATCTTCCACAAACTCCTATCTCAGCGACACCCCAAGGCCTCGACATTAAACCACCTCGCCATCACTGTCCAACCCATCACCACCACGAATTGTCGTCAGAACCACCTCCATGGCAGAACCCCGTCCACGCGTTGCCATCCAGATATGAGCCAAATAGTCGATTTTGGGGTGCTTCAGTTGGCGGCTTGTGGTGGCCGTTTGCATAGTAACGGGTCATTGCGCAACAATGAGTGTAAAATCAATGAAGTTGAGGATAGGGGTAATGGGTGGCAGACAATGGATGATGGTGGTAGTGGGGGTCGGTGTTAGTTGCGAGATCTGGCTTCAATGGCATTGGCTACCGGGAACGTGGTGCCAATCATCAAAAAATTGGAGGAGTATAAATTTATTTTTACAAAAGTAAAAAATAGGCCAACTTAGTTTACTAACTTATTACCACAAGTTAAGTCAGCGGTGCACCATGCACCCAAATTATTGTTCATATCCCTAACTAGCTAGTAGCTTCACATCATGACCATGGAGCTGAAAAAAAAAACAAAAATACATTTTTTGAAAATTAAATTTTTAGATAATAGTAAACATCAAATTCACTCACTTAAAAAAATAGATGCAAATCAAATAATAATTTGTTTAAAGAAGTAAACCTAAAATGTATTATATTTGCAGTAACAAAAAATATATTTAAGCCTTTCATGAGTTACAAGTTTCATGTATTAAGTGTATGATTTTATGTATACATTGGGATAATGGGTCCAGACAATTATGAAACCTTCATAGAGAGAAAGAAGACGATTGCCAAGGTTGGGACAATGGGTCCTACGGTGAAAGAAGGTTTCTATAAAATAATGCATGAAAATTTGAATGATGGTGCTATTTAACAGCGGAGAAGTGTCTTATATGCAAAGTTGGTGTTGCCAAGTAGTCATTGATTATTGATGAAGGGGTCTCTTAATTGGTGGTTTCTGACATGTGGATAAGTACGTCTGGATTCTACAAAAAGAATAAAATAATTGTATGCATCTTGTTTGATTGGGAGACAATATCCTAATATAGTTATGAGACATACTCATAAGGCCACAAGACAAATCTTGTCCACGCAAACAAAGGTGTGGTGGCTGCAACGGCCAAGCTGGCGGGGATATGCATCATCACAATTTTTCTTTTCTTTTTTTAATATATATTTGGCCACATATGAAAAATGCCATTTCTTCTGTGGTCAAAACTGGATGTTTGATCACGTTGCATCTATTTACATTTGGCTCTACTAAGCAATTTGCAACAACAGATAACTTTAAATTATTTCATATCTTGTTTTTTTTTTTTCAGTTGTAATATTTAGACCCCATATACGATCATTTCTTACAATCTTATGTCACTAGCAACTAGCAAGATTTGAATCTAACAAAAGTTAAAAAATGGTGATAAGTGAGTTATATTCTTAAAAAGAAAATTAAAGTTTAAATTCTAGAAAATATAATTATTAAAAGAACTTATAGATCACGATAGTATGAAATTAATCTTCTAATAATGTCTGTGAGGATATCTGATAAAAACCAAAAAAAGTAAGATTTGAATTAGAAATTTGGTATTGTTTTCAAATATAGAATTACATTGGTTTCAATATAAATTTTAAAGTTTGTAGCACAAAGAACATTTTGTAACAACTTCTCTAAGATTTTTTTTTTGGTATTGCTATTAAGTAGTCTAGGTTAACTTGCACGCATCTCAATTAATTCACCTCATTGGTCTAGTGAAAAATAGGTCATTCACATTAAGATTAAAAAATTCACAAAAATATTCTTTATAACTTTACCTCAGAGTGATATTCAAACATGATAATATATCTATCCATACATCACAAGTTCATTTACCACTAAACCAATCCTTTTGAAATTAACTTCTCTAGGAATTTATCCCCATGAACATTAATTAAGTACATTTTCTTACTCTGAACAGCTAAAACGTTTAAATTTTTCTAGCATTATTTTCCCCATCTAAATATAATATATGAAAACAACTTGTCATTGAAACATTTTTTTTAGGGTACATGAAACAATGTATTTAAGTGAAATCTTTGGTCACTTGGGTCTTGCTCGAGTAACTAAGGTAGGATATAATTTATTTATATAAAATAAAAATCGTAAGTTTTTTTATTTTTGACGGAAAAAAAAACGTTTAAGAAGATGAGAAGATGTCTCATTCCAAAGTTACAGCATGTTATAAACTTCAATGAAATCCTAAGTTTAAATTATATAGTGATATCTCTCAATATATCCAAAAATAAGTAAAAATATCCTTATAACTTAAATCAATTATATTTCTTTTTTCATTTATAAAATAGAAGAGACGTTAGGTTGAACCATTATTTTAAATAAAAAAGTTACACTTTATCCTATCAAAATGTATTTAATATTGTGGTAATGTGGTATTGTCAGCTTACGTGCACTTCAATTAACTCAATTATCTGGTCTAATCAAAAGCAGATTATCAACCTTAGGACTAGGGGATTCATAAATATATTACTTATAGCCTTATTCTAAGTAATAGACATAATTAGAATTCTAACTTGTGATCGTGTGTCTATTCACACATTACATACTCGTCTATCGTTAGGTCAACCTTTTGAGGTTTTAAATGTAACTTTATTGTTGTTTTGACATAGATCAGTTGTGAAGAATCCTACAGTGATTGGTTGCAATGAAAATGAACAATGACCCTAAGGCTGTGTTTGAGAGTTTGGAGGGAAAGGAAGGAAAAGAGTTTAAAGGAGAAGGAAGGGAAGGAAAATAAGAGGTTTATTCTCTCTTTGTTTGGAAGTGTGAAATATACGAGGGAAATGAAATGGAGAGTTTAAAATATATTTTTACTATTTTACCCTTTATTTAAAAATTAACATAATTAACATTTTATAAAAAAAACAAAACAAAACTGAAGCACCCGTAGCTTCTTCAGTTCTTCTCCACTTTTCTTCGCCAAAACAATTGTCCTTTCCCAATAGATTTTTTTGTCAAATTTCTTTCTCCCCAATTTCTTCCTCTATCGCGAACCGGGTTGGGAGGCACGGATCTTGACGATCTGGTACGGCGCGCGTGGTTGGTTGCGAAGCGTTGTGTGGTGGTGCCACCGAATCGCCGTCAACGCCGCCTCCGCATCTCTCAGGTCATAGAAGTGAACGGTGACCATTCCCTCACGCAACCACTCCATCTGAACCCCTTTCACGTCTCCAAACACCTCCAATTCCATCCTCAACGTGGACTCACTAAGCACCATCTCTGAGGGCACTGAGCTCAGAAGCAGAGACCGTGTAGGTGGCGTGGATGAGGGAGCCGCCGGTGGGGCAACATACGCCATGGGATCAGAGGACAAGTGTGGATACGGAACACCAACAGGAACGGCACCGCGGCCATTGAAAAACGTCACCGTTTGCACGGATCAGAGTTACAGGGTTGTGCGCGTGTTTGTTTGGCTATCAAAGTTCAGTGATCAGAAACGGAGGATAAATGGGTAATTTTGTACAAAAACCTCTCAAATTGGAGGAACTGAAACGGAGGAGTTTGGAGGGCATCTGAAAATCCCTTCATTCCCTTCCATAAACTCCCAAACAAAGGTTTCTCACCTCTAAACCCTTCCCTCCCTTCCCTTTCTCTTTTAATTTTCACTCCCAAACAAACCCTAAATGAACTTTACTTATAGTGTCAGAGATTCAATTTTTGGAGTCGTTATTTTGGAGAAGAATTAACCTAATTCACTACTACCCTTAATTCGAAATTATGTGAATAATTTGTTGGGAAAAAAAAGGCGGTGAAGGAGATTGGAGCTAAACGGCAAAGAAAAGGATAATGATTAAATTATTTCGAACATATAATTATGCTGCTGTTCTAAAGAATTATAAGTAAAATTTAAACTCAATGCTTCAGTGACGTAAACAATGTCATGGGAAGTGATGTATAGAGGTTATCACATTCATTCAGGAAGCAATTTTAGTTTGGAAGGTTTAAGGTAAAAATAGCACTGTTTTTTTTTTCTTTCTTTTGTTGGTAAATGAGTAACGAATGACATAGTTAATTTGGTTGAGGCATTTAAAGGTGGATGAGGATCACCTGTCCCCGTTCCCTGTCCCCTTTCCTGTCTCTCCACTTAAATTCTGATAAGTGTTATAAACTTAATTACATGTCTCTTTCTCATTTAATTTATTTTATACTTGTCAAAATTTAAATAAAGAGACAGAGAAAGAGACAGAAAATAGAGACAGGTGATCTCTATCCTTTAAAGGCACCTTAGCGTAACTTAAGATAAAGTTTACGATTTTATTTTCGTACAGACAACCAGAAATTGCTAGAAACAAGAAATGAAACAGTTTTTAATTCGTTTCCAATGTAGAAGAGTTTCGTGTGAGCGTGGGGTGTCCAAGTTCAATGAACATTGTGGCATTGATCCAACTACCATACTAGTACTAATATTAGTATTAAAAATAAAGATCCACAAGTTTATGATTGATTGATGCTAACAATTCAAAATTATGAGAAGCATCTTATCAACAATGTTTATATTTGAAACATATCCGTCTTTGACACAGTATGTGCTTGGGCTTTAACATATTTGAGAAGCAAAATAAGATGAAGATCAACTATTGGCGACAACGACCAAAAACAAAAACAAAAAAACTATTGGATTGCCTATCACCAAAAAAAATAAAATAAAAAAAATATTGGCATTGCCAAATTAGGTTGTGTCCGATTTGAAGTTATATTTTCTTTGAGAGAAATGGTCTTTCTACTAATTATTCTCATGATTATACTAAAGTATGTGATTGTATAGTGTAAAAATGATTATATGTTTTGTTGATAATTTTTTATTTTGAATAAAACATTTATTCAACAAAAAAAATACATGGTTTGTTAAAATTATTATGTAATAAATAGTTTTTTAAAACTTAATAGTAGGATTGACATCAAACTAAAAGATTACTATTTGATACACTTATTACATAGTAAATATTTACACTTCAGATTTAAAGTTATATTAAAATTGAAATTATATATATTAAAAAAAAGACACGAAGTATACCAATATTATATAATATATTATCATTCAATTTTGGGACGGAGCCATAAGTCTACAATTCACCTATTTATAATTAGTCTAAAGATTAAAATTTAATTATGGTATTAATATGTATATGAATTTAAGAAAATTTGTTGAGATTATAATTTATAATTATTATATATTGGATAATTTTCTTTTGTCAAAATTAGATCATAAATATGTGTAAAATACTTATATTATAGGAAAAGTAAAAGTACTATGACTTTTTTCAACAAAACAATTATATAAAAATAATGATAGTGAGAATTACTTTTATATAATGGAAATTCTTAAATGTTAATTAAAATAAATGTATAAAATGAGATTAAGTATTTGTTTTCACAAAGATTCAAATAGTAGTAGTTATTAATATTTATATATATAGGGCAAGTATGACAACAAAGCGCATCTGATCCAAGTTTGACATTTGCATGTGAAATTGGATAAGCAACGCCCCTTTCAAACATCTACATTAACTGACACAGCACGGATACATGTGTTTCAGAGGAAGTGGAGAATCGACTACGTATTCAAATAAATGATTGATAGAAAAAAAATGAAAATGATTAATGAAATTAGCTGGCAGATCTAATCTATATAATCAATATTATCTGAAACCATTTGATGAGGCCAGCTAATGTAAATATGTCGAAATTCGAGCGGAGGTTGTGAAGACAAATTTAACCATATTCCAACTATTCAATTATTAATTACAAAATATATAAAAGTTATGAGGCAAATATTACCTTTTTTTTTCTTCGCATCAGGACATTTAAGAAAAATAAATTTTTAAATCACTTGGAAGATTAAGAGAGGCGATATGAGACTTAGACTCTTAACATTTTCTTCTACAGATGTCTGACGAAACAGATGAGTCTAATAAAATATGCGACACAAGAAAATGAGATCCTAGTTCTGATATTATATTAGATTCTAACTTAAAATTAATTGACATTAAGGGAAGTAACTCAATAAATATATAAATCGTATTTAAAAAATTAAGACAAACGATATGAGACTCTTAACAATTGTGATGCTAATTGATTCAACACTGATATTGTCATGGACCTGCAATACATTGTCTGGTCTAAGGTACGTAGTCCTTGAAACCTGAAAGTTTGAAACACTGTTCGCAGAAAAACCACATGTTCATTGTCCAAACATACTCATTGTCCTGGATATGGTTGCTTTATTCTTTCTTGGATCCAACAACAACACTCAATCACATGTCGGGAGTCTGTTTTTCTAATATTAATTAGTGCAGTAAACTTATTACATTTGATTCGGATTTGTATTGAACATATTAATAAAATTTGTAGAAATTTTAAAATAAAAATAACATGGCAAGGTGTATTTTTAATGTTTTTATATTTCTAACTTGATTCGAAGTAAAAAACAGTCAAGTTGCTTTCATAAACAATTGGAATATTCTAAAGTATCTTTCAACAAAATATGATAAATAGAACAATTTGTGTACTATGTCTAATTCCCCCTAAAAATAGATAATTTATTATTAGAATGAAAGGGAAGTTGAGTCCCAAATTTAAAAGTTCGGGCTTATGTTTAAAAAATATTTTTTAACAAGTTTGGAAGTGTGATTGGTTAAAAGGTAAAATAATAGTGATGTGGTTTAGGTAGAATTCATGCAAATTCTTTTGCATTCTCTATCTTCATTAGACTATTGGTTATGTTTATTCACCAATCATTCTTCAAAGATAAACTTTTAGATAGAGATGTTGATAAGAGAGTTGATATCTTGCATGATGACTTGTTGGATAACAACGTTGATGAGGGTACATACAGATTAGCATAGAGAAGTATTGTCCTCAGGAACCATTGTCAAAAACTAAATAGATAGTATTCCTGACTTGGTTCATGCAATATTTAACTAAAATGTTAAGCTTTTATAAATCCAGTGATGCTATCTCCTATGAAAAGTGTTTTCTATAAATTCTATGAATGAGCTAAAAAATATGTTGTGGTAAAAGTTGAAAACTGCCGTCTTATCCACAACCAAACTACACACCAATGTCAATTTATATCAAGGGTAAAAAATTCAACATGTGACATTATTCGTAAGAACTCAGAGAACCAGTTATGTTCAGAATTAGTATTTTTCCTTATAAATATGAGATAATTTTACAACGTTGCAAGTTTTATTTATACAACGGAAAATGTTAAATCTTACAAATTTGTTTTCATAGAATGACACACGAAAAATATAAAAACAAAATAAATGTGTTTGTGTTTTATGAGGTAGGAATGATTTTAATTTTTTTCAGTTTGTTACTTTGTTAGAAGTGTTTGAGTGGGTGCGTGGCTATTTCCGACATCATTCGTAAAGCATTCACAACAATCTCTTTATGAGATACAGATTATATGAATTGTTATTTAATCTATACAATTAAGATAGTCTTAATAGTTAATTTTTAATAATCACTTTAATTTATTAGTTCAAATTTTTATTTAATGAGTTAAGTTGAACTAACAAATTGTAATATGCTTACCAACAAGAGTTGTGTATTGTGGTAACACTCTTAAAAAAAAAACTGAAGTTTAAATTCTTTAGAAAGTTTCTAGGAATGCCTCCTATTAGTGATAGTGCCGAAATGTTAGTCTTATATCAATATCTCCAAAATAGGCTAGTCAAGGAAAGGAAAACAAATTGTAATATGCCTATAATCTGTAAAATTACTTAAGAGTTGTAGTTTAACTGTTTTAAGTGGTACAAAATCTTCTATGAGACTACTGGATTTCATGACAATTTTTTTTTTCTCTAGAAGTCTAAGTTACAGCAACTGTACTTTAATTAGATCTTAAAATCTTTTGTAACAAAAAATAAACTTGTAAAACGAGTAGTGATGAACAAAAGAAATTAGATTGACAGCATGAGAGATTCTTAAGTATTTTTGGAGTAAGATATTTTTTTTATTATATACCATTGATTTCATGACATATTAATTATAATATTAAAAATATAACTAAGGTAAAGAAAATAATGACCCACAAATCTGATATTTAATAATACAGAAGAAGAAAAATCTTATAACATCAAACAATTTCTCAGGCAGTATTTAGTTTACACTTCCCAGGAGCTTGTGCTCATAAAAGCAGACCCTTTTGAGATGAAGATGCTGGTAAGTGGTAAGTGAGTACTCATTATCACCAAGTACAACTACAACTACAAACAAAAAGAGGGCCCATGCCAGCATGGACATAGCAAATTTAGCAAAGGCGATTTATGATTACATAGGATGAAGATGTTTTTATTTCTTATTTTTTTAATTTTTTTATTTAAATTTTATCAAATAAAAAATAAAAAAAGTAAAGAAACATATAATTAAGTTTAAAATATTTATTAAAATTTAAATAAAAAAACAAAAAAGAGATAAAAATTAAAGACAAATGATCCTCGTCCGATTACATAATATACGGCTAAAATTAGGTGACTGCATGCATTGTCAAAGTACAGGGTACAGATATACATCCCACATAACATAATAATAAACTGCACAAGGGAGAGTCCTTCTCTTCTGTTTTTCTGAACGTTCACGTTCTTATCAAAAAATAAAATATCCTGAATGTTCACGTTCTCAGTTCATACTTAACAGAGAGAGATAGAGAGAGGGAGAGAGCCAAAAAAGCTGTATAAGAGCCATGGATCTGATATAGTGAGAAGGCAAAGTAGCCACTTGTTTCTTTTCTCTGTGTTCCTCTTTTCCTTTCCCTGGTTTTTAGTTTGTTTAACCAAAAAGAAAAAGAGGACAAAACAAAGGAAACGTTAAAAGGTACTACTCAGGTCATGTACATGTAGTTTCTGATTCTGAAGAACACCCTTTTGCTTCTTTTTGGTTTTCTTCTTTTCTTTTCAAAGTTCTGTATTACCAAAACATGGTGAAAATGCATGCACAGCAGTAATACTTGGAACTTCCCTCCCAGAAAATCTGCCAAAATTTACGTATATACGTTTAGAGCTTATAGCATCTGCTCTGAGCTAGAGTCTTTCTAAACAAAGCTTTCAAATTTCAACTCATTTGTGTCATCATAGCCACTTGCAGTTTCCATTTTGGTTCAAAATGAAGAGTTCAGTTTAGTATACTATACCCATTAAGGAGAAAAATTACCTTGAATGTCTCCTTGATATTTTCTTGTGTTCTGTGTTGTTCTTGTGTTTTGTGATTCTGGCTCATTTTGTTTATGTGTTGATTTTTTTTTTTTTTTGTGAAGGTGAATTGCTGGAGAGAAAGGTAGAGGAGTATCCTTGAAGAGGGAGGGAGAGAGATAAACCTTGAAGGAAGAAGATGAACAACTCTGTCTCAGAAAACAGTATTTACATTGAGAGTGATGAAGAGGATGAGGAGAAGGATTTGAACAAAGGTGAAGATGATGGTCATGATTCTGATACTTCCAATTACTCAAATGAAAACCCTCCACAGAGAAAACCCAGTTCCTACAACATCTCATGGCCTCAGAGTTACAGGTCAACTCCTTCAGCTTCTGTCCCTTGTTTCAAGTCCCTTGGATTTGTAAATTTCTTCTGTCTTCCTTGAGTGTGTGTGTGTTTGTTTGTATTACTTTATGTGCCTTTTTTGTTTCTTGAAGTGTCAAGAGAATCTTATGATTTCTGAAAAAAAAAGGTGAATTGTCATTTTCTTTTCTTCACTGTTTATTATAATCCTTGGAAAGTGATTTTGCTTTTTTGGGTGACTGTAAAATGTATTATGAACTTTTCTGATTAGTTTCAGCTAATAAAGAAAACAGAATCTACTTTTTTCACAGTCAAGAAGATAAGCCAAAAAGTTGACAATTTCACCAACCTTGCAATTGAATTACATTTTGTTTTCGTCTCTCTATTTGCTGAATACTTATTCTCTTGTGAATAATGTTTCAGGCAGTCTATTGATCTGTACAGTAGTGTACCATCACCAAATATTGGATTTCTGGGCACTCCCTCGTTGTCAAGATTTAGCAGTTCCTTTCTTTCTACATCTCTAACAAGGAGGCACACTCCTGAAACACTTCCTTCAGAAACAAAACCTCTGATACAACCAACAGAAGATGAGCAACACAGACGTAGCTCTCATGCTTTGCTTCCTCCTCTTCCTTCCAGGAGGTCTTCTTCCATTAAGAAGGATTCCAAGGTTTCTCATGAAATTCCAATTTCTCGCCACTGCTCTTTTGGACAAGCTGTGCTTAATGGTAAGTAGTTGAAACTTGGCTTGGTATGCACTCTGATCTATGGTTGGGATATCTATTATAAAGGGGAAAAAACAATGCTCCCCCTTTTATCCCGAGTAAATTAAAAAGAAAAATGAAATAAGGAAGGAAAAAATAGTAGCAAAGAGGTAGGAAACTATTAGTAAAAGTAAATTAAATACATAAAAGAAACAAAGGATACAAATTAGTTGGTACACTATTTTTTTTTTCATATATCATTAAAATATGTTCCCCTTTTTTTTAATAAGCAAATTTCCACCTCCACTATAGGCTTTGAAAGAATTTTTCTAGATCCAAGCAAAATATGGTAAGAAAAAAAGAAGTATAGAAAATTTCTTCATGCACATTATCTTACTTTCTATGCATATATAACATTATTATGATCTCAGTTGTAAAGAAGTGATGTTTGTCCATACTTGAAAATTGAGATAATGCACAGCATGCATTCAAAAGAAGCTAACAGGCTGGATAATATGCCAAAGAACAGTTTCCGCATGTGTATAATTATGGAACATATCTGTTTGCTGCAATTTGTAATCTAAGAAGTCCAGCATCCACAAACTCAATCAATCAGCCCTCTGACTGCAGGGACCACATTAGGCAATGATGTAAACTTTGCTAGCTTATCAGCCCTAAAAAGATTAAATGATTGATGATGGTTTATACCACTTTGCCTGCATCACTTGTTAAAAATTGGACCATATATTCATGCTCTTATTTCTGAGTTGGAACATGATCCAATATGGACTTCGAATTTGTGCTAACACTAATAAGGTGAATATAAACACTTTCTCTTCAGTAATTTTGAGCTTTGTCTTTTCTCTCTGCATCTTAATATTTATGAGTACATTATAATTTGGGTCACAATGGCTGCATTTATCTGAAACTACCTTGAAACCTGAGAGACAGAATTTAGACTTCACATATCATATTTATCTTACATGATGTTTAGAACTGGATCTGAGGGTTACCTGAGAAGGTAAGGGATGGAAGTTTCCTCCGTGGCGCAGCAGCAATGATGTTGGAGCGAGGGGGTGAGTACCTGTCAAAGGTACTCTGATGCTCAAGTCAGTAGATGTAGAAAGAGGAAAGTTAATTGGGAATTAGGTCATACATTTGTCCTCTTGCTGAGTAACTTTTCATATCAGCATTTTTTGGTGTGAAATATCTGAGCAATTAGTGCGCATTAAGGCTGTCCCCCAATCGTGGAAACCGTTATTCCTTGTCATGATTTTCCCCTTTATGCAGGACATGATCAGGATTGATTTCTGTCGAGGAGGTTACGCCTTACACATAGGCTGCTTCTGTGCTTTATGTGCACAGTAACATTAGGGTGCCAGCCTGGCGGGTCGGCTTGCTTTAGATTCATGGGTGCGAAACCCAGTCCAAAACACATGAATTTTTACTTTTGTAGCTCTTTATCATCTTCACAAGAACAATCAAATATATACGCTACAATGACATTATTATTTTGAGGTGAACTAATCCTAATTAATCAGGGTGAACACAAGTTGATTATGAATCAGTAAACTATATGCCTGAATGAGGACGGCTGTAATGGATTTTGTTCAATTTTCAGTGTCATTGAAGATTTTTTCTGCTTATCTTTCACCATCAAATGCACCATTAAAAATTGAGGTATTTGAAACAGAATTATCTGTATGTGAAACTTGAGAGAACAAGTAATTATGTACTGACAGCCTGACACATATGCAATGCATAAAACCATAAACCATGCACTCAAAATTAGCCAACCATGAATGCTTTATTCTTATTTTGGATTTTGCAGGCATAAATGTCCTTTGTGGTGTAGGAATCCTTTCTACCCCTTATGCTGCCAAAGAAGGAGGATGGCTTGGCCTTTCTGTCTTGTTCATTTTTGCAATTATTTCTTTTTATACTGGGATGCTCTTGCGTTCCTGCTTGGATAGTGAACCTGGTCTTGAGACATACCCTGACATTGGCCAAGCTGCTTTTGGTACTACTGGACGTATTGCCATTTCAGTAAGTCTTCCCGCTCATCTCCAATCTTCTTTGAGTTGGGAAAAGGGGCACAAATGCTATGTTAATTATAACAACAAAATTATGTACAGACACTTACACATACATCACCTCACATTTGCACGGTTTTCACAATTTGATTATAACTGAGCTCACTTCATTTTTTGCACACCTATATTTTGATTCTATCACCTAAGCAAATGTGAGAGGTATGTGGGGGAAGTCATGTGTTATTAGCATTTTTATAATTAAAAATGAGTAATTTCTAATCTATTTTTTATGCTTTTTCCTTTTCTTTTTTTTGTGTGTGTGGATACAGATTGTATTGTACGTGGAATTATATGTAAGTACAGCTGCCTTTACTCAGCTAGTATTCCATTTGGAGTCTCACACATTGTCATTTGTTATCGCAAAAGAATATAAGGATAAAATTCTGAGTGGCTACCAATTTGGATTCAACAGTTGCATCTTATTGGCTAACCTCCTCTTATGACCTGTGTCTACAGTTGCAATGCATCAGTTCTTTTGAGATTTTTTTTATTTTATAGCCATTACTTTGCCTATTAAACATTCCTTCATGCAGGCTTGTTGCATTGAATATATAATTTTGGAGGGTGACAACTTGTCTTCGTTATTTCCAAATGCATACTTAAATTTGGGTGGAATTGAATTGAATTCACATACTCTCTTTGCACTGATTACCACCTTGGCTGTTCTTCCTACCGTTTGGCTCCGTGACCTAAGCATTCTCAGTTACATCTCAGGTAAAGCTTATTTTTTACAACTGCTTATTAGTTATCCATTCTCTGATAGAAGTTAATGTTAGAGATATAAAACCATTTATGTGCATTCACTTAAAAGCTTAAGTTTTTGGGATAATTGGTTCTTGACATGGTGTTAGAGTCTCTATGACCAAGTGATTTAGAGTTCAATTCTTCTTGTCCCTATTCTTCTAATAAAATGTTGAATTTAAGCACAAGACCTATGCATTATCTATGCTTCAAACCCAAAGGCGTGAGGGGACATGTTAGAGATATAAAACCAATCATGTGGCTTCACGTAACAGCTTGAGCTTTTGGGATAATTGATTCTTGACAGTTAAGCCTTGGTCTCATTTACCTTTGGTCCTAAGGTCATTTCTCAAACAAGGTTTTATCATACTTCATGGTATCCTTTTCTGCACCCTCTTGATCAATCAAGTCTTGAGAGGTCACATTAGTTTTCTGGAGGATAACATCTCATTAGATGATAGCGTAATACATAAAAATTATACAGGTTTTGTAAGTCGGAGCATGATTAACCAAAATTTGTAGGCAAGGCCTATGGAATTATAAATTCACTCTGGCATCTAATGTGGCAAGGGAATGAGGCTTTAGTGTAGAAAGGTCTTATGCTTCCCATTGAAATGAATTCAACTATTTTCTTTTTACTTTTCTTTGTAAAAGAAATTTTCATTAAAAGAAGAGAAAATCACAACATCTGAGGATAAGACTTAAAAAATAGTTAAAAAACATAACAAAAGTACAAAAACATGAAACCTGAGGTCAAAATAACACTTTGATACCTATAAATCAAAGAAAACTTCATGAAGAAACCATTAGTTGAACAACACAAGAAAGTAAAAAACAACTTCCCTTCCATATCCTTCTAGGCTTAGTTAAGCTCTCTAGATTGCCTACTTCTGGTTAATGGCTTCATTATCCACCCTCTGCCTCCACTGTTTTGGGAATTTTGAGAACAATCAATTCAAAATATTTTGAAATTTTCTGTCAATATTAAAGGAAATGACAGAAAATTTCTGTTTTGGTTTTTGATAGAGCAAAATGGCATCATTTGATCTATATAGCCGATTTCACCTAGTGGGATAAGGATTGGTTGTTGTTGTTATTGCTGTTAAAGGAAATGATAATATATAAAATTGGTTATAATGTATTAACTATATATGTAGCTTCTCAACTTTCATTTCCCTAGTTGTTGTCGTTCATACTTATTTACTCATTGCCGATGAATTTGTCTTGTGTTTTGGCAGTCAGCAGTCACCTATTACAGTATTATTATTATTTGGAAAAGTCTATTATAACCGTTTACCATGTTTGTTATAGCTGGTGGGGTTATTGCATCAATTTTAGTGGTTCTCTGCTTGTTCTGGGTTGGCGTGGAAGAAGTTGGCTTTCATAGCAAAGGGACAACACTCAATCTTGCAACTCTTCCTGTTGCTGTGGGTCTCTATGGTTACTGCTACTCTGGACATGCTGTGTTCCCAAACATTTATACATCCATGGCAAATCCAAACCAATTCCCTGCTGTGCTCTTAGTATGGTAAACCAAGGATAACTTTTAGCCATTGATAGTCTATAATTCTACAGCCACTACTCCTTTCACTAGATATTAGATCTCACTAAGTCTTATATAAAAATTGCAATTTGCTAGTATATTAAAAATATATATAATTATCTGTTCTAGGTCAACCAGAAGGCCAATGTAAGCAGGGCAGATCATCTAGGAGTTAGGCATGAATGTCCCTAGATATGGATATGGATATGGAATATATGATGTTGCATAAGAATTTTATTTTCTTCAGCTGAAATTTTTTTCCTGAATCTATCTAATATAATGTGTGATTTTTCTTTTCCTCACAGTTTTGGTATTTGTACCTTACTTTATGCCGGAGCTGCTGTTATGGGATACACAATGTTTGGAGAAGCTATACTCTCTCAGTTCACTCTTAACTTGCCCCAAGGGTTGGTGGCCACCAAGATTGCTGTCTGGACTACGGTATACACATTCTACATTCTATTGCGGATCTTTTCTTAGTGGATTATACTATAACAACCTTGGAAATGAAGATTTTTTTCCATAGAAATGAATGTTAAAGATAAGAACCAATCTTGGCCCTGAACCTAATAGCTTAAGCTTTTGCAATGATTAGTTCTTGACATAGAATCAAACCTCTCTGACCATTGACCAAGTGGTTAAGAGTTCAATCCCTGCTGCCCCCATTTCAGAATAAAAATTAAATTTCAGAACAAGTTTAAGCAGGTCTTTTATTTGTCCATGCTTCAAGTTCAAAGGGCTTTTGTGTAATGATGCATGTCAGAGATAAAAATCATTCTAAGCCTACATCTAACAATTTAAGCTTTTGGGTTGTTCAGTTCTTGATTACGGATAATGGATATTTTCCAATATATGAATCCAATAGCCTCTTCAAATGGGAAAGTTCCATGCTTTATGTATGAAGAATAATTGGTCAATATTCACCCTGGTACATTGGATCAGGCAAGCTGATCACATTATTCAGGATATTGAAGTGATAGTTCTAATGTTACCTAGTGCCACATCAAGGTGCCACTTTTTAATTTTCATATGCTTTTTTTCTTTTTAAAGTCAATGATGAGGTAGTGTGTTGTACATAAAGCTCCAACCTAGGTACAAGTGGGGCTTTTACCGTACCACAAGTAATTTGGCCAGAAGGTGGGGAGATTTATAATATCCCCAAGGGAGTCTTAAAATGACTAGGTTTTATTTTTGTTTTTTTACTTTGTTTTTGGGGTGGGGGGAGGATGGGGAAGAGCTCAACTATTTTTAGCTCAATTATTACTTATATCTAGTTTAACTCAATCTACTGCGGCATATGATTAATATCCTATTAACCATATAAATTGCTAACATTATTATCTGTTACTTGTATTTTTGCAGGTGGTTAATCCATTTACCAAATATCCTTTATATATGCCATATGAATACATATGTGCATGCTTATCTACATATACTATGGAAAAAATCATTCAGCATAAAGAATGGCTTTTGTTTCCATACTGCGTTTGTTAAATTTTTTATAGAGGCAGTATTTATAAATTAGAAAGAGGAGAACATTCAACTCAATTAGACATCCTAACAAGCCCTTCAAATTACAATGTTAGAACAGGCATTTTATAACATGTCATTTCTCTTGCATTCTCTCCATAGAGTATACCCTTACACTGAAGATGAAGAATGATGTTTTTTCTTAATTAGCATCACGTATGCATTGACTATATCTCCAGTGGCAATGAGTCTGGAGGAGTTGATACCATCAAACCATGCCAAGTCTTACCTATATGCCATCTTCATCAGAACAGGGCTGGTAGTTTCTACCCTGATTATTGGTCTGTCAGTTCCCTTTTTTGGTGAGTCTTTCTGCTTCCTCTCCTTATGTTCTTGATTGTTGATCTGTTTTACTGCCAAGAAAACTGTCTCTTCAATATTATTTCTTTACTGAATCTGGAACTATATAAACCAACATATAAGAGGGAAATATGATTAGGATTAATTGCATTACTATCTTACTTCATTAAATCGTTTTACTGTTACACAGTTGCACTATGTTATATCAGTAGCATATCTACCTTTGTTGCAGGTCTGGTGATGTCACTGATTGGATCATCACTCACAATGCTTGTTGTAAGCACCCTTCAGTTTATCTGTTCTTTCTCCTTGAGTTACTGACTGTAGTATTTAATTAATTAAAATTAATCTTGGTGACAGACTTTGATACTTCCCTGTGCTTGTTTCCTAAGAATCTTGCGGGGCAGAGTCACACGATTACAGGTATGATGATTGCATTTTTGATAGTACTACTTAATGTAATTCATTATATTTCATTTTGCATTTGGATCCTGCATTTTAAAAAGTTGAGTTGATAACTGGTGATGAGAAAAATCAAAGGTTTGGGACTGTATAGAATACAACATTGAATAACAAATCATGGATATCCAAGAATCCATTCCCTTGATTTTCTCGTCAGTGGTTACCACTTGCACTTTATTCTATAAAGTATACCCTGTACCTTAGATGATCCATTTCATAAAACTAGCTTTCCGCTGCCCAAGAACTACAGTAAGTACAACTTTGTAATGTAGGAATATTGATCAGCAATTTAGCATGTCTAGATGAATGTGAACACTTTCAAACCATTATTATAAATAGGCTTAAGCAGAGAGGGATCTTTGCACTAATTAAGAGACTGAGGTGGAATAAGTATTGAACATGGCATCATAATAATATTGTCCCATCAGAACTAAGTGAACTACCCAAAGGCCTCATAAACATACTATGTCGATATTAATACAACTTAAAGAATACAGATGAACATAAGTGAAAAGGAACTATGAATAGAAACATACTATGTTGATATCAACACAACTTAAAACAGGACACCCTTGGATTGTATAGCAATGCTAGAAGAATGTCATAAGATATTTTTGTTACACCACTAATTCATTTCAAAATAGTTATGATCAACTCTAGTGTGACTCTACTTTTGTTTCATATGTCTCTACAGGCAGTACTTTGTATTATAATTATCACAGTAGGTGTTGTATCGTCTGTTTTTGGAACATACTCAGCCCTCGCCGAGATTGTTAAGAGTTTGAGTGGATGAAGTTTTGAGCCTCAAATCCTGGATGATGAGATATGCCTGCTATTATCTAGCCTGTCATGTTATTCTATTTATGTTGATTGCCCATCCCCAGTTTTGAGTCAATTTTTCGCTTTGCATGACTTCCCCATTCTGTTACTATTATTTGTGGTGATTCTGGTTTCTAGTTATCCTATCATAAAAAGTTTTGCTCACGTGTGAAGTTTCGGCAATTGGTAATCATAGATTATGGCAGAGAAACACTTTTGTGAGGAGTGATCAAATAAATTTATTAAGGAGATGTTTTTTTAGAGTTGAAGTGTCTAGTGCAATCTCTTGGTGATGATCAAGTATCTCCATGACCATTTCATGTGGCAATAGTGTACTCATCAAAAAGGCTCCAAGGTCAATGATATAGCACCATGGATGAGAATGGCATCTGGATAGTGTTTTTATTCAAGAGAGTATGGCTTGTTACCTAGGCTTATGAGATGCAGCACATATTTGTTACTTGATTTTGCTTTGTTTTATTGTTCTTTCTTCATAATTTATGGAGAATAAAGACATGGTGGCTGTTTCAAGAAGAATAAAAATTCATATTCGAATGAATTAGAATCTCACCCAAAAAGATGCGGTTATGAAGCTAGTAATTTCACTAGCCAAAGATCTTTAATCTCACTTTCTAAGACCAATTCTGTGATGAAATGTAATTAACATTAACAACCATCAAAAGCTCTAACTGATTTTCAAAGCCTACAAGCTTTTTTTTTTTTTTGTGTTTTAAGCGTAACATTGTATAAATTCATGTACTTCCGACTAGGGATGGAATAAATGCAATTAAATAAAACTGTCTTTTTTTATTTAAATTTTATTTAGAAAATGAAGCTAATTCGGCCTTTTTTTAAAGCTGCTTTATTTAATAAAAACTTTCTCTCAATAGCAATTAATTAAATAATGTTATATTTATTTATAAAAAAAAAAATTTTTTCAATGGCGCATTAAAGCATGTTTAAAAAAAAAAAATTGAGCTATATGAAGAAACTTTTTGTTTTAGCTTTAGAGTAATATAATCATCGAAACATTATAAATGCGCAACCTTTGACAGGTCAAAAATATTTATAACACGCGCATAGTATGGTATCCCTACTTCCGACCTTGCTTTGGCTCAAAAAACGATTAAAAAACATTTAGAAAAAAAAAAAAAAAAGAAGCCAGGAAATGTAAGGTTGAACATTATGCGAACCTGGTCAAAACTCATATATGGTATCAACCTTTTTAAGGTCAAATAAGTTTGTCATTGTGACCATATCCATATAATCCCTAGCCTGCGGTTTAAATAAAATATTGAGTGAATAGTATAACAATCTTGGATTACATGAAACCAAATAATATTGAAAAAAGATTTTTTTTCCTTTCTTTTTTTGATGAGTTAATGATCTGTATCATAGAATCAACATTAAGTCAATTTGTATACTCCTCAATTTTATCCGAGTGATTATCATGATAAAAGTAAAAATTTCAAGAATAGAGTTGATTCAGCTTCGAAAGATTTAAGCATTTTGATTGGGAAAAAAATTTTATTATCCTGTTCAACAGTTTCCTATAAGTATCACAGCCCTTGTTATAAAGTGTGTGTCCTGAATTTAGAATAAAGTAATTTTACTTTTCCAAGACTTTTAGTAACTAAAAAAAAAATATCAATAAATAGTATGGCAATATGTATATCCTAAATTAAGTCCATTCAGCCCAACTTTTGTGAATTGAAGTTGAATTGATTCATAACATAAAACAATTAAGAGTGTTTCTGCGATTTAATTTGGAGGGTAGATTTAGACGATTTAATCTTAAGATAAAGTAATTTTTAAATGGATTTAATTTCCCTTAATAGAAATTAATGAACTAAAAGTTAATTAGTATAAATAGTTCAATACTTATTGTTCTCTTTAAATAAGATTATGTGTTTGAGTCTTGTAAATAAAAAAAAATTAACATTGAAAAATTTTTATATTTTATAATTCGACATACTTTGATTTTAAATTAATTAAAATTTAATGCGATTTTAAAAAATTAAGAGATTTACACTAAAGAAAAAAAAACTAGTGAAAGAGGAATAGTTAGGATACCATGAAGGATACTTAATACATAAGCGAATATATATTACATGAGTTGTATTGATTTATTTTCAAGTGAAGACTCTTCCATTTATTAAAAAAGAATGCAAAGAGTCTTGTTTATTTATAAGGATGATTGTAAATAATTGTGAAAACATATAGTCGATGTAATTATAATTACGAATAATTGTGGACTATTTTTAAAAAAAAACTTATCTAATTACCGTTCTCAATTTAAAAGTACATAACCAATATAAAAAAAATTAATTATTATAATTAATAATATAATTCAATTAATGCATACAACTTAAATGTATTAAGTTTATGCATGTATTTTTACCCTTTTCCCCTTCCTTCACTGCACGGCCAAATCAAATCAGCTCTCCAATCCATTACTACTACTACTTTCTTTTTCTCTTTCCTTCCACTTTGTTGTATTGTACCTTCTCTCTGTCTGTCACTGCAACATGATGTCCCATCTTCGTCTTCTTGGGATTGATCACCACTACCCTTCATCGTATTGGTCGAGACTTGTCTCTCCAATTCCAACACACAATAAAAATCTTGCTTCATCATCGTTTTCGTTTTCGTTTTCGTTTTCGTTTTCGAATTCCTTGTTTCTCATCAGTTCTCGTCCCGCTTTACTACCTTCCTCTCCGCCCAACCCCATTTCCATCTCCTTTCGAATTCCTTCTCTATCTGCGTTGCCCTTGCAGTTTCAGCAGGAACTCGTTGACTCTCCTGTTTCCGTTGACCTCATACCCATTTGCAGCGATGCTCAGTTTCATCAACTCATTGCCCAAACCCAACATCCTCTCATCATTGTTTGGTACCCTACTTCCTCCTTTTTTTCCTTTTTCTTGTTTTCAAAATCAAAAATTTATGGTAGTAATTCATTTTACTGGCTTCTCCTTTTTTTTTGTTGGTAGCAACCGAGACATAATATAAGGGTAATATTTAGATTTTGGAAGCGTGCTACTTGTAATTTTTGTTTTGTCACTTTTTAACAATTTTTGGGGACCCTTTTGTCCCTTCTTTTAAATTTGTTCTCTTTCAACTTTCAGCTAAACAACTTAAAACATAGAAATTGCTATCACCACCTATTGAGTACTACATATTTTTTTAAAGATATATTTTGTCACCCTTATAGAAAGATTTCCTCCTATTGATTGGGCATGACTCTAATTTGTTTGGTTTAAGTGAATATGTTATTTCATGATATTTGTGTATTATTGGTGGAAAAATTATGGTTTATGCAAGAGTTTATTTAGTCCAAATTATCAGATTTGTCATTAATGACAATAGAATGATAGATTCTTTGTAAATTAGTGCACACAAGTAATCTTATAACCAAGTAACCAACCATGCATTCCATAGCTATTGCACGTTTAGATCTTCTAGAAATTGATAATTAACCCCGTGGAATGAAGTCCCTGATATGATCACAACTATCTGGTTTATATGTTGTGATAATTTGTGAGTTACATTTTCCACTTTGTTATTTTAAAATTTATTGAAGTTTTGTAGTTTGCTTAAGCATTTTACATTTAGGATGACTGTATTACACTTCATGAGAAGTTTATATTTCTTTCATTTTTCTTATTAGTGAATAACTCTTTTTAGCAAACTGGGTTTTGAGGTGAGATTATGTGGTTTGTAGGATGGCAAATTGGTGCAGAAATTGCATATATTTAAAACCAAAGTTGGAAAAGTTGGCAGCAGAATATTATCCAAGGTGAGATTCCATTTTCGTTTTTGAAGAATATCAAGCACAACAAGAATAATTTCAGAGTGTATTAATCATTTACAAATTGACAGTCTAGCTCTTGAACTGATTGAAAATCTATGCTGGTACTTTGATATTTGCCTTTCCTTTTTTGACCTTTAAGATCCATTCACCATTAATTAAAAATTCTTTTCTGGCTTTGATGTCGTCTATTCTAGTAAAAGGCCCCATAAATCTCTTATTTGGGATTCTTTTAATTAACTAATTATATATTAGTGAAGCTAAATTTTATTTTAGAGCATAGAGAGGACACGCCACATTTGTAATTCTTTGATGGCTTCATCATATTTTAAGTCTTATTTTATTTAATATCTCAGCATGTGAACTCTTTAATCAAGGATATGCTTACTCTGATTTCATGTAGGTTGCGGTTCTACGGTGTTGATGTTAATGCAGTTTCACATAAACTTGTTGCTCATGCTGGTGTGACTGTAAGTTCCTTGTAGGCTTGTAGCATCCACAATATATCCATTCTTTTCATTTTGCTACCTTAATTTATGTTGTCTACAAAATTTCAAAATATATTTAAAATTGTCTTTTCTTGCGACTGCAACATATCAAAATTATCTTTCTTGAACAGTCGTGGGTACATTGACAATAAGCACTTTATCCAAGCAAGTTACTCTCTTTTACTTAAAGAATGTTGCCACCTAAATTTTATAAATAATGACTTCAGGATAGGAAAGAGAGTATAAAAATGTATTAGTAACAAGTTGAAAGAAAGAAATAAGTTAGAAACTTGTATAAGTAGAATTAATGAAAGATCTGGTATTCTATGTGGTATCGTTTATTTGATGTATCTTTGTATCTTATGTGGCTTGTACTTTGTTAAGTTGTTCTGGTATCTTTTAATTGGTGTATGACTTGGAGAAACAAACTTAACCTTTCACTTCTTACTATTATAGATAATCACCCTTTGATAAGCTGATAATTATGTTTTGAATAGTCAAAGTACTGGTTATATCATGAGGGGACAGAGACTTGTAGAGTTGAGCCTTGAGATATAGAGCAAGTTTTAGTTTATCATTGTATAACAAATTCCAACTTTGAATATTTTATTGTATGTTTATTGCCAAAAGTATACCACTGAAAACTTAGTCTAAAGGGGAATATGCAATGGAATGAGATGAGCATCTTCTGTTGTCTCCAATGGTACAATCAGTAGCCTGTATTCTATGGTTATGAATTGTTGTTGTGGGGTTGGTTTTGATGTGTTCTTGGAATGTTTACCTGGAGGGTGAGGGGATATAGTAAACATCTGAAAGACATCCTGGTTTTATAAACCTATTATAAACAGCTTAGCAAATATAGTCTCTTGATATATGTTATAATTGAATTATACACTGCATGGCTCTTCTGAATGAGTGTGTTAAGTTACTGCCATTTTTCTCAGCTTTCTTATCATTCAGATTTGTTGTATTTGCTTCAACTAATTGCTACATACACATTTATGCTTGATACTTATTGTGTGTCTTTTTTTTATACTTCCATGTATCTGTATGTTGTGGCCTCTCAATCCTTGCAGAAAATGCCAACAATACAAGTAAGCAACATTGTATTTGATTTTTATAAAATTTTCTTCTCCAGCCAGTGATTTAAATGTTCTTGTTGCAGCTATGGAAGGATGGCAAGAAACAAGCTGAAGTAATAGGTGGCCGTAAAGCATATTGGGTAATAGGTGATGTTCAGGAGATGATTGAAAATGAGTGCACCACGTGAGTTCATAATATGCAGCAGACAAATTTTCCAATTTATTTTTTTGGGTGTACTTGGGTTCAAACTCGAACTAGGGGAAAGGGAACACTCGCTTATAGTTATTAAGGGAGTGAACCCAAAGCCAAAGGTCTGATGGCAATTTTTCCAATATTTTAATCTAAAATGGTTTTGGGAAACTATATTTTTTTTTTCTTCATTACAAGTTTATAACAAAAAGAGAATTGTGATTTTGCTGCTCTTTTTTTCCTAAGAGCATTGCTTTTAGAGGATCTCGATGGGATTGGATGGTGTTCAAGTCCTAATAATTGAGGGATATCTTCTGAAACCGTGATGTAACCACATTGATTGTCAGATGTCAAGTCTTTATATTTCCTCTATAAACATTTGTCTAATTATCGTTGTTAGTGGAAACAATAATTTTTTGAATGTCACTTAAAATATGAGCACATTGGTGCCATCTTGCAGACAGTGTATATAGACGATGCTATTTGTTCATTATAAATCAGCACAAAGAAGCTGGTAACGAGATGGGTTTCTTTAAACAATTTTTTTTTTATTAGAATCATTGTTAGTTATGATGGATTTTAAATTTAGTCATATTTTCAATACACATGTCAAATGAGAAACTTAGGTACACTACATTTCTCGTACACTATCATTCATTGAACGTGTTCCAAACCAACTATATGATCATATTCTCTTTCGTTTTAACTACAAAAGTTAGTGTTTTCAGTGTTATAATTAGGTGATATACGTGCTTAATGGTCAAATGTAAGAAAATTATTATCTTACCATGAGTATACTTCAGAATCTCTCCATGTTAAATAATATCTTGTATTGAACTGTTGTCATTTTAGCTTTATACAAATATTATAAATTTTTGTGTATAACATCCTTCTTTTCAATTTACTTAGACAGTTAGTAAACTAGTTAGTCTGCTACTTAACTTGTTTATATTTTTATGTGCATGTCGACAGTTGCGCAATGCGTAACTTAGGCTTAAAAATTAGTTAGAATAATTACAAAAATTATTAAATAAGAAAAACAATGATTTATAATTTATAATTATGTTGTAAATAATAAATGAATTATGAGAATATTTAGTAATTTAAATAATTTAATTTAGTAATTTTAGTGATTAAAATAGCGTACAAAATAAAATAAATAAGATAAAATTATGAAAATAATTATATAAGGAAAATAATTAATTTAGATGAAAATGGTAAGTTTTATAATTATCAAAGAGCTAAGAAAAATTGCATGCAAGCAATGCTGGACCCTAACCTAAGCTTATATTAGATTAAAATAAAAGAATTACGTAATGATCATCTTCTCACTAATATAATTACAGATAAATAAACTAAAGCACTTAGCTTAAATTTTATTGATATAAATTTTAAAATGTAATTATTAATTGCACTAAAATTATATTTTTATTTAGGACCTATTAAATTACATGTAAATAATTTGACATTAATTTATCAACTTATTGATAACATTTAAGACATAATAATTACTAAATAATTTACACTAAAGTCTAAATAAATTTTAATATATCCTAAAATATATTTGACAAACATATTTTATAAAATTAGATCTCTAAAACCTACACACTTTAGCCACAACTTACTAATATTGACTACTTAACTCCTAAGGCGTATAAAGCAACCGCACACTCAAATTGTCTTCCGTCTCTCACTTACACGCGTTTTCTCACCGCCCACACACTCAGCCTTATTTGAAAAAGATTAATTTTTTTTTATTCAATTATTTTTTTGAAAAAAAGTTATTTTATAAAAAATTAGTCATATTTAAGTATTTAGATTAATTTGTAAAAAACTTTTATTTTCATAAAAAAAGCTGTTTTAATACAAGCTCATAATATAGATTATTTTCATAAAAAGTTTTATTTTTAGATAAAAATTTTTTAACTATGTTTTAATGAGAAAAACATTTCTCATAATGATTTTATTGACTCTCCACCAAATATTATAAATAAAATAATTTTATACTTTTTTAGTAATTTATTATGTAAAAATAATTTTTTTCACATCATTCAAACGAAATAGATTATCTTAAAATTACTTTTTCAACAAATATATTCAAACAAAAATAAATTGTGATTATAATCGATTTTTACAATAATTGATTATACATATAATCAATTATCAACATAATCTATTTTTTTTCAACTTTTCCAAATACACTCTCACCCTCAAACACAAATGCACTCAGTTTTGGTGATTGTTACCTTGCACCTTCTCATCTTTGGGTGCATGATAAGCTCATAGCTGACCTCCAATAACCAATTTTTGATTATTTTATGTGATATTCCTCAATTAAAGTTATTTTATAATGTAATTTTGATATTCTTATCACATACTAGTATATATATTCTTTTTCACACTTTATCTAATATCATTTATTATACTTATTTTTTTTTTTTTTCATTTTATCTCTCTCAATCACACATCTTTAAAAAAAATGTGACAATACTTACACATTTAAAAAAGATGTAATATCATCTTTTTTTTTCAATATAGTCCTTAGAGAAATTAATTAAATTTAATAGACAAATTTACACTCTAGAAAAATTTATCATCCTCGTCTTCTGTGTTTTTCCCGGCACTGGCGAAAATGACCAGCAAGCCACTATCGTTTCGGTCGATATCATAACAACCCCGCAATCGCCATTAGATACCCCTTTCCTCCATGGGCCGCCGCGTTTGTGGCTCCTTCGTTCAACCTTTGTTCTGTTACCCCAGTCACCGCAAAACCGCCTTATCCGTCGATTCGGACCCCAACGACCTCGACGCAGTGCGTATGCCAAACTAGCTTGTCTGACGTCTACTCTGAGTTCATTGAAGCCACTACTGCCATGGACTCAAGATGAATAAATCAGGGAGACAAAGCCAAATCCAACAGCGGTGAAGTCGCACATCCATAGGGAAGAAGATATTCAAGCTTTCAGGAAGTCGCTCCCAACAATCTAAGAGCATGTTTGGGAACCATTTTTTCATTCCCCAACAGCTTTTTTATAGCCTTTTAAGTTGCATGTTTGGCATTCTATTGAAAAAATGAAAAAACTGTTGTTCAACGAGAATAAGTTCTTTGAGCATTTTATAAAAAAAATTGTTGAGATTATTCCTAACAGTTATATATAAATATTATTTTATTTTTAAAGAAATAAATTTTTAATTAATTAAATAATTTTTTTAATTATTTTATATTTAATTTAATAATTTAATATATAAAAATAATTTTTTATACTATTCAAACGAAATAAATTAATTTAAAATTATTTTTTAGTTAATATATTTAAATATATTTTTTTATAATAGATTATAATAAAAAGTTTTTATATAATAATTAATTATTAAAATAATTTAATTTTCACAACTATCTCAAATACGCATTAAACTACTAACATTCAAGTAGAGGATATTGAAAGGAGAGGAAAAGCCAGTGAGCATAGGCGAGAGAAAGTACCACATTGTAATTTTTGCTTATTAGCTTTCCTGTGATTCATATTAGTCATTGATATTATTTAAGTGTAAACGAAAGGTTGAGATCTTTAATACACCCTAATTTTAAGGGTGCATGATAGAAAGCAACCTCAAAGAAAAATAAGAAAAAGAATGTTAGAAATATACTTTTTATCACATTCATTTTAATACTTTTTTTATTAGATCACGTCACACACACATACACTCAACCTCGATTAGTATATAATCAACTTAATTAATATGTAATTGAGTTTGAGTATGTGCTTTAATGTATAACATAACTTAATAGAAGAGAGTGTATTAAAAAAATATGATAAAAAATATCTTGCTAACTATCCTCAAAATAAGAAGAAAAATGCTAAATTCCACGAATATAATTTCGTAGAACGACCTACGAATTAATAAAGATTACAACAATACAGTTGCGTTTTGATCATTATTTTTTTCATGTTAATTTCTCTCTCTTACCATGATTGGTTAGTTGGATTCGAGAGAGAGTGAGAGAGAGAAATCGAGAGAGAGTGAGGATTAGAGGAGCTTGAATGGAGGCTTAGGTCCCCTTGGATGACTTTGAGCTAGTTAGAAGAATTGAAAGAACAAATCACCTGCTACCTAACAAGCTATAAATCAATCCATTTTCCCACTCCAACTCAAGAAATTATGAGCTGAAATTGAGGTAGGGGTTTTCAACTCTCTTATTTTCACTCACACCTGTTGTTCTTTCTCTATTTTGAACCGATTCTTGTGGCTGTGCTCCATGATGGAGCTTGTTCCTATTTGAGTGTCCTTGTGGCTTAAATATATGGGTTCAATTTGTTGAACCGAAATTCTATTATTATGACTTATATAACCACGTTTTTGGGAGCATAGGGTGGTAGAAGTCATGCATCCTGATTGACCATATTTGGGTTTCCTTCCTTTAGAGTAGTTGCATGTCACGAAAATTTGGGGGGGGGGGGAGCTTAAAATTTTGCTATTGAAATGATCCAGAACAGGGCATGAATTCTAGCATGGGTAGCAATTAGGAAAGACAGAGTTCAACGCAAATGACTTCTTGAATAGATGTAATTTTGGTGTTCTTAATTTTGAGTTTGTCATGTAACTTGATGGGGGGTTATGGATTAATTGTAAGTGCATTTTTGAGATGTTCTGTTTGAGTTGATTAAGAATGGGAAGGAAATTGCAATCCTAAAGGATCGGGTTTATTGCAAAACCGAAGCATGTAATTTGGGTTGTTGGTTGATATATGTATTGGGATAAGAACTCAATTGTGTTCTATGTAGTAATTTATTAATTGGATAATTGTAAGGAATCTAATACAATAACAAATCTGAATCTTATCTTATGATAAATGGAGAGCGGCAAGAAATTAAATGAGTACCTTAATTGTACATAAGGATGCATGGTTGATCTTTTGGTCATGAGCAATTGTTCCTTAGTTTTCATTTAATACTAATTGTATAAAGAAATTGTTAATTAGGTTCAATTGGATAAATTGTACTTAGATGAGTTTAATTGATGTGGAAATGAGTTGTTTGGCAAGAATGAGAATCCTTATGATATGAATATTGTGGTGGGCTGAATGACAATGGGAAGGAATTTCCTCAATGTGAATTTCTTGTGCTTTCAAGTTATCTTATGAATGCTTGGTCTTATGAAATGTAATGTGACTTGGTAACTGGCATACTCATGATATGTTTTATGATGTATTGAGATATTTTTGTTCATGTAAATCTTAAAGATAAGCTAAGAATGATAATTGATTGAATTATGTGTTTATGTGCATCCTTGCTTGCACATGACACTGAAAAGGTAAAGGAAATGATCATTGGAAGAGAGGTGATCCTAAGAATGCTTTTTTCTAAAGTAAGACAAATGAGTGAGAAAAGCACTCTGATAAGGGCAAAAGAGTGAGAAATTCACTTTGCTAAGAATAATGAGATAAGAGAGTGAGAAAAATACATTGTCAAGGGTAGAGGAGTGAAAAAAGCACTCTATCAAAGGTAAATGAGTGAAAAAAGTACTCTATCAGGGGTAAAGGAGTGAGAAAAGTACTTTACCAATAATAATGAGGCAAGAGAGTGAGAAAAGCACCGTGTCAAGGGCAGAGGTAAGGGAGTGAGAAAAATACATTGTTAGGGTAAAGGAGTGAGAAAAGCATTTTACCAATGGCAAATGAGTGAGAAAAGTAATATGCCTAGGATAGGTTGAAGATGAGTAATTCCCTCCCTATTAATAAATGGTTGAGGATGAGTAATTCCCTCCCGAATATAAGATAAAGATGGGAATAAGGTTATGAAAGACAGATAAATTAAATGAGCACTTTATGGTATTTGTATTGCTTCTAGTAAGCGTATGGAGGCTTCTGTCATTGCTATGATATTATTTATTGTACTTTGCTAATAATCTAATTATGTCTACTATAATTTTGAGATGATTGTTTATGCCATGCTAACATTCTAGAAAGCCTATAATGTGTCTTATATGATTCTGTATGGATATAATTGCTAAAAATGAACATTTGTCTTAGGAATATAAACTGTTTTTGTCTTCTGCCACTTTTTTGAGAAATTTCTGAAAGTTTTGTGAAAACTTCGAAACAACTAGAACTATCATGATGACTTCTATTTGTTAGAATTACTATGAATTCTTAGAACTCTCACCCCGTTTGTAAAGTCCATGATATTCCAAGTATTGAGCAGACGACAGCTTAGTCATGACAATTGTGATTGTTTGACAATGAGATACTTTGTCTGCATTTAGAAGGCTCTAGGATTTACCTTTGTTTTGTTTTGACTTATTTGTATTATATTTGAAATTGTATTAAGTATAAAGTGCTTATTCAAATTTAGCCATGTACCTATTAGACTGATGTATATAGCTATGATACAGAGACATATGATGTATTAGTCATTTTAGTTGTATATTGATTAGTTGATTACATCTTTGTGTGGTACTTTTTGATTCACATGCAATGATAGGGGTGTAAATTGGTTCGGATAATCGACTAACCCGATTAATCCAAATCGAACCAATTAAATTGGTTCGGTTTGGTTTAGATATATTGATTGGTTTGGGTAAAATCCAAACCAATTAAAATTTAATTGGTTCGGTTCTCAGATTTAAAATTTCAAACCCGAACCAAACCAAATCATATATTTATATATTTTATTTTTAAAAAAATTTATGCTACAATATTTTTTGGCTACTACTTGTTTTTCTTTATTTTTGTAATACTTTCTCAAAGTCGTTTTCATTCAACATAGAAGGCTGAAAACTCCTCTGCCAAAATGTTCGGTTCGCTCACAAAGACTACAATTACGCCCTAAGCATATGATCGATTCTAAAAACTCTTGGAGAGGTGAGAGACTTGAAAACTTTGGATCTTTCCTTCAACCAACTCTCTGAATCCATTCCTATTGAACTTCAAAATTTACATGTCATTCAACTTTTGAACATCTCTTATAATGATTTAGAAGAAACCATTCCTAATGGTGGAGTTTTCCAAAAGCTTTCTGCTGTCCATTTAGAAGGTAATAAAAAACTTTGCTTGTATTTTGCATGTGAGCCTCATGGCCATGGAAGAAGGCATGTCAAACATTACATCATCATAACCACAGTGGTAACACTGATATTATGTCTAACAATTTGCTTGCTACTATATATAAAAACGAGTAAAAGTAAAAATGATTCATCTAAACTTAGAAGCTTGAAAACGATGAATTGACTTTAAATGCTCTAGTATTGACTTAAAAAAAATTGAATTTCTGGCTCTAGTTTATGAGTACTTAAGTGGGAGCTTGGAAGATTAGATTAAGGGGAAGAGAAAACATGCAAATGAAAATGAGTTGAACCTTATGGAGAGACTGAATATAAATATTGATGTTGTTTGTGCATTAGATTACTATAGTGAAGTTTCTATTGTGCATTGTGATTTGAAACTATCAACATTCTTTGGATGAAAATATGACTGCAAAGGTTGGAGACTTTAGATTCGCTAGGTTGCTGATTTAAAGTTCAACTAATCAAGTCTTCATTAGTTTCACTCATGTCATTAGCGGTTCAATTGGTTACATATATACCTCTAGGTTAGTAGCCTCACAACTTTCTCTTAATTGAATAGTAGTAGCATACAACTTGTCAAGTTAAATCTCTCTTGAATTTTTTTTAAGTTATTCAAATATAATTTCTTAATACAAATATCAATATGTTTCTTTGTTCTCCCTTTATGAACCTTTTAATACACATTCTAAAATATGAAATAATTATTAGTGTTCAAATTAATAAGATTGATTCTATTTTTAGAAATTTCATTAGTTTATTTTGTATTTTTTTTATGAAAAACTAATTATTTCGTTAATTTTTGTATTAAAAAAATGATCATCTTTCCATAGATGTTCGGTTCGGTTTGGTTCACTATTTTTAATTTTGATTGGTTGATTTATTTTTCTTCAAAAACCAAACCAAACCACCCACTTACACCCCTATGCAATGAGATAATCACTAAGGAGCTCCACCAAGAGGAACTCCCAAAAAGGTAATAAGAAATAACAAGGTAGAGATAAAATAAAATAGGTGCTTTACAGGCTTTTGACCTAACTCACCGAAAGAGTTAAATAACCCTCAATAGGCTTGAGAAGGAAACAAATATGGAATAAAAGATGGTAAAAAGAAAAAAATTGCTTAAGTCAAGTTAAGAAACTAAGAATAAGAAATTGTGGTAAACTTTAGTTTATTTAGTCCTCTTATGACTAGTATGAGTACTATATAGGCTAGGAATGTAATATTTTACGATTTGCATCATACACTAATCGTCCATTTTGTACTCTATTCAAATACAAAACAACATAGTTATCAGCATAAATAATGAAGCATTTAAGAGCACTACTTAATTTACTAATAGAAATAAGGTTAAAAGGATAGTTAAGTACGTGCAAAACATAAATACTAGCAAAAAGGCCAGGGGTTATGGCTGATAGATTCAGATTTTTTGGTTTTTTATTCTATATATCTTTTATAGCACAATATAACAAAAACCGAAAATATAGTTAAAAGAAAAGGATATTTTTTTATTTTCTATATATCTTTTATAGCACAAGATGACAAAAATTGAGAATATAGTTTTAAAAAAAAACTTTTTTGTTTTGTTTTTTTGTTTGTTTTCTATGTATCTTTTATAGCACAAGATGACAAAAACCAAGAATATAGTTTAAAAAAAAGGAGCAATTTCAGCTATGTTTGGGAGAGTGAGTAAAAAATAGAAAAAATCAAAACAACAATAGTGAAAATCAAACTAACTTGGTGACTAAGATAGTCGATAAGTAAAGCCCTTATGATTTCTTAGGGTATGTATGCCTATATCATTTAGATGTGACACTGATCTTTTTATGCATGGAGCAACATACTTAGGGCCTCTCCATAATGACATATTTAAGGCTCAAACTTTTGTCTTACCTTAAGCTAAAAGCATAGTTTTTATGGTTTCTTTGTGCGCTAAAATGATAATTAAGGCCAAATGAGAGGAAAAGTGGTGTAATGTGGTACTTGCATGTCACTCAATCAAGGTTTGATCTTAAATTGTCAAGTCATCAACACATCACTTGCCTAGTGGACATTTAGTTAACATTTGTCATACCACCTAAAAAGAAGGGTGAGTCTAATATATACATTTTAAAAGAGGGTGTATGGTACATTATCCAATTTAAGTCATTGATTTATTCATAAAATAAATTAATGACTTGGATCAATTACAAAAAACTTATTTAACAGGTTTCCTATTTTTTTTCTTTTTTAAAGGTTTTTTTTAGTTTTATATTTTTTTTACATACTACTACTATTACTGTCGTTAGTTGGTAGGCCACTGTACATTGCTTGTTGATCACCTCTAATTTTTTTTAAGTTACATAACTGTATAAATATTATTAGTTAAAATTTATAAGATTTTTTAACAAATACGATTCTGATTTTAGAAAAAAATTTCAAGATATACAGATATTTATAAAAAAATATAAAGACTAATATAATTTTATTGATATTATTTACACGGTTATTTAAATTGTAAATAGTGAACAGTAGTGACCTGAAGTGAAGCGATGTCTTGTGATCGATGAAACGATCTTGATGATGGTGAAACGAGTACCACGCCATTTGGCCCGAAACATGCAATGACGGTGAATAGTGACCACGCCCGGTGAAACGTCTGCAAGCGCAATGGTGTTGGTGAACAGTGCCAATGAACAGTACATGAAAAAAAATTAATTTGTAAAAAAAATAACCTGTAAAAAAAATTATAATAACAAGTAAAATCTAGAGTGTATGATACACCTAAATTCAATAGAGTGCACCATAACACTCGCCTAAAAAGAAATAGCGTGTGAGATGTTTGTGACGATAAGTGTTTGCAAATATTATTTTCCATTAAGAAATTGCATTTCATTGCATCAACTAAAATGTATAGAGGATGACAAAATTTTTGGTTTTGATTCCCTTTAGTAAATACTCTTTATTGATAAGTCATTCATTTATCAGTATGACTATAAGTTATCATTGAGACTTGTAACATATTCTGATTTTAAAATTTGATTAGTCTCAGTCTTCTAACTTACAATTTTTACCAAAACTCATAGAAATTATCGATGTTTTAAAAACTGTATTAGAGATTGAACTGACGAGACCTCTAGGTCTTAGTTTGATTAATTTAACCAAATAAATTGTGAGTTAAACCGTAATTAAATTATATTTAAATAGAATATTATTTGAAGTAGAGACATAACCATTTCATACTTTAACTTATTTAACCGATCGGTTCGATCCAATTTTTAAAATATTGGGGATTACTCTAAAACTCTTATACTAAAGTAACAAAATTTTAAAAACTAAATAAAATAAAAAACAATTTAATATTTATAATTATTAATAAAAACATATATATACTGACAATGAAAATATAAATAACAAACAAAACACACAGTGCAATATATTTTCAATTTCATCACTCACAACTCCTTTTTATTTTTATTTTTAACATAACCATATATGCCATTGAACCCCCAAACAAAGCATTAAAGCCCAATGAAACCAACCGACTTTGGAGATGTAATGTAACGCCCATGCACGTAACCATGATCATGACCCTCCATCACCTATCAAACGGACCCTCCCCATAACCCTTCTACAAGAATCTTATTCAGGCCCACGCCGTCTCTCTTCCTCTTCTTCTTCGCTGCAAAAAACAAATATAAAAATCCCTCTTTCTCAAACTTCTTCTTTTTCGGATTTCCAGCAGAAAACAGCAATAACAGCTTCCTCATCCTCAATTCCATTCAAAAGGGGAACTTTGATTGCTGTTTGTTTATTCAATCTCTGCAAGTTTTTCTTTTTCTTTTCTTTTCTTTTTTAATAATTCTGGGTTTATTTTGTTGACGTGATTTTTGTTGAAATGTGCAAAATTCATGTGTTGGTTTGCGCGTGAATTGTTGGAAGTGGTTGTGATGTTATTCTCTCGATAATGGGTTTCGTTTTTAGGTTTCAGAAAGGATCGAATTTTGGGTTTTGTTTGTATTGATGTGAAGGTTCCTTTTCAGCTGTGGAGTCCAAGGTATGACAATTTTTTTTCTTTCTCCCCTTTGCAATTGAATTTTGTTGATTGATTTATGCTCTATCTTATCTGTGGGTAAAAGGGTATTCACAAAAAGGAAGAAAGAGAATATTAGAGATTGTGTTTGATGTAATTCTGAGCCCCTTGTACCTGAATTTTAAGTCTATTCTAGGTGGGATTTTAACTTTTGAAGGGTATAGTGAAAGAGAAGGAACCATGATCATTGTTTTCTTATGTTTTGTTTGGTTTCCTATAATGTTATAGCAACGAGAAAGTGGATTAAGGTGTGGGCTCTATTCTTTTTTTACTTTTTTTTTCCTAATTTTATTTTGTGGTTTTTGTTTTTTCAACTTTAATGGAGTTTTTTTGGTGGCATTTTTAGGTGACTTCTAGTTTGGAGATGGCCAGTGGGAGTAAGGTAGATATGCAAACTTCAGGTGAGGGTTTGCAGCCTTTGCCAAATGGGACTATTGAAGACACTTTGCAGAATGAGCTGGAAAGGATACTGCAAGAGCAGCGCAATCAGCAGTTTATCAATCAAGATAGGGATCTCAATATTTATAGGAGTGGAAGTGCTCCTCCAACAGTGGAGGGATCGTTAAGTGCTGTTGGTAGTCTAAGGAACTCTGATTTTGGAGTGATCAATAGTAGGAGCAGCAGTAATAATAATGGAATTTTGACTGAAGATGAGATTCGTTCACATCCTGCCTATCTTTCTTATTATTACTCACACGAGAGCATAAATCCTAGGTTACCTCCACCATTGTTGTCAAAAGAAGATTGGCGTGTTGCACAAAGGTTTCAGGTTGGTGGGTCTTCATTTGAGGGATTTGGGGACTGGAGGAAGAAGGTGGCAACAAATTGTGATAGTTCATCACTATTTTCGATGCAGCCAGAATTTTCTGTGCAACAGGCAGAGAATGATTTGATGGAACTGAGGAAAGCCAGTGGGCAGAATCTCTATAGGCAGAGTTCTGCTCAGTTGCTTGACAGGCATATGGATGGTTTGGAAAGAATATCAGGAGCTGGTCTTGGTGCGAGGAGGACGTGTTATGCTGACATTCTTCAGGTAATTAATTTATCCTGATTGGATGTGTAGTATTTTTGGTTCTAAATGAGACATTTTCTATGCAATTAACTGTGAGGTGCCATTTTTTTGTAACTTCGTTTTGACATGAGGCAGATGGTAAAAGTTGATTTCATTATCAGTTTTATGGTATCTTCTAATATTTACAAGGTGTTGGCATGTTATGATTGTTAAAGAAGCTTGAGTGTATGCCATGAAATATAGGTGCATTGATCTGAAAGTTTAGGAAAAATTCTACTGTCAATATTCTATAACATACTGAGGATATCTGATATTATGAAACAGGCAGTTAAACTTAGGATCATTCATGAATGGATGTCTGACCTTGCTAACATATATGCCATAGTTTATATGGGGTTGTTTGAGAATTCTTGTCAGGTGAGAAAAGGAGAGAAAGCTGAAGAAAGCTTGAGAAAGTGTTGCAGTAAAGTGATCACACAAGAGAGAGAGAATGAGAGAAGAGAGAGAGAGAAGTATCTTGAAACAGAAAACTGTAAACTGAATTAAACAGTTAACAGAGAGTACACAGCTGTATATTTATACAGCTAGCAGAAACATAACTGCTCTTAACCAACTCTGTAACTAACTCTAACTAATTCTGTTACTAACCTATTCTATAAGAAATTATTCTAACTAACTTGATGTTTTAGAAACTCTAGTAACTTCCAGACTAACAGCTGATAACAGCTGATATAATACAACATACTCTAATAATCCCCTCAAACTCGGTGAGTATTGCAAAGAAAATTTATCAAACACCCTGAGTTTATCTCTCAGTGTACAAAATCTGAGATTTGACAGTGGCTTGGTAAATAAATCTGCTGTCTGATCTTGTGCTGGAATATGAGAGACCACTACGTTTTTGTTGAGGACCTTCTCTCGAACAAAAAATATGTCCAATTCCATATGCTTAGTTCTTGCGTGTAGAATTGGATTATGAGCAAGTAGTACTGTACTTAGGTTGTCACAATGAACAACTGGAGCTGGAACAACGACATTAAGTTCTCTCAGCAGTGACTGAATCCAAATCAGCTCTGTTGCTGTGGCTGCAAGGCTGCGATACTCAGCCTCTGTGCTGGATCGAGCTACTAAGGTCTGCTTCTTTGACCACCAAGATACAAGATTAGGGCCCAAGAAAATACAAGATCCAGAAGTTTATCTTTTATCATTTGGATCTGATGCCCAATCAGCATCACAAAAAGCATGTAGAGTGAGTGAACTAGGTGACCTTGCAGGTTGGAGTAGCAAGCCATGAATGATAGTACCCTTGAGATACCTTAAAATTCGTTTAACAGCCTTCCAGTGATCCTCAAGTGGAGAACTGAGAAATTGACAAACTTTGTTCACACTGAAACAAATTTCAGAGGAATTGTTGCATACTGCAATGCACCAACTACTGACCTATATAGCTGAGGGTCTTCAACATAGTTACTTCCAAGTTTAGACAGCTTGCTGTTAGTCACCATAGGGGTAGTGATGCCTTTTGCATCAGTCATTTTAGCTTTTTCCAGCAAGTCTCTTATGTACTTGCTCTGATTAAGAAGAATAGACCCATTAGACAAGTGTTTAACCTTATTCCAAGAAAATAATCAAGTTTCCCTAGCTGCTTTAGAGCAAATTCCTCATTTAGCTTAGTAATCAGCTGCTGTACCAAAGAAGGCGAGCTTCCAGTCACAATGATATCATCCACATATACTAGAACATAAGGAGTATGCTGTGTACTGGTTTGAATGAAAAGTGAGGGATCACAGCGACTGGATTTAAAACCAAGACTGATCAAAGAGGCTGCCAATCTGTCAAACCAGGCCCTAGGTGCCTGTTTTAACCCATAAAGTGTCTTATTTAGCTTGCAAACCAGCCCCTTATTTGAATCTTCAAAACCTGGAGGCTGCTGCATATATACTTCCTCTTGTAAATAACCATTGAAGAAGGCATTATTTACATCCAGCTGCTGTAACATCCACTGTTGAGGGATTGCTAGTGTAAGCACAATTCTAACAGTCACTGGTTTGACAACTGGTGAAAATGTCTCTGTGTAATCAAACCCGGGTTGTTGATGAAAACCCTTGGAAACTAACCTTGCCTTGTACTTGTTAATTGAGCCATCTGGATTCTCCTTGACCCGAAACACCCACTTGCAACCAATTGCAGTCCTGTTAGATGGAAGTGGAACAAGTGTCCGAGTGTTGTTTGTAATCAGTGCATCAAATTCTGCAGTCATAGCTTCATGCCACTTGGGACTGTTCAAGGCCTCTTGGACAGAATTTGGTTCGAGACGTGTAAGAAGAAGGGTAGGTGTAATTCTAGGTTTAAAAACACCAGACTTAGACCGAGTTTGCATAGGATGAATAGATGTTGATGTTGAAATAAGCTGAGAATTAGAAGGGTGAAAATCAGAACCTGAGCTTACAGAAGAAGTGCTCACAGGTTCTGTTTCAGCAGAGTTAGATGGTTCAGCCAAGTTAGTTACTGCAGGAATAGGAGAAGTAGCTGCTGTTACAGAGACTGAAGTAGTTGCCTCTGTGATGACACAAGCTGGACTCATAGAATCAGAACCAAAATTAGAAAAGCTAGTAGAGCCAGACACAGGTGCTGGCATGACAGAATCAGAACCAGAAGAATTAGTGGAGAAAGATACAGCTGAGGCTGACAGAGAGGAATTAGAAGACATAGGAATAGGAATAGAAGAAGGAAGTGAAGGAGGACAGAATTGAGGAGTAGAAGTGGATGTAACTGAAAATAAAGGAGACTCAGGATATGGAAAGCGAAATTTATTAAAAAGAACATCTTTGGAGATGAAGATTCTACCATCTGAGGAAAGACACTTGTACCCTTTATGATTTGAGGAATAACCTAGAAAAGTGCACTCACTAGATCTAAATTCTAGTTTGTGTCTATTATAAGGCCTCAAGCAAGGATAACATGCACACCCAAACACCTTAAGAAGTGTATAGTCAGGAGAAGCATGATACAACTTAATGTAAGGGACTTCATTTCGAAGAGCTGTAGTGGGAAGTCTGTTTATAAGGTAGACAGATGTAAGAAAGGGATGATCCCAAAATTTAAGAGGCCAAGAAGCTTGAGCCAACAAAGTAAGACCCATGTCAACTATTTGTCTATGTTTGCGCTCAACACTACCATTGTGATGGTGAGTATGAGGACAAATAAGACGATGATGGATACCCAGGTCAACAAGAAACTTAGAAAAGGGCCTAAATTCCCCACCCCAGTCTGTTTGGTCAGATTTAATTTTTTTATCAAATTGCAGTTCAACCGCTGCCTTGAACTGTTTGAAAACAGAAAATGCCTCAGATTTGAGTTTAAGAGGATAAAGCCAAGTAAACCTTGTACAAGCATCAACAAATGAGATATTGTAAAGACAACCACTAGAAGATTGATAAGACAACCACTAGAAGATTGAACAGGAGCTGGACCCTACAAGTCACTGAATACTAGTTCAAAAGGCTGTTGATAAAAAGTAGTAGAGTGATGGCTGTTGATAAACAATAGTAGAGTGATGAGAGGGTAAGCGATCAGCTTTACCAAGACAACATGTTGTACAAAAATCTGAGAAAATTTTATTATGTACAGGAATATTACAAGATTGTAGTACAGTGTACAGATTTAACAACATCAAAGTGGGGATGCCCTAACCTACAATGCCACAAGGTATAAGACGTAGGGGCATTATTGACATTATTTACAGCTTGAGAAGAGCTAGAGAGCTTATTTACAGTATTTACATTTCCAAAAGAATCAGAACACTTATTTACAGCAACATGAACTGTATTTACAACCGGCTGAACTGGAGAACAGCTTGAAGTAGATGCAGAAGATGAGAAGGCTTCAGTTTTTGTGAAGGCACACGAGGCAAGGAGAAACTGTGGAAGGTTTATAAACCATTAGGTCCAAGGGAACCCTCCAGCAGTGTCTCTTTCGTGGACTGAGATTTCACAAAACAATGAAAGGGATGAAATTCAAAGTAAACAAAATTATCTTGTGCAAACTTACTAACACTCGCTAGGTTTTTGGTAATGGAAGGAACAAGAAGTAAATCATTTAGAGACAGAGAAACACTATAATTAAACAGAGACACAACTTTAGAAGAACCAATAGACTGAATTTGAAGGCATTGACCATTACCCATTAAAATTTGGTCTGAACCAGGAAATTCTTGTCTCTGCTACAGATTTGCAGGATCTGCAGTTACATGGTGTGTTACACTGGAATCAGGGTGCCAAGCTTGACTAGAGCTTTGAGTAGCAGAGGTTAACAGGGCCATAGGGTTTATTTGATGTGCTGTATAGCTGGTAAACGGATCAGCTGAAACCATTACAGGCATAGGATTAACTTGAGTGGAATATTGATATGCACCAACATTAGGATGCAGAGACTGCTGCAGTGAAGCTGGAGACTGAAACTGTGATGGATAAAATGAAGAACTAGGTCCTGGTTGTAGCAACTGTGAGTGTGCTAACTGGGCTGAATAAGGCTGCAAAGATTGCAGAAGCAGTTGTTGCTACTGCAAAGATTGCAAAGGCATTTGTGAGTGTGATCCTTGCTGAAAACCCTGCCTTTGCTGCTGATAGCTTATTCCTGGTTGAGAACCTTGACCTTGACCATAGTTGTGATCAAACCTATAATAACAAACTGAAGCTGAATGGCCTGGTTGATCACACACTTGACAAACTACAGCACTTTGTAGTTAGAACCAAACCTGCCACGCCCTCTTCCTCCTCTATTATCAAATCTGCCACCCCTACCTCCTCTATTAAAATTCTGCTGATAAGAGTGATTACCAAACTGATTGTAGTCAAAAGTGAATCCTGATTGAAAGCCTCCTTGTTGAAGCATATGAGGGTCTGATTTAGAGCAAAACCAGGTGGAGGTGGAAGAGATTGAACTGTACTTGAAAGGTTTTGGTTCAAGTTCAGAGATGGCTGATTCATAGAGCTAAAGGACTGTTGAGGTGCAACAACATGTTTATTGGAAGAATTAGGCAAAGAATTACCATCTTTAGCTTGAGCAATGGTAACTGAGAAGGCATTAGAAACAGAGAGATAATTCTTCTCTATTCTGGCCTCATGAGACAGCAACAGAGACTCAGTGTCTCCAATGGTATACTGATCACTAGCAACTGATGTGACAAATGCATCGTACTCCTCTGGAAGACCTTCAAGAATGATATGAATATGTTCTTGTGGTGAAACCGGATGACCAATGGAAATTAGGGAGTCTACAATTGCTTTGATGCACAGAAGATACTCTGAAACAGAACGTGAGCCTTTCTTGGTATTGCGAAGTTCAGAACAATATTGATTCACCTTTGCTCAATTTTGAGACCTGTAGTAAGCATGAACTTTATCCCACAGTTGCCACGAATGTACACAACCAACAACATGTGTGCGAAGAGGATCAGAAAGAGAGGATAATAGCCATGAGAACAGCATTTGAGCCTGCTGTTCCCAGTCTAGGTACACATCATTGATGCAACCCACGCTTCTATCCGAATCTGATAGAAATCTCGGAGGAATATTGGGATCAACCACAAACCGCTGCAATCAATGAGCCTTGATCGTGGCTTCAATTTGCTGTTTCCAGACGAGAAAATTCTTCTCGTCGAGCTTCACTGAAATCGCATGAGAGAAGCTGGTCAGATTCGAAGATCGAGCGACGGTAGAGAAGGGTTGGTCGATTGGAGTGGTATCTTCAACCGGCGGCAGTGGCGCTTCCATGGTTGGATGCAACTCAGCTCTGTTGGATTGCAACTCAGCTCTTTCATACCATTTGAGAATTCTTGTCAGGTGAGAAAAGGAGAGAAAGCTCAAGAAAGCTTGAGAAAGTGTTGCAGTAAAGTGATCACACGAGAGAGAGAATGAGAGAAGAGAGAGAGAGAAGTATCTTGAAACAGAAAACTGTAAACTGAATTAACCAGTTAACAGAGAGTACACAGCTGTATATTTGTACAGCTAGCAGAAACATAACTGCTCTTAACCAACTCTACCTATTCTATAAGATATTATTCTAACTAACTTGATGTTCTAGAAACTCTAGTAACTTCCAGACTAACAGCTGATAACAGCTGATATAATACAACATACTCTAATATACTCTAATAGGTTGATACAATAGAATGAAGTTAATGAATAGCCATTTTCTTCTCTTTGAAGAGAAAAGCCGATATAAAAGTTTCTTTATATTCTTTATATATACTGCAAACAAGCGTACTAAAGTGATAGTTTGTCTTTCTTTAAAAGTAAATTTCTGATTTTTATATTTACCTAACTTCATAATTCAGTTTATTAAATATCTGGCTTATATCTGTTTGAGGCAAAACTTGTCTAGATTGATCTATTTGTTCTTTTTGTATCGTAACAAGCATGCAGTTGAATGTTGTGTAACATGTTTTTACCCATAAAGTGGAAAAGCTTTTGCCTATAATGGTAAAGGTTGGCTGTCTAGGAAGTAACCATAGTCTATTATTTATTTCTAATCATAGTTAAAGATGATTCAGTTAATTGCAATTACATGTCAGTTTCTGTTTAGCACTGTATTAAAGTATATAGAAATATATTGTGTTACAGCTTATTTTGTATGCATGTATACTGATAATAATTGTTAGTTAGGCTGTTAGCTGTTAGCTGATTGTTAGCTAGTTAGTTACTTCTTACAGAGTTCTAGAACACCTCTAGACTCTCTTGTATAAGTACCAGAACCTGAGTTAGGTTCTGCGGTTAATTCAGTTACACAGTTTCTCTCTCTCTTTTCTCTCTTTTCTCTCGCATCTCTCTCTATCTCTCTACTTATATTTTCCTTCAGTTTCTATCACTTTCTCTGATCACTGAAATCTAAAACACTGCATTAATAATCTCTAATTCACTCTTACGATTAAATCATGACATAAGAAGTGTTTGGTTGAATCTAGAGGCAAAATATCATTTTTCATTCATCATATATGCAGTATTCTAATATTTAAAGAAGATAGAATATAGTGGTGCATAACATAGTAGCTATTTCAAATTGTGTTGAGCTACTCTAAATTGATCTGGCATGTTTTATCTCAACATGCAATGGGGCTTGAAATATTTTAAGTACATGTTTGGTCTTAACATGTCCTTGCTGATTCATGAGTTATCTGAAATTGTAACTGTCCTTTTGTATTGATTTGGGGGTTGAATTGGTGTCATTAATACATCTGTTCTGGTCTTGATTTCATCCTTATCCTTCATTCTCCGACGTTGACCACAACCATCCACTAAGGTGGAAAAAGTTTGTTACTCAAATAATAAGGAAATAAACTGATAGAGCATGTCCTACTAGTTTCTTATCCTGTTTTATCATTGGCATTCTGTTACACTTATAACTGAAGTTAGCATTTTAGCAGGAAGGACTTGATCAACCTGCTTCCCTACCTAGCAATATGTCACGTCCAGCAAGTCGCAATGCATTTGGTGATATTGTGGATTCAACTGGCAATGTTGATTGTGAGTCCGTGGAGGGCTTGCATTCTTCAGCTTCTACTCCTGGTTTGGTCGGACTTCAGAGCCATGGTGTGAATGTTTCTCATAGTTTTGCATCTGCTGTGGGTTCTTCTTTGTCAAGGGTTACAACCCCTGAACCACAGGTTATTGGGAGATCTCTTGGATCTGCAGTTCCTCCCGTGGGTAGTAAAGTTTTCTCTATTGAGAAAAGTGGTATTGGCTTGGGCACTCAAAATGGTCACTCTTCCAGTATGACTGATCTTGCTGAAATGGCTTCTTCTTTATCAGGGTTAAATTTGTCTGGTGCTAGACATGCAGAGCAAGATAGTCTTTTGAAATCTAAGCTACAAATGGAAGTTGATAATCATTCTGATATTCTGTTAAGCACACCGAGCAATGTTAATTTGCCCAGACATAATGGGATTGTAACAAACCTTAACTCATTTAGTTCAACTGATCAAGTCAATCTACTGAAAAAAACTGCTTCTTCTGCTAGTCTTCGCCCAAAAATGCATTCCACTGGAAATGTAACAAGTCCAGGTATAGACTTCACTGGCCATGTTCCTGGTGCATATCTTGTAAACTCGAAAATGAATGCTGTGTACAATAGTCATCTTGAGACAGGTCTCTCTCTCTCTCTCTGTATGTGTCTGTGTGTGTGTGAATTAATTTAATCTCAGTGAAGTTTTGCCTTACTAGTTAGCATTAACAGTTTGGTTTTTGGATTACAGCTTTGAGGGGTCGCAGAGATGGACAAAGTTTAGATGCACTAGGAAATCAAGTTGGTCCTGACCTTCATTCCACAACTCTGGACCCACGCTTCATCCAATACTTGCAGCAAAGTTCTAATTACTCAATGCATGGGATGAGTGGTTCTGGTGATCCTTCTCAAATGAGAAATTTCTCTGATACTTCACATGGAGACTTAGAGGGACTTCGGAAAGCATATCTTGAGATGCTTCTTGCTCAACAAAAGCAACAGTATGAGCTCCCACTTCTGAGCAATTCTGGGCTTCTTAATCATGGGTTCTTTGGGAGTCAGCCATATGGTCTTGGCATGCCATATTCAGGAAAGCAGATTGCGAATTCCTCACTTCCTTCTCTTGCACCTGGCAATCCACTGTTTGAGAATCAACGCATATCACGCTTCAATTCTATGATGAGAAGTTCAATGGGAGATTCTGGTGGCTCATGGCATACTGATATTGGCAATAACATGGAGGGAAGATTTGCTTCATCCTTATTAGATGAGTTCAAGAACAACAAGGCTAAACCTTTTGAACTTTCAGATATCGTTGATCATGTTGTTCAATTCAGGTATGAATCTTTCACCTTCACTGTTGTTTCTAGTGACATGGCTCTGGAAGTCTGAATTGATGATCTGTGCCATAATGCAGTACCGATCAGTATGGTAGTCGCTTTATTCAGCAGAAATTAGAAACAGCCTCAGCAGAAGAGAAGGCCAAGATATTTCCTGAGATCATTCCTCATGCTCGTGCCTTGATGACTGATGTCTTTGGCAATTATGTTATACAGAAGGTAAAATTAGCTTCTACTACTAAATATTGAGTCCTGTCATAAATATGCTCTTTTATTTGGTTATTGAATTTTGAATGCCGTGCTTGATATTGCAGTTTTTTGAGCATGGTACAGAAAGTCAAAGAAAGGAATTAGCCAGCCAACTTACAGGTCATGTTTTACCTCTTAGTCTGCAAATGTATGGTTGCAGAGTGATTCAGAAGGTGCCTTTCAAGCCTTATATTCTCATATTATTCCATATTCATATGCATTGTCTCATGCCTAACACCTAAAATTTCATTTCTTAAATTTTTGCATTAGATGGTCTTTTTTATTTTTTTGTCAAACCTTAGTGCTCTGCTTATCGGTAAAGGTGACCTCTTTTTTGCATATTAGTAACGAATTTCTGCTCATTTTTTTTCTAAACTGATGCATACTCACTTTAATATAAGTAAATAATGGATATTCTTGTGTATTACTTTCCACTTTCTGCAGTACTGAAATGTGTCGGTTTGTTATTTCATATTGTCAAGTTGTATCACATCGAACTAATAAGGTCTTTAGGTGTATAATCATTAGGATTTAAACATGAAGTTGATTGTTCTTATTTAGTTTAGGTGAATATTGATAAATATTTATTGTTACAAGGTTAAACTTTAAAGGAACTGCCCCCCAACCCCCACATTTTTATTCTCTTTATTATTTGCTTTTAGATAAGCTGAGAAATGAATGCATTATTTCAAATCTTAGCTAAATTTATTGATAGGCCTTGGAGGTGGTTGATGTGGATCAGCAGACTCAAATGGTTTCAGAGCTCGATGGTGCAGTAATGAAATGTGTACGTGATCAAAATGGAAACCATGTTATTCAGAAGTGTATAGAGTGTGTCCCTCAAGATAGAATTCAGTTTATTGTCTCATCTTTCTATGGGCAAGTTGTTGCACTTTCTACTCATCCTTATGGGTGCCGAGTTATTCAGGTTAGACCATTGTACATGGTATTTATATTCTATTGAGGCTTTGATGAGCTTTTTATTTTAGTATTTTATTTAACAGTTTACATGGATGCTAACAGAGGGTTCTAGAACATTGTGATGATCTAAGTACAGAACAAATTATCATGGATGAAATCATGCAATCTGTCTGCACTTTAGCACAGGATCAATATGGAAATTATGTTATTCAGGTATGTAGCATTCAGTATATGAATTTGTTTCATGTAGATGATTGGAAATGCACGTCAGCACTAGAGATGCACATTTTATGCTTTGGCACTTCTGCCCTTGTACCCGCACTTGTAATATGCATTACAATTTTGTGACTTTGGTTGTGTCTCCCATTTTATAAAAGAGCCAAGTTTATGTTTGTATGTGTTTTGTCAAACAATTTTTTCTGCTTCTCTTGGTCTTAGTCGTAGGCTCTTAGCCATTTGTGAGCCATCCTTGGTAAGAAACTATGTTTTTGAAAGACTGAAGTCTGAAGCAATAATATTCTAACAGAATTGTTGGATGTTTGTTGCTTGACTTATTTGACCAGAAAAATTGTGTTTTTGATCTGATGCACACTCTTTATACTCTGTTACTGTGGCTTTTCTTTATAATGACATCATTTTATGTTGAAAAGATCCATGCCCTGGGCATGTTTATATTTTCCAAATTAAATGAATAGACACTGTTAAGTAAGATAATAATTAGACATTTATTGCGCTTATATATTCCACCGCTTGCAACTGTTGTTCCATTTTCAATCCTTCTGTCTGAGTTAATATGTGGAGGTTTCATTATCAAGTGATATAGAACTAATATTATCAGTGTCGACTATTGTTGACACATGTTAATACTTTTGTGATAATTTGATTAAAGTTTTGGGTTTCATCTTGTTGTCCTGAGTTTTTGCTGCAAATAACAGATTGGATTTGAGATGGCTTGCTTTTTGTTTTGTTAGTTATCACTTGTGATACATAAACTTTTTTTTTCATTTTTTAATGTTGATTGCTTATTGATTTATGCCCATTTGAGTACGAGTGCTGTATCATAGCATGTCTATATTATGTTTATTGTTGTTTGCTAACTCCTTTGTTATTTCTATACCATACTTTGCTTTGCTAGCATATCCTGCAACATGGTAAATCACATGAACGGACTGCTATTATCAGCAAGCTTGCAGGACAAATTGTTAAGATGAGCCAGCAAAAATTTGCTTCTAATGTTATTGAGAAGTGCTTGGCTTTCTGTACTCCTGAAGAACGTCAGATTTTGGTGAACGAAATGCTTGGTACCTCTGATGAGAATGAGCCCTTACAGGTATGGCCCCTTTCATCTATTATTGTTCAAAATTTCAGTTTTCCCGAAGCTGGAGGTTATCTGTTGCCCTTTTTTTTTTTCTTTCATGTCACTGAATTTAGTATCAGCTGAGGAGATTAATATGTAACTTGTATTATTGTGCGATCATAGTTCAAGAATCTGTTTGTGTGTGTTCACTTTCCTTTCCTTAATATTTTCCAGATAAATGAAAATTAATAAATGTACTAACCTAAATATGGAAAATTTATAAGTATCATTGTTGTTTCACCTACGTACATTTAATATGCACTCCATATATCTGGCTTTACTCGCACTTTGTTTAATTCCTTGTGTTTTGGAGACTATCTGGGTTAGTTGGATTCCGGTGCTTCTGCTCTTGGTAGAATCGCAGTTGAGACCCAGATACAATGGTGGGAGCTTCAGCCACCTGGCAAAAAATGAGGCAGTAGCAGTGTTGATGGAGGGTCTCCACTGGATGCCTATACCCCACACACTTGACTCGTTAGGGTCTAAATATTTAGCCCCTTAAATTTATTCCTTTATGTTACTCTCGTAATATTTTGAAATTAAATTTTTAAGTTGATATCAAACGTAGGCTTAAGATAGAAAAGGAAAGAAAACAGCAAGCCAAAAATGGCCCCCAAAAAAAAATAAGGCTTTCCAATCTCTTTACATAATACCAATAGTAGAAATTCCTTTGAAATAGTCAAGAGCAAAGCACTAGTGAGAAGCCATAAAGACAATCCTATTTCTTAACAAGTATAAGGGCATAAAGACACCAGTTCTGATATTCTTATCATTAACAGTGCATACATCTCTTTTCACACTCATCTCAATATCATTCATCATACTTACTTTTTCTTCATCATACTTACCTTTTTTTATCACTTTCTCTCATTAAATCTGACACCCTTAAAAAGGGTGTCCACAGTGCATACACCCCTAAAAGAGGTGTATGATGATCTTTTTCCTAAAGACACCCTTGAAAATATGGACATTCCTCTCCAACGAAATGTACTTGAGAACTGCGTAAATTGCTCTCTGTCATGGAATGGTAACCTCCTTTTATCATTAAAAAATGTTTTAAGTGTAAATGTTGAAATTATAGGGATTTGGTGGAAAATGAGAGAAATAGAGAGAAACTGAATAATAATATCGATATGCGAGATGTGTTACAAGACATTAACATGTGTTTTCTAGGCCTCTTTTAAGTTCTGGCTACTGCTTATTTTCTGAGTTGGAGTGCAGACACATTTCTTTCTTATATAAGTTCAAGTATCAAATTACATTGTTGTTTCTTATATTTATCAAATCAGAGGTGCTTATTGAGTGACCATATAACATGCGAATTGCAGGCTATGATGAAGGATCCTTTTGGAAATTATGTTGTGCAAAAGGTTCTTGAGACTTGTGATGATCAAAGTCTTGGGCTGATCCTTTCTCGCATCAAGGTTCACTTAAATGCCCTGAAGCGGTATACTTATGGCAAACATATAGTTTCTCGAGTGGAGAAGCTCATAACCACTGGAGGTAAGGAATGCAGAGACTTTCTTCCTTACATAAATTTGCATTGCTTGTCTCTAAATTGTTTATGAAGCATCTTGATTTCTCATAAGCTCTTCATTTGCAGAGAGGCGCATAGGGTTGTTGGCTTAACTTACTACATCCTCAGGCATCCTAGTTGAGGTCTTGAGGACAAGTATTCCTCCTCCTGTCACCACATAAAGATCTTCCTTTTGTACAGCTAACTTGAATGTTAATATTAGTAAGTTTCCTTTGCAAACCTTAACCATGGAGATTAAAAGCATTGGGGATAAGCACAGTCAGCTGCGCCACTGGAATAAATTATTTTCCTTACTCTACTTGATTTTGTTATTATTATTTGACGTAATAACTCCATAAGGAGAGTTAACTTAGGATGTCAAGATTAGAATCATGGCAATGTGTCTTTTTTGGGAGTGTATATGAGGTCCGTTGTCTGTAAAGCAAATCAATGGCACATGATTAAGTGCAGTACCAGGATCAGTAGATCAGTCTCTCAACTTTCATATTATGTATGTAAATAATATACTGCAATTTTCTTGGGCTGATCTTATGCCTTTGATTCCCTGACCTCTATCCCAAAGTGCATCTTTTCTTTCGTGTATAGTTTAATTGAATTGTTCCACACTTGAAGGGAAGTCGATTTGAATTTCTCAGCATTTAGAAAATAGGGAGTTCATGCATATTTTAATAACACATCAATGGTTAGCTATATACACAAGAACTCAAAGCAGAATAGGAAATGAATTAAAGATTAAATCCCATGATTTGTGAGATGTCGTATCTGACTAAGGAATACAATTAAATGAGCCTAATTCTTGGAATACAGTCTGTATCTGGTATAAAAAATTTCCTAAAATAATTGATTAATTTTATACGATTTTTCACACTCTCCCTCAAGTTGGTGAGTAAGTATTCTTCATTCTTAGTTTGGATACAATATTCTGAAATATTGTACTGTTTAACCCTTTGGCGAGTATATCAGCAAATTGATTCTATGTTGTTACATAGAGTGTACAAATCAATTCACTTTCTAACTTCTCTTTGATATAATGTTTGTCAACTTCAATGTCCATTATTCTATCATGTTGTACTGGGTTATGAGTTATGCTGATTGCAGACTTATTGTCACAATAAAGTCTCATTGGTTTATCCTACTTGATCTTCAAATCTTCAAGAATGATCTTTAACCAAAGTAGTTCACACACTCCTTGTGTCATAGCTTGAAATTTTGCCTCTACACTAGATCGTGCTACCACATTCTATTTCTTACTCCTCCATGTTACAAGATTCTCGCCAAGGAAGGTGCAATACCTAGAGGTTGATCTTCTATCAATCAGTGATCTAGCATAGTTAACATCAGTGTAAGCCTCACGTACTAAACTTCCAATTCTCTTAAATAGAATACATTTTTCGAGTGTTCCCTTGAAATATTGTAGTACCTGATGAGCTGCGTGTAGGTGAACTTCTTTCGGGCTATGTATGAATTGCCTGCTTATACTTACTGCATACACAATATTTGGTCGTGTGTGAGATAAATAAATTAATCTTCCTACCAGACGTTGAAACATTTCTCTGTCCACTACAACATCTTCTTCTGTTGTTCCAAGTTTCATATTTGAATCTATGGGTGTGCTTGCTGGTTTGCAAGCTCTCTTGCTTGTTTCTTTGAGTAAATTTGTAACATATTTTTGTTGGGAGATAAAAAATACCCTGCTTAGAAAGAGCAACCTTAATTCCAAGGAAGTATTTCAGTCTTCCTATTGCTTTGATTTCAAATTCCTTAGTCAAACTCTGACTTAGAACCTGTTTCTCCTTAACATCATTTATCGTCACTATTATGTCATCTACATACACCAAGAGTGCTGTGGTTCCCCCTAAAGGAGAGTGTTTAATAAATAGTGTGTGATCCCCTTGGCTTTGTCTGTATCCCATAGCCAACATAGCTATTGCAAATCTTCCAAACCACGTTCGTGATGATTGCTTAAGGCCATATAAGGCCTTCTTCAATTTACACACAGTATTGGAATTCAAATTCTTCCCATAGCCTGGTGGAACATCCATGTAGATTTCTTCCTATAGATCTTCATGCAAGGATGCATTTTTTACATCAAACTGTTGTAAGTCCCAACCATAATTAGCTACTAATGCCAATAAAACTCTGATTGTGTTCATCTTTGCAACTAGAGCAAAGGTCTCTAGGTAATTGCTTCCATAGGTTTGGGTATACCATTTGGCTACCAATTGTACCTTGTATCTTTCTATTGACCCATATGCTTTTTACTTCATTGTATATACCTATTTACACCCCACAAGTTTCTTTCGTACCAGTAACTGCACTAACTCCTAGGTTTTTTTCTTTTCCAATGCCTTCATTTCCACATTCATAGCTTGTTTCCATTTTTCATTGGACAAAGCCTCAGATAGGGTGGTAAGGATGGTAATGATATTTAGGCTGACTAGAAAGGCCCTATGTGATGGTGAGAATTTCTTGAAGGACATGAAGTGTGCAAAAGGGTATTATGGTCATTTAGTGCACTCTCTTGTTCCTTTTCTGATGGCTATGGGCAGGTTTTGGTCATCATTATCCACATGAAGTTTAGTTTCATCTTGCAATGAAGAATTAGAAATTATTACCTCATTCAAACGCTCCGAGTTGGATAGACTTGCATAGGTTTCGAGATGACCATCTTCTTCCTTGTGAACACCTTGCCTTTACCAAATCTCATATTCTCAAGAACAATGTCTGTTTGTGGTTTTTCAAGTAGGGGTTCAGATGCAGTTTCAAGCACAGAGATGATTTCAGGCACAGGTTCAGGTCTGGGTATAGATTTAAGTGAATTTTTAGGGATATGGTTAGACATGAATGTGCAAGGAGGGTCTTTAGATACTGGCAGCAATGACAAGTCCAAATCCAGCAAAAAATTCTTCTTATCTTCCCTTGAATTCTCCCCCTGAAGATAAGGTTGAGTGAAATAAGGCTCCTGTTCATGGAATGGACATTCATTGATACATAGAATTTTTCGGATGGAGGATAATAATACTTATACCCTTTTTGGGTTATAGAATATCTCACAAATACACATTTTAGGGCCCTTGAGTCAAGTTTCCCCTTGTTTTGACTGTGGACATGAACAAATGAAACACATCTAAAAATCCTAGGGACAAGGTTATTTGAAGTGTGTAGGTCAGGGTAAAAAGTTGAGAGTATATGTCCATTGGGATCTTGAATCCCAAAACTTAGGTAGGCAAACAATTTGGGATATGGGTGGCTTTGAGAACAGCTTCCCCCCAAAAGAACTTTGGGACATTTTTATGGAACTGAAAGGCTCAGGTTTTTTTTAAGGAGGTCACCATTTTTTCTTTCTGCTACCTTGTTTTTTTGTGGAGTGTTGACATAAGACGATTCATATACAATTCCCTCTTTATGAAAAAAAGGGTTAAGAGTTTGATTAAAATAATCCCTTGCATTATCTAATCTAAATCTCTTGACAGTAACCTAAAACTGATTTTTGATCATAGAATAGAAATTTGGAAGGATAATATTGACATCAGATTTGTGTTTGAACAAAAAATTCAAGTAACATGAGTGCAGTCATCAATAAATGAGACAAATCATCTTGTCCTAGAAATATTAGGAATCGTAGATAACCCCAAATGTCACTATGAATGAGATAAAAAGGAACAGATATGCTTTTATTGCAAATTGGAAAGGGTACACACTTGTGTTTAGTAAGCTCACACACTTCACATTGAAAATTTTCAACACTCAGACTTCTAAACAAGGAAGGGAAAAGAGTTTTAATAATTTTAAAGGATGGATATCCAAGTTTGCTGTGATGAAGCCAAATCTTTTCTTTATTGACTGAAACAAATTTTGAATTGAAGGAATGGTGCAATCTGTCTTGTCTTGGTGTTTCAAGGTAGTAGAAGTCATCTTGTTCCTTAGCACATTCAATCATCCTCCCTAAATCCTTGTCCAAAAAAACACAATAACTGTTGTAAAAAATCATAGTGCAACATAGGTCTTGAGTGAGTTTGTGTATAGAGACAAGGTTTGTGGACAATCTAGGGATATGAAGAACATTTTTCAAGGTCACTAATGGATTGATTTTGATGACTCCTATGCTTGCAGTAGTGGTCAAAGACCCATCAACAGTAGCTATTTTCTTACTGCTTGGACAAGGAGAATAGGTGAAAAATTTATTGGATGTGTGGGTCATATGGTCAGTAGCTCTTGAGTCTACAATCCAGGAATTGGTAAAGTTGTACCTGAGGCAATTAGTCCAATTGAAAGAGGAAACTCACCTGAATATGTCAAAGAACAAGTTCCTGAAGGCTTCTCAAGGTTGCTAATAAGTGATCTAACCCTCTCAATCTCTTCTTGGTTAAGACTGCCCATTTCTTGTGATATTGATTCACCTTGTGACATTGTAACAACGTGGGCCTTACTATTGTTCCTTGGTTGTTCTCCTCGCTGACCCCATTCTCGACTTGGTGGTTTTCCATTCCTCCAGCACCATTCACGAGTATGGTGTGCTTTATTGTAGTAAATGCACCACAGGTTATCACAATTTTGGGTCTTTGACTAACCAGGTTTTCCTCCTTCAAAGCCTAGTCCTTTTTTAACATTTGTGGCTGATTTGCCACTAACCACCATGGCAGCACTCTCATTGATTTTTGGTTCAAGCATCAGTTCCCTCCTACTTTCTTCACTTCGAACTACGGACACGACTTCATTAAAATCTAGAACCTTTGACTTGCCAAGAATCTATATCCTCACTTGATCAAACTCCGGGTTAAGTCCAACAAGAAAGTCATAGACTTTGTCTTGCTTGATGAAGTCTTTTATCATGGTTGCATCATCAGGACATTTGGTTTTTATCACCCTATAATGATCCAGTTCCTACCATAAGGACTTCAGTTGGTTGGCATACTCAGTGGCTATCTTATTTCCTTGCTTTGCTGCCACTGTTTTCACCTTGACCTTGTATACTTGAGCAGCATCCTTGGCCTTATAATAGGTTTGTGCAATTGCATCCCAAATGTCCTTTGCAACATTCAAGAACATGTATGTGTCACTAATTTCAAGGACCATAGAATTCCAAAGCCACGTCATAATCATAGAGTCTTCTTCGTCCCATGCTTCGAATTTGGGATTTCCTTTCTTTGATTCGCTACCTGTGAGGTGGCTAATCATCCCATTTCCTTTAAGTATGGTGGAACCAGTTGAGACCATTTAAGGTAGTTTGTTTTCCAATCAAGCTTTATGCTGATTGAATGTTCTGCAACTTTTCAGACTGTTGAGATCGAATATCTTCAATATCTTAGCTCTCTAACATCGTTTGCACATAGCATTGTCTAGGCAATTAAGGTCCAATTACTTTGAACATAAATAACCAACGATGAAGGCCGACAAGTGCATGGTATCGTCAGCAATGAAGGCCAAAAGATTAACAAGGAAGCAACCGAGAGGTTTCAGAGTGAAAGAGAAACAGAGGTGGTTCCAAAAAAAAAACCGCTTTAATACTATCTTAGAATTTAGAAAATAGAGATTTCATTCATATTTTAATAGTACGTCAATGGGTGAGTTATATACACGAGAACCCAAAGCAAAATAGGAAATGAATTAAAGATAAAATCTCATCATTTATGGGATGTCCTAACTGTCTAAGGAATATAATTAAATGAGCATAATTCTAGAGATACAGTTCATATCTGTTATAATAAAATTTCCTAAAATAACTGATTGACTATACACGGTTTTCTACATAATTAATTACCTTAAAGGGGAGCAAGCAATTTGTGTTTGCACGTGTGTATTTCTTCTTGTTGAGATCTTAATATACGACTGGAGATAAACATGATACAACCAATGTCATCAATTTCAGCTATTAGCAATACGTGCTCTTATTTCTAAAGTCTTTTTTTAGTAGTTTGTACTTGACAAGTGGTTTTGGTTTGTGAAGTAATTTCAAATAGACTACAAATTGTACCCAAAAAAGAAAAAATAAGAAAGACTATGCCATTATATCTTAACTAAATTCGGTGATCTTCACTGTTTTGTAATAGGATTTTTATTTCACAAATCACTGACGAATTCTACGTGTCTGTTTTGTTGTATTTTGGTATTGGATGAATTCCATATCAGCAGAATGCTTTAACATGCGCCTTATATGTACACTTTATTTTTCCGTGTCATTAAGAGAGAACATAAAAGCAAGGATGAAGAAAGTTCATAGGAAATAGTCATTTTTAGTATTGTTTGTTAGAATTTTATTTGCGGACAAACATAAATCATATTATATAGAACCCAGATTAATTGGATGTCAAAATTATTAGAGTATTTTGTTTAGCCCAAATTGTGATCAGTATTGTTAATGGGCCTATTGTTGTTAAAGCACTGCTCATATATGTGGGTTTTGTTTATGGGTCCTGTATATGGGTTTGCCATAGTGGGTAGGTTTAACCCATTTTAACTATTTTATATATACAGGGAGAGACCCCTATTCCTAACCACTCTAGTGCATACTGATTCTATTGATACCGACGCTGAGTGACTATTATCATGGGATAGGAATAGTAACTCTCCCTCATCGTATTTTACTTTTCAGGATTGTTCGACAATGTCTTCTTCATCGATGCTATTTCAAGGATTGTTCGACAATATCTTCTTCATCGATGCTATTTCAAGGTAATCCTAAAATCTTTTATATGAAATTGATATGTCATAAGTTATTGGGATTAATAGATCCGATGAATTATTTTCTATCAATTGGTATCAGAGACAATGTTTTTAATCCTAATTATGACTATCAATTTTGTATTTTACCTATAAAATAAATGAGATTTAAAATTATAAAAATATGAAATATTAAATCATGTGATTTTCAATTCAAAGCTTTATTTGAAATATTGATGATCAAGTCTTTGTGCTGGAGCAGCGTGCCTTTTTTGTTATTATCATGTGATTTTCAATTCAAAGTGTTATTTGAGAAATTTGATAATCATGTCCTTTGTGCTAGAGCCGCATGCCCTTTGTTATTGCACTGCTCCATTATTTTTTGTGGCGGTATTGCACGACGCAATCCTTCAACTTTTTTTTAAAGGCTCCTTTTTCTTCCTTATTGTTTATTATGAGTAATAGAATCCTATGTAAAGTAAAAAATTTCAAAGCTTGTTTATTTTGAAGTTGTGTTTAATATAAAATTTTAGTAAAATAATTTTGTTCAAATTATCTTTAAAAATTGCCTATTTATATTTATTTCAAAAATTTCGAGATTAAAATTATTAAAAAATATATAGTACTATCCTCTTTTGTCTCTGAATTTTTTTTTTTTGGTGTATTATTGTGATGTTATTGGGCATGGTATATATTGTGCACTCTTATAGTTGATGTTGTTTAGACACTAAAATAATTTTTGGTATTATTATATGCATAAATTAATATATAATATTTTGAAAACTATTTAGTTTGTTGTTATTTATGCGATTTGATTATGAGAGTTGCTGTTTAAAGGATTGTGGTACTATATTGAAGCACTTTGCATAATTGTGATGCTATTGGATATCATATATATTGCACACTCTCAAATTTTGTGTTATTTGATTATTTAAATAATTTTAGTATTATGTTGTATATATAATATTGCATAATGTTAAAAATTATTGTATACTCTCAAGTTTTGACCTGAATTTTTTTTTTAAGCATGATTGTGACACTAGTGAGAGTGTTGCACAATATGTACTCTCAGACTTAATATTGTTTAGTCACTGAAATAATTTCAGTGTTATTTTATGCATAAAATGTTATGTAAAATATTATATATTGTTATTTCTTGTTATTCTTTATGCAATTTTGTTTTGAGAGTAATTATTTAAAATATTCTGGAGCTTTTGGACACTTTTTATGATTGTGAGTCCGCCTTCACGGGACCAATTATGTTGAGGTGTCAATTTTGTTGATATTTCGTTAATAATGTTGCATTGGGAATTATATTAATAATGCGCTTACCCTATCGGTTTGCCTTTATTAATGTAATTTCTAGTGATTTGTTGAGTGATGTTATTTTGGGCACTTTTCATAATTGTGAGCTCGCTTTCTGGGACCAATTATTGTAAGGTGCTATTTTGTTGATAAAATATTGTTATGTTGTGGCTTTGGGGATTATATTGGTAATGCGCTTACCATATCAGTTTGTCTTTATTAATGTGATTCCTAATGATTTGTTAAAGGCATTGAGGTGACCTTAGAGTTCTCGGTATCCTTTCGATACTAGCTTTAGGGACATGATTTTGATGTACTGAGGGACATGATTTTGAGTCACTACTCATGTATTGTAATTCGAGACCCTTCGGTTGCAATCGCATGGGGAAAACTCAATTATGGTTTTGCTCAAATGTTGTACATGTTGATATGCTTAACAAAATCTCCCTTTAATGTATCGTTCTTTCAACTTCATCGATGCAAATGAGTGCTATAACAAAATTGAATGGGACTAATTTTAAGGACTGGGTAGATTCTGTGAAATTGTTCCTTGTTGTCTCTAATATTGATGCTGCTCTCACTGAGGATGAACCTCAGAGACCCACAAATGCATCTTCTGCTACAGAAGAAGCATGAAAGGTGAGTTCAATTCAATAAAGTTTGTTTGATGACCATGAAGTATAGTATGGAAAAGACTATTAAAGAGAGCATTCCTGAAACAAATAATGCTAAAGAGGAAGAAATTTGCTAAAGGGAAGAATAGTAAGCCTCAGTTTAAGAAAAGTAGAATGATAAGCCTGGATATTCTTCTAAGCCATCTTCTGGTCCTGGTGAGACTTCTGGTGTTAAACCCAGATATCGTTTTAATGGAAATTGTAAGTTCTATGATATATATGGGCATAAGCAGTCTGATTATTTGAAGTTTAAGAGCTGGCTTGAGAAAAGAAAGAAATTCAAAAGCAGGAGGAAACCAAGTAAAGGGGAGTTAATGATCACAGTAGGAAATGGAGCTAAGGTCAAAGTAGAACATATAGGAATGGTTTCATTAAAGTTATATACTGGACATGATTTAGTTTTGAAAGATACAATTTATGTACCTTCTATGAGGAGGAATTTATTTTCAGTTTCTGTTTTGGATAGTTGTGGCTACTCTTTCCTTTTTAGTAATGCAAAAGTTTCTTTATATTATGATTGTGTTCTTGTTGGTTCTGGAGTATTGTCTAATGGTTTATACATGTTGAATGTTGATTCTTTTTCTGGTGATCAACGGGATTCAAATATCAATAATGTTGTTGGAAACAAGCGTGGTAAAGTTGCTGAAAAATCTTCTATGTTGTGGCACAAACGTTTAGGACACATCTCTAGGGAGAGAATGGAAATGTTGATCAAGGAGAATATTCTTCATGACCTGGACTTCTCTGATTTTGATACTTGTGTTGATTGTATAAGAGGGAAACTCACAGCTGGAGCCATGAAGAGTGGGGTTACCAGGAGTGAAGGAATACTACAGTTGATTCATATAGATATTTGTGGGCTCATTATTCCTATTACAGAAAGGCGAAATCGTACTATTATGGATATGTTGAGATGTATGCTTAGTCATTCCACTCTTTCAAAATTCTTGTGGGGAGATGCTTTGAAGACTGCTGCTTATATATTGAATCATGTGCCAAGTAAATCTGTGCTGAGGACTTCATATGAGCTTATGATAGGCAAACGGCCTACCTTAAGGCATTTTCGTGTTTGGGGATGTAGGGCAGAGGTGAGACCTTATAACCCACATTTAAAGAAACTTGATCCCAAAACCATCAGTGGTTTCTTCATTGGCTATTGTATTGGCTCAAGGGGTGTTAGGTTCTATTGTCCTTCTCATACTACTAGAGTTATTAAATCCGATCAGGCTATCTATTTTGAAGGGGACTTAGGACATGGTAGAACTTAGGAGCCGTGCATTGTTGATTTTAGTGAGGAGCATGTTGTTGTTCCTATTCCTATTGATCCATTTCCAGGGATAATGTCATCTCCTCTGATCTATAATGATAATGTTGTTGATTCTGTTGATGTTGTCGATATCCCTCAAGAAGTTAAAAATAATGTTCAGATTCCAGATGTTGTTGTGACTCCATTAAGAATATCTGAGCGGGTTCCTATATCCACTGAGTCTACTAGATTCAAGGATTATGTTATATACTTGTAGGAGCATGAGTTTAATTTAGTTGAGGATTCTGATCCTATTTCTTTTCAAGAGGCCATGGTTAGTCTTGATAGTGCACAATGACTAGTGGCTATGGAGGATGAATTGGCTTCTATGAGAAAGAATAATGTTTGAGAATTGGTAGAATTACCTACTGGTTGTAAAACTGTTGGTTGTAAATGGGTCTTTAAGACTAAACGTGATGCTAAAGGTAAAATTGAGAGGTATAAGGTCAGACTTGTTGCTAAGGGATATAACCAGAGGGAAGGCATTGATTATAAGGAGACTTTCTCACCGGTCTCCACTAAAGACTCTTTTCGTGTTGTGATGGCATTAGTTGCTCATTTTGATTTGGAGCTTCATCAAATGGATGTTAAGACCGCCTTCCTAAATGGTGATTTGTATGAGGATGTGTATATGGATCAACCTGATGGTTTTGTTGAAAATGGTAAAGATCATATGGTATGCAAATTGAGACGATCCATTTATGGATTGAAACAGGCTTCCAGGCAATGGTATTTGAAATTTGATTATATTGTTAGTTCTCTTGGTTTTAAAGAGAATACTGTTGACCAATGCATTTATCTGAAGTTTAGTGGGAGCAGATTCATCATTCTTGTTCAATATGTTGATGATGTATTGTTGGCGAGTAATGATTATGTTTTTTCTGAATGAGACAAAGCAGATGTTGACAGCACATTTTGATATGAAAGATCTTGGTGATGCCTCTTTTGTGTTAGGTATTGAGATTCACTGTGACAGATCTCGTGGTATTCTTGGCTTGTCTCAGAAAGCTTATATTGAAAGGATTCTGAATAGATTTAATATGAAATCTTGTAATCCTTGTATCTGCTACTTATTCAAAAGGGTGAAAGACTCTCTACTACCCAAGTCCTCAAAGTGATAAAGATGTTCTTTGAAATGGAGAAAGTCCCATATGCTTCTTAGTTGTTGGCGATCTTATGTATGCTCAAGTTTGTACACGTCCTGATATTACTTTTGTTGTTAGTGTACTTGGGAGATACTTGAGCAAACCTGGTGTGGCTCATTGGCAGGCTGCAAAACAAGTTATGAGGTATCTACAGGGTACCAAAGACTGTATGCTCACCTATAGGAGGTCTGACCGCCTTGAGGTGATAGGTTATACTGATTCTGATTATGGTGGTTGTCCAAATGACTACAAGTCCACATCAGGGTATATCTTTATGTTAGCAGGAGGAGCTGTTTCTTGGAAGTCATTAAACAGACACTTATAACTACTTCTACTATGGAGGCAGAATATATAGCTTGTTATGAGGCTACGCGTCAAGCGATATGGTTAAAAAATTTGATTACTGAATTTCTTATTGTGGAGAGTATTTCTAGGCCTCTTACTATTTATTGTGATAATTCTGCCGTAGTGTGCTTCTCTCAAATTAATAAAAGCTCAAAGCGTTCAAAGCTTTTTGATACAAAATTCATGTTTGTTAGAGAGAATATTCAGGAGTTTCAGACTCGTGTTGAGCATATCCTTACAGAACTTATGGTTGCAGACCCACTAACTAAAGGTTTAGCTATTAAAGTTTTTATTGATCATGTGACCTATATGGGTATAGTGAGGTCTTTTGATGTTTTGGGTTAGTGGGAGTTTAATTTTGTAATTTTGTTATGACCTCATTTTATTATGTCTCGAGACAATTATATTATTATTATCGTTGTCATATAATATTGTTATTGTTATTGATCTGCGCAGTTTTGTTTATTTATGATATGACATATTGTGGAGACATTTTGGACCCAGTCTCATTTTGTTGTTATCTTGAGATGTTAAATCTCATAAAGCATCTTGGTAAGTGGATGCTTGGGGCCATTTTGTTGGGAAATGCACTTTGATCACATATTGGCATGCAAATTTTGGATGTGCTTTCCCATTACCCATTTACCACATTTTGATGGGTCACCGAAATATGAGTATGTTGCATGTATGATATCAGTACTCCTTCGAGTATGATTTTCTGCATTGTTGGGATACTTGTAGTCTCATTTTGGACCATTTGTTGAGAGTGCTAGCTCGATTTTGACATCATGTTGTGGCCACATATTGTTTGATTATTCTGGAGAATTGTTTTCTTATTAAAGTGATATAATGTGACTTATGTTGTCCAAGTGGGAGAATGTTAGAATTTTATTTGTGGACAAACATAAATCATATTATATAGAACCCATTAATTGGATGTCAAAATTATTAGAGTATTTTGTTTAGCCCAAATTGTGATCAGTATTGTTAATGGGCCTATTGTTGTTAAAGCACTGCTCATATATGTGGGTTTTGTTTATGAGTCCTGTATATGGGTTTGCCATATTGGGTAGGTTTAACCCATTTTAACTATTTTATATATACGGAGAGGCCTTATTCCTAACCACTCTAGTGCGTCTGATTCTTTATTTAATCGACGTGCAGCGTGGCTATGGGATAGGAATAGTAACTCTCCCCTCATCGTATTTTTACTTTTCAGGATTGTTCGACAATGTCTTCTTCATCGATGCTATTTCAAGGATTGTTCGACAATATCTTCTTCATCGATGCTATTTCAAGGTAATCCTAAAATCTTTTATATGAAATTGATATGTCATAAGTTATTGGGATTAATAGATCCGATGAATTATTTTCTATCATTGTTTCCTATGATAATGGTTCCATAAGAACTATAGCATGTCCGTAAGTCCATATCCAGAGCATTATTATATACAATAGTATGTCTTAAGCTTCAAATCAAGTGTTAATGTACTCAAATCGGAGCTTGGACGAGAATGTCATGTGTTTCAAGCTCGTAAAAATAGTTTTACTATCAAGCTTGACTTTCTCAGTCTTTTTTTTTTCTCTTTTTCTTTTGGTTCACGATTGATTTTCTCAGCTTAAGTTTGTTATTTCATGTGGCTTTCTACATGGCTATGGGTTTAAACATATGCCAATAGTTATGGAAAGATAAAGTCCAGGAATTTATTTTCAAGTAAGATACACAAGCCAACTACTGGTGGAATGATGGAATGAAAACTTATTTTGGAATGAGCGAATGAGAACTTGTATATATGTAAATTGTTGAGGGTATAAAGACAACAAATTAGAAAAGGACGACAACCCCCGGCCCCATGTACCAAAAATGGAAAAAGGATAACATCACTTTGTTTCTTCACTCTCCCTTGGCCCTCTCTTCTATTTCTTTTTATTTTGGTGAGTAGTAGACGTATGATTCTTCAACAAACGTCAAAAAGAACGTATCATGAAAAAACGAGAATAAGCAAACTACAGAAAAAAGGAAAAAAAAAAAAAACCTCAGACAAAACCGACGGAAACACAGGCTACTTACTTTTCATAAAAATAGAATAAATACATATATATATATATATATATATAATAGAAAGAAATTTTTAAAATTAAAAAAAGGTTATATATATATATATATATAAAGAAAGATGCATTAAGGTATAATTAAAATAAGTATATGATTTAGTGTAATAGTAAAATATTAAAAAAATAAAAAGAAGATTACCAGGGAATTGTAAAAAAAAAAAAATTAGGAAAGAGATCTATACAAAAGAATAAATACTGTACAAGAGAAAAAAAATTGTTAATATATACAAAAACAATGGAAGCAAAGTTAGTGTTGGTGGTGTTAACACCAACAATCAAAGGGGGCCGGGAAAGAGGGACGGGGAGAAGAACCAACTCTGGCTGTTAGCACTAGCAGCATCACAAAGGTATAAATATGCAGCTGCAATAAAAGCTCAAATAATCACAAAGCCGATCATACTGCGGAGCCAATGCTTGAAAAGCCATATACAAGGACAGATTCCTCTGCAATTGAAAAGGAGCTGATGCGTGAAATAGTTGCATTACACTGATCCTAGGCAGGGAAACTCCACCATTTCTTCTTTTTCTTTGTAAAGGATGAAGGCAATTCTGAATATGAAATGACATAGAATACAATTAAATGAAGATACAGTAGCACTTCAGTTTCCCCAACTTCAATCAACAGGCAAAAATGAGTGTTCTTTTATATTTAGTGCTGATTATAAAGAAAATGTAGACACAGCCTCTAACATGCATGAATCCAAAATAAATCCAAAATGCATGAAACAGACAAGAATGATCAAAGACTAAGAAACTCAACAAGCAAGTTTCTATTGGTTCTTCAGTCAACTGTGAGTCAGTTGAGATTTAAACCCATCGTTTACATAGGAATCATGCATGCTCCACCTTTGAGAATCAGATAGTGCATCCACAAGAGGGGTAAAACTTAGCATTTAAATTGATTGCTGAAAGACCTTTAGCTGCATTTTGATAAACAGGACTCATAGCATAATAATAGGTAAATGGATTGATAAATGGTTATGTGAGAAATACTTTGAACCTTTCAGAGGACATAGAAAGAGACATAATGAAGCATTATCAAAATTAAATTGGATGTGTAAATACATCAATCATAAACTCCTATAGTTTAAGAGCTTCACACTCTCATTTATCTAGTTTCTACAGTGTTCATATAACACAAATATGTTACCTCCTTCTGGATAGATTGGGTTGTAATGCACCTCTGCCCAAAAGCTCAGAAATATCACTGCAGAAGTCACAAGGACCATACGCTTAGCATGTGGCTGAAACAGAACTTGAAATACTATCGGTCCATGTCAGATGTCACTTAGATTATGTACCACAGTATACGAATTACATTATCAACAAAATATTGTCATCATTCTCTCTCTCCCCCCCCCCCCCCCCCTCTGCCATTGCTCCAAAGCACTTTTCCTTCTATATGCACACCTCCAAATACTATATATACACATTTGTTTGCACTTGTTCGATTTATGGACACAATTCAACCAAAACTACGACTGTGTTGACCATTCACAATGATAAAATTTTATAAAAAACAAACACTTCAAATACTAATAAAAACTTACCTCTTCCAGACTTCTGTATCTGTGGAAGAATCTCGATGTAGCACGTGTCCTTAAAAGATGTAATAACAAAAATTTTGACACCATACTGCAAGGACAGACGAGAGATGACCATATCAGTCATAAAAGCGGATTTTACATTAAAAAAAATGCAATGATTATTGTTCACCATTTCAAAACACAAGATATGCAATTTAAATTCCCTCCACAGGATATTCAGTTTATCCATAACTCCTGCAGAATGGAGGCAATATATCTTCAAAAAAATAATATAGCTTAAAACCTGATACATTAATAAATTCTGTAAGTGTTTAGATCAGGTCATTGATCCTATCCTTTTTAAGCTAGCAGCATAAAAAAGTTGTCTTTTCAAGCCCCCAAATCATTTTCTATCAAATAAAGATTATAATCCCAATCATTTAAACCTTGGATAAATCAGCGAATAAAGTTAACCAAAGAGCGTAATCCATTTGAACTTTAAAAGAAAAAAGACACCCCTAAAACCCAATGGAATTTCTTTTGAACTATTAAATGATTAATTTAAAATTCTGACGTGACTTCAACAGTCTCTAAAAGATCCAACTAATGCTTCAGATGCAAATCAAGGGAATAAGCATCCATAGGATCAAATAGATAAAAGAAATTCAACTGAAATTTTAAATATATATGCACAGCCACCCAAAAAGAAGGGAAGTATAATAGTGAAGGCAAAAACAAAATGTAAATTCTTTATTTCCTCTTACCAAATCTGCAGCAGCTTGAAGTGTAACGTGATCACCCCATTCACCACTCCTAATTCATCCACACAAAAAGTTATCAGCAAACATAAGGACCTAAATAAAGCCATACCATCTGAAATAACATAACATAATGACTAGATATAAACATACATGCTCATCTTCTTCAAATAATCACCATAAGCCATAGGAACATAACCGGCATATAGTTCTGGGTAAGACTTGAGCTGACAAAACACAGGAAAAAACAATGTCTCAACAACAAGACTATAAGGTGGCCCACCGAACACTAATACAATTTTACAAACACAAACGTACCTGTTGAATAATTTGCTCCCGCACAAATTTGTGGTGCTCTGGAGAGCGATAGAGTTGATCTGACAAAGAACGAAACTGGAATAATATGAAACCAATAAGGCACTCAATTTTGACTTAAGAATATGTACTAGTATAAAATTTTATGCATAATGATCCACTGTCAGTAATGCTCATAAAAAATAAATTTCAGAAAATTCAAAATCTTAAGTTATATAACTGCAAATTTGTCAAATTGTCACTGAATCATAATAATAAATTATATAAAAAAAATTCAGCTGTTATTCCACTAAACTTAGAGAATCAACAAAAGTTTAAAGCAGATAACCTATATCATAACATTAAAGAGAAAGGAATTAATTATGATCAACTTTCGGTGTAGAGAGAGTTTTACACTATCAATGAACCATATGGTCCATCTGTTTAGAAATCTGTTTAATTCTGATCCTGTTTACTGATGGTGTAAAGAGTTTTACATGTACAATAGATCAAATTTAAATTCTCAAGAAGAGAAGGAAATTAATACATTTTTATAGCAAGTTGCAAGCAAATGGGCAACAGCTATAACCTAGGAATGGGAAGCCACACCTTTCACATAGACTTGGCAATTTGTGCCGGCCCGGCCCTGCACTGGGCAGGTTTTCTACCTTACTCACAGGCTTGGGCCCACACACTATATATGAAAAATCTATGTTAATTTTGTCACTTGTTACTTGTGAGATTAGATTTAAAAATGTGTTTATTTACTTGGTTAAATTCTAGATAAAGGTGGTGGAAGTATTTCCATGCCTTTCAATTATATGAGATGATAGGTGGTTTTTAAGAATGTGATGGATTACGCTATTAGTATAAATTTATGTTTGAAGTTTTCATGTGCGGGCTGGGCTGGGTGCTGGTTTTAAATATTTTCATAGGGACAGGTTCAGGTGTTCATCCTCAAGACCTGGGGTAAGTAGGGGGGGTTAGGTGCTAATTTTGGGGGTGCGGGCTGGGATTGAGTTGAATAAAAACCTGTCCCATTGCAAAGCCTATTTTCACAAGATACGACACTAAAGTCTAAATAAGTTTCTCATAATAAATTTCTGAGTTTTCTTACAAGGTTGAAATAAATCTTAAAATATAGGAATTGCTGTACATCTCAGAAATAATGCCCACTCACAATTATAAAGAACCAACCTGGCAGTTACCATCTCCTTCAACCTTACGCTCAATCAGATCATATAACTGCAGTCTAAGAAAGACCAAATTCTTAAAATTAGATAAATGCTCAATAAATATATATTTGTATATATGACATACAATTTGTTCTAAATTACATGCAAAGAAGTGTAGAAAAAACATAAAGAAGAAAGAACTAGATAAAACAATCTTGCTTGTATTTGACTTATTCAATCTTGCTTGTCTAATATTCCCCTCTACTATCTCTCACTCTCTTGTATTCCAAAGGAATTGGCTCAAAGGATAGAGAAGATTATGAGGGACTTCCTGTGCTCGGTGGGATATGAAAACCAATCATGATGTAAGTTGGGATTTATGTTGCAGACCTTCGAATGAAGGCAGCTTTGGTCTAAGAAATTTGGTTTCTAAAAATATTGCTTTGGCAGCTAAATGGCTATGGCAATTTCCTTTAAAAACTAAGTCATGAAGGCAAAAGGTTATTCAGAAATGAACTAATTAAGGCAACAAGTGCACTGGGTGTGTCCCTCTACTCTGGCATGGGGTGACTTAATGGCTGTTCCCTCTGCTCTTCTCTAGAGAAACCATAAAAAATTGTACTAGATAAGGTATCCTTGGATTTTTTATGAGCAATAGGTGCCTTTACTCTGTAGCAATGTGCTAAACAAACCAGATTATTCAGAAACTAACTCATTAAGGCACCCAGAGCACAAGGTGTGTCCCTCTGCTAGTGGTACTGGGTGACATAATTGTTGTTCAGTTGTTCCCTATACTCTTCTCTAGAGAAACCATAAAAAAATGCAATAGATAAGGTATACTTTTTAATTTTTTGTGGGCACTAGGTATGTCCCTCCACTCTGGTAATGTGCTACCTTTGTTATTCCCTAGTGCAGTTGACTGGAATGAAGAGCATGCATCTTTAAGGGTGTCTCATTTCCCTCAAAGGTGCTTCCAGTGGGTTTCAAACCCCTGCACGGCAGGAATAGTCCGCCCACATATAGATACAGTATTTCACATATCTAGGAGACTACTCAAACCAAGAGATGTAAAACATTAAATAAACAAAGACCTGTCTAGCAGCCTTTGATGATCTGATATTTCTTCATCAACGGATGGTATTTTTTCATTAGTTTTAGGAATATGCTGCAAACACAAACAAGAGAAATAAGTGTGCGAATTACTATCCAGATTAGGATTCCATAGCTAAAATGTAATATTAATCATATATCACTTAAGTCTCAAGCATATAAATCAGTATTATACAGCTCCAGTTTTTATATACAGGGTATGGTATGGTACATTATTACTTCTACATTTAATTTTGTTTATCATGCTTTAAGTAATAATTAGTACCAATCTAGTTCCCACATTTCTATCATGAAAAAAATTCTTCTTGCCACAAGTCTCATAGGTTAAAAGCTCATCATTCGCATGTTGCAACATGCAAGAATTTTGAGCATGAAATTTATAAGAAAACATCCAAAGAAGATACACTCCAAATGCAAATTAATACATTAAGAAATTATAGTAAAAGAAGAAATATGATGACTTTAAAAACAGCAGCAAGTGGCAGCCCTAAAGCTACACTTACAGGAATAGGAACCATCTGGTTTAATCTTTTGCCTACTTCACCATCAAGAGAAGACTCATCTGATATTTCCAATGAATGCCACAAGTCATCACTAGTAACAGATATCTCTCCTGACCCAGAAGATGAACCAAAAACTTCAATTTCATGTACATCATTTTCCCTTTCTATTGGACCATAATTCTCCACTTCTTTCATATTGTTTGGCTCATCTACAGAGTTCTGGCAAGACTCATTGCCTACATGTTGTTGACAATCTGTCATGAGTCATGACAAGGTTTATAAATTCCGTCACGTAAAAAAGACAACTAATAGAGAATTGCAACTGCCAAGTTTGTATTACCAAAGTTATAGTTTCCATTTGAAGAAGAAAGCCAATCTTGCGCAAGAACAGATGCTCGCAGGTGCTCATTCTCAAAATTTGATATTCCAGAAGCTTCCATGGAATCAAGTTGCGATAATTCTTCTTGATAAGCACGTGCAACAGCCTCGTCACTCTCCACATATGTATGCTGCTGACAGAAGCCTTCTCTAACATATTCAACTCGACTTAAATCTTGATCATATCTGGTTATGATACTAGGCGCACCACTATTGGTAAATGTGCAACAATCTAGGAGATGAAGACCCCATCGAACAACATCAGGATCCATGTCATATGTTGCCATGAATACACATGCAACTCTATCCACTCCAGAAACTGACTTGCTTTGTGTGTGTGCCCCCCCAAAGAGTTCAATTGCTAAAAAAGAACAAAAATTGATAGTTACACACTCACACTACATAGGATGCAATGCTCTCAAAAGTGTCAGCAGAGTGGCCTCTACATATATATATATATATATATAAGAGGCACTTATTATGGATTCAAAATAAGAAGTTTTTTTATAAAAAGTTGAGTATTTAATGCATTGGGAATTGAAAAAGCTCTACTTTTTCATACAAAACTTCTTATTTTGGATTCCTATTTTGCATTAGGGCACTTTTTAGAAAAACCCTATGCATAAAACTAACAAAACGAAGTTCAGAAAGAATAGCAATACTGAAAAGGATAAGGCTTCAATCATCAAATTCACCATGAACAAACACAGATCAGAAGCTTGACATGGACCCAGTAATTCTCCATATACTACAGAAAAACCAAACAGGATATGTCCTCAAATTTCTCAATGAAACCCAGAAACCCAAAAAAGAATGTGGGAATACAATGGTTGTTTGTTCAACATGAATTTAAAAAAGGGTAAAATATGAAATTGCATCGATGAAGGCAAAAGAAACCTTGATTACCACTCGCAAAGTATCAAATTTGCAACATGCAAACCAATAATCATTATTTAAAAAAAGAAGAAAAAAACCCTAAACCCATATCATGACATAAAATTCCCAAACCATCCAAAATATTAAACTCCAAAAAAAGAAATAATCATGAAAAAGAGAACTAGACAAACCTTGGTCGGATAGGATGATTAAGCAAACAAGGAGGATAGGAATTTGGGAATGGAAAATTGGAGCGAAGAAAGATTGAGATTTGAGAAGGAGAAGAAGAGCTTTGTTGATTGTTGAAGAAAACAAAGAGACGAATGAATAAGATGAATGAGAGGAGAATCTGGGAATGCGGGAATGTTAAGAGTATATTATTATTGGGAAAGTAAGTTATGTACTACTATATATGTCGGTAATTGGTTCAGAAACGGCGTCGCTTATATAACTGTTTTTTCTTGAAATCCCGCTACTTAGTTCATTCCGTGAATCAGAAATTCGTCGCTGGTTTGTATGACGTGGCATGGTTGCTCCCAGGGGTGGCTGCTCAGTTTCACGTGACATCACATCACTTTACTTCATTCATGCCTCTCCCATACCCTTTTCACGTGAGGAAATATTTTATGTATAGGAGATTATATATATTATATTTATATTATATCTTAATATAAGAAAAATATTAAATTATTTTATATATAATTATAATATTTTTTAATATATAAAATAATTTTATAAATAAATTAAATAAAATTAAATATATTTTAATTAAATAAATATTGAAATTATTCCACAATCTTGTACATATGGACTACTTATATGTTTATCCTATGCATATTTTATTATATAATATTAAATATTTTTATTTATATTTTTTAAATTTTTATTGTATTAATATATTTGTATTATATTTATATCTTATATTTGTATCCATATTTCTTAACTCAATGTGGATGCACAAAAATTAAAATAGAATCAATTATAAATTTTTTACAAATTTAATTATAAATAAATGATAAATATATATATATATAATATATATATGTATAAATAATATTATTTTAATATAATATATTAATCTAATAATATTATTATTTATATATATTTACAAATACATCATCTCACATCTAAATAATATCACTTCACACTAATACTATTTATACGGATGAAGATTCTTTCAATTTTTTTAAGTAATCAATTGTAAGAAATAAAAAAATATAAATAAAATTATTAATAAGACTTAAATAAAACTTAAATTTTTTTATAATTTTATATCTTTTTTTCTCTTATAATTAACCACTTAAAAAAAATAGAATGCATCCTCATTCTTATTTATACACATTTATACTCACCCACAATTACACATCAATTCCCATCACCAAGTCTTAGAATTTGTGGATAAATGTCAACTGATGTCATCTGGAGTACAAACTGCTTCGTTTATCACATGTTTATTTGTTATTAAAAAAAACACTTTTTTTAATTAAGAAATAGGTCAAAAAATTAAATATTTGAATAAGTGTTTTTAAAAAGTAAAAGTACCAAAAAATCTGATTTCGTGTTTTTTCAGAAAGAATAGCTTCCAAAAAATGTGCTACATTATAAAAGTATTTAAAAAAAAAACTTATTCAAGTGCCTTCTTATTCTTTATGAGAGAGCATTATGAATTAGGATTCTCTCATTTTTTTTGAGAAAAAAAAATAGTTATATTCTTGATTTAATAATTTAATTTCATTGAAATATGTTAAAATAAACTCAAATTCTTAATCCAATAAACTTGAATTATTGAATCAAAAATATAATTCTTTCCTTTTTTCAAAAAAAAAAAAATTATTCAAGCATTATTACGAGCATGCAATGTTTTAAATTTAATTTAAAGTTTTAAAATTACGAGCATGCAACGTTTTAAATTTAATATCAACGTTATTACAAGCATGCAATGTTCTAATTGTATCTCTAGTCACAATAATATATGGCATGATTATATTTTATAAATTTGATGTCAAGTTTTTTAATTATTCTCTATTAATTTCATTCAAAATTTGCCCTCAAATATTGTAAATAAAATATTTTCTTTTGATAATGAAAATTTTTTTATCGTATTTTCTTTTTCACGTAATCACATGTCATCCATTTATCTTTTCTCTCATATATGTTTTTTATTTTAAAAAGATAATATTTCTTCTTATCTCATTAATTATCTTTTTAATAGTTATTTTCTCAATCATTCTTTTCTACTTAATTATTTTAATTAAATTTTAGATTTTAATGTAAAAAAATTATGACCACTTTAAAAAAATACTCTTTAATTTTTTAAAAACAAATAAAGCATGTCTGCTTTTGCACGAGCTTATTTTCTAGTTTCTTTGACTTATATTATTATTAGAGTTTAATTTTAATACATTATCAATGTAATTTTTTTTCATAATCAATTAATTATATACCATCACATATGTAATTTTTGAAATAATTATTATAAAAGTCAAATATTTTTAATGATGTGATAATTTATGATTAAATAATAATATAAAAAACTTTTATATTGTTAATACATTAAAATTAAATTTTTATTATTATATTTTCATAAATTTTATGTCAAAAATCTAAATTATTTATTTTATTTTCATTCACAATCTCTATATAACCCTGCATGTGAGGCGAACTAAGGCTATCATTTTTGTAACCCATTTAAAATGGAACAATATTAGTTATACATATTTATATATACATTATTTCATATTTTCATAATTTTTATCATCTTATCATAATTAGATCTATCTTATACATTTATATTGTGATTTCATCATATAAATAAATGTGAAAAATGTGACAAAAAAGTATAGATAACATTTTTCTTTAAAACGTGAGCCTTTTTCCCTAGTTCACTAGCAAAGGCTCGAAAGGGGTTAAGGCTGCACCAACCCATGGGCCAACTTACATTTTCTTAGCACAATTGTATAGTATAAAATAGTGCATTCAAGAGTAACCGGAGACCAATTCAAGGGGCATGCATGGGCTTTTGGCCTCCTCTTCCCACAAATTTTTTTAAATGTATCAAAAATTTAATCTAATTTATTAAAAGATAAATGAATAATTATATTGATCTCTCATAAAGTTATTATTTATTATATTTATATTTTTTATTTAAAAATTATATTCACATTCTTAATTTTATGTATTGTTATTGCATTCTAACACTTTTTTTTTTATTTACAAAATTACGCATATCTCTTTATTTTATGTATGAATAAGTCTCATTGAAAATACAAAACAATGGAAGTATGAGTAATTTTTTAAATAAAAGGGTGTCAATATAATAAGTATTAATTTTTAGAAATCAAGATAATTATTCTAAAGATAAAAATGGTAAAGTTAAAAAAGTTTATACTTAATATGTATTTGACATGTGATTTATGATTATTTTATATACATTGATATTATAATTAACTCATCTTTTTATTAATTTTAAATCTTTAAATAATAAATCTATTAACTCCTCTCATTTTTAGTTTCACCCTCTTCTAGTTTTTAAAATCTAAATATATAAAAACTTTATTTTGCCTATGAATCATGATATAGATGACAACTACTATTATGATACATTTAATATCTAATATAAATATATTTTTTCTTATTTTTTCACTTTATTTATAAAACTTCTTATATAATAAAAGAAAAATACTATTCTAAAATGAATAAATAAGAGTATATCTACCCTTAATTTAAAATAATACATTTTAATCTTAATCTACTAAATAATATAAAGATAAATGCATTTTTATTTATCAACTTTAAAGAAAATTTTTTATATTTAATAATATAATTCATGATTTTTTATCTCTTCATTAAACATCTTCTGCATCCATTTCTGTGAGCAATGGTTGTTTCTCTTTGATTTTATTGTACTGAAGCAAGTTTTAGAGGAAAGAGTACATAGATCTCTTAAAATTTGAATTTTTTTATAAATTATTATTAATAGATTATTTTATTTAATTTTAATCTATTAATTTATCAATAATAATACTTTTATAGTAATATTTTATCTGTATTAATTTTAATTCTGAATTATTTATTAATTTATTTATTAAAATTTAATTTTGAATATATTTTATTCCTTATGAAATAAAAAAAACAATTTTATTTTTATTTTGTAATAATAAAATGTATTTATAATCAAATTATAATAATAAAAATTAATAAATAATTCAAAATTAATGTTAATATGAATTAGATGTTATATAGTATTATTGTTACTGAATTAATAAATTTAAATAAAATATAAGAATTTATTGAGACATTAATTAAAGTTTAGAAACTAATTAAAAAAATTTTAAAGTTCAATAATTTATAAAATGATCAAAGTTCAAGGAGACTGAATGCTATTTTCTCCAATTTTTTTAATACCTGTTTTGATTTTCCTGTGAAAGAATTAAGAATATTGCCACTTTGTAAAATTTATAAAATTATATTTTAAAGGTCTTAAAAACTTTTAAGTTGGAAGCCAGTTCATGGGCTGTCACTAACCCGCATGAGGTGGGCTACAGTTAAGATTTTGATGACCCATTTAATAAGTGAGCTTTCGGCCCTAGCCATCGAAGTTTAAACCTACTTGGACTAGTGCTTTGGTGTCGGGGGGGTGGGAAAGACTATTTCGTTGGTGCATTGATTTAACCTATTTTGATAATTCTTAAAAACCTCTTACACGATTTTATTTCATGTCTATTTATTTATATGCCAATATCGACATTTTGACATTTTAGAATATTTTTTTAAGAAAAATGTTGAAAATAAAGGAGAGTTTTGTTGTTTTATTTTAATTAATTGATAGTGTAAAACTTTCTTTATGCTTGATGCATCGAAATTTTGACTTTTTAAGTTGTTATTAAATTATAAGATATTACATATATAATACAGTTATTTATGTATTTTTTAAAATAATTTAAGGCATGTTTTTAAGTTGATTAAATTGAGTTTGGATGAATAAAAAAAAAAGATTGTTTACTTCTCCTAAAATCATGGTTTTGAGATCAAAACCCAAGGGAATGGTCACGTCAAGTATGACCTGTCTTCTTCCGACATGCTATGGTGACCTAGGGTGAGTAGGAGTGGATTGAATATGTATAGTTGTGTAATTTTATTAAATAAATGAGTTTTAGAAATATATTTTTTATCATATTTTTTTTAAATATTTTTTTATTGGGACACATTATATATTAAAATATATATTTAAATTTGATTATAAATTAATTTATTTAATTACATAATAATTAAATTAATTACATATTAATTAAGATTAAATATATATACTTTAGTTTATGACATGATTCAATAAAAGAGAATATATTTAAAAAATATGATAAAAAGTATATTCTTAACATTTTCTTACTAAACATTTAGGACTTGATTGAAAAAAGTTAAAAATTATAGATTATCTTTGATAATCGATTATTGTTATAATCGATTATAATCGATTATTGTTATAATCGATAATCGATTTATTTTTATGTTTAGATGTATTAATTTGTAAAGTGATTTTAAACTAATATAATTCGTTTAGATGATATAAAAAAAATTACTTTTATGCATTAAATTATTAAAATAGATATAAAATGATTAAAAAATTTATTTAATTGAAGACAAAATAATATTTACATATCAAAGTGTAAAAATAATTTATAAGTTAAAATTATAAGTTTCAATTTTAACTTATAATTATTAACTTAAAAAATTTATATTAAATTTCGTGTAAAAACTTTTTTAAAAAATAATCTTTTATCAAAAGATAATAATTATTTTATAAAATAATTTAATTATCTAAAAATAATTGTTTGAAAAAGAATTCATATTTTTCAAACATACTCTTAATAGATAAGATGAAATTCAATTTGCACCTATCAAATAATTGATTGAGGTGCAAACTGTAAACCACATTTACCAAATTCGTTCGCCTTGGATCGCATGTCTCGGAACGCGATACTTCGACATTTTGATTCGTTGCATAACACAATATAGTTCACTTCAAGTGCCGCATCAGACATTCAACCAGAGAAAAAACAAAGAGTTTTGTTATATTTTCTTATAAATTTTTTTTAATAATTATCTTAATATTAAATAAAAAAATATTAAAATAAAAAAATAAATATATCTAATGTCTTAAGAATATAAAAATATTTAATATTTTTTTATTTAATAATTATAAATATTAGTATAAGGAATAGTTAGAAGGATTTAGAATTATTCAAAAACAAAAGAATCAACACGATGAAGAAGAGGGAGAGGCTGTAGTTGTCATGGGCAGTTGCCATGGTTGAAGGTGAAGAGATGCGTTGGGTTGCATAATAAGATGCGAGGCACAAGGAAAAGGAAGAGTCGCGACGTTAACTTCTTTTAGGATTTTAATAAAAAAAATTAAAAAATAGATATCTTCTCTCATTAATGGGCTGGGCATTATTTAAGTTAAGATAAAAATTTCTCTTTAGTTAATGGGCTGAGCTTTATTTAACTTTTTTTACACAAAGTTATGACTATATTTTGAAGTGTACTTTAAACTTACTTTTTTTTTAGGCAACGTCTAATATATACTCTCTTAGAGAAGGTGTATCACACACTTTTAGATACAAATTATTAGTTTAATATTAAATCAAATTAAAGACAGAGATCATTTACCTAAAACTTGAAAAACAAGTTCTTCATCTTTACTGTTTATTTCTCTCTCCCCTTTTTAAAATTTGTAAAAAAAAGTCTTTATCCCTCTTCTTCTCTCTCTCTTTCTCTTTATTTCGCTGGAGAACTAACCGACGGCACCATCACAAGCAAAGCAACAATCACCACGAGTCAGAACCGCCATCAAGTCGCAAACAGTGGAGTGGTGTTCAGCGACGCGTGGGTGACAAAGGGACCGCCAGGTCGAAGTTGCCGTGGACTACCTTGAGGGCGACGAGGTGGTACGTGGTTGGTGACTGGTGAGGCACACAGAGAGTCTGGTGGCTCCGGTTGACGACGGATCTTGTGTTTCCGTGTGGTGGGTCACCGGTTCTGGGAAGGTGCAGATCTGGGTCGTCGGTTTTGGTTTGGCGCGTCGCGCGTTTTGGGTGGAGGTGACCCTGGGCTCCACATCACACTCTACAAAATCTTATCCAGATCTCGTCATGCCGCTCATCACTTCCTTCTCCATATCCCGCTTTTTCCTCCGTCGCATCTGGTCGTGAAGCTGGTGGTGTGGGTGGCTTAGGGTGGTCAAGCATGGTTTGGTGAGAGGCTCAACGGAGTGGCTAGTAGCATGGCAGAGGTGCAAGGCTAGGTCACCGACGATGCGGTGGTTGGCTTGTCACGGAGGTGTGGTCGTACGACTATGGTGGTTTAGTTTGGGAGCTGGGTGGGTGACTGTTCACGGTGGCTGTTCAAGGTGGGAGGCAAAAGGTCTTTGGCTACTATGCGGCGGCGTGGCAGAGGTGCAAGGCTGGGTCACCGACGATGTGGTGGTTGGCTCATCACGGAGGTGTGGTCGTACGACTATGGTAGTTCAGCTTGGGAGTTAGGTTCTGTTTCGGGTTTAGGAGCTAGGTGGGTGGTTGTTCATGGTGGCTCTATTCGTGGGTGGTGCTAGTGTTGGGTGCACAGCGCAAGACAACCTAATGTGGTGGGGGTACGATCTGCCGGCGATGGAGGAGTTGGGGGGGCGACGGTGGTCGTGGATGGTAGCTGTGTCGGTGTCTCGCCGGAGTGATGGAGAAGAAGATCATAAAATAAATAATCATAACATAAGAGCCTAAAAAATAATTAACAAAATTAGAGGGTTGTTTTTAAAAATATGTTAAAAATGGGTGATAATAGGTAAGTTGTAAGGTGCACCGTGCACCATAACTTGACACGGTGCATATTAACACCTGCCTTTTTTTCAATAAAACTTAAGGATTATTTTGATATTATTTTTATATAATTTTTAATTATTAATTTTTTTGGAAAATTTACATTAGCAGAATACCAATCAAGATATCAAAACGTATCGCGAACTTAGATAGCGTATCAACTATGCATACCTTCCACCTTCCATGTACCATATTTTTAATATTAACTCTTATATTCTTACATCAAATAGTGTATACATCACTTTTCACACACTATCTAATATCATTTATTATACATATTTTTTTATCACTTTCTCTTCCGCAATCACATCCCTTAAAAAGGGTGTGAATAGTATTTACATCCCTTTTTAGGGGTATAAGATGATAATTTTCCTTTCAATATAGTGACATATTGCATATACGTATTCCTTATTACTTATTACTTATTGCTTATTGCTTATTGCTTATTGCGTACCTAGTAATTATGCCATAAATTAAGAGAGTGCCTAATACTATTTTTATTTTTTTTTATTAAATGATATTTAATTTGTTTTGATCTAATAGTTCAAGTTAGTTTATTTAATAAAAAGTTAATAGAATTAGTAAGAATGTCTGATGGACTGGGTTAATTCATGAATGCGCAGGTTTTGACTCAACTCAACCGTTGGATCCGCATGTTGGGTCGGGTCGGATAATAAGTTTAGAAAGTACCAATTCATATAAATCCAACCCACTCAAATAGTTTTTTTTTGTTTGTTAAAGTCTTTTAGTCATAATGATATTTCAAATTACTTTCCTTTGAATTTTTTGTTGTGCCAATAAATTTAAGTGTAGGTATTATGGTCACATTGAGAATGTGACTAAGAAAATATGAAACATTTAACGGACCATTGCGATAAAATCTAATGAATCGCTTGAATGACAAAGAGTATTTTGAGAAAATTAAGAATGAGATAAATGATTATGTTAATTCATATGTTATATGTGATGACATTGACTTCAATTACCTAATTGTTTATGATTTTTAGGACATGTTAATTTATATTAATTTATTTTAGATTTATATTAACTTAATAAGATTTGTTATGTTTATTTAGTTTGTTTGACACTTATTACATTTAAAACTATGTGACTTTTAATTTATTTAAAACATATATTATTTTTACTTAAAACATATTATATAACAATTTTTTTTTTTTTGTATTTTAATATTTATTTTAACAAAAAAAATTTAAAAGTACATCGAGACCTATATATTTCACCCAACCTAATCCATTCTTGATGATGTTGGATCAAGTCAGGTCGAGTCAGGTCACGTGGAAGAAAAAAAATTCTTTTAACCCAATCTACCCAAACAGACACCTCAAAAAATAGAAATGAAAATAGACATAAAAGAATAACAATATACACTCTAATAAACTAAACATTCACTTAAACTTTTGGATGAATTGTTTTATAACATAATATCAATGTCTCCATAACTAAGCTAAGCGGTCTAAAGTTGCATCTTTCCCAAAAATAACTATTTTGATTTTCCTTATCAAGTCTCAAATCAGAATCTAACATTGTTGTTGACCAAAACTTGTGGCAAAATTAACGGACTCTATTTCCATTTCGGACAACAAAATAGTTAGTTGTCTGCATGATAGTGATATTGTCATGTTTACATTACACGTAACCTCGTTCGAACGTGGTCTCATGACTTTCCCCTTAGCGGGTCCCACCATCACTACTTAACTTCTCCTTAGTTCTCAGTTCTCATTGTCTATCATTTGCTGCTTCAACTTCAACCCAAGCTTCGTTCCCATCCCATGTCTTCCAAAATGCCTCAAAAGTCAAAACCTCTTTCCAAGTTGACCCCACAACCCTTCTCTCTTCTTCTGCACCAAATACACTGATGCCACTACCTCAAGCAGAAGCTCAAAACCCTTTTGCTGTGAGAGACTCAACAACCTCTATTCCATTCATTTTCCACATTTTATTGTCACTCCAACATGTGTAGGTGGAGCAGCTCAAAGCATCTTTGGGTGCTTCTTTGGCTACACATTGTGGTTTTGAGCTTGTTCTTTGGGATAATGCATTGCCAAGATTTGAATGACTATGATCAAATTGATAATCCTGCTGTGCTTCCTCTTATTACTCAGCTTGTCTATAGTCGACTTTCCAATTTGACATCAGTTCTCAGTCATGAAATAAGCACAGACTCCAGTTTTTGTGTCAAAGATCCGTGAGTCATTTGTTTCTGTTTTTTTTTTTCTTATTAATCTTTTTGGTAAGGTTCTGAGTTAAGAAAGCTCAAAACACAAAAGGCATTTCATAAAGTTTAAGCTTGGGGGACATTTTATTAATAGAAAATGCATTTAATATAATCAGTTGAAGTCATTCTTCATTTTGAGTATTATGCTTCAAATGTTTCAAATTTGTAATTTTGTTTGAAATGAGAGTTAAAAAGACAGATGAATTTCATGTGAAGGAAATCAATGAGTATAAATACTGATTTGATTGTGAAACCGAATTTTCTTGTTTCAGGGATGCTGATTGGAGTCAAGCATTTAATTTTTCGTCTGATTTGGGCTTCTTGGCTTCTTGCATTAAGAAGACTAAAGGTATGAACACTGTCAATTAGAAAGAAATTATACTATTGCTCCATTTTGTTTCTAAGAAAATACATTAAAAGAAGAGACACATTTTTTTTTTCCATTTGTTTCGTTTTCCTTTATTCTTTTTCTCAGCAGCCAATTAGACATGTTCATTATTTGGTTAGAAAATCTGAATGAGCTCATGTGCATAGATCTAATGGAACAGAAATTTTTAGAATGTACAACATGCTTATTGGTCTGTGAGGATGAAAATTATGAAGATATTAAGACTAATGTGGATGCAAGGAATAAATATTACAATTTATTTTGATCTCGAGTAGAGATGTTGTTACAAACATGGACTTCAAGAATATATTCATGGCTTCATGCTGTGACTATATGGTTCACAGTTAATACTAAAGGTCTCTCATTTAACATCAGAATTTCTGTTTTCTACCACAAATCTGTTTCACTCATAGCACCACTCTTCTCATGCTTTGGATTCTGGTGATTCTGATGATTTAACAGGAGATATTACAGAACGCTTGTGTACCGCAGCAGAAGTGAAGTTTTACTTAAATAGTTTATTGGAGAGATCTACAAGTGCCAATTATTTAAAGCCTAACAAGAACTGCAATTTAACCTCATGGGTCTCGGGTTGCGAGCCAGGATGGGCCTGTAGTGTTCACTCAAGCCAGAAGGTTGACCTTACAAATTCAAAGGAGATACCTGCAAGAACTTCAAACTGTCAAGCATGTTGTGAAGGCTTCTTCTGTCCTCATGGTATCACATGCATGATACGTAAGTATAATGAGAATCTTTAAAATCCTTTCTTCATTACTGATGACTGCAAATAGCTTCTAATTCTATAAGATTACATATCACTTTTTTATTAAACTTTTAAGCATCTTCAAGCTGTGTAATATAGTTAATTGTAAAGATTCAATGAAGAAATTTTGAATAGATATTCAAGGGTTTAGAAATGTGCTGGATAATTCATATCTTTTGGAACTATGTCTTATATAGTGCTAGTCAATAAAATAATTTTTTTTAACCTTTTGCAGTTTCAGTGGTGAGATATCTATAGTAGTGAAGCATAATGACATTATATGTAATAACGCTAATGATTGTCTATATCTATGCTAAAAATTGTCTCTGATTCTTCTATCTTTTTTGGGCATTCGAAATATGTTCTTGAAGCTTGCCCTCTAGGTTCCTATTGCCCTCTTGCTACACTCAATAAAACAACTGGCATATGTGAACCGTGAGTTCTAATTCTGCCCCTAAGTTTTGTTTTGTTATTTTTCTTTTGTTGCTCGCATGCTATGTGTATAAAATCAATCTATGGATATATTTCTGCAGATATCTTTATCAACTGCCTCCATTGCAGCCAAACCATACATGTGGTGGAGCAAATGTATGGGCTGATGTTAGTAGCAGTAGTGAGATATTTTGCTCAGCCGGATCCTTTTGTCCATCAACCACCAAAAGAATTCCTTGCAGTAGCGGGTATTATTTTGCTCCAACACTTGGTTACTCTTTATAAACTGCCAAAGTTGGATCCTATAAGGAGTAATCTAAAGTGTTTGAAACTTGGAGGAAATGGCCTTGCATGGTTGCACTGGAATCCCTGAGACTTTTTACCAAGTCAGGAAAAATGACCACTTTAGTTAATTTCTTAGTAAATTTTTTTATACTATTACCTTCTTTTTATGGTTATTAAATAAATTATGCTGCCTCCATTATTCTGAATTTTCTTAACATTTTCTTTTGAAATTTCAGGCAATACTGCAGGATGGGTTCCACATCTGAGAAAAGTAAGATATCATGAATTGGGAATTCTTGCAGCAGTAGAACTGTGTTTAGGTCTCAGATTTACTAATCAATTCCTTACTGTATTTATGCAGAGTAAATATGACCATTTACTGATTATCTTGTAGGATGCTTCAAGTTGAGTTCATGTAATTCAAACACAGCAACCCAAAATATGCATGCATATGGAATTATGCTCATTGTAAGTTGTTATTTCTAAAGCTGAATGGTGGAGTATGGAATTGAAATAATGGTATATGTTTGTATTCATTGGAATTTTATTGTTATTTGGGCATTTATTAGTAATTTGGGTATTATTAGGGTGTTTTTAATAAATTGGGAGTAATTTGGACTTTTAGTAATTTAGGAATTATGTAATGAAGCTGGGTTTGCCTATTTAAGGATGATTTTGTACTGATTTTTAGAGACTTAGACTTGAATTGAGAATAGAAAATTTTCCTAAACTTCTATTTCTCCCTCCTTTGTCTACTTTTTCCCTGTTCTCTATATCTGCCCCTTTCAGTCTCTCTCTCCCTTGATTCCAACTTTCCTTCACTTCCTCCCTTACCTAATCAACATCACTGAAAATTTGAACTTTCATTTAGTTCAATATTGCCTTGTTTTTGTAATTGATTATCTGAGGGAGCAGTACCAACATTTTGTGACTAAAGTAGCTGTATTGGATATATGCTCAGAAAAAATTTCTCATATTTTATGGTTCCTGTTTTTCATTCTTTTTTAGTTTTTAAATCATGTGCAAAGATGATCTTTGAATCATGGTCAGTGCTTAATACAATGTCACATAGAGAAACATAGATAGACATACACAAACAGACCATGTTGGTAGAAGTTAACACTCTTTAACTGCTTATGCAGGCTGCTTTGAGTACTTTGCTACTCATTATTTACAACTGTTCTGACCAAGTTCTCACTACGAGGGAAAGGAGAGTTTCCAAATCTAGAGAAGCAGCAGCTAGAAGTGCAAGGAAGACTGCAAATGCACGCCAGAGATGGAAATTTGCAAAAGATGCTGCTAAGAAGGGTGCAACTGGACTGCAAGCTCAACTGTCACGCACATTCTCTCGTAAGAAGGATGCAGCAAACCTGGAAAAAGTTAAGATTTTGAATCAAGCAACTTCTGACACAGATGTTGAATTGTTGTCATATTTACATCCTATTACTTCAAGCATGGCTTCAAGTTCATCTGCAGTGCCAGTGCCAAAGGAAAAGGGAAAAGAACCCAGTGGTCTGATGCAGATTATACATGAAATTGAAAATGACCCTGATATTAATGACAACTTCAATGTAGAAATAGAAACTAGAGATAAAAGAATTACAGGATATGTGCCAAAGGGAAAACAACTGCATACTCATAGCCAAATTTTTAAGTATGCCTATGCTCAACTTGAAAAAGAGAAGGCTCAGCAACAGGAAAACAAGAACCTTACCTTCTCAGGAGTTATTAAAATGGCTACCAACACTGAGAAAAGGAAAAGGCATTTAATTGAGATTTCTTTCAAGGATCTCACTCTTACATTGAAAGCTCAAAACAAACATATATTGAGATGTGTTACTGGGAAAATTAAACCTGGCCGCATCACTGCTGTCATGGGTCCATCAGGGGCTGGCAAGACAACATTTCTTTCAGCTCTAGCTGGAAAGGCATTTGGATGCTTGGTCACTGGTTCAATTCTTATAAATGAAAGGAATGAATCAATCCACTCCTTTAAGAAAATTATTGGCTTTGTGCCACAAGATGATGTAGTTCATGGAAACCTGACAGTGGAAGAGAATCTCTGGTTCAGCGCACAGTGCAGGTATCTTACATTGTCGGACATTCTAACTGCAGTATATTCTAAAAATTGTGTTCATTATCTTCATACAAGTTTATGCACTTACATTTGGCTGGGATTTATATTCAACTGTTAGCTCCAAAAGTCATATAGCTCCAAGCATCAGTTGGCATTATGGTTATAATTTAATGTGAGTCTATATTATTTAAAGGAAATATTTAAGTCATCAAATAGCCTTTTAAGTTTTCTCTTTATACTTCACTTTTTGATAATCTGGCAAGAAGCAATACTCTTGAACTTCTCATAATCATCTTACATGTTTTCCCACTAGATATGATTTCTTTTGTCTTGGCCTTTCTTGTCTTGCTGTTCTCTTCTAATACTTGTGAATATATTATTGTTTATGGTAGCTTTTGTGTGTTTGTGTATGTGTTTATTCAAATGATCTTTTGTTAATGTTAAAGGCTATCTGCTGACTTGTCAAAACCAGAAAAAGTTCTGGTTGTTGAAAGAGTTATTGAATTCTTGGGGCTTCAGTCTGTGAGGAATTCCTTGGTTGGAACTGTGGAAAAGCGAGGGATCTCTGGAGGCCAAAGGAAGCGTGTAAATGTTGGATTGGAAATGGTTATGGAGCCTTCACTTTTGATATTGGATGAACCCACGTCTGGTTTGGACAGTGCATCATCTCAGCTCCTTTTAAGAGCACTAAGGCGTGAAGCTCTTGAGGGAGTGAATATTTGCATGGTGGTTCACCAACCGAGGTAACTTTTAATTCCATGTCCGCATCATTGGGATATGGCTTGCCTCATTGGTCATTAATCGTTTTTTTTTTTAGAGCTACCATTTACTATACTAGAATTTTATTCTTAACATGTTTCCTGGGGTAATAAATTTCATTCAACTGATCTAACTATGATATTGGTTCAGAAAGTGTTCATCCAAGGTAACCCTGGACATAAGCAACTAAGTTTTCAAGGGGATAATTATGGCTTTAGTATAGATAATGCCAATAATGTGGGGGTAATTTAGGACTTATCAGTGGAATATTAGGGTGAGTGTGGTCTGCAAGCAATAAGATGGTAATCAATGACCAGATTAGTTGCTATTTGGGTGCGAGGGAGATATTGGAAAATATGAGGCTAGATTTAAAGAACATTGAATTAGGATTTTACAAGAAAAAAAGGTCCAGAGAAGTTTGGGCAGATCAAATGAAGAAAAACATGTCACAAATACAAGGGGCACGCACAACAGCATATACTTCACATCTTGGGTTTCTTTGATTGGATCAGTACAACCAAGGAGGTAGCAATGTTGGTATAAATAATGATTATATTGATATAAATAAAGTTACTCCTGCTTGTCTTTCAAGGTTCAGATTTTCGTCCTAATTCTATAAGGACTTAATTCCTAATTATGCCAAAGACACACATAAGATTTAATGTGATAAAACCCAAGATCCATAAACCTAAGTCCAATTACAACCTTTGACTAATACCTAGCAAGACTAAGAAAATTGCCTCAAAATGAACTGGAAAAAAAAAAAGAAGGAAACTAAATTGACCCCGTAGCTTTTAAACTCTAGTTAGTTATCAACAATACCTAGTAAACAACACAGTACCTTAAGAGAAGATTTCTTGAAACCTTATATGGAAATAGATCATATTGCACTACTTATTACAAATTGACAATGTTTCTTTGCTCTTTAGGTTTTATGTTTTCTTGATCATCTTGTGTCACGACATAAGGTGCTGTGTTTTTTCTTTGGATGTTGTAAACCCATGTGTACCTTATTGCGGTACACATTCCCTTTTAAATGCTCCTTGTTGGATCCCTGCATGGGCAATATGCATAAGAAACCATTTTGAAGACTGATCTCATACTCCATGCTTTAATTTGGATTTGTTAACAGTAAGATTACTTTCCCTTTGATTAAATTAATGATTGAACTTTCTGCTTCAGCTATGCTTTGTTCAAGATGTTTGATGACTTGATACTTTTGGGAAAAGGTGGTCTTACTGTCTATCATGGATCTGCCAAGAAAGTTGAAGAATACTTTTCAGGCCTGGGGATCAATATACCGGAGAGGATTAATCCTCCAGATTACTTCATTGACATTTTGGAGGGCATAGTAGTACCTGGTGGAAGCTCAGGGCTCAGTTATAAAGAGCTGCCAGTTAGATGGATGCTTCATAATGGATATCCAATACCTCTTGATATGAGGCAGAATGCAGCACAATTTGATATGTCCCTAGGTGTAAATTCAGCTAATGAAATAGATTCCAATGGCTCTGGTCATGAGGCAAAGACCTTTGCTGGAGAATTATGGCAAGATGTGAGAAACAATGTGGAACTGCAGGGGGAGAAGATAAGACTCAATTTTTTGAAATCCAAGGATTTATCTAACCGGAAAACTCCAGGAGTATTCAAGCAATATAAGTACTTTCTTATACGGTAGGCCATCTAATGACCTCAGTTTTTTGTTAGCTTGGAGGTTTCATTTTTCAGATGGCTTGCTGAAATCTTCCTTAATATGTGTTAATTTTTCTGTGGAGGAGATTACAAATTGGCTTGTTTAAGTAGTTGTTGTTTTGAAAGTGTGGCATGAATAGTATAAGTGGAGTTTGTTATTGCTGGAGATTATTGAATTACATTTCTTGCTATGACTTTATCATGGTCCAACGTTCTGTGTGGTATAAGGGAAGTATGAAGAACTGGAAGGAAAAATATAATAAAACCTTTTCTTCTGATCATATGATGGTCAATTCCCTTTTCACTTGCTCCTTCCTATTCCTTGTATTTTGAAAACCAAAATAAACATTAATATTATGCAACCATATGAATATAAAGGGAAACCAAAGTGGAACTTGCCTCTGCTAATTATTACAGAGAATATTTGCTGAATGTCACCATTTCTCTTCTCTATTGAACTTCAGTTAGTGCTGTGATCTGTTCAAGGAGAAAGAGTAGCTTATAACCTTTTAATAATGCACATGTCTGTTCAATTTGGTGTCTGCATTTTCTTTTGTTAGTTGCTGGTACTTACTCCATGCCAATGTCATTTCAGGGCTTGGAAGCAGCGATTACGGGAAGCTAGGATCCAAGCCATAGATTATCTGATTTTGTTACTTGCTGGAGCCTGCTTAGGATCACTTACCAAAGCAAGTGATCAAACGTTTGGCGCAGCTGGGTACACCTATACGGTGATTGCTGTATGTAAGTTATATAAGTTCCTTGATAATTAGCCTACATGTGAAATTTTTTTGTTCTTATTAATAATATCATAATAATTTCAGAAAGAAATATTATTGTGAAAAAATTATGATTACAAACTAAGATGACTAGTCAAAGTTCAAACACCCCTTTAAAAAATATTATGTGATTAAAATAATAACTAAAATACTGTCTACAACAATAACCAGGCTTTATCTCACTAACGTTTGTAGTTGTTCCCATGACCTTTTCATTGAAATTTTTGTGTGAGCCTTGGAGCAAGTCATGGCACTGATTGTTGGAAGCAATTTCATTTTGGAACTAGAAAACCATTTAATATCATTGCAAATGGTCTACCCAGCATTCATGTGAGCAATGCTTTATTCTTATCTATTGTTGATTTCAGCTCTTCTGTGCAAAATAGCAGCCTTGAGATCATTTTCTCTGGATAAATTACACTACTGGAGGGAGAGTGATTCTGGCATGAGCAGCTTGGCTTATTTTCTCTCTAAAGACACAATTGATCATTTTAATACAGTGATCAAGCCTGTGGTGTACCTCTCTATGTTCTATTTCTTCACCAATCCAAGATCTACTTTTGCAGATAATTACATTGTTCTGCTTTGTCTTGTATACTGTGTGACTGGCATAGCATATGCATTGGCCATATTTTTTGAACCTGGTGCAGCCCAGCTGGTGAGTATTAGAAGCAGACAAAAAAAAAGACAAAAACTTTTACCAACCCCACAATTGAAATTTACTCATCATTATGTTTTTATTTCTCTTTTAACATGTTTCTGTTTCTTGCAGTGGTCAGTACTGCTTCCTGTTGTTTTGACTCTCATTGCAACACAACCAAAAGATAGTAAAATTTTGAAGGATATAGCTAATTTATGTTACTCCAAGTGGGCTTTACAAGCATTTGTAATTGCAAATGCTGAAAGGTAATCTATCAAAGATGATTATTGATTTAGAATTATTGTATTTGTACCTCTGCTTAAATAGCTTTAAGAAAAACTAGGTTGATATGTTTGGCTTTATTGGAATCAAGGCATTATTCACATCGAATGCATATAGCAAGAAAAGGTATGCATGTTTTTTCTATGGTTGTAAGAGGTATGCATGGTGGATAAATTATGCCTTTCCCTCTAGTAAATGTCTGACTTTAAAGCAGAACTAAGCATTTAGGTCCCCAAGTGTACACAACCTTGAATCACTAATTAGCAGACTATTTATTTAAGGTCTTTTTGCAGTTATGGATTTGACTTTATCTAGATTCTTGTTTTAGTTGAGATCTGAATTGGTCGTATTAGAATTAGGCTAACTCTTAGGAGTTTCTAATCTTAATAAAAGTTTAAAAAACATATTGGAACTTCTTCCTATCCAAATGATGGTAATCAAGAGTTTGGCTATGTTAAAGGATTTTCACTCTGTTTTCCAGAGTGTTGACTAGAGAATTTGGCTATTCAGATTTTGTATCTTACCAATTGGCCCTTACTTTACAGTTTTGGCTTTTAGGCTGGGTAGCTATTTGAAAGGGTATTTGGTCTAGAGTTCAATCCTTAACAAATTCATTTTAAATAATTAAAATTTCAGCATAAAGTAGTATTTAGTTTCAGTAGAGGTTATAGTGAAATTGTAGTATGTCCATGTCACATAAGGTTGACATTACAGTTATAACAGGGTTCTTGTCACTTTCTAATGCTAAACCCTCTGGAAATATATAGACCATCATATCCTAACATGCTTAAACTCAATTTATTGTGGGATGAAGTTTACTGATTGAAACATATAATGTATTCCCATTCACAATTTTTTGTCTGGAACACCTGCTTCCAAATCTCTAATAGAACAGTACTAGACAGGAGGTTTAGTTTTAGCCCAACTTTGAAGTAAATAATGAATTTATGACCAAAGTAAGGATTGCATTATAAGGAGCTCAGATATTGGTTGGCATCAAATAAGCCTATGAGGTATTTTGAAGTTGTTTGCTTGTATTTGAAGAATATTATCAGCATTTATGTAAAGAATACAAAAATAAAAAGAAGAAAGAAGAAAGAGTAGTAGATAATTTGTGGTATTGATTAATTGTTCACCGTCACACATTTGAATCTGGATACTGAACATGCTGTTAATTGCTTTTATACTGCAGGTATCAGGGAGTGTGGCTCATAACTCGTTGTGGTTCACTTATGAAAAGTGGCTATAATCTTCATGATTGGAGCTTGTGCATATCCATCCTCATTCTTATAGGTGTAATTGGCCGGGCAATAGCCTTTTTCTGTATGGTCACCTTCCAAAAGAAGTAAGGCCAATCTTCAAGCTACCAAAATTTTGCGTTTCACAAGTTTCAGATGTACAAATTGGAGAGGGTAATATCACCAAAACTTAAAAGAAATTACATTAGGATTCTCATGATACAAGGATGTCTGATTAATTTTGGGGGGCTGATACTTGTTATTGGCCTGAATTCATGCAAGTTGCAATTGACAACATCATATTATGTTTGCTGTGACCTATATGTCATGTCATAGTTGAATATCTATAGCAAGTATTTTTGTGTTTGAATTCTTGTAATGTAATTAATGCCTTTGTTTAAGCTTTTTAACTTTCATTGTTATTAAAATTAGTTGTTCATTGATTGACAAATTGACCCAAGAACGAAGTCTTAAAATGCTGTTGCATAAGACATCATAATGACTGTATATTATTATACTTAAACCAATACAGCTTGTAACTTTATATCAAGCATGATATAGTTTGTATATTGTATAAGCTTATGTTGGGTGAGACATATTAATGTCGTTGAGTCCTTCATGTTAGGTAATATCTGATTCTTTGGTCGTAAACTATTATCATTGTAACTTGTCCTTCAGCATGGTTTTGAACTTTCGAACGTTTCTCCACAGTAGGAGTTATTTTAATTGTTTAAGCTCAACCGGAACTCAAATACATTAGGCATATGAAAGCTCAATGTTAGGCTTTATGGCTCGAATTGTGAAAGTAAACCTATAGTTATGGCTCAGATGTAGCTTGTTCTTATATTAACATTTATTTAAGAAAATTGTTATAATTTTTGTAGGCTTAATCTCAGTTTTCCTCATGTGGTTTAATGTGATATTACTTTACCATCCTGTGGTTTCGACTTTGTTTCTTTGTCTCATGTGGTTTGACGCGATATTACTTTACACCATGAAACTTTTAGCTTCCCTATAGTTTATTCCATTAAGTTGCATTGCAAATTCATTAACTTTAACTAATGGAAATTAAACTGGAAAATGATCGTTATCACGAAAACATTTTTGTAAAAACTTGTACAAATGAACAAGACGTCGACATATGTGAATTATTCTTTTTTAAGATAGAGCAATTATTAGTTACTCCTAAAGCAAGAGATCTATACCACTGAATGTATGCTATATTAATTGTAACAATAAAATTTAATTAAAGTGAAAAAAAATGATGACCCATACAGTTGATATAGCACACATTTAATGATGCTACAAAATAAAAAGAAATTTTACTCGAATAACACTTAAGAATCTTTCTTTAATATTTATTTGCTATACTTTTATTTCAAAGGTAGAGTGGTGAGACGCTCGAGCTTTTCACTGCATTTCCCTTGGGTTAACTTGTACCCCTTTTTTTTGTTGCTAGTGTATATGTTCATCTCTTTAATTACCTCCACTTGCAACACTAAACTAAACGCGTAAAATCTAGTGAATGCTGTTAACCTTTTTTTTTGTTATTCTTTAATTGTCCCTTGGACTAAAGTTGACATCAAAGCATGGCTCTCTTCAAGGTGTAATTGCCTCACTCTGAATTTTGTTCATACATTTGTTTGATGTAGTACCATGTCATCAATTCTACGTTGTACTAAAGCATGATGGTATGCATCAATTGCTTCAAAGAAAATGAACCTTACTTTCTATGTGTTGCACATATACAGTGAAAACTTACCCTTGACACACCCCTGAAATATCCCTAATAATAATAATAAATAATAATAATAATAATAATAAATACATAAAAAATATTATGTAAAATATTTAAAAAATAAACATTAAACAAGAAAATAAATATCTTATATAAACTTAATTATCAAAGTAATATGTTATTTTACTTTAAATATTTACTTAAAAAAATTGAATGAAATGACATTGAGAGCTTCAAGAATCAATGCAAAGATAAAAATCTAACAAAGGTAATCATTACAAAGATAAAGATTAAAAAAAATGAATGAAGAAAAACACATTAATATCTCTCCAAATTTTTTTTAATAAAGTGATAAGAATTCTTAACAAGAAAAATAAAAATGATGACAAAATGGGATTTTTTGAGAATGATTGACCCCGTATGATGCTCTACCTATCGTAAAGAATCATTTTAAGCATTATAAATTAAAAAAAATGAATGAAAATGAATGAAGAAAAGCATGTTGAGTGCTCCAAAAAAAATATAGTAAAGTGATAAGAATGTCATTAAACATGAGGAAAATTATCCATGACTTGAAATTACCAGCAATAGTTTTTGCTCTAAAAATTTGGAGACATTATTTGTATGGGATAAAATTTGAAGTGTATACTGATCATAAAGTTTAAAATATTTTTTTGATCAAAAGAAATTGAACATGAGACAAAGGAGATAGATTGAATTTCTTAAGGATTATGATATGAAAATTAAATATCACCTAGGAAAAGTAAATGTTGTAATTGATGCTTTAAGTAAAAAATCTCTTCATTTGTCATACATGATGATTCAGGAAATTGATTTAATAACAAAGTTTAGAGATTTAAATCTTTCAATTATCTTTAAACCAAATAGAATTTGTTTAAATGTTTCACGAGTTACCTGTGATCTACAAGCAAAAATCAAAGAGGCACAAAAGGAAGATCAATTTTTGCAAGCTCTTAAGAAAGAGATACTTAAGGGAAAACATCCAGATTTTAAATTAATGGATGAGGAAGTGATCATGTACAGAAATAGGTTGTGCGTACCTAATAATTTAAATTTAAAGAAAGAAATTTTGAAAGAAGCTCACAAGAGTAAGTATACAATTCATCCAGAAATTATTAAAATGTATCAAGTTCTTAAAAATCAATTTTGGTAGCTTGGGATGAAATTTGAAATAGCTAAGTATGTGTCACAATGCCTGAAGTGTCAGCAAGTTAAAATAGAACATCAAAAACTCTCAGGTTTGTTACAACCTTTAGAAATTCCGGAATGGAAATGAGTTAGTATTTTCATGGATTTTATAGTGGGTTTATCAAGAACCAATTTAGGACATGATGTTATATGGGTAATTGTAGATAGATTAACTAAGTTTGCTCATTTTGTACCCATTATGATTAATTGCCCACTGAATAAGTTGGGCCAATTGTATATTAAAGAGATTATAAGACTACATGGTGTACCAACTACTATAATTTCTGATAAAGACCCAAGATTTACCTAAGTGTTGGGAATCATTAGAGGCAGCTTTTGAGACAAAACTATCTTTTAGTACTGCTTACCATTCCCAAACTGATGATCAAACTGAAAGACCAATTCAAACCTTAGAGGACATGCTGAGAGCTTGTGTTTTGAATTTCAAGAGAAGTTGAGATACCTATCTACCATTGATAAAATTAACCTACAATAACAATAATCATTCTAGTATTGGTATGACACAGTATGAAACATTGTATAGAATAAAATGTTAATTTACTTTATGTTGGTTTGAGACTGAAAAAAGAAATTTATTAAGACTTAATTTAGTACAATAGACTTCAGAACAAATAAAACTAATTAAGGATAGAATGTTAGTTATCACTTTACTAGATTCTTTTTGAAGAGACTTCTGGAGCACTCGACATGCTCTTCTACATTCATTTTCATTCATTTTTTTTAATCCTTATCCTTGAAATGATTACATTTGCTAGATTTTTATCTTTGCATTGATTCCTAAAGTTCTCAACGTCATTTCATTCATTTTTTTAAGTAGGTATTTTAGGTAAAATAACATATTACTCTGATAATTAGTCTATATAAAATATTTATTTTTTACTTAATACCTTATTTTTTAAATATTTCACATAAATATTTTTTATGTATTTATTATTAATAATAATATTTTTAGGAATATTACACCCCAGAAGCTCTTAAAAAAAAGCCCAAAAGGGGGGAAGGTCGAAGGAAAACAGTGGAGCAGGGAATTTCCATTAACATATTCTTTCAATGTGAAAAAACCAAGAAATTTTCTGGTTTCTGAAAGGCTAGGTCGTAAATTTTGGACGCCAGTGCATCTTAAGGACTGCCAGCACCGGATCTTGAACATCTCAAATGTAACTTCACCATATAAACCTGATAAGCCTTGATGTCATGTGCTGAGTTTATGGTTCTCCACAAAACTGCCAATTTCAGTAAATTTAACTTAATGATATTAAAGAAAAGAAGAAATCATACAATATTGATCTGATTTTAAGCAAACTTTGGCTATAAATTATTATCCAATGGCTTAAATAGTACTATAGTAAGCTTAAAGGAGCAAATTATAATTAAATAGTACTATAATGCATTTCAAAGAACAAATTACCTAATCATTCCCTGTATAACTGTGATAGTCATTTCCAAATAATGTCACCCAGAAATTTGAGAGCTGGCACACCTCTTATCTCAACATCAACAAGTGGTGCCTGGATCATCAGTAAGCTGGAGAGTTCTGGATCATTCTGGATCATATCAAGAGCACGCATCTGATCCTGAAAAGTTTGTTTACGATAAGTTTTCACCCCTAAAAATGAACAGTGAATGCAAGAGTTTTTCTTCCCCTTCTCTTTGAAGTTCTTGTAGGATATGCTCAGCTATCAGTTGTCTCACATATAGCAACATTCTTATTAATTGAATTACATTATAGTTCATCATGCTGATTAAACCCGTGCAAAAATAAAAGAGCAAACAGTTAAGTACCTTTCTTTTCATGGCACAAAACTTGCAATCAGATGCTGATGGTGGAAGAATCTGATTAACGATAAGTCTCTTCACAGGAACATTTTCCTTCTTCAAGGAGGCACTCAATCTAGATGACTCACTAACTGCCATCACCTTAGGGAGTAAAGACAAATATAAATGATTACTTAAGACAGTTCTCTCTATCCAACACAACAAATATTAAGTTACTCAAAGATTAGTCAGTCGAGGAACACATGTCTAGTTCATACCGTGGGGATTGTTACAATGACAAATTCTGTCGAATCAGTGTCACGAAAGAGCTCACGCACTTTTATCATCCTCTCCCTAAGTCTCTCCAATTTGTCAGACTGCACCATCAAGTTATAACAAATGGTAAGCATATTAAGATGAAACTAAATGCAACACTAGCTCCATGGCATCAATCTTACAGCATCCTGTCGAGTTTCTTCTTGCCCAAACACGGATTTAATTGCTGAGGTAGCAGAAGCTATCTTTTGTCTTAGCTGCAGTAGAATAATTGGCGTCAACAACTATAAGGATCACTCAGAGATTGGAATTTGGAAGTACAAAGTAATGAGGTGGGGGCGGGGGGAAGGGAGAGAGATTACTCTGGATTGTATTTCAGGTAAGAAATATAAATAACTGTAGGTTTTCCTCTATTGCAATTAGCAGTATTACCTTCAGTATCTTCCCAATGGATGCGTCCAAGAAATCAGGCAAGGACAGCAATCGTAACGTATGACCCTGTTTAGGAAAATGCGTAAATTCTATCAGATAATGTCCAAAAACAAAGGAGACGTGAAATAGACAACTATTAGCATTTTTCTCACCGTAGGTGCTGTATCAAATACTATTCGAGTAAACATGCTATATTCCTGTGATTCAAGAAATTGCATCACCTGGCAAGAGGCTTTCAATTGTTATAGGTGCAAAAAAGGGCTTATTGCATGAATAATTAGCAACGAAATAAATAATCACAGCAAATGAAAAATACATGCCTTGGAAATTGCAATAGCTTCATCAAGTCCAGGAGGAGGTGTATCCAGTAACTCTCCCAGTTTTAGCTCTCCCAACTTTTGCAACCAAAAGATGCAACAATCAGTCTTAGACAAGCAGGCTTATAATGAAGCAAAACCAACTATCTTTAACTATTTCCTAGTTATAATGTTGATCTTGCATAACAAATTTCATAAAATTTAAACAGCTACAGGTATGAAATTGAGTGGTAAATATTTTCATTTATTTGAAAAGCATGTTATATGTTAGTTTTAACATGAATTGATGGAGTGCAAAACAAACTAAGATTGATGTGAAACTTCATGAGCATGATATGCATGACGCATACTTTCAATCCAGCAGTGGAGTTTGTTAAATATTCATTCTAACAACACTTATCATTGGTGTTAAAATTAATTTTGATTTACAATGGCGTTAACGGATCCTAACCCTGTGTGTGTGTGTGTGTGTCAAACATTTTTTCCTTTTATGCTCTCATGCTCAAAGTCTAACTTAATCAATTCTTCAAAGTTAATCTGGCTATCTAAGAGAAGTTTATGTTTCGAAGATGTCTATATAATCGACTATGTGTTAATGATATGTATGTGCCGATATCATGGCAGGTCGATGGCATATAGAACCATAAATCTGGAAGAAAACTTCTGCTTTTGAGAAAACTCGTCAACCTGTGAAAATTCACAGCATAAACCACCCCCTTGGAAGAAATACATAATCAGAAATGCTGATAACATCTCAATATAGCTTTACCTGTTCTACAATCATTCCAAGACCCATGCCATCCATGAAGTCTTTGACTCCACTTCCACCATTATTTTTAGTTGCATTTCGAAACTCTTCCCTAGCCTTCTCTGGGTTTATCTGCAAAGGAAGTAAGGAACTACAAATTCAAGTAAAAACATAAGAGGGGAGTGGTCTCACATTAAATGGTACACACATATTCTCACAAAAACACCAATCAGGTCATCAAGTAAACCAGATAATGAATATCAACAAATTTATTCAACAGCAATGCCAGCTTACTTCAAGAGCAAAAAGTGGATAATCAGGTCCTTCCACTGGCACCAATGCTCCCCCTGTCAAATCCTAGAGTAAAATTGGCAAAACTAGTGTTACACAGAGCATATATACAACCGGACCTTGAAGCAGCTAGAACATAAGTATAATCAGAACTAGAAGACATGTAATTAACCTGAGCAAAAGAATCACTCAAAGAATGCGCTGGATCAGTGGAAACCACAAGAGTGGGATGTCCATTATTGGCAAATTTAACAGCAAGCGAAGCAGCACAACTTGTTTTCCCTACCCCACCTTTCCCACCAAGCATGTAATACTTCCTCTGAGTCCCAGAAACCATGTCATCAAACCCTGCTACAGCTTCTGCAGGAGCAGCCACTGATCTCACTGACAATAAATGAAGGCAATAACCATAAAAACGTGTTATGAAATATTCACTCAATAGGTGTCTCATAAGCACAAATTGCCTATGCAATGCACTCTCTTTCTGAGTATCGTACCTTAAAGCAAGCACTAACACATCATGCACTCTCAAGTGAAAAGCAAACTATAGTTTATATTTCCAAATAAAACAATGGGATAGCTAAACTACATCATCATTCATAATATATGGTACACAATTAGACCCAAATTATGGATGAATCCCAACCACTTATGCAAAATGATACTGAACCTACCCATTTAATTAAAAAAAGAATGAAAGAAAGAAAAATAAAAAGAAATGAGATTCCTGCACAAAAGATTATCAGAAAAATCACCAACATATCTCCTCTTTCCTTTCCTTACCTTATTTTCCCATTCTATATCTCTTTCTTTCTCAAATTCTAATAACTTCTTACCTTCTCTTCTTTTCCCCTCAAACACCCCAATATCCACACATCTTAAACTAGATTAATTAAAAGGACAACTTATCAATTTGTGGGCAAACCAATAATAATAATAATAATAATACTTGGTTGGGGTCATTCAATCTAATACACCAACAGCAGCAAGTGACAATTCCACCAACATAAACACATGAAGCAGAACAGATAACTGAATCACAAAAACCCAGAAAAAAAATTATATCTTAGAGCAAAATATTGATTAGAAAATTGGAAAAACCTTGGAATGGCTTTCTTGGGGGTTTTCTGCAAGCAGAAAATGAAACAAAGGTGAAGACTTTGGGGAGATGAAGGAGAGCAGGTGGGATGGGTGCGAAGGAGAGGACACCCTTTATGGCCATGGTCATGGAATTTGTTGTGTGAAGAGAAGATGAGATGACAGAGTGACAAGCCATGACTTGTTGGACAACCAGCACTCACAAGCTTTCGTTTTGGACAAGAGTTTTTGTTTCCTCTTTCACTTCACACTGCCAAGGTGCTCCTTTTTCCAACCAAAAAAGGAAATGAAACAAAAGAAATTAAGAAAAACATCAGATTTGATAGAAATACAGCAATATTATTCGGAAAAAAAAAAGGAGGATTCCAATTCGGATAAAGCTTCTTTCACCCCACATGTATGCATATTAGTGATATGTGGTAAAATTGAGATTTAAGTGTGTAAAAAATGAGATTAATTAGTTGTAATTAAATGGTAAAATATGCATTAATATAAAGTGATGTGTATAAATATATAGATGTAATTTTATTTTTCATATTCTAACCCTTGATTAAGAGTTGATATAATAACTTTCTATAAGAATTTAATTTTAATTGATTTGATTATTAAATCATAACTAATTATTATATGGATGTTACATTCTATATTTTAAAAAATTCAGAAAATAAGAAGTTGGTGATCAAATACTCAATTTTTTTAAAACCAAATATATTATGTGTTAATTTTAAGACGTTTTATAGGTTACATTAATTTTAAATTAATGTATATTTTTGGTAAAAAAAAGGGTTAAAAGGATGGAAAATTGTCGCATTCAAAAATCAAACATATCATAAGCTTTAGTGATAAATTACAATGATATATATGGAGTTTAATAAGCATAATTGTAATATGCAAATTTGTAATCCAATGATCAATTTTGTACGAAACTTTTATAATGATTTATTCATTGATATATAAGATTGATTAATATAATAATAAATATTTAAAGTGTACAAAATATAAGTAACAACCAATGAATATTTAACAACCTATTAAAGTATCAATACCAAAAAAAAAAAAAAAACTACCATAGTAGTTCCTCTTGATACTGCATCCGAATGAGGCCTATGCCAGTTCAAATAATAGGATAGAATAAGCACAAGATCTAAATGTTACATATTACATGAATCTATAATAAAATTATTAAAATATCGCATATAAGTATCACTATAAATTATTATTGACTTGTGTAATGTCGTAACTTTAGAATAGCATAACATCTCATAACAAATATCATTTACACACATGGATTCTTTTCTTCGTAAGCCAATGATAACAATTAAATTTTACTTAATAATTCTAATTCTACGCAATCTTTCTGCTAGACAAAAATTATTTCTGTAAAAGAAAAGACAAAGATACAAATAAAAAAATTATGTTATTTACATAAATAAATTACTGTACAAATTTTACATGAAATATTATCAAAACCATCCATTTTTACCTTTTTTTTTCTCTTCTACTTTTTTCTTACATCCAATGATCATTGTCCCTACGCAAGAAATATTTAATGATCATTGTGAAGTTTTTGTGCACAAGTTTCTGCCCAAGAAACATTCCTGTAGAAGAAAGAGTTATATTATTTACACAAATAAAGTATCTTATAAATTTGACATAAATACTATCACAATCATCTATTTTTATCTTTCTTTCTTTTTTCTCTTATTTTTTCTCACATCAATTGATAATATCTCCTATGAAGTTGTTGTGCTCATGTTTCGAAGCAAGAAACATTCTTGTAAAAGAAAGAGTAATGTTATTTATACAAAAACAGTGATAGTTGCACAAAAAAGTATAATACAAAAACTTCGCAAGTGCTTCATCACCCTTCTTTCTTTTTTTTTTTAATTTTTCTCTCTTCTTTTTTCCTACATACAATGGTTGATATAACTTTTGCAGGGTTTGATACTTGCACAGACACGTGTAAGCAACATTTTTGTTTATGAACATTTCTATTTACACAAATAAATTACATTACAAATTTTACACAAGTCTTATCACAATCATCTATTTTTACCTTTTGTTTTTCTCTCTTTATTTTTTTTTTCTCACAACCAAATATCATTGTCTAATTTTTATCCTGTTAAGTTTTTGTGCACAGGTTTCTGTGCAATAAATATTTATATAAATGAAAAAGTTATGTTATTTACACAAATAAATTACTTTACAATTTTCACAAATTCTATTACAACCATTCACTTTTTACCTTTCTTTTTATCTTTTACTTATTTTTCACATTCAATGATCATTGCCTCTCTTATGAAGTTTTTGTGCAAGAAATTTAAATGAGAATCCTCTCATGTTGCTTACTAATATGAGAGAATTATAAAAGAAAAAGACATAAAAATAAAATTAATGAATCTTATATAAATAATGGTAAGTCCTACTATTAACTTTTTTTGTGTCTTTATTTCTCATAACATAATCCTCTCATATTAGAAAGTAAAATGAGATAATTCTAACCTAGGAAACTTTTGTGTATAAAAGAAAGAGTTATGTTATTTAAAAAAAAAAAGTTATGCAACACTGAAAGAACTTCCTATATTATATTATCTATGTTACTGTTACTTGAGCACTTTCTCTCCTTTGCCTCGGTTCTCATAGACCTTTCAATTTTCTCTTGACAACTTGGGAGTAGGGTCATTGACATTCTGTTTTATCTATTCACACTCCCTTCTAACAACTTTTAACTTCTATTTCTTTTACTGCCCTTAAGTAATTTCACTCTAAGAGTTAAACTTTTTATTTACACGTTTTATATTATTATCTATCTATATTCTCGATTATTTTTACCTATTTTAAACTTCATATTTTTTCATGTTTTGGGTGTTATAGTTTTTCTTTTATATTAAGACTAACATTTTTTAAAAAAAAAATTGGTACAGGTTACAAATAATCTCTTAATAATCATTATTTTTATAGATAATAACTAATATTTATAATTACAATAAAATTTTCATTTTTAATTTTTATGAAATAATTAAAAATATTATTTAAACTATCATTAAAAAAATATTTATTCATCATAAATTACATATTCGTAGTTATAATAGACATTATTATAGTTCTAAAAATCAGACAACTATTTTTCTAATTATTTCAATAAAATACAATTTAAAGAATTTCTTATACTATCAAATTAAAAATTCTCTAAAAATGCTTTAAGAAAATGTATTTTAAAATGATCAAATTTCAATATTATCAATATTCGGTGTTTATAGTGTTTCTAGTAAGAAAAAGAAAAAGTTGTATCTAATTAAGTATATTATTTTAAATATTAGAAAACAAATTTTTATGCTACTATGCTAATTCATCGATAAAGTTGAGGTTTCAGATGTTAACATGCCTATTTAAAATTAAATAGTATTAAAATAAATTTTTTTTTGAACTAGTATTCAAATTATTAAATTAATTATTAAAATTTTTTGTATCAATGAATAGTAGGTAGCTCAAATATTAAATTTAATTTATAAACTTTTTTGTACTAGTGCGGTTGGAGTATGGTGGATTAACCAAAACTCACATTCACCCCGTTGCATAGCGGTGCATGTTTTAAACTTGTCCTACCTCGCATTGGAGCGAGATTTTGGGATGGAGTGGGTACCCATAGAGCGGATGTGATTGTTAAGTTTATGATGTTATAAATGTTTTAAAATAAAAAGTAAGATTAATTTGTCAATAAGAGAAATCAAATATATAAATCGTTGAGTATAAGGAACTTTTTTGTAAAGTAATATTTTATTTTTTGTGTAACGAGTAATATCATATTTTATTAATATGTTATAGTTAAAATATATTGAAGCTATTGTTGTACCCCAAAAAAAAAATATTAAAGTGATTAGAAAAAAACTCAAAGCTAATAGTTAGAGTGAAAAAAAATAGGGTATAATAATAAATTTGATGAACACAAAAAAAAATGTTTGATAATTAAAAAATAAGACTATTTAGTTAAGGGTAGTTCAAGCAATCAAATTTAGAAATAATTAAGGAGTGTAGACAGACAAAAGGAGGTGTTAATAGCCACACCCACAACTTGGTTATGCAGGGTTTTTCTCAAAACAATCCTTCATTAGGCATTTAGGCACCAAAGGAAATTGAGGTGAGTACATAAGTTTAACTTTTTAAGACAGGGAAATAACTTCTGAAATGAAGGACTAGTTTACAAATAATTACCATACTAAAAATCCTTAACCCTCCTAAAATCCCAGTTCTGCGCACATTCTGGCTGTAGTGTTGGTCACAGTAGTACTCTTTCAAGGTTTTCTTGTAGCTGTATAGTTAGCACTACTCTTTTACTGTATAAACACACTTCAATTTTCTGGGAAGGTGATCCTTTGGTTGAGGAAACAAAAATGTTGTTGCAAATTGCAAAGATCACCACGTTTTCCTGGATTCCTCGTTCAGCTAACAGTCTAGCACATGAATGTGTATCATGGTATAATAGAGTTATAACAGGTGGTTTTGCCATCATAGCTGAAGTTCCCCTTGGCTTAGAGGATGTTATCTTAGCTAGTTAAATTTTCTTTTCTGCTGTTTGTTCCTTCTTGGGACAAAAACAAAAAACAAAAAAAAGCAACAGGAACATGAAAATGCTCAACAATCACCACGCTTTCTTGGCTCCTAAGTCAACAGGATAAGGTAACAATAATTGTTGTTAGTCCAATAAGGAGACGTTTTGGAAACGTTTACAGTGCTACTGAAATGTTTTGGAGTATTGGTACTCCAAGGATTTTTATCCACTATAATCCGTTAACTATTTTTTTTCAAAATTTTATTATTGTATGTAAATATTACTTATTACAATCTGCAAAAAAATTTGTATGTATATTTATCTATAATAAAAAAATAAGAATGATCAAAGTTTCTTGTGTATAAGTATATTTCTATATAAATATTAATAGTTGAAATTTATAAAAAAAATTTATATAAAATATAGACCATATCTATTATCTGTTAATTAAGTAACAAGTAAATTTATCTCATTTGTTCATTTATTTTAGTATTATATCTATGATTACAAATGATAGAGAGCACCGATGCTTTATAAATTTTTAGGAGCACCGTAAACATTTCCAGTCCAATAAATAATAGATATGCCCAAAATGTGAGACCAATGGATAGAAACAATGTTGCGGTTGCGGTTGTAGCCAACACTCCTTGTTTATCAAAGGCAATAAGACAGCCACATCTGAAGTTACATATCCCCTGCAAATATTTGAGGCTTCTTATTACAACAGCACCACGCTAATGCCATTGTGGACACAGGTTGACAATGCGTATCAGCTAACAAATTTACCAGTATCAACTCTCGTTTTCTCAGTTAAAATTAAACGATCTGTCAAGAATTTAAGCTAGCTACTCAGAAATGTAGTATTTGTGGTACACAAGTTATACAAGTCTGCTATAAGATAACAAGCGCCGTTCACTGTGCATCCCTTAAAATGGGGTGTACCGGTGGTGAACCATGTCAAAACCGTTGGATTTCAGCCATTTTTAATCAACGGATGGCATTGATTGAATGCAACGTATTAAGCAGGTGAAGATGTAAAAATTAGAACTTCAATCTTTCTGAAAATTTGTCTAATTTGAGTTTGAATTTTGATGGGTTCTGAAACTCAAGTTCTGAAACCCAAACCGGTTTCATGGTGGGTATCTCCATCGAGACTGGTGTTGAGGGGATTTGCACAGCAAGTATCCATTCTGAGTCTCCACTCTAAGTTCTGCACCGCACATCTTATTTGCTGCTATGCTTCCTTAATTTTTTATTGTATTGTATTCATGGTTGCCACTTAGCTTAAGGGCTCATAAATGTTGAATCTAGTGCTTTTTTCCATTATTTGACAATTTATTTGTGATTACAATTAAAATTAAATAAGAAGTATGAAGAAGTGAAGTGCAGAAAAATAGTCATTTTCTTTAATAACTTATCTGGCATTTTTTAAGTTAAAAAAAAAATTTGAATAGCCAAAACCTGCTGTAGTCGGTGTGCTCAATGTACCACCAGTGGAGGGCTTACCAGGATGGATCACATCAAAAGCCGCCAATATAACAAAAGACAGTTGAATACATGAGACTTTCACCATTGTAGAATCTGATCTAGGGTCAGCATTCTCCCTTGAGCAGAGAGGGTTGCTAGACAGGGGGAGATGACATAATGATGCAAGAAAATCCCACGATCAAAGTGCCTGCTAAAAAAAATGTATATTCAACCAAGTTGTATAGACTATAATATAGACCAGTTCCTCACTTCCCAACTTATTATTATTCTCTGTGGCTACTGTTTATGCAAGGATCTAAAAAGCATTCCTTCAGTAGGCACCAAAACATTTGATAAAGATAACAAATACATTGAATATGTCACTTTTTAATACAACGAAAATCATGAGACAGAAGAGTTGAGTTCACAAACACCAACTATTGTTACACTCTTACCCTTCTAAAATCTCAGTACTACCCTATTGTACCTTTTCAAGGTTTTCTTCCAGCTATATCTTCCAATGTAAGATTCAGTGTATCAATTGAACCTTTTTTCACTTCTTCTCCACGAGCAGCCAGGAAGTCCTCAATGCTTCCTGGTTCACCAAACCACCCAAGATGATCTGCAATCAAGTGTAGATTATTACACCCCCCACATCTTGCCACCACTACACCTTTCTCATACGATTCGCGACAAACTGTCTTAATGGATCTCGTTTCACAGACCTTGCAGGTGAAAATCATAGCAAGATCATGCCTTGAGGATGTTTTCAAACTGGACTTAGCAGAAAACTTTACAGCAGAATTCTCGTTAATGCTCATGGATGTAGAATTATTATCTTGGCTCAAACTAGACTTCACGCTGTCAGCTTCAGCATTTTCTAAATCTTCACAAACATGTTTGATTGGATTTGTATGTGTCGAGACCCCTTTATGAAATCCATACCTGTTTAATATTGCACCAATAGAAGAATGCCAAGAAGATGCTGCCAATAAACAATTTTAACATATTAATAATAACAAATTAACAACTTACACACAGATGGGCTAATGGACATGCACAGAGAGAGAACTAGAAACCTCCTCATTCTTCAATACATACAAATATAAATATTGATGCACACATCATATTGTAATTAGTCAAAGAACCACTCAAACTTAAAAAGCTTAAGTTTTTAGGTAAAGGATTAAGTATGGCTTTAACTCGAACAAATATTAAGTTAAGCAAAAACCATATTTTGCAACAAAAGGGATAGAGAAGAAGACATCAGATTGCTTAAAGCAGGTCCAACTCAGGTTAACACTAACCACCCTAACCTTTTGTTCCGAACTCACTGTTTGCTTCACATAATATAGGCAGAAAAGTTAAAACCTGTTTATAAACTCTAGATATTCTTTAGCAAAAACTATCATAGCTTTTGACTAGTGTTTTGAATCAAACCAGTCGCTGAACCAGAACGTTAGTTCAATGTTTAGTACTCCAACCAAGCTTGAACTATGGCAGGTGTGGAGTTATTTAACATTATTTTAAAAAAAAAAAATACAACAAATAACATTTAATAATTAAATGAGGTCTCCAATTCAAAATAAAAATGACTTGCTACAAACTTGTGTTGTGCCTGCATTATAAGGTGGCTACTTTTCTTTGGAACAACATTTTGGGGTTCTAAGTGAGCATTGGGTGTGTCCAACTTTGGAGTAATCTTTTATGATTCGTTATAAAAAAATTGGTAAAATAAGCCCACAAACACGATATGAGATAGGATCATGTTTATGCCTTCTTCTTGGACTGTGCTTCATTATTGTTTCAAGGGAGTTGGTATTTGATCTCTTACAAATTATCACACATTAAGGCCTCTGCAATTAAAGCCACTGGTAGGGATTATTCTTTTGTAAAACAATTTAGTTAGTTGTTTTCTTTTGTTTCGCACATATTTATAGTTACCAGATTCGCTCAACAATCCTGCAAATCGTGTACCGAATTCGGCTTATTACACACTACTGCGTGCCGGATTCATCATAAACAAAGTCTTATAATATAATCACAATAAATGACAAATCATGTACCCATACCTATACCGCGTATTTTCATCTACCGCATTTCTGGTGGTAACTATGGTTTAGAGTTAATTATTGTAGGGTAGAAAAAAATAAAAAAATAAAAAGCATATGAAGGCTCCAAATTTTCTAATGCCAAGAAAAAAACAACTATAGGAAAGCAAAAATGATAAAATTTCAAAAAGGGTTCAATTCATGAATAAAAAAGGTAATTTTGAAGAAGCTTGTTTTTGAGATAATCAGCAGTAGCAGCAACAAGCACAAAAAATTAAAATTAAAATTTTTTTAAAAAAGGAACTTTGAAAAGACATGGGGAAATAATGAAAGTGGGGACGTGCCTTGAATGGCGGGGTTGGAAGGCTGTTGTGGGGAAAGGATTGAGATGATACGCCTCTGCAACTGCAACTGCAACATCCTTGCCGCCATCCCAGGATTTAGGATTACTGCTCAACTTCGAAGGCGTGACGGAGTGAGAGACGGTGTGACCGACCTGCTATTTTCTGAGATTTTGGGCTTTTCTTCTTTTCCAAGCCACCCACTTTTGGGCTTTGATGCTTTCCTGTGAAGTTTTTTGTTTCGGCCCATGCCTATATTGGTTTTACTCTGAAAATAATAATAATAATAATAATAATAATAACACCGATCAATGATACCGGAAACATCAAGAATTTCTCAAGCCGTTCCACTATAGTTTTAAATTCAACGACTTCATAAAAATAATTCATATATAACAAATATAAAATATTTGAAAACATTTATAAAATCTTAAAAATATTTTGACTAATTTTTGATTGGTTCAATGTGGTATGATGGTGAACTTGATTATGAAACTTAATAATAACTCATCAAGTATTCCACTTCCATTCACAATCAAATCGGTTAAACTATACGCATTTTAGGTTTGTACAACATTGACCTTGAGGCCAATGGGGTTATGATAAAAAAAATAGTTTACATCATAATTATATGAAGTGGATCGGTTTGGTTAATCCAACAAGAAAACTCGTGACCTGACCTTTGAGTTGGTCTAGTCCATGCTTGTAATGATTTTTTACAGTGAATTGATCAAATCTGATCACATCCAAGTCATCCGTTGGGATAGGTTGACCCAATTTTCTCTTCTTTTTTTTAATTAAAAACTCAAAAAATGTAACTTGTAAGATTTTAACATGTTACCTAATTTACCTTGTCATGAGATACATTTTACTACTAGACCATATGTTTTTGTTGAATAATGTATTCATTTTTTAATTTATAATATTATCCAATTAATAGGTTATTATCACTGTTAGTTTTGAAGTTTTTTTTTCATGTAATATTTTTTATTTAGTATTTTTTAATATAATATTATTTATATAAAGTAATTTTTTCATATAATATTTTTTAAAAATATTTTATTCTATGTTCAAGTTTTTTAGTTCGATTAGTTGACCCATAATCAGACCGTTAACCCAATAACTGGACCTTTTGACGAAGTCGACCTCTAATCTAAGTTATACAATTAAGGTTTAGATAGTGGGTCAGATAAAGAGAGTTTAAACTTTGAACACACTTCCATCACAATGGTATTGCTTGTGATAACGATATTTTACACATCATGTGAAGTTTTTGGTTGGCCCAAGGCGCAATGTGTTTATACTCTTTTTCTTTTTCTTGAAAAAAAAAGTAACCTGTGTTATTAAAACTGGAGTTAATACTTAATAGTAAATTATCAATATTTTTTGTTCAAGTTCAACTGGTTTTGTTGTTGCTTAAATTGGATGATGCCATAAAAATAATTTACATATAATATGAAATATACGAAGACATTTATGAAATTTGAATTTGTGTTTAAATTAATGGCTAGTTTGTTCAACCGATTAAACTAAACAATTCAATAAACTTTTGATTGATTTTGATCAGTTTGAGCATATCAAGTTATTTTACCATGATTCTGGTTATAAGATTAAACAATAACTAATTAAATATCTGGTTCTTAATTAAACTGATAAAACTGTCTAATTCAGTCTTATGTTTACAACACTAACGTAGAGGCCAATAGGGTTATGATAACAAAATAGTTTGGATAAAGAGAATTTAAACTTTGCTCAAACTTTCTATCACAATGGTATCACTTTCTTATTTTTGGTAAATCAATGGTATCCCTTTCTATATATATTATTCTAATACTCAAGTTTTTTTTTTAAAGTGAGAAAAAAACTTGGCTATTAGTTGTTAAATATGGATACATATTAGTTGTTAAACATCTTTTCTTTTCTTTTTCTTTTTTTCTTTTTGTATTGAATATAGATACTAGATCATCTAGACCTAATAAACTCAGATAAGTCTAATCATTACTAATATAATCTCGGACTGTTATATCTGATTACACAAGCTGGGGGCTGTGGACCATTTAGGCCTAATAAACTTGGGTCAGCCCTAATAAACTCGGGTAAGCCTAATTGGCCTCGCCCCAATTAATTATCCTACATAGGCCCAATAAACTCGATGAGTCTAATCGGTACTCGAGACTCCTATTTAAGCATTCCTAGTAGCAAAAGCTAAGTATTTTCACTTTTTTTTACCTTTACTTTCATCATGGTCTCCGCTTAGAGGTTGATTGGTCAATGTATCTTGGCGGGTGCTCCACCCCCGTCTCCAATCAATGGACCGCCAGACCACCGACATGGAGCTCTTTGATAACCACCCCTTCAGATAGAGGATGGAACATCTGGTGCCCATCTTGAGGCGAGGTAAAAACTCTTGCCACCTCACATGAACACCATAAAAGTCATGTTCTCATCGCTGCTACATACGTCTCAGTTGTCTTGCCATTGAAGACTCTCTGTAAATTCCTTTATTCCTATTTTTCTTCGTCCTATTTGACAATTCATAGAATTTTTTTTTTCTTTTTTACTTTGATGGCTTTGAGTGTCATTGCACTGAGCATAATATTGGATAGTTTGCCTTGTCCACTTTGTCCTTCATTGGTTGATCCATATTAATAAGTAAAAATCATTGGTTTGTTTTATTCAAGTTGTTGTCCTTCGTATATAAGTTGTTTGGATCCACATTATTAAATGAAAATCTTTGATTTGTTTTTCGAGGTCTTGTCCTTCATTTGTATCTCATGTTGAACTTCTGCACTCATAAGACTTTTTTGTTGCCTAGTGATATTTTAAGCATTCAATAGAAAAGCTTATTTCTTTTCCTTTTTACTCTCTAGCTTTTTTTTTGTATGATATATGACGTCTTTGTTTACTGATGTGTTTTCATTTTATGGATCAATAGAGACACATCTGTTGTTCCTGGTTTTTTACATCAAATCAATTCTAAGGTTTCTTATACTTGGGTTTTCTGCTTCTCTATCTCATATATCAGCATATTGTGAATATTTATGGGCAAAACAATACGTTACTTTGATATGCAGACACAATACAACATATGTATTCATCTATATCAACAAGTTCCCCATCCTCTTTTAATTTAATGGAAATGTATTGAGCTTATCGACTGCACATTAGAAGTACCTTTTGCTTCTAAACCTTCGATTGTGGTGAAGATGGGAACAAATATGTACATTTAGTAAAAGCTAATTGCAATTCTTGTCACTATTCAATAGTTGCTTGATATTCAAATATTTTATCTATTATTTGGGTTGAAAACAAAAATTGTACTGGTTAAGTTGTGTGGGTTTTGTAGTCTAGTGCTCACAATTTTAAGTTTATATTCCCTGAAGTTAGATGTTTGTCTTCAGTAGTTTTTAATGGGAATTTGTTTATCTGGTAGAGTTGCTATCTTTAATTGTCTAGTAGACATTACAATATTTTTTCTTAGATGCACACTGTACTGCATTGTGCATATCCAGCTGTCTCTTTTCTCTCTCCCCATTTTTGGTCAAATTTAGTCTTATTTATTTTCATTATATTATTGTTATTAATTAGGATTTGCCTTCTTCCTTTATAACACCAAGCCGTTATATAACAATATATTTATAGGTGTTTACTTCTTTTAATTGAAAAAATTTATACTAGTCACTATTAATTGCTTTGATTGAAATGTCTCATTGCTTTAATTCCTATGTATAGCTTTTTCGTAACTTCATACGGTGAATACTTAATTTTGTTCGAGTTTTTAAAACCTTATAATTAAAAGAAAAACAAGAAAACCAAAAAAAAATCTAAACAAATAATATTTTTAATAAAAAGGAACAATTAGATAAAAATTAAAAATTAAAAATTGGAAATTAAAAAAAAAGAAGGGACATAAAAATTTAATTAATTGCATTAACAAAAATCTACATTCTTCGCCCAATCATCTAATCATTATTTAATTTATTTATTTTTTCACTTTTGTCTATTTTATTTTGAATATAAAAATATTAAAAAATAAAAATAAAAAAGTAACAATAAAAAATTGATTTCATAAAAAAAAAACGTAGGACTGTTTGGCTGTTTTGCTACTTTTGGGTGGAAACCACGCTTTTTTTTCCCCCCTTTCTTTGCCTCCTCTGCCCATTTCCTTGTTCTTCACCATCAGTGCAGCCTAGTCTCCCAATACCTCTTAGTAGATACCATTTTTGCAGAGCCAAGTTTTGGCACTATTACACAGTAGCTGCTCCACTTCTCTTTGGTATTTTCACTGCGCACACAACACCACAGCAGAGACATGGTTGTATGCTCCCCATTTCATTACTGCAACTACTCCATTGCACCTTGCACACAATTTTTGTTCCCCATGCATGATTTGTTTGGATCCACATAGAACTTAGCTATATAAAAGAGAATATGAGATTTTGTGGAGGTTGAGGGATTCTAAAAGAAAAAATCAAAGAGAAACAGAAAGAGGGAATATGAGTAAGGGAGTTTCTCAAAGTAGTGAAAGATGGAGAAAAATTCTAGGAACCTTGTGTGAATATTATGTCATACACTCATCACAAAATTACCATGACATAATCTCTACCCATAGCTAGTACCACCGTCCTTGATCCCCAAAACCCAAACGCACAACTGCCATTATCATCTAATCTCCATGGCTGTAGCAACTCATTACCGCCAAACACCATTTTTGTCCACTACTTTCCCAAAAAATAAAACACAACCACCAGAAAACCCAATATAAAATCAAACCCCAACCCATTGAAACAGGCCCCTCAAATCACCAGCCAGACCACAACCACCACACCACCTAGAGCTATCCTCGACCTCGGCCCCTGCAAGCCCAACATCGTCGTCTGTCTTGCTCGAGTCACCACTCCGTCACGTCGAATCACCAGATTCGTCAACCCAAACCTGCAACCATCGTGGATAGCCAGTCCTTGTCGCTGCCACACCTCACACCAAGACCCATTCCACACCTGCACAATTCCGCCCCCAATCGGTCTCTCTTCCACGCACCATCACCACCTGGTTCACCTCCGCCGCGCACCAACCACCCAGATCCATCAACCCAAACCTGTGTTGCTAGGACCCACACCACTGCATCCTAGAGCCACCCGCTGTCCAGATCCACCACCGCGTGTGATCCAGAACTCGCGACTCATCCACGCACAAGCCGTCGACCACCACGATCCATTACTAGACTGCCACCGCCCGGATCTCCGTCGTTCCAAGCTCCATCACTAGCCTCTCCCGTTACTGGTTTTTGTTTCATTCTTCTAGTAACCAGAAGTCTCTTTCGTTTCCTTTTCTTTTTATTTTTTTATTTTTTTTTCTTTTTTTAGTAAAGCTTTATTTATTTATGATGATAATAAAAATACCAAAAGGAAAATGAGAAAAAATTATTAGATGGCCTTGGGTTAAAAACTTTGTTCAAATTAGTGAAATAGGCAAAAGTTGTCTCTATTCATGTGTAGTTTAGATTGATTTTTAAGGTAGATTAGTTTTCCTTAAAAAAAAAACCAAAAAAAATGAAGTTTGCTTTTTAAAAAAAATAAAAAAATCTTTAAAAAAATTAATTTTTTTTAAATAAAATGAAGGAAAATATTTGAGTTCTTTTAAATTTAGTTTCCCCTTGTTGGTTTTTTTGAGATCTTGTTTACCTTTTTGTATGTTTATGCTTATCTTACTTGTGAACGAATAAGGATCCTCTAAAGTGAGGATCTTTAAAAAGTGAATAAGTAAGCTCACATTAATCATTGACGGTTGATGTGAGTTCATTTATCAATAGTTGATGTGAGTTTACTTGCTTACTTTACAATGATCTTCACTTTAGAGATCATTGCCCTTTGTGAACATGTTTCTTTTACTTATGTTGCTAACATTGTCTTTTTTTTAGTTGTTGATTTTACAATATTTTTAAGGAAAAATAAAATTATTGAATCTTGTTGAGAAGAATAAAATGAGATTAGCTGAGTTGCGATAACTTGTTAATCCTGTAACTTTTAAATCGTCTAAGTTGTGACAATTTGAGGATTCATTTTTTTTAAAACATAAAAAGAAAATCAAATGAATTTTTAAAACAATTTTTTTTTCAAAATTAAAAAATAATCAACACACAATCGTTTTTCTAAAGAACGACGTGACTTTGAATTCCTCATTGCACTCAGGGATACGTAGAGCGAAATCTCTATTTTGTCAAATCAAAATTAAATTTTCACAATTTATCTGTTAATTTATTTTTTATTTTTTAAAAAGAAGTAAAATAAATATTTTTAAAGGTTATCAATTTTTTTGCACAATTAACCTAGGTAACCATTTTAACACGGATGTATTAGGGGTGCTATAAGATTAAATTTCCATCATTCCCTATGCATAATTGACTCCTAAATCCACTCTATTTTTAAAAGACCAGTTTTTTCCAAAATAAAAAGATTTTTCAATTTTTCCTTGACCTAAATAAAATTGGTGGCGACTCCATTCTATTTCTTTTTCTTAACAAATTTTTTTTCCGTCGCTCCTGCTACGATCTTGATTGCGACACATCCTATATCTATTTCTTCGCTCTACATATTCTTACTAAATGATGAGATTTTGGAATCATTTTACTTACTTTTATATTACATGTAATATTCGAAGATTTTTTCAAAGAAATTATAAGTAGCAATAATATATTTGCGGTTTCCTCTTCAAGCCTTCTCTTGTGATAATTTAGCTTTAAAACTTGCAATGGTGATTCGGCACAAATTTTGCATGGAGTTCAATTTATAAATTAAGATGATTTACAACCATATATTCCTCTTATAATACCCTTAGTAACATGTTAGACTTGTATATAGTTACAAAAAAATAGCATATGACTTGTTTAACATGCCAGTGAGGTTTTGTGACAAACTGAGTTCGTTTAGGCACTTAGTTACAACACAGAAGTTAAAAAGTAGCTTAAAATGACTTAAATAATAGCATAAGTTGCTAAGTGAAGGGAAATAAACATAAAGGGTTTGTTTCTAGGTCACAAGTAAGTGAAATAAGGTGTAGTTAAAGTTTCAAGAGAATCTAAGTTAGTTTGATATTTTTAAGCATACTGGTTGTGCTTTTAATGTCGGATTGACTACCAACAGATATGGAAAAAGAGAATATAGGTGAAACAATAATTTAGATGAATCTCATAATTTATTCTAAAGTTGTTGGAAGCTGAAAAACTTGAATTAGCATATTTCGGGTGTCCTTAGTAGATATGAGTTCCAGCACAGGAACTCAAGTTGGTTTTCTATTCCCTATTTCTTTCCTTCCTCTCGGTAGAGAAGAGAAGTAGAGAAACAGAGAAGAGAAAAACGAAGGGAAGAGAAAAAAGGAGAAAGGAAGAGGAAGAAGGGGAAGAATGAGAGGAAAACCAAGGGAAGATCAAGATCAAAGCATGGAGCTTGAAGAATGATCATCCAATCAAAAGGTAAGGGATTTCTATTCATATTTCTCTTCTTTGTTTTTCATTGAATGAGGTTAGAGGATTTGAATGGAAATAAGGGTTTGGAGAGCCAAATTCATGTTCTTGGCTTGGTTCTTGATTTAGTAAACCTAAGATGGCCATTTATGGCTTAAGATCAACTATTAGGATCCATAGATTTAAGTATTGGACAATAGTTGGAGTTCTGTGGTTTTGAACCTAGATCTTTGCTTAAGAGAATCTACAGGTTGTAATTGAGTTACAACAAGTTTAAGGGCATGGATGAGGGTTAGAAATCACCAAGAAACTAATTTTAGATGATTGGAAGTGAGATTTGGACCATGGAATAGTGCCACGGTTCTGCAGAATTATGCAGAATCTGGATTTTGCTATGAACGCCGCGGCGTGAGAGACGTCGTGCTGCGGTGTGAGGATGAATTGGCTTGAGTGTCGCGGCGTGAGGAAGTTACGCCGTAGCGTGAGGCCAAATTTTGTAGCACGTGCCGCGGCGTGAAGAACGTCATGCCGCGACATAAAGAACGCAATGTCGCGGCATGAAAGATATGCTACATCAGTACTAAAACCCGTGGCTTGGGAGTCGCGGTGTGCCTAAGTTAGTGTCGCGACATGAGTACCAGAAGCCTCAAAAATGTCATTTTTGATGTTTTGAAACTATTGACTAAATGAGATCATTAATGTATGTTTTCTAAAGTGTTTGAGGACACAAATAGTGATAGTTCAAGAGAGGAATTATTACCTAGTAAGTAAAGAGAAAGTATAAGGCCTTTGAGCTTTCAAAAGTAAAGGATTGCTCTAGGTAAGGACATAGCACATTAGGCAACCTAGTGTTGCATTAGATATCACTCAAGATGTGATGAGATGATGTAATGGAGATGAGTATACTAGGATGAATGGTAGGATTCACTCTAGTAAGAATAAGGAATGTATGAACCTTAGGATATCAAAGAGTAGTTGATTACCTTTGGGAAGGTACCTAGAACCTTAAGCAACAAAAAGTTGCAAGTAAGAACCATTTTGTGTTAGATTCACTTAAGTGGAGACAAGGTTGTGTATTTAGTTCCAAAGAAGGAATGTTATATACTAAGTCTCTAATTAAACGGGACTTTGTGCATTGTAGAATACACAAAAGGATGAATGTTGACTTATAAGCTTGTATGGGTGTCAAAACCAACAAATATAATCTTACTCTTTAAACAAAAATAATTTGCATATAGTGATGAGCAGGGTCGAATCCACAGGGACTGGTAAAACTTATTTTTTTATAAAAATAATAAAATAAAATAAATAAAGGAGGGTTAGAGTGGGAATCGAATTAGGTCATGAACGCAAAAGTTAAATGATAAAATTCAATCAGGAGTAGAATCTAGCCCAGGGAATAATTTTAGTATTGGTTCATGGAATTGATCATTAATTCAAAGGTAAATTCTTGAATTCTTCAATAAATTGGTTATAGTTACTTACAAGCTCTAATAACCAATCTCTCCTTACCTTCTCGATAACCAAAACAAGCTCTTTGATTACTTCTCTTACCAATAAACAACCCTAAACAAGCTCTTAGGATTTAATTTATCGATAGCATTAAGATTTAGAGAGACCCAATTCTAGCCAACAAATGCATAAGCTCGGTTCATTTACACTAGATTATATATCCACATAACATAAGTCAAATACCTTGTATTAAGCCCTGTTATTTTACCACTAGTTATTAGAACGATTAGACAATTACGGATCTAATGTCTCAATTGGCAGTATATTATCTTACTAATTGAACAAAGGGCCCTTTTTGCATCAATAAACAAAATAATAATTGATGAATAATCTCAGAAGATATATAAATATCAAATAATAGAATAACAGAAGAAAATAGTTAGATCTCACAATTCTTGAAGAACCAAACTTCAATTGTCCTTGAATTAGAAAGAGGGTTTAGTTGTACATGGCTTCCATGGAAAATACAAAGAAAAATTAAAACAAAAGTTGTTCTCTTTTCTTTTGCTGAAACCCTTTTTAAAATGCCCTCACTCCCCTCACAAATCGGAGATAAAATCTAAAATTAATCTAAAAATATATAAATCTAAAAATATCTTAAAAGATAATCTCACTAAATCAAGAAACAAAATCTAAATTAAAAACCTACATAAAGAGTAAAAAAAATCCCAAAATTTTAAGGATAATATTCTCATGATAACTTCCAAAAATAAAACTCTAAACAATCTTTCAAGGTATCTCCAAAATAATTGGGTGACCTACGTATCATTAAAAGATAGGATTTGCTGAAACGAATTCATTTCACTAGGCGTGGGATTAGGACGTGGGCACACATTGTTCTCAGACATATTCACTTTATTAGGCATGGGTTTAGGACGTGGGCACACCTTGTTCTCAGACATCTTCTGGTTGCTCTATCATGCTCCTTCCTTGTCAAAACTTCACTTTGAGTCCATTTTAATCTAATTCTCCAACCTATCCCACATAACTCAAAATACAAACATGAGGTTATAATTACAAGCATTTACCAATCAAAACATAGGGAATTGACATGAAATATGTGTACATTATACATGCTATCAAATTCCCCCACACCTAATCAATGTTTGTCCTCAAGCATACAGCAACCCAAATTTATCAATTTCTTTAGACACCCTTCTCATGTTTCTCAATTCATCCCCTTACAACTCAAATCACCATGCTTCATAAATATGAATCAAGCAACAAAAAGGATATGGCAACTCATAGTATAAGTCCTCATAAACCACACAAGTGAGCCAACATCCTAACAATCTTTCCAGAATCAAATGCAATAGGAGTCAATACCCTCTCAATGGATTCACTCTATGCACACAAAGTGTCTAGGGTATTAGAGATCCCTCAAATTAGTACACAGAAAGAATTTTACCATAGGCTTGCTTATATATCATATCTCCACCATAATGGCTAAAGTAAATGCAAAAATCCAAGGGTCTTGAAAGGGTTGTAACGAGGCTTAGGTAAAGGTGGAATAGAAAAAAAAATGTTGGAAGGACTATAAAATTGAAGGAATTGCACAAACTCATCCATTAAAGTGTCAAATCAACTCAAATAAGCTCTACAATTCTCTTGTTTTAAGACACAGAATCATAATCTCTCAAACCCTTCTTTCTCTTTACTATTTTTTTCTCAATTTTTTTCTTCAACTTCTCAATCAATTTTTTTCCTTTTTTTTATTTTGTCATTCATTTTTTTACCATCTTTTTTTTTTTTCTTGAATAAATGGAAGGGTCAAGAATACAGAATTTTCAATCAATTTATCACATTGTCCACAACGCTAACTGAAATTTCATGTAAACAAGTTCATACAATTCTTCAATATGGGATTCAAAAATCATGGGAGAATTAACAAAAAGAGGATGAACATGACTTGTATTGTGGTACACATGTAAGAAAAAGAAGGCCAAGACTCAAATGAGTTCTCTAATGGTCATAACTAAGGTGGGCCTTTAAGGTCAAAGGTGGTAAACCTAGGTGCCCTTATCATTTTAATGCATCTAATTCAGTAATGCGGTTTCGACATGCATAACAAAACAAGTTCTAGAAAAAATCAATCCATGCATGATAATCACACAATCAAAGGAATTAGAGCATAGTGTAATGAATGCTCGTAGGCTCCAAAACTCACATTTTAGGTCAGTGTGTATCAATTCCCATACATTTTTCATCCAAATCAAATGTTAAGAGCAACCGCTCAATGTGTGGAGAATGAGAACTCAACTATTCATGCTAACCCCTTATTTCAATTCAATCAAAAATAATGATTCATGGAAATTCAATGTATACCACCCCCACACTTAATCTATACATTGTCCTCAATGTATCAAACACTCAGCGATTTCAAGGAGAACAAAAGTATAAGAATAAGAGAGACTTTCTTGAAAAAGCAGAGTGCTCCGGATACACTGACTACAAGCTTGGCAGTGACGGTGGCGCGTGGCTACTAAAAATTAGAGGGAGGGAGATTAGGTTAGGGAAACTTAACGTAAAAACAAAGGTGAAAAGATAAATAAAAACAGATGAATAAATACATAATAATTATTTTTTTTTGAATTTTTTTTTAAAAAATTAAAAAATAAAAATGACTTAGAGACAGAAGCAGTGTGGCTATAAGGCGTGGGCACGCCTATTTCAATTAGCATCTTTGGAATTTTCGTGCATGCTTGTGATGCACAGGCAGAAGAGGTCTTCATGTTAGACGTGGGCACGCCATGTTACAAGACCACTTCTGGAGCTTTCTTTCATTGGGAAACCTTGAGACAGAAGAGTTGTTCTCATTAGGCATGGGCACGCCTTATTACAATACCATTTCTGGAGCTTTCTTTTCCACCAGAATTCTTCCACACATTACAGCACCCTGACACAAAAACAATCAGAATAGCTATGATAAAAAAAATAAAAATAAAAATAAATAAATGAAAGGAAAAATTATTTAAAATATATGAACATTGGGTTGTCTCCTAATAAGCGCCTTTCTTTAACGTCTTTGGCTAGACGCCATCATTTCTCCATTGTCATAAATCGGACATTCCAAACCCATTTGCTATCCAAAATTAGATAGATCATACCTGCATCAAGAAGTTTCAAGATATCTTTCTTTACTACTTCCATCATACGTGGGTTCAGCTGACGTTGGACTTTTCTAGAAGGTTTACAATCTTCCTCCAACCCAAAGAGTTTGTTGGAGATTATCACCGAAAGAGTTTCACTCTCTCCCAAAAAAGCATACTTGAGATGATCTGGCAAAGGTTTCAATTCCAAGTTTGGTGCTTGCATAATAGAAGGAAGAACATTCGTGTGAGAAAGAGGCAACTCAATATAAGACACACCATATCTCATAGGTTTAAGTGATTCCAATTCATGGATGATGTCTTGTAGTTCAGAATCCAACACAAACTCCTGCATAACTTTATGCAATCCTTTAAGAGTGAAATTTCTGTTAAGTGCAACTTTCAACTTATCATCATTAGTCAGATAAAAAAATTCATGTGCTAGAGGGTTAATGATATCCATAGCAAAAACAGAAGACACATCATTAGGATATCTCATGGCATCATAAATGTTAAATTTAATAATTTCACCATCAAATTCCATTGTGAGTGTACCATCATGCACATCAATTTTTGTTCTGGAAGTTTTTAGAAATGGTCTCCCTAGTAAGATTAATGTGGTATTAGAAGAGTCACCTTCTTCCATATCAAGCACATAGAAATCAGTAGGGAAAACCAATCCATTAACTTGCACTAAAACATCCTCTAAAACTCCTTTGGGGTACACATTAGATCTATCAGTAAGTTGGATAATCACACCTGTTTCCTTTAATGGACCAACATTCAAAGATGAATAAATAGAGAGATGCATGACATTTATTGAAGCTCCTAGATCTAACATTGCTTTCTCAATCCTAAGATCACCTAGTTTGCAAGGGATAGTAAACATACCTGGATCCTTGCATTTAGGAGGTATTTTTTTCTGGAGGATAGCTGAAACATTTTCCCCTATACTTACCTTTTCATTACCTTTCAACTTTCTCTTGTTGGTGCACAACTCCTTGAGAAATTTAGCATATCGAGGCACTTGTTTAATTGCATTAAGTAAAAGAATATTTACCTCAACCTTGCGAAAGGTGTCTAGAATTTCCTTCTCTTTGTCCTCTTTCTTCGATTTAGTTAATCTTGTAGGAAAAGGAGGATTTATCACTAATGCCTTTGGATGCTGGTCAGTTTGAGGTTGGGGGACAACTATTTCTTTCTCAGAGTTTTCTTTTAAAGTGCATCCCAACTTTGTCTTACTGGGTTCCTTCAATTGCTTCCCACTTCTCAAGGTAATTGCACTAGCATTTTGTTTTGGATTAACAACTGTTTGTGAAGGCAATTTACCTTGAGATTCCAATCTAGTTACAGAAGATGCTAGCTGACTCATTTGATTTTCCAAGTTCTGAATGCTTGTTCTTGTCTCTTGTTGAAATTGTTGCATGTTAGTTTCAAGTGATTGAACAATTTCTTCTAAAGACAAACCTGGCTTTTGAGCAGGCTGCTGTGGTGGGTGTGCTGGTCCATTATGGAAATATTGTGGCCTTGCCCCATAGGTAAAATTAGAGTGATCCCTCCATCCTGAGTTATATGTGTTTGAGAATGGATCATATTTTCGTTGTGGTGGACCAGGGAACCCTCCTACCGCATTGGCTTGCTCTTGAGTATCCTCTTGGAGTGTTGGGTATATGTTGGTTGGATGGTTAGGAGCAGCACAAATTCCACAAGCCTTGACTTGTTGTGTCTTTCCCACAGCAATCTGTTGAACTAAAGAGGTTAAGTTAGAAATTAGTTGTTCAAGATTAGACACATTTACCTTATTCACCCTTCTAGAGGGTGTTTCTTGTCTAAAGCCAAATTGCTATGAATTGGCAGCTATAGTGGAGATTAAATCTCTAGCAGCTCGAGGAGTCTTGTTCAAAATAGCACCTCCACTGGCTGCATCCATCATCCTCCTTTCAACGGGTAACAATCCTTCATAAAAGTAATGAATAAGGAGTTGTTCAGAGATCCCATGTTAGGGGCAGCTTGCACACAATTGCTTGAATGTTTCCTAATATTCATGAAGAGTCTCGGTATCTTTCTGTTTTATTTCACATATATCCCTTCTTATGCTGGCAGCTCTTGAGACAGGGAAAAACTTATCAAGGAACAATGTTACCAACTCTGTCTATGTGGTTACAGAACCAGGAGGTAAATAAAATAGCTAATCCTTAGCCCTTTCGATTAAAGAAAATAGGAAGGCATATAATTTGATTTGTTCTTCAGACACTCCTTGTGGTTTCATGCTTGAACATACCACATGGAACTCCTTTAAATGCTTATGAGGATCTTCATTCTCAAGACCTCGAAAGGCAAGCAATAAGTGTATCAGACCAGACTTTAGCTTAAAATCAACATCCAAGTCTGGATATTCAATGCAAAGGGGCTGTTGAGTCACATCTGATGTTGCCAATTCTCTCAAAGTTTTTTCCTCATTAGCTATTGTTTCTTCAACTTCTGAATCACTAGAGGAGTCTATCAAATCAAGGGTTGATCCAAATCCAGGAGATGAAGAGGAAGACACTTGCTTGACACGTAATTTGGTTTCTTTCCTTAATCTCCTTGCTGTTTTCTCAATTTCGAGATCGTATTGGAGTTCACCTACAAAAGAAGATCGAGGCATAAAAGAAGTTAAATTGTTTTGACACTAGTCCCCGGCAATGGCGCCAAAAATTTGATGGGTGTCGAAACCAACAAATATAATCCTACTCTTTAAACAAAAATAATTTGCATATAGTGATGAGCAGGGTCGAATCCACAGGGACTGATAAAACTTACTTTTTTATAAAAATAATAAAATAAAATAAATAAAAGGGGTTGGAGTGGGAATCGAATAAGGTAACGAGCGCAAAAGTTAAATGATAAAATTCAATCAGGAGTAGAATCTAGCCCAAGGAATAATTTTAGTATTGGTTCATGGAATTGATCATTGATTCAAAGGTAAATTATTGAATCCTTCAATAAATTGGTTATAGTTATTAACAAGCTCTAATAACCAATCTCTCCTTACTTTCTTGATAACCAAAACAAGCTATTTGATTACTTCTCTTACCAATAAACAACCCTAAACAAGCTCTTAGGATTTAATTTATCGATAGCATTAAGATTTAGGGAGACCCAATTCTAGCCAACAAACGCACAAGCTCGGTTCATTTAGACTAGATTATATATCCACATAACATAAGCTGAATACCTTGTATTGAGCCTTGTTATTTTACCTCTAGTTATTAGAACGATTGGACAATTACGGATCTAATGTCCCAATTGGCAGTATATTATCTTACTAATTGAACAAAGGGTCCTTTTTGCATCAATAAACAAAATAATAATCGATGAATAATCTCAGAAGATATATAAATATCAAAGAATAGAAGAACAAAAGAAAATAATTAGATCTCAAAAATCTTGAAGAACCAAACTTCAATTATCCTTAAACTAGAAAGATGGTTTAGTTGTACATGGCTTCCATGGAAAATACAAAGAAAAATCAAAACAAAACCTGTTCTCTTTTCTTTTGCTGAAGCCCTTTTTAAAATGCCCTCACTCCCCTCACAAATTGGAGATAAAATCTAAAATTAAACTAAAAAAATATAAATCTAAAAATATCCTAAAAGATAATCTCACTAAATCAGGAAACAAAATCTAAATTAAAAACCTAGATAAAGAGTCAACAAAATCCCAAAATTTTAAGGATAATATTCTCATGATAACTTCCTAAAATAAAACTCTAAACAATCTTCCAAGGTATCTCCAAAATAATTTGGTGACCCACGTATCATTAAAAGATAGGACTTGTTGAAACGAATTCATTTCACTAGGCGTGGGTTTAGGACGTGGGCACGCCTTATTCTCAGACATATTCACTTCACTAGCCGTGGGTTTAGGACGTGGGCACGCCTTATTCTCAGACATCTTCTGGTTGCTCTATCATGCTCCTTCCTTGTCAAAACTCCACTTTGAGTCCATTTTAATCTAATTCTCCAACATATCCCACATAACTCAAAATACAAACATGAGGTTATAATTACAAGCATTTACCAATCAAAACATAGGGAATTGACATGAAATATGTGTACATTATGCATGCTATCACAAGCTTGACATATTCATTAAGTATGTAAAGTTATAGTGAAATGCTCATTTATTTCCTTAAGCAAGGTTGAATAAGGCATTAGACAAGATAGGCTCTTTCACTATAAGATGAGTTGAGTCTATAGAAAAGCTAAGAGAACCTTAGTGCAACCAAGAGTAATGGTTTGCCATAGGTGAGTATCTAACATCTCAGCAACATAGTGTTGCATAGGATTCACTTAAGAGTTATAAGTGATGAGGTGGTGTTTAGAGATAAGTATATATATATGCAAATAAAAATGGTCTAGTAATATTGATCTTAGTGAGTATCATTTGATATCATTCATGAAGGCCAAGAGAGATTGAAGGGCATATGATAGACTCAATTGAGGAATGACATAACCCTGATATTTCGTTAGTGCCAAGGTCAAAAGAGATAAGTAGGGGTCCAGAAGGTTCTTAAGAATTAGGATTTAGACCGAACTTCTCATATACCAGGAGATGTGTGAAGTGAGGAGATACCTCTACTCACAATGGGATAATATACTGAACCAGTTCCTAATGAACTTCTTGGTTTTCAAAATAAACCTTTGCATGTATTTCAAAACAAAACATTGCATGAGCATATCTTTAGGATATTTCTTGAGCATAATCATATTGCATATCATATACATTGCATTTACGGACAGTTGTATGAGCATTGTCTGTTACTGTTAGTATTTACAATTGTATGAACAGTTGTTTATATCTAAAGGTATGTAGGTTATCGATTTAGATCACACTATATAGTAGTGTACAATTATGAGTTTTAGTGGATGAAACTCCTATGTTAGTAGTTATAGCAATTGTTATATTTGATATACTATGTTATAGCTAGCTAGTATTGAAATTGCTTTTACTGAGAATTGTAATTCTCAGCCCAGTTGTTCTTCCATGTAAATCCAAGTATAGAGGTACAGACCCTGTTAAGGGAATGAAGGTAAAACATGAAGACTAATATAGTTTTATATGTTTTTCTAGCCAGAACTTATGTATACAGTTTACATTTGCTTTGTATGTATTATAATATGCCCTTTTGTGACAAATGTTATATATATATATGTATATATATATATATATATATAGATAGATAGTATAGATAGATAGATAGATATAAATGTATGTATGTATGAGGTTAAGTTTTCCGCAATCTCTCAAGTCTTTTTATAATTACTCAGTTGTGATTATGGATATATGTTAGTATGCAGTACGTAATAGTGACGTCTCTAGTATTGGTTATCTTTATATATCTCTGTTTATCTAAGATATATCTAGATATCTGTATTAAAATGTTACACCTCCCTTTTGGTTTGGCAATCTATATATATATCGGGTCATATATATGCCTTACTTTTATATATGTACTATTAATTGCTTTGATTGGCATGTCTCATTGCTTTAATTTCTATATATATCTACACATGTAGTGGCTATAGCATTATTTGTTTACACAATTTAATTTAATTTATTCTTTTTTTCACATGCTAATTGTTATTATTTGGTATTATTATATTAATTGTTGTTATTATCATTAATGGCATTGATCTTCATTAGTATGGAATTAAATGGCTATTGATGCCTTAGTTTCCTTAGTTTAATGCATTCATTATTTTGATTATCAGAATTTTGAATTATATATGCTATAATTGTATGTAATTCATGGCTTGACAATATCTTATACAATAAATGACAATTCATGGCATTCTTCTGTTGTTGACTGTGGATGAAAGAGGAGGGGCGACATTAACTTGGAGAAGGATACTACAACATTGCTCATGAATCATCTGTTTAGGAAAACCTTACAACATGACCTCGAAAATCCGAGATGAAAACTAAGTCTTGGCGAAGGTCGCGAAAACTTGGGATGATAAAAAACCCCTAAAAAAGTCCAGGCGAATGCCCTAAAAATTCAAGATGATAAAAAGCCCAGCTAAGTAAATTCCTGAGGTCATGGTCAAGTTATAATGCTTAAAATATATAGTCGGCCCAACTCGGTAATTCCGAGGTCATGGTAATTCCATGATGCCCATGACGAAATCGACCAAAGCTTAATAATTCTGAGATCATGGTAATTCCATGATGCCCAATATAAGATTGGCTCAGCTCGGAAAAATTCAAGGTCATTGTCAATCCAAGATGCCCATACAATACTGGCCCAGCTTGGAAGACCTCGAATTAGAGGAGAAAAAAGACCTCGGATTAGAGGCAAAGAATACCTCAAATTAAAGGCCAAAAAAGACTTCAGATTAGAGTTACAAAAAACCTCAGATTAGAGGCTCAAAAAACCTCGGATTAGAGGCAAAAAACCTTGGATTAGATAACAATATAACCTCAGGTTGGAAGGGAAAATATCGAATTAGAAGGCAATAACCTAAGTACTAGGAAACACATACATGAACAACCTCGATTTTTTAGAGAAATTACCTAAGTCCTGGAAAAATACATGCACTAAAGACCTCGATTTCCAAGAGAAATTGCCTAAGTCATGGGAAGTATAAGCATGAAGAATTCGGGACAATTCGAGACTAAGACAATCCCTGGAAAAATCTAGGAAACTGGAACTTGATATGATAAACCTTGGAAAAACTCGATAAAACTTAGTATCTCAACATAGTCAATATTTTTGAGTTGTACTCTAAAAATATTTTCGAGTTGTACTTCAAAATACCTTGAAACAAAAAAATCAAGTATTAATAAAAGAACGAATAAAATCTTGAAACAAGAAGAGCAAAATCGGATCACCTCACCACTCATATTGAGAGGTTACCTAAGGACGAAGCTGGAAAATTACAAAGAACTCAGAAAAGTTCAATCATTCACCTTGTGATTGCCTGAGTTAAGGGGTTGTGGACCATCCAAGTCCAATAAACTTGGATAAGTCTAATCATTGTTAATACAAGTTGAGGCTATCATCACTGATTGCCCAAGCTAGGGGGACTATGGATCTTCCAGGCCCAATAAACTTGGATAAGCCTGGTTGACCTTGCCCCAAACTGATTATCCTACATAGGGTCAATAAACTTGGTGAACTCAATCGCCACCCAAGACCCCTATTTAAGTACCCCTAGTAGCAGAAGCCAGGCATGTTGAATTTTTTTTACCTTTACCTTCATCATGGTCTCTGCTCGGAGGTTGATTGGTTAAAGTATCTTGGCGGGTGCTCCACCCCCATCGCCAATCAATGGACCACTGGACGACCGACATGGAGCTCTCCACTGACCACCCTCTCGGGTAGAGGATGGAACAAATACATTAGTTGTTAAACATCTATTAATTGTTGGTTTGAGTGTATGAACTTCAATTACTTATTGTGAAAATTAACAATCATAAATGGTTAACAACTTCTAAAAAATATATTGATATTCTAGAAAAAAAATTAGGATACCGTAACAACTCCTAAAAAGTAACCTATTAATATTAGAATAGGGGGCACCCTATCCGTAAGTATGATTACATTCATATGTAAGATAATGATTAATTGATAATGATTAATTGCATCATTTCATACAAATGGTTAAATCAGTTGGATTAATAGTTAATGAATATAGTTAAGAATTTGAGGCTTTAAATATTCTAAGACGAGCACACACTCTGCCATTTTCACAAGCTCTCTACATTTTATCCTTTTTATTTTTTGTATCTACTTTAAGCTTGCTTAGTTTTTGTTCTCTTCTACTAGTAAATTTCTAATTCAGTAAGAACTCTTCTAAGTTCTAACCTCCCATCAATGTACCTCATGGGGTTAAAGACACACAAAGAGTCTAATAAGTTGCTTCCATTAGCTTATTAAACATATATTAAACACGTGAAAGAAACAAAAACTTCAAATAGTATTACTCACACTACACAATATTTATGATCACAACTGATATTTACTTGACCTTAAACAATGTTTGTCAAATTTATATCAGTCTCGTTATTCATTTAATTAAAATATATTTAATTTTATTTAATTTATTCATAAAATTATTTTATATATTACAAGAATATTATAATTATATATAAAATAATTTGACATCTCATTCATATTAATATATAATGTAAATAAAATGTATATATTTTAATGTACATAAAATATTTTCTAATTTATATAAATACCCACACCCTGTCATTCAGGTAATATTAAAAAAAAAAGTTTCCCAATAATAATACCTTTAGGTCTCCATGTTCTCAAGCCTCTATTTTAGCTAGAGGCAGGTGTGCTTTTTTTGGGTTTTGTTTGGTTTGATCCTTCGATGGCTTTGAGCGCTTGGCGACTCGCAACAAATTATAATTGCTCTTTGTAAATCATTTGTTTTGATTAATAGTTATTACTTGTTAGTTAATGATCCGGTAGTGGATAAATAATGTGTAATATTCTATATGAAATGATTACCTAGCATTACTCATAAAATGATAAAATAGTAATGATGACTTATATACATTGAATAAACTAATGTCCACAGAAAACACATGAAGGGTTATATCCACTTAAATACTAATGATAACTTATCTTGACTAAATATATCAAAACACCAAAGATGATAACAACAAAAACAAAAAACACCTAAGATGACTCATTGACTGAGAATTGATGACGGCTGGCTCATGAAAAAAGACTCATTGACTGAAAATTGATGACGGCTGGCTCATGAAAAATTGCGCCGCAGTCAAATACTCCATTCCTTCAGCATACTATGAATCAATGATGCATGCTTATTAATGTCATTAGTGTCCCAAACTGCACTCCTCCTTTATCCAAATTCAATAAAACACAAACCAGTGAATTCTTCCATTCAAAGTAAAAATTGATTGAGATATTCTAATCTGGTATTTTCTTTTATATTCACAAAATTCACATCAACATAAAATACGTAAATGTCACTAAGAATTACCTCATCTATATTTTTTTATCCACAAGTTAGCTTACAAAATCTTGCACGTTTGTGTAATATACAAACAAGTATACATCACCAAATCACTCATTCTGACAATTAGCTTTAAAAGAATCAAAATATAAATAGAATTAGAAAATAATGGAGATTAAAGGGAAAAAAGAAAAAGAAAATTCACTCCCCAAAACCCAAAAAACAAAAACCCATTTCATCAGCGTGGCGCAAACGAGACCGACAAGTCAATGTTAGTTCCCATACTCTCCGCCCACTTCTTCGACTCCAAATACAGCTTGGATACCTCAACCGCCACCTGACCCATATCCGGCCTCTCAATCGGATCCTCTCCGATGCACTCCAACCCGACCCGAATCATCTTCTCCGCTACCTGCACCGGAAACGAATCCCTCAGCCTCTTATCCACCCACTTCCTCACGCCGCCGTGCTCCTCCACCGCCGCCCTCGCCGTATCCACTACGCTCACCCTCCTATAACCACCGTCGCCGTCTTCGCCGCCGTCGAATTCGAACCTCAACGCCTCTTCCCCGCTCAGCAGCTCCAAAACCACCACCCCGAACGCGTACACATCGGTCTTCTGCGTCGCCACGCCGGAAATCGGAAACTCCGGCGCTATATACCCCCTCGTCCCCTCAAACTTCACCGTCCGGCTACCGGACCTCCTCAATCTCTCGCCGGAATCGGATCCCGACGCGATTCCGTTACCGGCGACGGCCTCGCCGCAGAGCTCCGACGTTCCGAAATGGCAGATCTTGGCGCCGAGATTCTCCTCTGCGATGACGATGCTGGAGCTCTTGATGTGGTTGTGGACGAAACCCGACTCCGAACCCGAGAAATTGTGGATGTAATCGAGTCCGTGTGCGAGATCGGCGGCGATCTGCATCCGCGAGATCCAGGTGGAAAGTTCGGTGAAGTTAGGGTTCCGGCGATTGCGAAGGCAATCGGCGAGGCTCGCGCCGGGGATGAACTCGTAAACGAGGTAAATGTAGTTGCTGGAGATGGAAGCTCCGAGGAGTTTGACGAGGCTGCTATGGTGGCTCCGGCAGATCACGGCGAGGCGGTCGCGGAGCTCCGGGAGGTCCATGTGGCGGCGGAATTTTCGCTGGAAGACGACGACGTCCTTGTTGCGAATGGAGCAGCGCCAGGAAAAGTTGGAGAGGCGGTGGCCAGAGAAGTTCCCGGTGGCATCGGAGATCTCGGAGAAATGGTAGATGTGGGGGTTTTCGGGGAGGGAGTCTTTGAGGGAGGAGAGAGAGGCGTGGCTTGAAATGGAAGAGGATTTGGACCAGTCTTTGTTGTTGGTGGTGGTCTTGTTGAAGACGTAGCTTCTTGATTCTGTGATGGGAACATCGCTGGTGGAGGATGAGGGGTTGTTTGTGGCGGTGCTTGGTGGCGCTGAGGAAGAAGACGATGATGATCGGTGCTGTTGGTGGTTCCTGTTCCTGTTCCTGGGTTGTACCACGTTGGTGCTTTTTTTGGACCTGCACATTGAACTGAGTGCTTCTGGTGGCTTTGGCTAATGTGCGCTCTGAGGCTCATTAGCCAAGCCAAGTTAGAGTTTTAATTTTTTTTCCTTATTATTTATTTGTTTGGTATGTCTGTGTTGGCATATAGAAACTATAGAATCTGAAAATGTTTTTGATTTTGGACACATCTGTATAGAAGTTTGGCCATGTGCGTATGGGTATATAACCGCACCTTGAAATGAAATAGATGGAACCGTATTTTAATTTAAGAGAAATATCAATTAGGTATCAATCCAATAAAAGAACCGTATAGAATCATAGGATTATGGGAACAGGGAAGAGCAAATATGTGGTTTACACTCACTGATTTGTGGAATCAGTCCTGGATTTTTCAATGTGGCGGTGTTGAACGGCGTCGTTCGTTGCGTGTTAGTCAGGGAAACAAAATCAAATCGAAGTCTCTATATAGAATGAGGATTGAGTTCACACATACGACGATACACGTGACTGCTCCTCACACTTCCAACCAAGCCGTATCACCTATTCCCACCTTCTCTTATTCAACACTTTCATTCAGGTGCCAAAGCAGACTTTGGTATAACACAAATTAATAATTATAAATTTTTTAATCATTTTTCTTAATAATAATCTCAATTATTAAATAAAAAATAAAAAATGAGTTAAATATTTTTTATATTTTTAAAATGTTCAATATATTTATTTTTATATTTAATATTTTTTAATTAAATATTAAAAAAATTATTAGAAAAAAGTTGTATAAGGACATAACTAAACTCCAACAGAAATAGACATTACTCTCTGCACCTATCACTTATTTATGTTATCGTTGATTACAAATATATTATATCTTACTAATAGTTCTTTGTGCCTTGGAGAAGTTTTCCATTTTAAATTATCATTATTCTAACTTCATGATGGCCGTTATGTTTCATCCTATGAAATATATATATAGATACATGACATGATATAAATATGATATGAATATATTAAATTTAAAAATTATATAATACTGACACGATATATATATATATAATATTAATATTAAAGTAAATTAAAGAACATGATTATGTATATATATAATTATAAAATTTAAGAAAAAAGATTTATAATTCATTAATATCATTTCTATAAATTTGAAGATTTATAATATTTAATATATATCATATGTGTCAATATTTACTATTTAGTAAGCTCATCCTAAAAAATATTGAGCATAATTTCTATTAATATTTTTTTTAAAATTCTTCTAAACCAATTTCTCATAATAGAACTAACTATATACAAATACATATGCATCCAAAAAAATTAACTAGAAAAAATAGTAGTGTGAGACAAGTTTTGGTGACGATAAAGTAAATAGCTTCGTATGAGCAAAGATAGAATGGACAAATGTAAATAGTGATATGTGAAAATATAAAACTTAAAAATCTAATAATGGCGTGTAAAAAGATAAAACTTAAAATACTGATATGAGAAAATAATGGCTTGGGATGTCAATCATGTGATTAGGCTTGGTGGGTTACGAACTTACTAATTGAACATTAGCTATGGAAACTAATTTTTTTAAAAAATATATTAATGAGTCGTGTTCAAATAAAAAAAAATAATCTTTTTAATTTAATATATTCGAACACATAAGATACGTATATCATACACTCGTCTCTATGTATCCGACATGAACACATATTCAACACATAAACATGTCTTATAAACTATGTGTCCGTGCTTAGTAGGTTTCATCAAATTTGATACAATCATTATAAAAATTAACAACTTGACAACTGCATTTAAGGTTAAGGTGATTCAAGGAGGCAAGGCTAATGTACAAGTAGGCTGCAGAGTGTTACCTGGCTTGGAGAAACACGCAAGCTAAGTGTTGATACCCAATTTTATCCATTTTTTTTTATTTTTGTTACTTAATCAAGGTATGAACACTTAATTTTGTTCATAAAGTTTATTTTTAAACCTTGAAAAGTGAATGAAAATCTAAACAAAAAAAAAGGAAAAAAAGGAAAAAAAAAGGAAAAAAAGGAAAAAAAAAAACTAAAGTGTCTAAGTCCCACATTGGAGAAACCAAACTCCTTCTCCCTCCCCCCCTCTATATAAAAGAGGTGTTTCTCAAAACACATCCAAAAAAAAATACACTTGGGCTAATATAAGTATAAGAGCAGACTTTAAAAAAAATTTTTTCCAGCAAATGTGAGTTGCTTTTCAAGGTAATAAATAATAATTTGATAAATAAATTTCAAACCACTTTATTCTTTTTTTTTGTTGTTTGTTTCTATTTTTATTTTTATTTTTTATTTTACCTTTTTTAATTTTATTTTTACCTTTCATTTAGGCTTTAACTTTCTATTGATGTCTTGAATTTTACGTGTTTATTATATTTTCATTGTTGTCATTCATAGTTGTATAAAATAATCTTATTTCATATCACTTCACTAATAATATCATTATGCATTTGTATTGTGTTTTAATTTAATTTATTTATTTTTGAATTAATATATTAACCAAATAATTTAAGACCTGCCTATGACTAAAAGTTGGGAGAGGATCGAGCTACGATCGATTACACTCTTCCCGATAATCTTGAGGCTTTATATTGGATTTTGCAAGAAATACGTGAAATCTAATCCCCACATAAAAATGAAAATAATTATGTAAATTAAAATACATTTTTTTAATAAACCCAAATAAACTTTTCTTTTTGTAAAATAAATATTCAAATAAAAGTGAACGATTTCATACGGGTTGACATCATAGAGTGGTGAATTAAAGTTCTATTTTCCATGAAGACATTTTTTTTTTTTTTTTGAAATTACTACAAAAAATCTCATTGTGCTTTTTTTTTTATTTTATTTTATAAATAATATTTTTATTTGGCCATTTTATTTTGAAAATTACTTCTCTTCAAAAAATAAAATTTTGATTCACCACTTTTATATAATGTGCTTAGAATTTGTTCCAAAATAATGGTTTTAGTCACCCATCGTTGCTTGTCTTAGTCATTTATCATTCTTGATATTATACTTGATGGGACAATCAAAATAAAAATAAAAAATTCTCTTCTTTTAGTTTTCAAAGGACAATTTAATTAACTTGACAAATAACATTTAAGATTAAGGTGATTCAAGGAGGCAAGGCTAATGTACAAATCAGGAACTGCAGAGTGTTACCTGCACCATTCCATTTAATGGATAAAGCGACGGCGACACTCCCACACGCAAGCTCCTCTTTTCTTTTTATTTTCGCTAAAAAGTAAAAATTTATATCCTTTTCGTCATTTGGTATGAAGATTTTAAGTAAGAATTGCGAAAACGTAGAGGTATAAGATTAAGCTGTCAGAATTTGTATTGGTGGTATGTTGCAAATACAGAAGACCAGAATATAGAGAAGAGACTGCGGAGTGCTCCTGCTTGGGCCCAGGACTATTACAGTTAGAATTTAGCTGACCTGGCAGCTGAGTGGTGTCTATAAGTAGTTGTAGCAGTCATCTCATTGTAACTAACAAACAGGATTAGTTGATAGTTAGTAAGTAATCAGTATAGCGTAAGCAAGTTAATCCATGTATAAATAGGAAATGATCTCACTGTAATGAGTAAGCGGAAAGCCAGAAAGTCATAGTGGATTGTAAGGAGTTCCCACCCATTGAACTCGAAGGAAGTGGTTAGTGCAATTGCTGTTCTTCCATTTTCAGCATAGCAATTCTAATGAGAAGATTAATAGTTCGTTTGAATAAGTTTTTAATTTAAGAATTTTTTTATATGAATTTTTTAAAAGTTCTTTTAAAAAAATTATTATTATTTTATGTTTAGATGTAATATTAAAGACATATTTTTTTATGTTTGAATAATTTTTTTATGTTATAAAAAAACTCTTTTTTGAGAAGCACTAAAATTTAACTTTTCAAACAAACACAATTTGTGCTTTTTCTAATTTTTTTTTAAATTCATCCAAACATCTTAAAAATGAACAAAAATACTTATTTTATAAAAACAATATTTTCTTTTTTAAAAAAGCACATCCAAACAATCTCTCAGTCTTTCTAAATTTGTTTTCTAGTTCCATCATGGTATATTTGAAACAAGAAGAAAAACTGAACAAAAGAAAGACTTATTCCTATGTGAATAAGGTAACTGGATTTTAATAACACGTAAATAAAGACTTATTCCTATATGAATATGGTAACTGGATTTGGATTTAATTTAGCACATAATATAATATTAGGTTTTGTATCTTTTTAACTATTGAAATGTTGGGAGATTCTTCCATGATTTGGAACTAGCATAGAAGGCTCATGGCTGGATACCGAAAAGTTATCATATATAGAAAGATCTTTGAGTTATCTTATATCATTTTTTTCATGTAGTTAAGTAGAGGAAAGAAATAAATACAAAAGTATGTATTAGTAAGACTCAAATTGGATTTTAATAACACGTAAATAAAGACTTATTTCTATATGAATATGGTAACTGGATTTTGATTTAATTTAGCACATAATATAATATTAGGTTTTGTATCTTTTTAACTATTGAAATGTTGGGAGATTCTTCCATGATTTGGAACTAGCATAGAAGGCTCATGGCTGGATACCGAAAAGTTATCATATATAGAAAGACTTTGAATTATCTTATATCATTTTTTTTTTCACGTAGTTAAGTAGAGGAAAGAAATAAATACAAAAATATTTATTAATAAAACTCAATCATAATTTGTAAAAATAAATTTATAACTTTGTGTTTATCTCTTTTCCTCCTCTTGACTACAAGAGAGGATATAAATCCTATAGAAAGTATTGTATGATCATGGAAGATACAACACAATAAATGCATGTTTTAGATGTATCTTTATTATTAATTTTAAATTAATAACTTCAAATTTATGTAAGTTTATTTAAAATTAATGATAGAAATTCTCTTTGAAACACGCATTTATTATGCTTTAAAAACATGTTAGAATCAATCAATATCAATATAATATATAAAAGGAATATATATGGCTAAAAAGTTGTCATATGTCTTTCAAGTCAATAAGTTAATGTTTTAGTTTGTTGACATGTGACAAGTAAAATAGTTAAATTTTTCTCACATATCATATGATGTGATTTTTTTTTTTATGTGTAAACGGATGTAGCCATTGCTACATGTACAAAAAAATATATAATAAATTAATAAAAAATAATAAATAAAAACCTTATATATATATATATATATATATGAAAATACAAAGAAAAAACATGTTTAATTAAATATGAGGAAAAACATGAAATAATATGTTTAATAATTTGTCATGTAACAAATACATAATATCAATAACTATCATATGACATTTCATGTTATAATTTAAAAAAAATGTGTACATGTATTGTCAAGTCTAAATTAAATTTATTACTCACACATATAAATATAAAAATTTATAATCATATATTAATTACATTGACATATATACATTTGCATATTAATTTATATTAAAAAATTAAAAAAATTCTCACCTATATTTAGTTGACTACATTATTAATTATTTCAATTGGGAGATTGATCTTAAAATTCTAAAATTTTCGTAGGTATCTAATATCATCTTACTATATGTGTACTATCACTCTAAATTAATTAATTATATTTTTAAATTATTATATTTATTCTATATATATATTTATTCTATATTATTTAAAAAACTTTAATACATATATCATACAAGAGTAAAAATTTTGTACAAAAATATAGTAAAATTAATTAAATATAATTTATTATTAAGAAACTAAGAAATTATTAAATGTTTTTTAAATTTTTGTTGTTCATATATATAATATAATATTTAAATATTTTATATTTATATTTCTCAACATTGAAAACTTTAAATGAAAATATATTAATATTTACATATATGAAATAAAAATTTTACAAAAAGATATGATAAAATCAATTATAAAGTTAGATTTATAATAAAAGTTTGTTTAGTAAAATCATTTAAATCCAATTGAAAACCCGTATCATATAATTAACATTGAAGTTTCATTGATGTTTTGAATAAAATTATTTGTAGAAGTTGAGATAGTTTCGTGAATAAATAATAGGAGAAATTAACATCAACAAAAGCATTAATGGAGCATATATAGTGGGCACGTTATAGTTGTGTGTCATATTGAAATAAATTAGATTTGTAAAAGAGAATAATATTAAAGAATCTAAGAAGTCATATGTCAATTGATTAATTTAACTAATATGTTATTTTATTTATTTTACTTAAATTGTGTAAACTAAATGTATAAGTTATAAAATGATATGGTATTTGAATGCATTGAATATCATTTGGTTTTATTGCTATTGACAATTTCAATTTTTAATAGGTCTTCTTTTTATTTGTCATTGTAATATCTATCCATTGAAGATTATTTTGTTAGTACAATTAGACATTAGGGACCAACTTAGTATATTCTTAATCATAAGTTGATAAAACATCTAAATGAATAAACACATAAAAATTTCAATAAAAATCAATAAATAAACACATAAAACTTAATATTAAAAGAAAAAAATATAGAATCAAAAATTGAAATGATCTGAAATTATATAAATTAATTATTTTTTGGAAGTCATATTAAAAAATATTTATTGAGAGGAGTTGCATAACTCGATTATCATAGCACGGGAAGAGTCGGTTAACGAAAAAAAAAGGTTTTGAGTGAATCCCACTATAGAGTCTACTAATTATAACTTAATCAAATTCATTTAACCATTCGTGATGTCATATATATAGGTTAAGTATATTTTTTCTTATTTATTTTAACATTTTTTAATTTATCTCGTGCATTGCACATGTACAACATACTAGTAATATAGGAAAAGAAGATACATAGTTTGAAAATCTGTCATGTATCATTTCAGTAAAAAATTACATGCTATTATTTTTTGATATGTGACATCTAGAATAATTAATTTTCTACTACATGTCATATGATGTGATAATTTTTTATCACATATGATTTGATGTGCCATATATACAAAAACTAAATAATAAAATAAAATAAAATTAAAAAAATCAATCAACAGAAAACAAAAAAAAAACATGAAAATGAACAAAAATTAAGATAAGAAATAGAAGAATTGTTTTGTGGTCCAAGAGGAACTTTTTCTCTTGCGATAATTATTCTTCTCTTTCTAGAAGAACTTTTTCCATAGAATATGCAGGACTGTGTTTGAAGTGTAGAATGCCAGAAAAATCAATTTGAAATGTCTGAAATTACTAAACAATATCTCTCTTCCAAGATGAATGAAAATTCGAAATGTGAAGTGCAAAAAAATTCAAAGATGAACGCAATAGCGAAGTGCGAACGACCATAATGTTCAAAGATGAACAAAATCAAAAACAAAGTGCGAAGTGCGAAAATGATTGATGTAGCGACGAGAAGCGACATCAAATTGGGAGTTCCAATCGAGCGTGAGATAGTGAGATTGACGATTACTGTAAACTAGATCGACGATAATTACTTAATTGACATGAATTGGGGTTAAAGTTCGTGCATATGGAAAAAAAGGAGTTATGGTTCTTAATTGAGATTGAGTTTTGATTTCTGCAAATTGAGATGTTGAAGCTGAAGTTAAAGAGTTTTGAAAAGACAGGTTTCGAGAAGAGGGGTTTCGAGACTACAAAATTGTTAAGTTTCATTTAGTTTTATTGCTTCTGTTAGAGACTACCAATGACTGATATATGAAATTGGTAAGTTTTTGTAGTTATTGTAGAATTCCTTCTAATTGTTATCCAAATTAATTCATTTAGTAAATTAATAATACTCTCCATAAAATTAAAAATTAAAATATATAAATAAATATAAATTATGACATGATATATGATATTAAAGCATCAAATTAATTATTATTATTACAATCTCTTAAAAATAATTGTTATTATTACAAATTAATTTTTAGACATATAGGGTATTTTATAATATTTTATATTTAATTTTTTTAAATATTTATATTAAAATGAAATTATTTTATATTTTTAATAAGTTATTACATATATTTTATTTAATAAAATTATTTTTATTTAAATTATATTTATTTTTATCGTTTATATTTTAAATTTACGGGCGCCAACATGGGTGTAAAATCTAGTTTATTCCATGTCGTGAACTACTCCGTATATATGGACTAGGAAACACCAATAAAGGCCTTCTGAATTGCATTTATTCTAGAAAGCAATTGTTATTATTATTATTATTATTATTTGGTACATGCAGATGTTATTATTTTAACTTACCACTGTTAATTGTCTGCTTGAAATAGTGATCTTGTGGTGCTAAATTGGGTTTTGACCCATTAAAAAAATAGTGAACATATTTACAATGCGTATATGATTTCTTATGGGAAGAGAAAAAAGCCCAAATTAAACGAGTATAATAAAAATAGACAATCTAGCGACGGATAACTAATAGAGGAACTAACTGGACTAGTCCACATGTTATTATTTTAACTTACCACTGTTAATTGTCTGCTTGAAATAGTGATCTTGTGGTGCTAAATTGGGTTTTGACTCATTAAAAAAACAGTGAACATATTTACAATACGTATATGATTTCTTACGTGAAGAGAAAAAAGCCCAAATTAAACGAGTATAATCATCAATAAAGACAGACAATCTAGTGACGGATAACTAATGGAGGAACTAACTGGACAAGTCCAAATATAATGTACTAATTCAAAAGGGCATTTACACATTTCATGTTTATTAGAGAAAGGAAAACAAGTATTTGATATTCTTTATTTTCGGGATTGCATGACAACTTTATTTCACCGTCAAAGAACTTGAAGACGTGTAAGCTGGGATGACAGAATCTTCAGTGCCACAATTACGAGGGAAGAATTGCAGCAACTAAGGAGACTTGAGCAAGGAGAACCAAGTTGAAGGCTAGACTCTGACAAGGAGTACAATTGACCGAGAATCCTGCACTTGATTAGGGGTTGATCATTCTTCACGTCCTTCATGCACTAGATTAGGAAAAGATTATCATGGACTTATTTTATTTAGATCTATAGATGAATTACTATTTTTTTATTTGATATTATTTATATATAGATTTAAATATACATAAAAATTATCAATTAAAATTTATAAATTATTTATATATATAATTATTTATAAAAAAAATAATTGAACTAAATTTTTGTATAAATATAAATATTAATAGTTGAATCTAACTTTTTAATCTCAATCATTAATTTATTATTTATTTTAACAATAAATCAATAATTAATTTTTACTTAATTCATTCATGAACTACCGTGGTACATATTAGAATTCTCCTTTAAGACTATCATTAAGCAAAAGAAATTATTACAAACATACGAAGAGGTGTAACCAAAATGTAAAGCAAAGTTTTCACAAAAAGTAGCCATGGTGATGTTCGTGCTCGTTGATTTAACTTGTTAAAATTGTTGTAACACCCCTAGTAATTCATTCGTACCATGGAATCAATCCTAAAACAGAGTCCATTCCATAACCAACAAAACCATAAAACCATCACCTGCACAAACCAGAAAGCACTCCTTGCTTTGCCTCACCTGCACGCTGCACCTCGTCCAAACCACAGGCCCAACCAAAACCCAGGACAGAGATCCAACAACCCAACAAATCAAAGCAAGCACGATGAAACCCAAACACAAATCTCTTCTCAAAAGCACAAATCACATCCAGAACAAAACAGAGCACATTGAGCCATCGTTCCAAAGAACTTGGGTGCAAGGATATTTCATGTCTTTGACTTGTAACTACCAGTTTTCAAGCTATTTTAAAAAAGCCCCTGCTCCATTTACCCCTTGCTTTCAATTTTTTTCTTTTTCATTTTATAAGTGTCATTTTATAATTTATTTCTATTTAATGTGATTTTTTATTTTTTTAATTTATCGTTAAAATGCTAATAATTGTAAGAAAAATTATTATTTTATTATAATTATAATCTAAATAATAATTAACAATAAATATTTTTAAAATGATAACTATATTATTTATTATATTTATTTAAATAATAATTAATTATAAAATATTTTTAGAAAAATAACATTAAATTGAAATATCACTACTTTCTTAATTTAACAATTATTTTTATTTTTATTTTTTTAAAAAGGCCCATGTTAATACGCTGCAAATAGAAATTATTTATTCTTAATTTCTGTCTCCTTTCCTCATCTCTCAATCAAAGTTTGCCAACATAATTAAAAAAGTACATCTCAGCTTTCTCATTATAAAAAAAAAACATAACACCATTCTTTCGCAAAATTTCCTATAATCCCTTGTTTTCAGTCCCTTCCTTTTGCACCCCCTCCCCTCGCCATCACTAGCCAAGTAGCCACACTTCTCCCTAACCCTTATGCCCAAGGTAGAAGACAAGATCTAGAGGTAATAAATGAGTGGCAACCTCGCCATTAGTTTTGAGAAACATGGAGAGGTAAGTAAATGAGTGGCGAATCCCATTTTGAGTTTAATTGCATAGGTAGAAAACGAAAATAAGAGGCAATAAGAATAACATAGCAATCAACAAATAATATGGTCATATGGCCTTTCTCTAACACTAGTATTTGAAGTTTTTGGAAACAAAGGAAGAATCACAACACGACACAGGCATTAGTTCCTTTAGTTCTAGCAAATAAGTAATTTTTCCTGCCAGATTTGTAGATTGCACCGTTTTAGGTTCTTTGATTGCATTGCCACTGTTGATGATGAACCGTCAGAGGCTGTGCTGCTAGAGCTAGGTTTAGAGACGATGGGAAATGAAGACATGGAAATGGGACGACCTAATAAGAGAATGGATAGTAAACAACGTTAAATGATTAATGTATTTTTTAATGGAGTTCAAAAACTTTTATTGAAGGAATAGGGAAAGGGATAAGAATTGGGGATATATGATTTTAATCCGATATGCAACTCAGTGGTAGCTAGAGCTTCAATGAGGGTTGCATAGATGGAGCTGCTGGCTATTGGATTAAAGGTACTCCTAGAGGTGTTGAGCATAGGTAAAGCAGAACAGACGATGACATGTAGGTCAAGAGCAGTGCCATTGATAAGTTTGAGAAAACCATGTTTTTCTTAAGCAAAACCTTGCTTTCATCTCCAACATAACCTTTGATTAAGCTTTCCTATTTAGTTTTAGCTTAAATTTGCTTAAGTAGTGTCTTTTATGTTTTAAGTGAGTTTAAATTATGTTTGATAAATGCTTATCCATGATCTTTCATTTCAACATAGGTTCTTATTATGTTTCTTAATGTGTCATCTTAGGTAATTGAGCAATGAAAAAGATTTGAAGCTTGAAGAGGCAAAATAGAAGGAAAAAAGTTTCTGCATGTTCACCACTTAGGCGCCCAACTTCCATCACCTAAGCGCTCACTAGGTGAAGCAAAATTGATGTTTCTTCCATCACCTCTAGTTGCACTAAGTGCATTATGTCATCCACGCGCTTAAGTGCTCAAAAGTGAGCTCTTAAGTGCCCGTGTAGAAATACAAAGAAAGCTTTTTTTCTATCAACCCAGCGCATAAAAATTCTGACATGTCATTCTTGACATATAAAAGGAAAAGAGGAGGATTTTTTAGGGAGCTTGGAGAGGAATAGAAAGGGAGTGACTGCAACAACCCTAGAGCGGAAGAGGAGGCCTTCAAGTTGGAAGATTTGAAGATTTCATCTCTTCTTACTCAACCGTGGAATTTGCATTTTCCTCTGTTTTTCTTCTCTTTTCTTCCAAGTATAACTAAGTTTTTCTAGTTAGGGTGATGATTTAACTTGACTTTGGATGATGTAACTTTGTTTCTTTGCTTAATTCAAGTTTCTATTTCATGATTTGAGTGTTTATTTATGCTCTTAAAACTTTTTATGACTTGCCCACTCATGAATTGATTCTAAGGTTCACATATAGATTGGAAAATTTATGCATAATCCTGGACCTTGTGATAAACACCATAACCTTTTCAATATAGGAATAGGTGTTGTGAGTTATATGACTTTACTTAAAATTTCATTGTTTACGATAAAGCATTCTCTAATTAGGATTAGACTAATGGATTAGTTAACTCTAACTAGCTTGAAGAGAATTAATATATCAAGGGATTGAATATTTGTTAAAATAAGGAATTTGGTCATGAACCTTGGAATTGAACTTGGTTAAGGTAGAAATTGAGTTTGCATTAAAAAAGTCAAATGAAATCGTATCCTTAAAATCTTTTTAAATTTGATCCCTTCCATTTAATTGTCTTTCACTTGTTGAATTATCACTTTTTAAGCATTTCCTTAGTTTTTGCATGTCCTTTTTACTAAAATTTGTTTTGAGCTATCTTTGATCCTAATTGCTCATCGTCTAGATAGTATTGAACTTGGTGAATTGGTAATTGGTATCCTCAATTCCTAAGGAATAATACTTTTTTACTATTATATTACTTTTGTAATTTGGCACACTTGTGAATTAAACAATAACCACCACACTTACTGTTGTGAAAGCAATCTAAGACACAACGTAGCTCAACTAAAGATTGATTATTAGACTAAAATATTGGATTGAGAAGCCTAAAATATTGAGTTCTAAATGCTAGAATATATTATCAAGTAGTGTGAGAAGAGTTTTTAAACATGTAAGGGCCAGAACCATTAGTGTTTCCTCATTGTTATTATTTTCTTGTTGTTGTAGTTGTAGCTGAGAACTTGATGGGTTTTCTCCTTAGGTTATATGAATTGATTGATTTATTGGATTTGGGTTGCTAGGGTGTCACTGTGAGAGATGCTTGAAAATAGGGGTGGTGAAGAGATGATACAATGGTTAAATTTAAACTTTAGTCTCTATGGTTTTTATTTATTTTTAATTTAGTTTCTATAGTTTTTTTTTTCAAATTATTGTTTACATTATAAACGTTTTTAAAATAGTCTCTATCATTAAATTTTTTTTATAACACCATCAATTTAATCACTAGTAAACATTTTACAAAGGAAAAATATATATTTAAAGGAGCACCTACTTAACAAATAGGCACCTACTTAGAAGAAATGAGCATTTACAAGAGTATTTACTGGAATGCAAGAGCACTTATTGGACATTTTACAAAAAAATGAGTATCTAAAGAAGCACCTACTAAATAAACAAACACTTATTAGGTTAGCCAATTAACACCTTAAAATGGAAATTGATGTTATGGACTATTTTGAAAATGTTTGTAAGTGTAAGGATTAAATTAAAAATGAATGAAAACTGTAGGGACTAAAATTGTAATTTAACTTGATAGAATAAATGGTTTTTTCTAAAGAAGGGCTTTCACATAATTCCCTTCTTTTTTAAGACCAACTTGTAATTTTTAACTTTTAGACAATAACTTATGAGTAAATATATAAATTGATCCCTAAAAAATACACATTATGTACATTTGGTCTCTAAAATTGTTCGAGTGCACAATTTAGTCCCTGAATGTGTGAAATTGTCAACACGTTCATCTTTCCGTTAGTTCGGTTTGATGAGCACTAACGAAGATGTTAATAAACTGTTAGTGAAGCCTAGGTGAAATGTTAACAATGGTAGAGTGATATGAGAACAAAACGACATCATTTTCGCCATCTGAATCTCTCAAAACACATTTGTTTGAAGCTTTCTCTCTAATGATTATGTTTGAAATGGTAAAAAACAATGTATTTGATCCTTATTTTGCCAAATCTCCTTGAAATGAAAACATTGGTGTTCATGGTTTTTGCATCAAGCCAGTTGTAATGAGGAAGACATTACTTGGAGGTGAAGCCTATCACATTTAGACCCTCATCACTACAAATAAAACATCAGTCGAACTCCCACCACGAGCCTCTTTCCATAGCCACCATGCATGACCAACCTCTACTCCACCACCATAATCATTGCTCCATCAACCATCAACCCCAACAAGAGAACTAATAACCTACTGGAACCACCACATCCGCTGGCCAAATCCAACCTAGACCCAGCATCCGAGCCTCCACCATGCAACCATAACCAAACCTAACCACAACCAACGTTGAAGTCGTTGCACCACAACCCGAACCACCATCCTCACAGACTCATCGTCAAGCCTCCTCATTGCGCCATCGCTGTCCACCTAGCCACTGCCACACCAAGCTCACAACCAACAACCCTTCTCTCCACAGTCATCGTCAGTGTCTTCATTTCAGGGAGCTAAGGGAAATTAGGGAGATTTAGTAAATTAGGGTTTAATTACCCTATTTTCTCCATTTCAAACATAATTGTTAGAGCGAAAGCTTTAAACGATTGTATTTTGGGAGATTCAGTTGGTGAAACGACGTCATTTTGCTCTCATATCACTATACCATTATTAACATTTCATCTAGGTTTCATTAACGTGACATATGTAGACTTAATGTGACACACCAACATCTCTGTTAGTACTCTTCAACCCCAACTGATGGAATGATGAATGTATTAACAATTTCACACATTCGAAAATTGAATTATGCACACGAATAATTTTAAAAAATAAATATACACATGTAGTTTTTTAGGGACTAATTTATATATTTACGCATAACTTATTTAACAAGTTGCAGGTGATTATTCCAAACCATTGATGCAAAAGTGTTCATAATCATAGGTTATAAACACATAATGCATCAAAACATGCATCAAAACACCCATTATTTTTAGGTGCATTCATGGCCGTCTCCAGAAACCAGCCACAAACAAAATAGATTCAACATCTCTTTCCAAAATTGCCAAAACAGTGTCAACCCCAATACCAGCAGCAAACGGCGCCATAGCTCTGTACATTAACGTTGACTCTTTGAGTAATTTAGAGATTGAGGGTTTCTTAGTAATTTTGATTTAATTAAAGTTTGGTTTGGGCTTTGGTTTAATTTTTAGTTAAGGATCATTTTTCTTTATAATGTTTAATCTTCCTGTGATGGGCCAAGTTGCAAAAAAACCAAGGTTTTGGTCTTTTCTGTTGAGGTTTGTTTTCTTTTGAATTAAATTAGAGGTTTTTTAATGTTCTTGGATTAGTGGGCCGAAGCTAAATTCAGTGACATTTTCTTTAAGGTTCATCAAATTGTGGCAGCTTTTAGACCCATGACCATGAGGCATGAATGACATCTATGTCATGTGATGTGTTTCACTTTTCAAAATTAATAATTAAGAATTTTTTGAGTTGTGATAGTTTATTGGTGTAAAAATATAATTTAATTAATTAATATAAAAATATTTTTTTATAAAATTACGTGATTTTAAATTTTGAATTATATTTAAAAATGTGTTGGAATAAATTTTCTTTCACCAGGCCAAATTGTAAATTGTAAATTTTTATTTTTTATTTTCCGTTGATTCGTAAATGTTTTGATTCATATTCTATTTTTATTTTTTAATTTTCTTGTAAACTATTGTGATTTAATTTTCTTGATTGTTGATCATTTGATTATTTTATCCTTGTCATCGTTTATTTAATAGGATAAATTTAATATGTTTATTGTATTATAATTTACACAATTAAATTTAAAATAACATTTTTATGATTGATGTACAAGAGTGAAGTAAGATTCAATTTTTACCATTTTTTATACATAAACAAACTCTCAAACTTAACTTTATTTTGGCATATTATTTTTAAAACTTTTAAAATATTTTTTAATTTTTTATTAATAAAATAAAGTTAGTGACAAATCCTTTAATTTCTTTTTTTAAACAAAATTAATTGATTCGCCCATTGCGCCTCTAACTGTACATCTGACCGCTCAGGTAAATTAATTTTAAAAAAAGCTGAAAAGTTTCTCTTTAGTGCATGTCTTTTATACATAATACAATAATAATATTTTTATTATAAATAATATATATATATTTTTTTAATATTATTTATTATATTTATTTTTTTATTACTTTTTTTACTTAATCATATATATTTAAAATAAATATAAAAATATATAAAAGAAAAAAATGATGTATCAACATCATTTTCCTACGTAATATCATCAAGGAAGTAAACCTTTGTGCAGATTGATTGGCTATTAGTGTTTTTTTTTTTTTTGTAAAAAGCATGCTATTAGTTTAAGAGTTTAATTGCTGTAGCCTGTACTGTGAGTATAATAATATTTTATATTTATATTCAATAATGTAATAATGTGTTAAGAGTTTATTAATTTAATGAGTTTGGTTACATTAACAATTATATGATATATCAAATTTTTAAATGACAATATATCATTAAATATAAGTATAATTATATCAAAATTAAATTCATAGTTTAAAGTCATTTCATTTGGAGAATTATTCAAGTACAATTTTTTTTCAAAAGAATGATATTTAAGGTGAATTGTTAAATATTAATTTTTTAAATGTTAAATAATTTACGTGGAATAACAGCTACTAAATATTTACCAACTCAACAATGCCCTTTAATTCTTTATACATGTTTCTGTAGATAACCAATGATAGTTATGGTATTGGATTGAGTTTTATTATCGTGATATGTATAAATTATATGAAATGACAAATTTATCCTTATATCTTCAAAAAAATAACACATTTTGTACATTTAAATTATAAAAAATTATAAAAATTGGGTAAAAATGCATTGATGCAGCATTTTATGTTAGCCATTAATTTTAAATACTTTTGAATCAATGGTTGAGATGCATGACCAAAAACCTATTATACCAGTTAATTTGTAAAAGTTTAATATTTATAAATTTGTCCTATAAAAAGAAGAAATTGTAGTTAAATCCTTCTGAACATCCTGTCGTCTTGCACCAAACTGCCAATTCATACATGTCTCGAATGTTCTTGAGTTTTCCCTTGCACCTAAAAGTAAAACAATTGGGTGCATTGATGCAACATTTTATGTTAGCCATTAATTTTAAAGACTTTTGAATCAATGGTTGAGATGCATGACCAAAAACCTATTATACCAGTTAATTTGTAAAAGTTTAATATTTATAAATTTGATGAAGAAATGTAGTTAAATCCTTCAACATCCTGCGGCACCCCAAAGCAAGCAGTTATATTGATGATGGTCTCTGTCGTTTTGGGCTTGACAGAGACACTCCAAAACTATCCAGAAATCCCAAAACGCTGTTGAAGTTCTTGACCTCTGAATCTCAAAGAAGCTTGTCCTCTCTGGTCTCCTTTGAACATGATAACTCTATGAAATATAATTATTTATACTCTATATTTGTGTTTCATGACATGCTTAGTCCTTGTTCTTATGCATATTTAAAAAATTTTATGCTTATATTTGTAGAATTTTATTTTAAGATCTTCCTTTATATTTTTGAGCAATTTGTGTATATTTGTTAATTGATTAAGTAGATTTACAATTATATTTAACTTGATGCTTTCTCTAATGCAGAAAAGGCTCAAAAGAGACAAATTGATGCAAGTCAAGGCCCAACATTGGAAGAAAGAAGCGAAAAAGGCATTCTAGAGTTCCATGCTGCGGCGCAAACATGTGCATGCCGTAGCGTGATGGTCTCAGCCAGCGCATACTGATAAGGCAGAGAGCTCCATGCCGCGGCATGGGATTCTTCACGTCGTGACGTGCATTGACGAACTGAGTCTATTTATTCTATTTTTCACGCTCTCTCTCTCTCTCTCTCAGTTTTCTCTATTAGGTTTTTAGGTCTTTAGGTTTTAGGGTTAGAGGCTGTGGTTGGGTCCTCCATTGGAGGTGGAGATGGAGCTTGGGGAGCTAAGGATGGAAGTCCTCTTTCTCTTAGAGGAGAATATAAGCTTCAATGGCGAAATCCATAAGCTTTTTCTCTCTCTCACTTTTCTCTCTTCTCTTTCTCATTTCTTAAACATGTATTTTGATTTGTATTTTCGTGTTCTATGATGTAGCAGTTGTATTTAGGAATGATTTTAAATCATTCTTATGAATATTAATGATTTGTTCTTCTCTAAGTTTGTGTGGATCTTTGATTTTGTTCAATCATATTGTTCTTACTGCTCTTGAGTATTTGACCAACATTTAAGTTGATTTGATAAAGTCCAATGAACCTAGACATAAGGATTTGAGTTTGAGATTGTATGGATGATTGATGCATGTTCGATTCTATTCCAATGGCGGGATGAGGTGATTCGCTAATGAGATAAAAATATACTTCTTAGTCATGCATAGCACGTGTTTGAAAATAAACCTTAAAGAGTGGATTTTGTGTTAGCTCTCAAGGACACTTAGTGAGTTGGGCCATTGAAACCATGATTAGATGACCTAGACATAGGCGTTTAGCTAATGTAGATTCTCAAGCTAACCTAATCATTACATTCATATTTATGAAGAGGATTGCATGTTGTTGGTTGAAGTAAAGGGTGAAGAAGGATTTCCCTAATCTCTAACCATTATCGTTACCGCTTTTTAGTCTTTAGTTTAATTGATTTCATCTATTTTTATGTTCTTGAATAGAATTAGGTACGCTATCGGTTAATACTTAGCATTGGAAATAAACTTATCATCGTGGAAATGATATCTATACTCATCATTTTATTACTTACGCAACTCGTGCACTTGCGATTAGCAAATGGGCAAACAAGTTTTTTTGGCCCTAACAAGTTTTTGGCGTCGTTACTGGGGAGTAGGTTACGCCGTGGCGCACGATGAATTTTCTACAGAATTCTGCAGCTTTTTGATCATGCCTATTCGCACTAAGTTCACGCCTAGGCGTGCTAGTCTCTGCTATATCAAGAAAATGCACCTGAGAGCTCCACACCGCGGTGCACACTTGTCCACGCCGCGGCGTGACCCTTTGTTTTGGTATTTTTCTATTATTTTTTAGTTTTTCTTTATTTAATAATGCTCAGTTCTAGTTAGGCTGCCGTTTTGACTTGCTCAAGTACCCTATAGACTATGAATACCAAGAACACACATTTACTTTGGTTTGGGGGAGTATATTTACATGTTTTCACCCTTAATGCTTAATGTTTACACATGTTTTAATACTTTAAGTATGTGCTAGTGATAGTCATCATGCTTTCATGATTATATCTTGTTTTGGCTATTACTGGTAGACTGTTGATAAAAGTTTCAATTTTCAACATTCTCTACATGATGTTATGCATGTTTGAATGAAAAATGTAAATTTTTTGAATGCATGATTTGTTGCCATTTGCTAGTGTAGTTTTGGTCGGCCAATGATATAAATGCTTGCGATTATCCTCAATTCTATTGTGAAACCATCTGCGATCTTGAAGCATACTTAAGCAATCTTGTTTATTTTTATGCATGAAGTGTTTCTCACTTAGATGCTTGTTTAATTTTGAAAAGATTTGAGTTTTTGTCTAGAGAATGTTTATGGATTATACATGTAGATGATTTCTACTATCTTTGAAATTGTTTTGCAACTCTCTTGAGGTGAAATCCTAGATTGTGCATGATTGAGGAAATGATTAGGGCATTGTTTGGACAGGTTGAGCCTTTCAAGCTTTCCCTTACATGATTATATCCCTAAGTCCCCTTTTGAAGCTTTCTAAATGTTTGGCCTTCTATGTTCTTCTTTCACGCTTATATTTCCTACCTTGTGACCATTCTAATGCATGTGAAAGCATTGCAATCTTTTCCTTCCCTTTATGTTTGTTGAGTGCATGATATGTTATTTCTTCACTTGAGTCCATTGTTTAGGGTATTTATGTTGTTCAATACAAAAGTGGTTTGAAGGAATCATTTGCTATACAAAAAGTTATTTTTGTCAAAGAAAAAGAAAATACAAAAAAAGAAAAAAAAGCAAAAATAAAAACAAAAACAAATGAATGAAAGAAAGCATAAATAAAAAAAAAGCATTGTGTGGTTCTGGATAGTTTTATTTGTTTCATTTTGTATACCCTTGTTGTAGTGACTCAAGTCTTGAAATATCATACTATGTTTTTCAATGTTTGTATGTTTTCCATTCCCCTTTGTTCTTCACCCCATCACTTTGGCTTTACATTACAAGCTATAAAGTTCCTTTTGATCCTCAATCATGTGTGATTTACAATAGTGGAGAGAGAGTTGTACTACAATTTTGTGGAATCTTGATTTGTATCCATGTGTAGGTTCGTAAACTTATCCGGATGAGCATGATTTGAAAAAGATAAGTTTAACTTGTATGTTTGTGGGAGATGTCTTGTGCATGATTGGAAACTTGATTGATGACATGTTAAGGATTGTGTATGTGTTGAGCTTAACTGTGAGGCATGCGCATTCTTTGAGGGCCATTATAATCATTGTGCACTGGTTGTGGTTAAAAGAAAATTAAATTTATCATTGTTGAATGCATGTGAGCATGAATTGTCAAAGTGAGTTTTCTTAGTCATACTTTGTGTTGCTCAAGGACTAGAAACATCTTAAGTTTGGGGGTGTGATAACTCTATGAAATGTAGTTATTTATGCTCTATATTTGTGCTTCATGACATGCTTAGTCCTTGTTCTTATGCATATTTGGAAGATTTTATTCTTATATTTGTGAAATTCTATTTTAAGATCTTCCTTTTATGTTTTTGAGCAATTTGTACATATTTATTTATTGATTAAGTAGATTTGTAATTATATTTAACTTGGTGCTTTCTCTAATACAGGAAGGGCTCAAAAAAGATAAATTGATGCAAGCCAAGGCCCAGCATTGGAGGAAAGAAGCCAATGAGGCACTCCAGAGTTCCATGTTGCGGCGCAAACATGTGCACGCCGCGGCGTGATGGTCTCAGCCAGCGCATACTGACAAGACAGAGAGCTCCACGCCGCGGCGTGGGATTGTTCACGCCGCGGCGCGCATCGGCTAATTGAGTCTATTTATTCTATTTTTCACACACACACACACACTCTCTCTTAGTTTTCTCTCTTAGGTTTTCAGGTCTTTAGGTTTTTGGGTTAGAGGCTGCGGTTGGGTCCTCCATTGGAAGTGAAGATGGAGCTTGGGGAGCTAAGGATGGAAGTCCTTTTTCTCTTGGAGGAGGATCTGAGCTTCAATAGCGAAATCCATAAGCTTTCTCTTTCTCTCTTTTCTCTTTTTTCTCCCTCATTTCTTGAACATATATTTTGATTTGTATTTTCGTGTTCAATGATGTAGCAGCTGTATTTAGGGATGACTTTGAATCCTTTTTATGAATATTAATGATTTGTTCTTCTCTGAGTTTGTGTGGATCTTTGATTTTGTTCAATCATATTGTTCTTAATATTATTGAGTGTTTGGCCAACATTTAAGTTGATTTGATAAAGTCCAATAGACCTAGACCTAGGGATTTGGGTTTGAGATCGTATGTATGATTGATGCATGTTCGATTCTATTTCAATGGCGGGATGAGTTGATTTGCTAATGGGATAGAAATATATCTCTTAGCCATGCATAGCACGTGTTTGAGAATAAACCTTAAAGAGTGAATTTTATGTTAGCTCTCAAGGACACTTAGTGAGTTGGACAATTGAAATCATGGTTAGATGACCTAGACATAGGCATTTTGCTAATGTAGATTCTTAAGCTAACCTAATCATTGCATTTATATTTATGAAGAAGATTGTATGTTGTTAGTTGAAGTAAATGGTGAAGAAGAATTTTCCTAATCTCTAACCATTATCTTTACCGCTTTTTAGTTTTTAGTTTAATTGTTTTCCTCTATTTTTATGTTCTTGAATAGAATTTGGTAAGCTATCAGTTAATACTTAGCATTGAAAATAAACTTATCCTCATAAGAACGATATCTATACTCATCATTTTATTACTTGCGCGACCTGTGCACTTGCGGTTAGCAAATGGGCAAACAAGTTTTTTTGGCCCTAACAGAACATTGCCCCAAGCTAATATTACACTGTTGTTGCAGAATATGGTTTGGAAAAGTACTATTTTTTCTTATTTGGATAACTAAACTTTACTGCCTATTCTGGATCATGATCTGGGATCCCGCTTAGTTAGATCAACTCGGTACACGCATAACCCGACTCTGCCCTAAACAACATAGCTAAGGCCTTGGAGGTAGTCTGAACCTCAGAGCTATACACGCTAAGCGATGTTGGGCCATAATATCAAGATTGTTAGATACATGGAAATGATATATTCCTAAATATCCGTAATTACCAATCATTTGCTTACGATATTATAGGACCCACAACAGTCTCAGATTGATAAGTGGCCCTTATATTGAGAGTTCCTAACTTATAGGGATTTATCCCAGTTATAGAAGGAAAGTAATCCCTCTCAAGATACTAATCCTAAATACTTGCTTTCAATACAGATTACACCAGGATTCTATATACGCTCTATAAATACAAGGCAAAGTAATCTCAATCATGTATCAGTAAATTACTTAATATACTCCTCATTACTTGAGCATAACCTAACTTGAGTGTTGGAGTCCCTTTGCAGGTACCCACCCCCTGACTCAACATGCTTGATCGCTGCTGCCAAAGGAGGAAACCACCATTCACGTGCCTATCACAGGTATCCTTTGAATCCACTTCAGAACATTGGTGCCGTCTGTGGGAAAGATAAACTTTTAATCCCACGCAAACATTGTGAACACGTGCCAGTATTCAAGGAGAAACACTGCACCACCTACTATCAACCAAAGCCAGGAGGTTGCAGCCCAACCTCCTCCTCAACTGGCCCCGTCAGCGGCGGCAGAAGCCTCAGCCGTTGGAAACTAAGAATACATGTCGGAACATCCGTGAGATGGGCATGAGACTTCAATTTCTGATGAAAGTCCACATCCACCCCACAGGACGTCCGTCCTTGACAAGCTTGCCTACCCCGGAGAATAGGCAAACAATACTGCCCCGAGACCTAGGGGCTCTGTGCAATCACGCCTAGGCTCCCGCAATAATAATACTGTTGACCGTGCTCCTAGCCGAGGTGCCACCCATTCAGAAGTAACCAGAAACTGCCTTCAGAAACTGGTAACTCAGCAGATGCAGCAGCTGGATGAACAACGCCGCTTGTTAGATGTCCAACGACTTCGGATCAACAAGTTAAAGCGATCAATACGCCTGGAGACTATCCACGAAGGGAGGAATATGGCTAGCCACCTGAGAAGGCCACCACGCGACAAAGATAGCCACGTCATCGGGAACAACCTCCCATTGCTCGACATCCAACATCAACATTTTTTCGAGGAGATAATGGCATATAGGGTCCAACGAGGTTTTAAGCCTCCCTCCAATCTTGAGCAATATGATGGCACGATGGACCCGCAGGAATAGCTCGATGCCTAAGCCCATTCCATGCAATTCTATGGAGGAACACCAAAATTACTATGCTAGGCCTTCCCTTTTTTCTGAAGAAGGGCGCCCTCCATTAGTTTTCCACCTTGCAACCGAGGTCAGTTATTGGTTGGGATGATATCTCACAGCACTTCCTGTAGCATTATACCACAGTGAAGGAGTAACCCAAGTAGGTTGATTCCCTTTCCGGAATCCGACAGGGGAGCAACAACTCCCTTCGAGAGTACATCAAGAGATTCAGTATTGCGTTGGCTCATGTGGCCAGTCCGAACGACTGAATAACTATTCATTACGCCCGGAGCGGCCTCCGAGCAGATTTAGATTTCTTCCGGTTGCTAGCAAAGAAGAAGCCAGAAACCATGAACGAGTTCCATACTAGATCAGTGAAGTACATTGCGATGGAAGAAACCATCAAGGATAAGGAGTCTTTGGAGAAGGGAGAGCCCACCTATCAGAAAAACAACCAAACTCTAATCCAACATGGAACACCACCAAAGTTGATTCCTATCGTTCCAAATACGCAGATTACACTCTGTGAATACCTCGCAAGAGAACATTCTCAAATAAGTACTTCAGACAAAGTTCTGAAATATTAAGAGGCCACCACCTCCGAAGAAAGTCAAAGACCATTCTAAATATTGTAAATGGCATAAAGACTATGACCATGAGACTAAAGAATGCCACCAGCTCCGGGATGTAATTGAATCCTTCATTAAAGAAGGCCGACTACAAAAGTACATTACCGAGATCCGGAATAATGGAAATCCCGAGAAAAAAAGGCAACAAAGACATAGTCGTAGCCCCAAATGAAGTCCGACCCCAAGAGAAGAAGAACCCGTAGCCTAGTCAAGAAATCACGAACTTCGCCTCGCTGTGAAGCCTATGACCGGGAGGATAGGAGCCGAGATACTCATAACGGGGCTAACAGAACTGATTGGCTAGTCATCACGATCTCTAGAGGGTTCGCTGAGGGAGGTTCATCTGGTAACTCCCAGAAGAAAGTACTACGGACTGCGGTATTGAGCGTCTCTGGCTCTACACGCAGACCTTGTGCTGAAGACAGAGAAGAGCCGCTGATTTCATTCACCGCCAAGGACTATGGTGATATCATCCGAGATCATGATGACCCACTCGTCATATCCGAGATAATATCTAATGCCGAAGTCCGCCGTATTTTTGTAGATCAGGGTAGCTCGACAGACATAATGGTCATGGACGCCTTCTAGAAACTTGAGTTCCCCATGTCTACATTGACTCCTTATGAAGGTGAACTCACTGGATTCTTCGGTGAGAAGATTACCTCAGTGGAATATTTTGAAACATTTCTGACCCTCAGGGATAATAGAATCTATAGAACTATCAAGGTCAAATTTCTAGTTTGGATTGCCCGTCAGCCTACAATATCATCCTAGGACAACCTATCCTGAATGACATTGCCACTGTAATATTCGCTGCCCACCTCACTATGAAATCCTTAAACAAGAATAACGAAGTGGACACAGTTAAGGGCGACCAAATTGCGGTGCAAAAATGCTATAATGAGAGTCTCAAAATTTGTAGAGCTCCCCTGAAAGCAAGAGCACTTACGATTGCCCTAGCGTTAGATTAGGTGAACATCCTCATGACTGAGTTGGATGTGAGAGAAAAAATTTGGGGTATCAGACCCCAACCGCAAGGAGAACTATTCCCCCTTCAATTAGGCGACAAGCCTGACCAGGTCACCCAGATAGGAGCAAACTTGGAGGAGTAGTAGAAACGCCAGCTTATAGAGTTCTTTCGACGAAATAAAGACCTATTTGCGTGGACGTCATCTGACGTGCCTGGATTAGACCCCGCTTTCGTTTGCCATCGTTTATCTATCAAACAGGACGCTAAGCCGATTTCCCAGAAAAAGAGAAAAATCGGCCTAGAAAGACAACAGATTGTTGAAGAGCAAGTCAAGGAATTGCTCAACGCCGGTTTTATAAGGAAAGTCTCTTACACCATATAGCTTTCCAATTTGGTCCTAATCAAAAAGTCAAACGAAAAGTGGAGAATGTGCGTGGACTATACAGACCTAAACAAGGCATGTCCAAAGGACCCGCACCTTCTCCCAAATGTTGACAAGCTGGTTGACAGCTCTTCTGGATTCTGACTTCTATCCTTCATGGATGCTTACTCGGGGTATAACCAGATTCCTATGTACCATGAAGATGAAGACAAGACTGCCTTCATTACCGAAAAGGCAAGCTACTGCAACATGGTCATGCCCTTTGGTTTAAAGAATGCCAGGGCCACCTATCAACGCATAATGAACAGAGTCTTTGAAAGACAAATAGGAAGAATGCTAGAGGTGTACATTGACGACATGATCATCAAGACCCCAGAGTACAGATCCCACACAACTGACCTTGAAGAAGTATTTGCAGAAGTCAGGAGACATAATATGAGACTTAACCCTGAAAAATGCGCTTTCGGGGTCCGAGCCGATAAGTTTTTGGGCTTTATGCTAACGCACCACTAGATAGAAGCAAATCCCGATAAATGCCAAGCGGTGCTCGACATGCATAGCCCTTATAATATAAAAGAAGTTCAACAGCTTACAGGATGAATTGCTGCACTCACACGTTTCCTTGCCAAAGCAGCTCACAAATCCCTCCCCATCTTCAAATTATTAAAGAAGATGATAGGTTTTAAGTGGACCCCGGAGTGCAAGGATGCCTTCACGTCCCTCAAAAGCCTGCTATCGTCTCCTCCTATATTAATTAGACCAGAGACCGGAGAGACGCTATATGTATACCTCTCTGTCTATGAAGAAGCTGTCAGCTCGGTCCTAATCTGAGAAACTCTCGAAGGTTAGAAGCTGGTATACTTCGTGAGCAAGGTACTGCAAGGTCTTGAAGTCCGTTACCAGAAGATTAATAAGGTAGCCTTCGCCTTAGTCATCACGGCCAGGAGGTTGAGACAGTACTCTCAATGCCATTTGGTCATAGTAAGGACAGATCAACCAATCTACCAAATACTGTATAAACCAAACTTGGCGGGAAAGATGATTACCTGGTCCATCAAACTCTCTGAGTTCGAAATTTCGTACGAACCCAGAATGGCAGTCAAGGCGCAAGCGCTATCAGACTTTCTTGTCGAGCTTACATTGAAACCCGAATACCGTGAGCAAGTGTCTTGGACGGTGTTCATTAACGGTTCCTCCAATTCTAAGGGAAGTGGTGCTGGGATAATCCTGGAAAACCCAGACAACATGACCATCGAAAGCTCTTTGAAGTTCGAGTTCCCCACCTCGAACAATCAGGTGGAATATGAAGCATGTATCACCAGATTAATGATGGCTAAAGAGTTGGGTGCGACTAGGATCACACAGTGCAATGATTCCCAGCTTATGACATCCCAAATACAAGGCGACTAACAAGCTAAAGAGCCCTTATTGCAGAAATATATTGCCAAGGTGTAGAGACTCTTTAAGGAGTTTCGAACGGTAAACGTGGAACATATCCCCCGTGAACAAAACTCGAGGGCCGACCTCCTATCTAAGTTGGCCAATACTAAGAGCTCGGGGAACAACCATTCAGTGGTCTAGGAAACCTTAGCCCAACCCTCAGTCACAACGACTTTCATTTCCCAGATTGAGGACTCAGAACCTACATAGGTTACAACCATCTTCAAGTACCTACAATCTGGCATCCGACCTGAAGACCTAAAGGAGGCCTTCAGGCTGACAAAGACTGTGGGTCGGTATACGATTTACAATGGGCAGCTATACCGGCGAGGATTTTCATCACCTCTTCTCAAGTGCCTGACCCCGAAAAAAATAGAGTACATTCTAGAAGAGGTTCATGAAGGAAGTTGTGGTCACCACCTAGGAGGTAAAGCCCTAGCGCTGAAAGCCTTGAAGGATGGTTATTATTGGCCCACAATAGAGGCCAACGCGATTGTGCACGTCCAAATCTGTGACTAATGCCAGCGTCATTCAGACCACTACCACGCCCTACTTGAAGAACTTTTCACCACATCCGTACCATGGCCATTTTACAGATGGGGTATGGACATCCTGGATCTTTCCCTCAAGCGCCCAGACAACTGAAGTTTCTAGTGGTTGCTGTGGACTACTTCATTAAATGGATCGACGTTGAGCCCTTGGTTACCATTAGCTCGGCCAAGATCCAAAAGTTCACATGGCGCCACATTATTACAAGGTTTGGGATCCCCGAGTCTATTGTGACGGACAACAGAATACAGTTCAAAGACAAAGGGTTTAAGGAACTACTCACCGGGTTGAAAATCAAATATCATTGTAGTGCAGTAGAGAACCCCCGAACTAATGGGCAAGCGGAAGTCGCTAACCGAGTTATCGTCCGCGAACTAAAAATGAGACTGGACGAGGCCAAAGGGAGTTAGGCCGAACAGCTCGACCACGTCCTTTGGGCTTACCGAACTACGCCCCACTACATCACTGGCGAAACTCCTTTTAGGCTAACTTATGGAAATGAGGCAATGATCCCGGTGGAAGTAGGAGAACCCAGCTGACGTCTTTAACATTTTTCAGCGGACACCAACCCCGGCCTGATCAGGGAAGACCTAGACCTCCTGGAAGAAAGAAGGTGCATCGCTCATATACGTGATGTTGCCATTAAACAAAGGATGGCTGCATGCTATAACCTCAAAGTTGTCCTCAAAAGATTTCAACCAGGCGACCTTGTACTCTGCCGAGTTGATATCGGAGGAAAAAATGCCTCTCAGGAGAAATTAGCCCCAAATTAGGAAGGCCATTACCGCATTGTAACAAGACTGGCAAGGGATCTTACACCATCAAAACACTAACAGGTAAGCCGGTGAAGAACTTCTAGAACACGGATAAACTTAGAAAGTACTATAGCTAGTAAGTGCCTTCCAGGACCTAGTATTAGTCTACTTTATATTCTACCCACCTCGAATACCATGGGAACACTGTGTAGGGACCTTAGTCCTCCCTTGAATCAATAAATCAAAATGGCATTTTATTCTTAAGAACGTCTTCAATAATTAAATTGCTACGGTCCCCCTGAGAGCATCTGGTGCAAAAAAGGTTGTGAGAAAATTCTCACAGTCAACCGTATGCACTAATGACCCTGGCAAGGCTCCACTTATGCCAAGGTCAAGCGGGCTCCGGAACACCCCAATGTTGGTGATGGATCTCATACAAGGCTTTACTTATACCAAAGTCGAGAGGGATTTGGAAAGCTAAATAAATTGGCAAATGACCCTAGACAAGTCTTTCTTCCTAACCCACAACCCTAAGAGGATCCCTAAGTCTATGAAAGACTCAAGACCCCGGGCAAAGCTTCAACCGTAAAATCTAGGTCCTACAGGGATACCAAAAGTCCAAAAAGGACGTTGGACCCTGGACCGCGGGTTCTAATACCTACAAACTGCCTAAAACATGTAAGACAAACATTACAAAGGGCGTTGGACCCAAAGTAATCAATACAAAAATCAGCTAGCATACAAAATAAAGTTTCATAAGAGAAATAAATTAAAAACCCCAAGAACCGAGGTGATTGTCTATGAAAAGTTAAACCTCACGCAGGGGGCATAAGCAAAAATAGGCACTTTAATCCTCGGTGGGACCTTGATCAATGGTCATCATGGATGAAGTTCCAGCAGCACTCGGATTAGCCCTAGGATCTGCCAGCTGCCTATCCCGTACTATCTTACTAGTATCCAGATTGCTTAGGATCAGAGCTACCTCGGGGTTAAAGAGCTGGACCTGATCAAGAGTGTTCTGAAATTGTTCTCCACTAATGTCGGTGCAGACTGCGACCAGTTTTGAACATCATCCCGCAGCAGTATAATCTCAGTGACTGATTACTGATCTTTGTCACGAAGCCCTTCATTCTCAGCCTTTAATACGGTCACATATCTTTTAAACTCGGTCAAGCTAGAGTCCTTTTGTTTTCCAACATCTTTCAATGCGATCACTTCCTGCTCTAGTTCTCGAACTCGGGATTCAGCATCGCTTTTGGCCTTTGTGGCACCTTCCAAGGTCTTGAGAGCTTGGTTTTGACCCCGCTCAGTGGCCTCTGCTTTCCCCATCATGTCTTGCTTCTGCTCCTCCCAAACCTTTTCCAGGTACCGAGTTTCTGCCGCAAGATGGAGACCAAAAGTTGTAAACCACGCGAAGGTGTCCTTCGTACTCCGAAGGGATAGGTGATTCATGACTTGCTCATCTAGGAGGTTATAGTCAATAAACTCCCAAGGATTAGACTCCTCGAGATACAAATTGATTGGACCATTGATGTCGTCGGCCACCGTTCTTTTACTTCGGCCACTCGATGCCCTGTCTTCCGCCGCTTTCCTCTTCTGGCTTGCGATCGCTTCAATAGAGTCCTCTACCTCGATGGCCTCCCTATCCACCATTGGAAATTCGACAGGCAGAGACGGAGGAACCGCAGCTACAGGATCTAATGGCTCAGTTGAATTCCTAGCTTGAAAGGCGGTAAGAATCTCCAAGGCATTCCTAGTCGACACATTAGCCAAACTTTCTGCAAAAGGTAAAACAAAGGATCAGAGTTAAGAAATTACCACAAGACACTATGAAAAATGCTAAGCCCATGAGTTAACACTTGAGCAGAGGGTTAAACTACCTAACATAGCCAAGATAGTCTCATTATTTGGGGTGTCTAGAATGTCTTTGGGGAGAATTGAACCTACTTCTTGAACCCACATTTCGAAGAAGTTGATGCATTCTAGCTCTTCATCGTTCAGTTGGTTTGCTTCCTTCTCAAATGACTGAGTAGGAATACTCTAGGCCCCCGGGTTCTAGTATAGACTGAAGGTCGGCTCACCGTCGCCGCCTAACCAGAAGGGGTGCACAACGCAGACCACTTTCAATTTGAAGAATTTCTCCTTGAAATCCTTATAACTCTCAAGGTATGGAAGAAAAACCTTCAGTCCTTAACGAGATCGGACTGAAAGCCAGGTCTTTTGAGCGACCTCACCCCCATGAGTGGGGAACCAGGTGTGAAATAGAAGAATTTTCTATCCGAGCACCACAACCTGACTAACCGATATATCCTTTCAAAGGTCATGATATTGGCCCAACCATTGGGGTGAATTTGGGTATGAGCGGCATTTAAAGTCCGGAGTATGGCAATATGGAAATCGGTAAAGGGAAGCCGGAGTTCGAACCGAATGAAAAAGTCCTTATATATATAAGTGAAGTGTTCTCCTCCCTCGTGAGCGGAACACACCTTTTCGTTCCCAAGCGAAAGGACCTCGAACTCGTGATCCCTACTCTTTCCCTCCATCAGCACCAGATAGCTTTTCAACTCATCTAGATGCTCCCTCAGTTGGAAGCGGGATATTTGACTATAAGCATCGTCCCAGACCCAAGGCTAAACTAACCCTGGACCACGGCGGATGCGAATTTCATCTTCTATGGCTGTTTCTCCTTCTCTCGGCTCTCCTCCCTCCGCAACCGGAGCAGCATCTGGAACTGGTTCCTCTATCCTCACCGCTCTCCTTCTAGCCATTAGAGTTCCTGAACACACACAGAGGCCAGCCGTTAGAACCATTTGAGTTCAAGGACCCAGGAATGGATATGAGCAAGTAGAAAACTACTCATGCCCATGCACTGGCCTACGCTCCCACCAAGACCGAAGTCTCAGCACCCCCGCCCCATGGAAGGAGATGGAGGAAGTGATCCACAGGGCAACATCGTTGAAGGGAAGAAAAATGTTTTCTCCACCCTCAGTTTTAGGAAAAACAGGGAAGTGCACTCCAATAAAGGGGCACGCAACTGCTGTAAACTAAAATGGAGGAGTCAAAGGAAGGTATGTACCTTAGAGAAAATGGAAGGAAGCAATGGCTGATTCAATTGCCGGAATGATAAAGTGTTAAATAGAAAACTACTGGAACTGCCTCCTACCACCGCTGTTAAAACCATTGAAAGTTCCCTTAAGCTACCAGCTTCAAGAAGTGCACAACGAAATCAATAGTGGAAAGTTAAACCCCCATTTATAGAGGTTAGGCGGTTGAGGGGTAATTCTGTCTGATCATCCCAGATTTGAAAAGATGTTCAACATGGCACACGAAATACTATGCACATCTTGCCACTAAAAATGTGCCACGAAACCTATACGGTTATCAAAGCAACTGAAAGGACAGTTGTGTAGCAATCTAAACGTCACGCAATTTCTGAGGGTGAAGTACAGATTTTTCCCTAGGACCCCGGCGTAGACCGAGATATATGCGCAAGAAGGTGTCATCATTTCAAATCACGGTTGTGAAAACAACGCGATAATGGAATCTCGGCTTACTCTGGGCCGTGGTAGTGTTATGTGAATTTGAAACAAGCGTTGAACTTATCCCAATGTAAAAACAACAAAAGAAGAGGCGTGGATAATGGTAAAAGATAAAGAAGAAAAACGGGCACCATACAAAGCTCGTAATCCACTAGTTTTTGTTAATTAGTTCTCATTCCATACATCGTCTTACATTTAGAAAAGAGAAAAAAATAAAATATTGAGACATGGAATATATGAGGGTAGAGCATCGGTCTCTTCCTCTCTGCGTTTGGACAGGGTACGATTCAAGAACCAACTAAGGAGTATAGGCTCTAACCGAATCACCTGCCAAGTCCTCGAAAATGAAGTGGAGCAGAGGCTCCGTCTCTCTGAGGAGGACCGTCCAAACATGTCCATAAGAGAGCTTAAGGACCGGATGTCACGGCAGGAGCGTCTTAACATGCTGTCACATTCCCAGTCACATCCATAGTTCCTCCACCGAAATGGACTGAAACCGCACCACCTTTTCTTCTTTGCCTCCTTCACTGTAATAATAACGATAGACCCCGGTCACCTTTTCGCAGAGTAGGTCAAAGAGAGTAAACCACCCTAGGTTGCTCCAAGAGGGTCCTCCTTTTCTTTGACCCGGCATTCCTGCAAACCAATCGTACTACGAAGAAAACCGACCAAGTGCCTCCAAATAACTCAAGAAGAAGGTAGAGGAAGGAACGGTGTGCTCCATTGAGCCTCCATGCATTGGTCGACGGAAGCATCATTCCATCCTAACAACACGTTGGATCAGACACCTCCATGTACGCCAGGATAGAAAGGCTCTCGTCTCCCTAAATGCATGGCTACTCCACTTTACACCAAGAAAGAAAGGCTCCTCTGAAGAAAAGAAGCTGTTTGAAAAGGTTTAATCATCTTCAGAAATTTAAAAAAGAATAGAAGACTAACCCTTGCAAGGGGCAAGGACTTCCATTTGAAGAAGAAATGGGAACTACTCTAGTTACTCTCTCAAGAAGAAGCATTTCCAGACAGAACTACGAGGATGAAAAGATGGAGATGCTAACTTCAGTGCGAACATTCTCAATTTATAGAGAAAATGAAGCACCCTGATTGGCCCATTAAAAGGTAGTCTGATCACATGATGGTAGCCACGTTTAACGTCTCCAATCTCTGATACGTTGTAGGATATCAGGCAGTTGAGAAATAGTACGAAAATGAGATCCTCTTTAAAGGACATTTAATTCCAAAGGTAGTCAAAGTAACAACTCTCGAGAGAATTGCAGGCTGTTATTACCTACAGTTTCAGAAGATCACACTCAGAGTTTGCGTGGAAACCGTCTAAGGAGATCCCGAGAATTAATACATGGGGGCAGAGAATCTGTATGACGGGATGACCTATCATGAACACCGGCATCACACAAAAAACATCCGGGGTCCGGAGTCAAGGGTGACAACTATTTCTGGGGTCTTGCGATAATCGTGTGTCTGGATGATCCAGTTAAAACTTGACACTTGGCTGTCTCTCCAAGCGCCAAGCTGGGGGCAACTGTTCTGGACCGTGATCCAGGATCTCGCTTAGTTGGATCAACCCGGTACACATGTAACCCGACTCCGCCCTAAATGACGTAGCTAAGGCCTTGGAGGTAGTCTGAACCTCAGAGCTAGACACGTTGAGCGATGTTGGGCCATAATATTAAGATTGTTATATACGTGAAAAGGATACATTTCTAAATATCCGTAATTACCAATCATTTGCTTACGATATTATAGGACTTATAACAGTTTCAGATTGATAAGTGACCCTTATATTAAGAGTTCCTAACTTATAGGGATTTATTCCAGTTATAGAAAGAAAGTAATCCCTCTCAAGATACTAATCCTAAATACTTGCTTTCAATACAGATTATACTAGGATTCTATATATGCTCTATAAATACAAGGTTAAGTAATCTCAATCAGGTATCAGTAAATTATTTAATATACTCCTCACTATTTGAGTACAGCCTAACTTGAGCATTGAAGTCTCTTTGTAGGTATCCAACCCCTTGACTCAATACGCTTGATCGCTGCTGCCAAAGGAGAAAACCACCGTTTACATGCTTATCACAGGTATCCTCTGAATCTATTTCAAAATACTGTCAAATTTTAAAAGATGAGTTGAGAGATTCAAAGTATTGATTTTTATTTTTCTCTTACAATGTTGTTGCAAAATAGTTTGGAAAACTTCTCCATGGTACAGTGATGTGAGAGCTGTAAATTTTCAATTTGTTAAAGGGTTTTTTTTTCCGTTTTCATAGACCAGCAACAAGATTTCACAGATGAGTTAGTGAACAAATTTCTTACTTTTTTTTGGTTGTCAAAAAAATTTTAAGTTTGAATGCAATAACTCAACATCACATAGGGCGTAGGAAAGTTATGTCATATGTTAAAATTTAAATGAGACATTCTTGTCACATGACAGAATTCTATGTCTCTATACTTTGATTTATTATTAGGCAAAATATGCATTTTAATTTCTTATTTTTATTTTTTTTAATTTCATTTCTTATTTTTTATTTTTATTAATTTAGTTTTTAACTTTCAAATCGTTAACTAAGGTGATCTTTCATAATGATTTCAACATAAATTCTAATAAAAATGATGATATATTATTAATAAATAGTAATATAACTATGATATAAAGATGATATCACTACGACGTGATAATAATATGTCATCCTCAATTACCTTCGTTTGGATGAGGGAGAAAATGGGAAGAGAGAAAATGAGAAGAGAGAAAATGGATAAAAAATAGATAGAAAAGTGGAGAGAAATTTTAGTTGTTTAGATGGAGAGAAAATGAGAAGAAAGAAAACATAAAAAGATTAAAAAATATTTTTTATAAAAATAAAAAGAAAAAAAAAAAAAAAATAAATTTTTTATACATATTTTAATCCTAAATCCTATTCCAAATCCCACCTCCTCTGTCCCCACCCCCCAACCCGTTCTCCTCCCCTCCCTCCCCACTCCCTTTTTTTTTTTTCTCCACCCGTCCCTCCCCACCCCTACCCGTCCCTCCCCACCCCTCCCCTTCCCACTCCCTTTTTTCTCCACTCGTCCCTCCTCACTTCTCCCTTTCTTCCTCACCCACCCCTTCCCCCATCCCTTTATCCAACCGAGAGGAAAGGACGCGTGGACTGACGACGCTAATCGGAGTCGCACCGCCCGGATCCAAGCCATTGTCGACCGTGTTCGTCGAATGGTGAGTTGCGCCACCTAACAACCGCATCCGCAAGCCCGACATCCGCTTTCGCGTCGTGCTCTTGCCGATGAACCAAAACCGCGCGTATTCCCGCTCGATCCGACGCCTCACGACGCCCAGCAACCCGACGAACCCAGATTTTTCTTCGCAGCTTTAGCGAAGAAAAGTTTTTGGGTGTGTCCCACGTTTTTTTTTTCTTTCTCGCCAGTTTTCTTGCCTCGTCCAAACGAGAGAAAACTGAAGATTCTTCCTCTTTTCTCTCCATCTCTTTTCTTTCTTCTCATTTTCTCTCGTTCCAAACAGAGCATTAATGATACATCACTGTTTCTTTTAGTAGGACTGATAGAAGTCTGACAGAGTACCTTATTGATTGCGGATTTGAGAGAATGTTAAATACAATGGCAGCAAGACATTTTCTCTTGCTCTTTGTGACTTATTCTTTGACACATAAGTTGTGTGGGCACTCTTGTCTACTTAAATTAAAATTTTTTATTTTATTTTTCTTAAAATAATAACCATGGTTAACCAAAAATGGAAAACAGTGTCGTATCTCTATCAAAATCTCTCAGCCCCATTCCTATGGCTATGATCCTCTCCAAACCCACCTCCCTCCCTATACCCATCCCCTTGCTCTTCCTCCTTCAAATGAGGGCCACAAACTTCTGCACGTAGTGAGGCTCCTTCTAGATGCTTACTGGAGTTGGTGGAGGCGCTCCATGCCCACCATCCTCTCCTTTGCATCCTTGGTGCACGCAGCGCTTCCTCCATTGCAGAGGATTCAGATCTGGTCAAAGTGTCACAGTTTGAAGGTGAGAGAGACGATGAATGATGCATGACAGGGAGATGAAATCGAAAAGTGAAAACCTTGGTTAGTAGTTTAAGAAAATAAAAATAAAAATTTTAACTTAAGTAGACAACAATGACCCACACAATTTTTGTGGCGAAAAATAAGTGAGATAAAGTAAAAGAAATGTTTTGTTCATGGTGCATTTAAATTTTTTTGTCAATTTGAAACGTAAGTCACCAAATTAAAAAAAATAATCAGGAAATAAAATTAAAAAAAGAAATAAATATAAGAAACTAAAATATCTATTTTATCTTTATTATTATTATTGTTGATTTAGCAAGTAATTTCTTTGTGATCTTTCATGTTATGTTATTGAAATGACCCAAAAACCCTTATATTAATTAATATTATTTTTCTAAATTGAAATTAGGTATTTCTTTTATTGGAAATAATAAAAATTTATAGAAAATATGTTTTTCTAGGATGAATATATATTCGTTTATTATATGTTATTTTATTGATTATCCATATTTGTTAATTTATTTAGCTTTTTTATTTAATAAACAATGGGGCTGAAGCCCAAAAGAAAAAACTACAACTCTATCAAAAGTCAACATGGCTAACATCAGCTAACAAAAGCAAGAATAAGATAAGTAGGGAGATTCTGAAGGAAAAAATTTTATTTAAATTTTGAGTATTCATATAGATGTATTAAATCAATTAAGATTTAATATTTTTATAAATATTTTATGTTACATAATTAATTTTATAAAAATTTATAAAAATATTAAGTCTTAATTAGACTAATGTACTTAATTTAGATGTCCAAAATTTAGATAAAAATTTCCCTATGAGGCATGTCATGACCTCGCTTGGCCAATATATCAACGCAGGAATTACCTGTCCTGTAAATATGGCGAATACTCACTTGCCAATCTCTACTCAACAATTCTTTACCTCTATCCAACAGAGGAGCATAAGGGTGCCACGGTTCTACAGCAGAGGAGGTCAAGCGAATGACAATCATAGAATCATCTTCCAGTCAAGCGAATGACAATCATAAAATTAGAGGTGATCACGGGTCGGGTTGAGTTGAGTCATGGAGTTTCGGGTCGGGTCGGGTCCAGAGAAAACGGAGAAAAAATTTGGTGAAATCAACCAACCCGATTAGAATCGGGTTGGTTCGGGTCGGGTTAATTGCGTTGGTCGGGTTGGTCGGGTCACTAGATCGAGTTACAAGAAAAAATAAAAAAAACTTGAATATAGACAAAACGATGTCATTTTATTGAGTCATTGATCGGGTTGATTCACTAAACCCGTCACTGATTAAAATTTAACTTTGAATCGAGTCGAGTTATATGTGGTCGGATCGGATTAGGTCGGTCAGGTTGACGAATCGGATTGTGCACCCCTACATAAAATCATCTTCCACCAAAATCTTTCGAAACCCAAGGTCATAGGCCGTCTTAAAACCAAGGAATAAACCCTAAAGCTTAGCCATTGTAATGGTGCAACTACCTAGATTTGCAGTAAACCCAGCCAAGAACATACTATGATCATTACGCAACAAACCACACAAGCTATTTGTTGTGGAGATATTCTTGTATACATATAAATGTAACACATTATATAGAGAAAATATAATTTTTTGTGATAAATAAATTTAATAAGACCTATTTTTTTCTTTCTTCAACTTTTTATTTCTTATGTGTATATATATATATGATGTATTACATTTGTATACATATAATAATATTTCATTACATGAACCATCAACTTGGTCCAACCAACAGGGGGCGGGGTCCAAGAAATAAACTCAACTTGTTAATGCGGGATAGAACAATGAGCATGTTGAGAGGTCGCCAAGGTGTAACCATAGTCAGTCGCAAGATGTAAAACCAAGTTTGGAAGGGATGAGAGATCATGTCCAGAGCCTTCAAAAATGGTACGGTTTCGTTGGGACCAAAGAACTGAGCAGGCAGTGATAAATGAAAGATCCCAACGCCCCGCACTCAAGACACCCATGGAGAACTCTTGATTCAACGTACTCCAACCACTCACGCAAGGGGGAGCTGAAAAACTCAACATGCTTTAAAGGATTAACCAACTTGCACCACATATTCCTAGCCACAGTGCAATCATGGAGAACCGATTCCTCATGGTGACCACATCCAAAGTGAGGTGCCTATGCAAACAATTTTTATTAGTCAAGAGAGCCTCATTAGCAATCAACCACAACAATGATTTCAACCTCTGGGGAATATCCAAACGCCATACCCGCTTATAAAAAGAGTTCCTAGACTCATCATGGACTTGGTCATAAAGCTCATGATAAGCTGTACGGATTGAGAAGGGTCCATTAGAGCTAGGAAGCCATGCAATAACGTCAAGGGAACCCAACGAAATAGGGGGAGATAGCGTCCAAATAATATCCACAAAGTCCTGAGGCAAAACTGATAACAACTTGGAAATATTCCAGCCACCCTCATCAATAGCAAAATGGGCCACTAAAATCTGCTTCTGCATATCATCCACATGAATAAGTGTAAAATCAAGGAGATGATGAATCCCAGGAACCCAGTAAAATCAAGCATTGGACATAGAAGCTCGTTTCTGGACGTTGGGAACAATACCATATGCATGAACCCATATTTAGCTCTAAGAACTTGAACCCATAGCGGATTAGGACGATGAATCAAACCCCAGTTCAGTTTCATAAGAAATGCCAAGTTCATTAGTCTACACTTTCGAAATCCAAGACCACCCAGGCTCTTTGGTTGGCAAAAATCATCCATTTATCTAGCTAATGAGGTGAACCCCCATATAAAATTCTTACAGGCCCTATCCACCTTCTGCAGAGGCAACAAAGTTGTTTGCATGGCATAAGATGGAATGGTGGCAAGAGCAGAGTGAGCAAGCGTTACTCGCCCAGCTAGAGACAAGGAGTTAATTAACCTTCCACCCATTCAACTTATTCGCAATCGTATCCATAATATAAGAATAATCCTCTAGTTTCCGCCTATCACGAAGAAGTGACAGACCTAGATATTTTCCAAGGTCCGAAGTTAGCCGAAAACCAAAAGCGTCACTAATTTCCCTTCTCCTAACATGGTTAACATTCTTGGAAAAGAAAATACAAAGACTTAGCTAAACTCACTTTATGCCCATAACTATCACAGAACATGTCAAGAATCCCTTTGATCACCTGAACCTGGTCAAGAGAAGCTTTCCCAAATATGACCAAATCATTGTAAAACAAAGATGAGACAATTTAGGCCCTCCCCTAGAAAGTTGAATAGGTTCCCAAACATCATTATCCATTGCCAGAGAAATCAGATGAGAGAGCCTCTCAATACACAACACAAACAAATAGGAGAAGATCGAATATCCTTGTCTAATCCCTCTAGAGGGAGCAAAAGGAATAGTACGTTCCCCATTCCACAAGGAGCCACAGAGCCCACAAGAGGTTCATAGAAGAAGAAGAAATGCAGTGCCAAAGAATATAAAAAATATTCTGCCGAAGACCCACATCAGATAAAGTGTCCATAATAAAATCTTACCTGAGACGATGATAAGCCTTTTTCAAATCAATCTTCATCCAACCAACTTTATCAGTTTTGATCCTCATAGAATGAATAACTTTTTGAGCTATAATATTATATCAGAGGCTAAACGTGCTACCAGTTTGTCTATAACACCTTTTAAGCGGGAAGAAATAATATTTGTGATCAATTTATAACACAAGACTAATAGGTACAAAATGTTTAAAATTTTAAAGATTGATGTGTTTAGAAATAATATTATTATGAAATATTTTTATTTTGATATTTGATAAGATTATGAGAGATTAGTCTTTTATGTATTAAATAAAGAATATTATGTGAAACAAATAAAATAAAATAGCTAGGAACAAATAAAAGCATTACTAACATTTTGACAGATCTTCTTACGCGTCGTTTTCATTAAAATGTCTGAAGTCCCCATAAATTGCTTACAAGATCCAGTTTCGTTTTACGGAACTGTATTATATCTTCATTTGTCAAAGCAAACATTACTCCAGTTTCATTTCGAAGAAAGAAAAAGAGAACGTATTACTCAGTTCTTCCTTTAAAGTCATTTGGTATACAATCGTTACTGGTGTGTCATGACTCAGTCATGAATCTGCATATAAACGTCCTTTGTGTACATGTACGCAGGTAAGAAAAAAGTAAAATGCGTTAGTTCAAAGGATAGTCAAATAATGCACGTCGTGCTGGTGGAGAGACATGACCGGGTCTAGAACTAGAAGACAAAAATGATGGTGGACAAAATTCATTGCTATCAGATTTTCTATAGCAAGGATCACGTTTCCCACGCAATCATGATAGTTTTTAACTTATTACTAAACAGCATTCAAATACAAAAATTATTTGTAGATTTAAAAAATTAAAAAATTATTAATTATTATTTTTAACTTTACCATTAATATTAATAAATATAGAAGAGAAGATAAGTAAAATAATAATAATAATATTTTAAGCATTTCAACAAAATTTAATTCAGTGAATCAATTTAATTTTGTTTATAATAAAAAAATTTAATAATTAATAAGTATTCTCATAATAATAATTATTATTTTGAATAGTTAATTGATCATTCAAAATAATTAATTGATCTTTTCTATTAATTTTATATTGTAAACAGTTCATGTTAATCCTCACTAAAAAAAAATTGACATTTCAAATATTTAATCAGTGTAGACAAAAAATTACTGTATATTAACTTTTTATGAGTCAATATTGTATTTTAATGGTTCATATTTATTTGTTCGCCAAGGCGAATATGAGGTAAAATTAGATTATTCAAATCCTATTCTTATATCTCATTTCATGATCCCTTTCCATGTCTCTAATTTGAATGTTGAAAGGGGATTTCAATCCTAAATTAGAGATAAGGTTGGCCTGAGTGTATAGTATGTGTGATAGGTGTGCGATATTGCAATATAAGAAATTATTTAAAAGAAAACGATGCTAGTACACTGTCTCCTTTAAACATTTTATACCCGTTAATGAAATGTAAATTTTTTATTAAATATATATTGTTTAGTCAATAGATTAATAATCGATTATATATATTACAAATATGTATACCATTAATTGATGTAAAAATGACGTACAAATTTTAGTGTGCAAATATCAGTGTTACATGTTATTTAAAAGGCACCGAACAAAATGAACAAATTTTGATTTCAATTATTTTCTTTCAATTTTTTTTAATTCTTTTAATTATTTTTTATTTGTTATTTTTAATTTTATTTAATTGAGTTAATAGATATATAGAAAGTGATTAGAAGAGTTGAAGACAAACATTAGACCAAAATAAAGTAAAATAGAAAACTGTAGCATTAGATATTATCTCTCATACTTAAAGTTTTGGTACATATATCATAGAAGGCAGCAAACAACATAATAAGCGCACCACTAACTGGGACGTACACTACACTTGTCCTTATTGGCGTATCATACGTAAACAATGGACTATACTTGTCCTTATTGGCATATCATACATGACAAGATGGAAAGTCATCCAAATCACACAACCCTTGCAATATAAATGTCCTCCTTCTTGACTTTGCTGCTCTTCAAACTTGAACTGAAAGACCAGGAGAGAATGTTATTTGTTTGTTTCAGTTGTCCCATGGAACCAGAGAACCCAACTCTAACCCATCCAGGAAGGACAGTGTTCAAGTCAAGATCATAAGAGACAGTTTCACTATTAGGATAATTAGAAACAACACTTAGTCTTCTAGAGGCAGAGTTATGGCTTATGTGTGCACTGGCTGTTACCCCATTTTGCCACACCCACCTACTATATGCCGATGACCTAATAGAGTTGACATCAATTCCAATGTGTCTATAATTTGGATCCCCGAGGTTGACATTAGGCTAGGTGTCAAACTCAACAGCAACAACTTTGTCAGATGATGCTTTGAAAGCAACAATTTCGTTAAGGGAGTTGTTGATAGCATTTGCACTATTAAAGAGTCCAAGGAGAGCACCAGCAGAAAGAGAACCAGGAGGGATGGTAGTGTTAGGTGATGCAATGAAGAAGGTAAGGCCATCAGCTGGAATTAGAGGTTGGTGATGAGATGACAAAAGTGAAGGTGGTGTCAAAGCTTGCAACCACTGCGGAAGTCTCCCAGAGGCGCACTGGGGCATATTATAAGGCTCTACCAACACTGCTACCCACTGGGTTACCATTACTGTCTGTCCTGGTGAGTTGTAACACCTTAGTACTTGATTCAATGGTGGCATCACCTTGGAGGATGAGATCCTCTTGGTCTTGATCAAACCTGTTGAAGGTGAGAGACAGTGAATCTGCTGAGTTCACCCTGTTAAGTATCATGAGGAAGATCATCATGGTTATGAAGGCAAGTAGAGGAAGGGAGAGGGGTTTGTTGGTTTGAAGAAGGTTTGTGTTGGAGATAGCCATGGTGTGAAATTGAGTGGTGCTATAATGTTGGGTTTAGGGTGCCAAGTCTAGTGCTAACCTTTTAGGTATTTATACTAGTGGGGATGGCAATTGGGGAATGGAGAAATCACTTGCCAATTGAAATCATCTGTTATCTTTATTAATCCATTTCCTTGACTCTCTAATTAAATGATGATAATTAAATAAAAAAATTCTTTTTTATAAATTACTAATAACTTTTTTTTGCTAGTATTTTTTATCCGTGCGATACATGAAATAATGAGTAGCATTTGAAATATTAAAATATAATAAAATATATGATAGCTGCAATAAGAAATTTAATAAAAATTTGAACTTAAAAAAATTGACTTAGATGCTAAAGATGCTCAAAAAATATATGAGTAGGTTTCGTTATTTCCCTCTTGAAATAATTAATAATATTTCTTTAGGTTAAAGTATATATATTTTTTCCTTATATATTATATTTATTTTTAATTTGATCCTTATGTGAATTTTTTTTCAATTTAATTCTTATACATACAATCGATTTTAATTTGATTTCCACAGTCTCTTATATAGTTAAGTGAAAAAACTAAATTAAAAATAAGAGTCATGTATAAAGACAAAAAATATAGGTTATAATATATTTTTAGTCTTTCTATGTGAACATAATTTCAATTTGATCCCTATATATTTCATATTAATTTGGTCTTTATACTCACTATTGTATATAGGAGAGACCAAACTGAAAATAATTGTACGTATAAAGATTAAATCAAAAACATTTTTAGGATAGGCACCAAATTAAAAATGAGCATCACATGTAGGGACAAAAAAATATATTTTAACAATTTCTCTAAAATATATCATTGTCTAGATCAACAAACTTTCCTCCAAAAATTTTGTAATAAAATTATTATCAAATAATTTAGTTTCTCAAATTAATTGTATTCAATTTATTTTTTATTATACTTCCATGTAGAGTTTTTAATCTAGTGTGATGCACAAATTAAAATATCAAAATACTATAAAGTTATATATATGAATAAAAATTATTTAAAACTATATAATTAGTTAATTTAGTTTTACAACAATTATTTAACACACACATATATATATAACAAATTATAGCTTAATTAATTTTAGTGTTTTCGTGTAAAATTTTTACCTCCAAAAACTTGGTATGGATATTAATTTTCTAAGTATGTTACATAAAAACAAAGAATAGCCAAACGCCCTTTTAAATTGAACCTTGGTAAATATTCTAGATCCTAATTAAATTGTCATATAAGGTTGAAATGTAATTTATAAAACAAAATTTTGACAAATATATTTGCAAAGAATAGTGGATAGGAGAATAGTCTATTATATAGATCACATGAGCTTTTGTGAAAAATATTCCCATAATGTGCATTAAATCTTTGGTGCACCTCTACATTCAAAATAATTAAAGAATATATGAGAAATTAAATTACGACTACTAATAAAATAACAAAATAAGTTGTTAACTAATATAAGACATTATTATTCAAGATTATATATAGCACAATAACTATATAGCCGCTAAATTTATCACCTCTCTTGAATTTTACTAACTCAACCTTTCTTAACATCTTCAAAAAGGGAGCACGGTTGGAGGGTGAAAAACAACTTGTTACCATCATCATTAAATAACTAATAATATGATATAAAAACATGTCATAAGAACCAAATATCATCACATATCAATTAAGTAGGAAAACTTATTGCGCATTATATTTTCCCACCCTACATCACATTTAAAAGCAATGAAAATATGACAACAGCGGATAATGGTATTAAAAAAACTTACAACAAAGAAAAAAAATCTTATGACAATCTTAGAAGACTCTTGCAATGATTCAACATAAAAGTAAAAGTAACTACTAAAACCTTAGGGAAAAAACGGAAGAATAAATGTTTTTTATTCATGACAACTATTTCAATTGAATCTAGAAGTTCAGATTGCTTGAAATTGAGATTTATCCACAAACGAATAACATCATCACTTTAATATTCTAGATCTTTTGGTTTTTAATCATGTTCTAATCACCAACAAAATCGTACATGTAACCGAATTATCAAAATAAGTAAATAAGATGTAGAGATATTTGAAATAAAAAATAAATTATCAAAATTTTCATTGAGAAAACATATAATAGAAAGAGAAAGAAATTATTCTTCAATCGATTCAGTAGTATTTGTGAATATATCTTCAAGTTGTGAAAAGTTTAAATAAGTAAATAAGACGGAAAACTACCCCTATAAATACAAATGTTCCAATACCTCTCACATAATTAATGTGGAATTCTTCTTTGATAAAAAAATGTAATATTAATTGTAGATTTTAATTTCACGTAAATCATTGAAAATTTTAAATATTAATTAGGTATACTATTTAATAACAAAAATGCAAAAAAATAAAATTGATTTGATATAAGATGTTAATAATAACGGAAATCATCATTTTTTAAAAAAATTCTATAAAAAATAACTTAAGTAAAATAAGGTATAAGGTATAATATACATATTACATATACTATATATCTACATTGAGGGAAAATTTTATCATTTAATAATTCTGATTTTAAAAAGTAAGAAATCAGTACACTATATATTGTCACGATAGAAAATTGCATATATCAATTTTAAATGAAGGAATCAATCAATCAATGATGAATATCAATGTTTTGTGGATTTTTAAAATGATTGTTACAACGTTTTTAGCATTTTAATTGATTGGTATCAATTAATATAATTATTATGGGTAAATTTGATTTGAATTCTAATTTACATTATTATATTGTCTTTACTAGGTGTCAGTTATTATAATTAAATTTCAGTGTTTTTGGTTGCAACGAAATTATCTTTGATTGGGTCAATTATAATTGTTTATTAATGTTCAAATTAATAATATCTAATTGCATATATCAATTTTAAATGAAGGAATCAATCAATCAATGATGAATATCAATGTTTTGTGATTTTTTAAAATTATTGTTACGACGTCTTTAGCATTTTAATTGACTGGTATCAATTAATATAATTATTATGAGTAAATTTGATTTGAATTATCATTTACGTTATTTTATTGTCTTTAGGTTAAATAATTAATTTGTGTCAATTATAATTGTTATTAATGTTGAAATTAATAATATCAAATCAATTAATAATTAATAATAAGTAATTAATTTATTATTTTAATTTATTTATTTACAAATACTTGTGAAAATTTTAAAAATCTTACTATTGGAGTAAAGTCTTGAAAAATTGGAGAGAATTAGATTGACTTAAAAAGCAACACGTGGCACAGGTTTCCTCATAAGATACTTCAATTGTATATTATATTGATATAGATATAGATAGATATAAATAAATATAGATTGAAGATATTTAGTAAATGTATCAATTATCAAAAAATTATATTGATTATAGTGAAAAATTAAAATAGATTATAATTTAAACATGTTATTGAGGATTAGAAATAACATAATCGATATAATTAGGTATGAGAATCACATAAAAACTTACAATATTTGAAAGAAATGAAAATTAATTCAAATTTGTTTAGATTGATAGCATCAATAACCTTATTATCAATCAATCAATTATAACACAAATCAATTGTTATAATACAAATCATAAAACATTTCACCTAATACATTTCTATTTTCATATTTGACAATAATTTAGACAAACATTTTATCTAATTTTATTTACATTCAAAGCATAAATCAATACTCTTTGTTTTAATTTAGACAAAAAAAATAAAAAGGAAATCAACCAAGTATTTTCTTTTTTACTAAATGCATTTATTTTTATTTTTTTGGAAATGGGTTAAAAATCAGTTAATTTTTTTTAGGACATTTAAATATGATATTTTCATCTATAGACAGAGGAAAAACCAACATCATGTAGACATAGAGGATACCTAGTTGTCGTAACTCTATTGATACTGATCAAAAAGCACAATATGGAACAACGTTGCTGTATCCAAAACATCATTGGAACTTGATTAGTTCCAAAACATGGCCGCTGAAACATCGACAAAGACACTGTTTCAATGTGAGTTACAAAAGAGTTTTAAATCAAAGGGGAAAATGACTTGGAGTTCTCAATTTGAGTTATATCGACAAAGACACTAATTCAATTTGAGAAACAATGAAATTGAATTTGTGATTGATTCTCGTATTGCACCAACATAAAAGAAGGAATGAGAGTTATTGTCTCTACCAACATAAAAGAAAGTGCAAACCGTGCTTTTTTTGAAGCTGTGAGAGTGGTTTATTTTCTTTGTATTTTTTATTATATTTTATTTTTTAAAGTTGTTTGATTTATTATTTTTTATTAATTTATTGTATATTTTTTTGTACATGTAATCGTTGCCACATTAGTTTATATGTGTAAAAAAAAATATCATATCAGATGAGACAAGATGAAATTTTAACTATTCTATTTGTCACATGTCAATAAATTAAAATATTTAGTTGTTAATTTAGAAGACACATGGTAACTTTTTAAATTATATATATATTTTTATATTATATTGATTGATTGATGTTAATTTTTTTAATTAATGAATTGTTAGCATTTAATTTAAAAAATAAGAAAAAAGAGATCGAGGATTTTTTTTTGATCAGTCTGAATACAAAAGAAACAAGGACTAAGGCCTTAGCCTCACAACACCTAAAGCATCAGCTAACATGACATAATGCAACTGAGGAGGGCATTGCTCCTAATTAAAGTCAGCACTCCCATTTCCTTCCCTGTAAATGTGTTAAAACTTCAAGTCCCAATTATGATTTTTGAAAGCTCTAATTTTTTCAATAAGAGGGGCATAAGGATGAAACTTAGGAGCACCCTTAAGGATCAAAGAAATTGCATTACTGGAATCTGATTCACAAACTAAAGATTTGCATTCTTTAGTCCAAGCTAACAGCAGCCCCTGATAGATGGCCATTAGCTCTGCATATAGATCGGTGCTTATACCACAAAAGCCCGAGAACCCAATTATCCATTGCCCATAATTGTCTCTAATTACTCCACCAAAATCGGATCTGCCTGGATTTCCAAAAGAGCTACCATCAACGTTAAGTTTGAATGAACTTGCTGCTGGTGGAACCCATCTCACTTCCTTCTGAACCCACTGAACTGTCATGGATCCAAGAGCTGTAGTTGTTGTATCGTGAAGCATTCGGATCTGGTTTTTAATGTACCAGTCTTGCCAATTCTTGTTATTGAAAACTGTTGCATTCCTTGCCTTCCATATGATCCAACAAGTAACCATAAATAGAGAGCCATCCACATCTTCCACATTCAGTTGAAGCTAGTCTTTGCATGACTAATTGAAGAAGTGCTGCCTGCGATCCAATTATAGTTTCTGCCAAATTCTTCTTGATTGGTAGCAGTCCCGAAGAGTGTGTAAAATAGATTCCTGCCCTGCATCACACCTGTGACAAGAAGAATCAATGAAAACATGACAATGAAATCGAAACAAGTTAGTGGGAAGGCTGTCATGCATGATCAGCCAGAAAAAGTGTTTAATATTCTTAGGTAATTTGAGATGCCAAACCTAGGACCAGTTTCTTGTACGGGTATTATGGGAAATATGCTCAAGGAGAAGCCAATCATATGCCGATTTTGAGGAATAAAATCCCGAATTTGAGTTCCCCCATATAACTAAATCGTCTGAATCAACATCAAGGAAAGGACAATGGTTTTTCTGTTTAATTTCATTAGGAATGTTTGTGACAAAATGCTCCTAGTGCCACTGATTATCATAGTACACATCTTTAATCAGAATTTGAGTATCTTGTATGTTGACATAGGGGACTAAGTTGCACATATACTCATCATCTAGCCACTTATCATACCAGAAGGAAACATCGTCTCACCCTATTCTGATCTTGAAACCTTACTACAGTTGTTCAACAGCTTTAAGAATAGAAGACCAAGTATAAGAGTCCCCACCTTTTTTCCCAACAGTGAGAATGTGTTCAGAATTCAAATACTTAGAGGATAACAACTTCACCCACAACTTGTCTTGATCATGTAGCAAAGACCAAGCATGTTTACCTAGGATAGAAACATTGGTCTCCCTTGCCCGACGGATTCCAAGGCCTCCTTTATTCCTAAGCCGAGTCATGGTATTCCAATTCACCCAATGAGAAGTTTTTGATCCCCATATGAATCCTCGAATAGAGGTATCTATACTGTCACAAATTTTCTGCGATAACCACAAGTTCTGCATGGAGTAGATAGGAATAACTATGAGAACAGAATTCACAAGAGTGACTTTACTAACTCTGTTCAACATCTTACTCTTCCAGCCTATTAATCTCACATTAATCTTATCAATTATATATACAAAATTAGAATTTCTAACTCTGCCCATGAGGAGTGGAAATCCAAGATATTTGTCCAAGTTGTGAGTGTGATGATACCCGATAACAAATTCAAATTTAGAGATCTTAGAACGAGATACATTCTTTGAGGCTAAAAATTGAGACTTTTGCACATTAATCTTCAAACCAAAAGCAAGGCAAAAAGAATCGAGAACCTCCTTAACCATTCTGACTTGAGATGTCTTTGCTTGAGTAAACAAGAGGCAATCGTCTACGAAGAAAAGATGAGAGATAGCTGGAGCTGTTCTTGAAATCTTAACAGGAGACCATTTTTTATCTTGAATTTTCTCTTGGATGAGCAAAGCCAATTTTTCCATGTATATAACAAACAAATACGGGGACATGGGGTCCCCCTGCCTTAAACCTCTATTGGGAGTGAAAGAATCAAGCTTTTTACTATTCCATTTGACAGACAAGGTGGACGAAGTAGTGCAATTCATAATAAGCTTGATAATAAGTGGTGGAAATCCAAAATCTGTCAAAGTCATTCTCAGAAAATTCCAATCCACTCTATCATATGCTTTCTCAAAGTCAATTTTAAATAACAAAAAATATGTTTTTCCTTTCTTCTTGTGCATATGATGGACAATCTCCTGAGCCACAATAGCATTATATGCAGTACCTCTATTTGGGATGATGCTGCTTTGTAGAGGTCCAATAAGAGTATCTAAATGAGGTCTAATCCAGTTAACTAGCACCTTAGAGATGAGTTTGAAAAGGACATTACAAAGACTTATTGGGCGTAAGTCTTTGAAACTCATAGGGGCATCCACCTTTGGTATGGGCACAATAAGAGTTTCATCTAATTTCTTATCAAAAGTCCCTGTGGAGAAGGCATTTGTAACAAGTTCCCAAGTCTCATTCCCAATAATGGACTAGTAAGTTCTGAAGAATATGGGTGGAATCCATCAGGACCTAGTGCCTTGTAGGGGCTCATAGAATACACTGCTTCCTTCACTTCATCAATAGATACAGGCTTGAGAAGGCATGTATACAAATCCTAATCCACCTGAGGTATGAACCGCAGCTTTAGACTCTCGGGGTAGGTGGAATCATTTGATTGGAATAATTTTTTGAAAAAAGTATGGGCTTTTCTTTTCAGAATCTCCTCATCAGCGCACCAAATGCTATCAAGATCAAGGCTAGTAATTTTATTCTTCCATCTCCTGATAACTGTTTGAATGTGAAAAAAACTTGGTATTTTTATTTCCAATTTTCACCCAATTTTTTCTGGATTTTTGGTACTAGAGAAGCTTTTCTTGCGCTAACACTTCATTGTATTGATGCTATAAATCTTTCTCTAGTTTGATATGATCAGAATAGGGAAAAATATCCAACTGTCTATGAACTCCTTGAATGCGCGCTTCTAAATATCGTTTCCTCTTGAAGATGTTGCCAAAGACCTCCTTATTAAAAATAATGGACTGGTTTTGTATGCTACCTAATTTAATAATAGCATCCCCATGAGTATTTCTCCAAGTGTTCTCGACCAACTGCCCATATTGTGGGTGTGTAATCCAAGATGCCTAAAAATGAAAGAATTTTGCTTTTGTGCTTCTGGACTTCATGCAACTTAGAAGAAAGGGATTATGATCTGAATTATGAGGGGTTAGAACTTCGACGAGCGCATGTTGGAATAAGAGACGCCATTCTACATTCGCCATGCATCTGTCTAATTTTTTCCTCACATGACCCCCATGTTGAATGTTTTTCCTCGAGGTAAAGATTCCTCCAATAGTGTCCAAGTCAATCAAAATTGCATTCTGTCATCACATTAGCCAAGAGTTGAGCACGTGACATGCTAAACGAACCCCCAGAAACCTCTGTGGAGCGCAGAACCTTATTGAGATCTCCTAATAAAACCTAAGGTCCAGTAATGTTGTTCCTTAAGTTAATAAGATAATCCCATAAACCACAGCAAAGTGTATGAATGGGAGAAGCATAGATTGCTGAGCAAAACCAAGTTATATTCCTTCTTTGAATAGAGAAAGTAATTGCTTGAGACATATTATCAACAAGAGAGAAGAAGATATCAGTACAACAAGATAGAACCCAGATCCTTCCAGAATGTCCATGAGCCTCCTGAAGAAAAACTGGCTTGTACCCCATAGATGACTACATCTTTTCCCCCTTAGCAAACGGACCATGTGTTTCATAGAGCAAGAAAATAGAGGGATGATGTAAATACACTATATGATGCACGTGACGCCTTGTAATCTTACCAAAGGCCCCACAAATGTTCTATGAGAGAATGGTAATATCACAAAATAAATCCATAAAAAAAAATAATGAAGGAAAGAGGGTCAAGAAGCTCGTGCTCTAAGTTGCCATTGGCTGAAGAATATCCTGAGTATCAGGTATAATACTCTGAGTATATTCGTGTTAAGATGGAACGTTCATATTCTTAGCCACCTCCATAGCATTGCTCTCATTCGATTCATCTTCATCAGGAAGTAGGACAAACCTGGATACAGAAATAGGCTTCATCTTAACTGTTGATTTAGCACCATGGCCAAGGTCATAAATTGTTGGCTCAGCCAACTTTTTCTGATTTGCATTTTTATGGGAGTTTACATTTATCTTATCAGCTACGTCCCTGGTTTTGGATGCATTCTGAAGTAATTGTATGATCGCAAAGTCAAAATCCTCTCTAGGTCTCTTGTTGTTTCCATGTGGTACATTAACCTTGGTTTCTTTTTTAGTGCTACCTGGGCCCCCCATGCCAGTCTTATGCAGCACTATTTTGGTATGCACAGTCAACGTATCTCTACTTGCATGGCCCTTCTCTTGCCTCCCATTACTGTTAATGACGGTTTTGCTCTTGAAATCATTGGCATCTTTTGATTGTTTGGCTGCACGGTTGTTACGTTTTTTCTGCCGCACAATCATCCAATCACCATGTAATTGTGTAGCATTAACTTCTATAACCGCCTCATAATTATTAGTCATTGAATTCCCACCTTTCCTTCCCGTAATTGACGTGTCCTTGATTCCGTCTTCACCGGAGGTTGGAATGCCATGGGCTGGCGAAGATGAACCATGATCACCATGCTCATGCCTTTGACTGTAAGTGGTATGGGGTGCCTCCTGTTTGGTCTTGCAGTCTCTTGTGAGATGTCCTAGCATCCACATGATGAGAAAATCCTATGTAAGCCTTCATACTCCACAAGGTACCAGAAATCCTTCAGCCAAACCTTCCCCACCATAGGCTTAGTAAGGTCAACCTCAACGCACACCCTTGCAAACCGGCCGCGTTTAACATCCAACGTATTGTTGGGAAAGAAAAAGGGGTTATGCACAGTGGAAGTAACAACTCACAAATATGTAATAAAATCTTTCCCACTTGAGAGAACCTGTGAGGAGCAAAATATACAGCCAACCAAAAATATCCACCAATTGATATATCTAAGAATGCACAAAAATAAATAGGCAAAGAGAACACCGACAATTTTAACGTGGAAAACTCCCTCAATGTGAGAGATAAAAACCACGGGACCTAGTCCAGAAAAATCTCCACTATAACAGATCAATGAGTACAGCAAAGTTTCTCCCAATAAACAAGGATATCACAACAGCTCCTACTCACCACTAACAAAGTGGAAATCAATAAAGCAACAAAGCTCAAAACCCACAAAGGGGTAAAAACAGCCCAATAAATAGAGATGGAGAAATAAAATTCTGACCGTACAAGTAGAAGTTCACGATGCAAGGAACAACATACTGAGAAATCATCAAGATCGGACCACAAATGACTATCCGATCTGAGCACGCAAGATCAGATCTGAAAAATTCTCCTCCTTCTCCTCTCGGCTGCGCTCTCTGTTTTTCTAAAATGAAAAACAGTAAAACTGAAGGAAAACGTATGAAGGAAGTCCTTTAAAAAACTATCATTTTTTTTTTGTTTTAAATATTGGAATGGGACCCACTTGGGTTGACCCATCCAACAAACTCCCCCGTCAACTCAAGTGGAGGCAAATGCCAAACCGGAAACCAAACGGCAATTTTCAAACTTTCCCCTCGGTAGAGTCTTCTGCTCACTCTCCATAGCCTCTTCGTAGCACTCAGGTTCTCCCCCGTCAGTGAGGAGTACATATTCATCAGATGAATAACGAGTAGAGGGAATAAGATGTCTGGAAGACCTCCTAAGTGAAACAACAGGTTCATCAACAACCTCACGAGCAGGAGCATCTACCTCATCAGCAACATTATCAATAACATCCTCAACCTGATCACCCTGAATATGATTATGCACATCATCATGATTGCCAAAGTTAGCTACATCAAGCATATGAGACTCAGGAACTGAATCAATATCAACCAAACCATCAGTATTCGGAGACTCTGACTTCTTTGCCTTGTCAATATCTTCAATGGTCTGATCCTCCATAAAAATGACATCACGGCTTCTAACAAGTTTCTTCTCAACTGGATCATACAATCTATAGCCAAACTCATCATGACCATAGCCAATGAAGATGCACTGCCTAGTCTTGACATCCAACTTAGACCTTTCATCTTTGGGTACATGTACAAATGCTCTACACCCAAAGACACGTAAGTGGTCATAAGAAACATCCTTTCCATACCACACTTTGTCAGGAACATCAGCTTGTAAAGCAACAGTAGGAGATAAATTAATAACATGTGCAGCAGTATACAAAGCCTCACCCCAAAAAGATCCAGGTAACTTTGCTTCAGAAAGCAAACATCTAACTCTCTCCATCAATGTCCTGTTCATCCTTTCTGCCAGGCCATTAAGCTGAGGAGTCTTAGGAGGCGTCTTCTAGTGTCTAATACCCTACTGCCTGCAGTACTCATCAAATGGTCCACAATATTCACCACCATTATCAGTGCGAACACATTTCAGTTTCTTCCCTGTTTCTCTCTCAACAGAAGCCTAAAACTGCTTAAAGACACTGAGCACCTAGTTCTTAGTCTTTAAGGCATAAACCCAAAGTTTCCTTGAATGATCATCAATAAAAGTCACAAAGTAAAGTGCACCACCAAATGTTTTAGTCCTCATTGGACCACAAAGATCTGAATGTACCAACTCAAGCACCTCTGATTTTTTAGAAGGAGGATGACTCTTGAAAGAGACTCTATTCTGCTTCCCAGCCAAACAATGAGTACACTTTTCTAAACTTGCACCCTTCAAACCTGAAAGTAGATTCTTTTTGGCCAAAGTATCAAGTCCCTTCTCACTAATGTGGCTAAGTCTCTTGTGCCATAACTCTGACTGATTATCATACTCACTATATTAACAAAATCATCAACAAACTGAAACCTTGGTCCAGTACAAACCTGAACACTTTTTTCCATGTGCCACAACCAAAGAACCCTTGGAGAGTTTCCATTGTCCACCACCAAAGGTACTAAAATAGCCATCATCATCAAGAACACTAGCAGAAATCAGATGCAAACGGATGTCTGGTGCGTGTCTGACATTCTTCAAAATCAACTTTGTTCCATTGCTGGTTACCAAACAAACATTGCCAATGCCAATCACCTTTGACATACCATCATTACCCATCTTCAAAACCCCATAATCACCAGGAGTATAAGATGTGAAGAAATCCTTCCTAGATGTCACATGAAAACAGCACCACTCAACAACAACCCAAATGGTCTCATCACAAGCAATATTAATCAAATTCTCATTGCAGATAATCACAAGATCTCTTCCAGTAGTGGTGGCAACACGATCATCATTATCATTATCCTTCTTTTGTTGTTTGCCTTTGTTACCCTTGTTCTCCTTTTTCCATCGGTAGCAGAACCTTTGGACATGTCCCTTTTTACCACAATAGTCACACTCAAGATTTTTGTATTTAGACATTGATTTGCTTCTACTCTTGCTTTTGCCTCTATTGCCTTGTCCCTGATCCCTCTCAATGCTTCTCCCCCTGTTTTCAGTAACCAAAACCTCTTACTGTAAAGAGGATGCCTGCTGAGTTCGTCTTCTGACTTTTTCATTTAAAACAGCAGTCTTTACATAATTCATGGTCACAACACCTCCAGGAGCAGAACTAGTCAAAGTAACTCTGAGATTTTCCCAAGAATCAGGTAGAGTATTAAGCAACCAAAGTCCCAAAATTTCATCTTCAAATTTTACACCCATGCCGGATAACTGGTCAAAGCACCCTTGAAAATCACTCAAATGATCAGAAATAGAACTACCATCCTTGTAACTCAAGTTCATAGCCTGCTTCAACAAAAATAATTTATTGTTCCCAAACTTGAAAGCATACAAGGTCTCAAGCTTCTCCCACAAAATTCTAGCATGTGAGTCATTAACAATATGATTCAAAACATTATCATCTACCCATTACCGAATAAAGCCACAAACCATCTCATGTTCAAAAGCCCAATCTTCATCAGATTTAGCCTCAGGCTTCTCACTAGCAAACACCGGTAAATGTAATTTTTTCACAAACAATAAATATTTCATCTTTCCTTTCCACTTGTGGTAATTTGTGCCATTCAAACTAATCATTCTACTATAATTTGGCTCCATCATTCAATCAAGTAAACAAATCAATAAATTTCTCTGATGCCAGCTGTTGGGAAAGAAAAAGGGGTTGTGCACAGCGGAAGTAACAACTCACAAATATCAACAAAAATAATTTAGTCTATTTTTAGTACCGGGGAAGTCATAAACAATAGGGAGATCTCCAACAATGAGCTAAGTGAGGAACCACAAGTGGGCTTGAACACCACATATCAACCCAAAACCTTAAGGTATTAGGTGCATGGGTCTTTCCACTTATAAACACCTCACTTAGTCTATTTTTATCCAATGTGGGACTTCTTCTACCCACAACTCACACTTGTAATTTCTCAACAAATCTCCCCCTCAAGTGTGAGTCCATATCCTCCCCCTCCAACGGAAGCATTCGAGTATTCAGCCCATACTTGTACCGCCGTTATCTCCATTACTAACGGGACACGCCGCCTGACCACCACATAACATCAGGAAGACTTTCGACACAAGGGAAAGAGACCCTTTACATGGATCTACCAAAGACAGACTATCCAATACTCGCCCAAGCCGAACCATCGGCTTTGATACCAATTGTTAGTACCAGGGAAGTCATAAACAATAGGGAGATATCCAATAATAAGCTAAGTGAGGAACCACAAGTGGGCTTGGACACCACATATCAACCCAAAACCTTAAGGTATTAGGTGCATTGGTCTTTCCACTTATAAACACCTCACTTAGTCTATTTTTATCCAATGTAGGACTTCTTCTACCCACAACTCACACTTGTAATTTCTCAACACGTATTACTATCCACCTTGATAGGCTTCCCAACCGCTGAAGCTAGAGCCAAGAGAATGCTTTCATCATAATAGAAGAGATTTAAACTTGGAAAACGTATCTAGACTATTGTCTTATCTACTTTTGCTATTGGAGAGATAAAGTTGGGCGTCCAAGTTTGTACCGTGAGATAAAGTCAGGCATCCAAGTTTGAAGAGACTGAGGATTTGCATCCGCCAATTGGCACACCATGCATCTTTACTTGGCGCAAGAAAATTAGGTTAATGAGCTGTGAAGGTATTTGGACTATATTTTACTTCAGATACAATAATAAATCTGGTAGTCGATCTCTGCAAATAAGACTGCAAAATTTGGTGTTACGTGAAGCATAAATTTTGAAACATCAAAAAATTCCAAATTAATAGCAATCACTTGTTATTGAATTTGTTTTTTTAAGAATGTCAGAAATGTATTTTTTATTACATTCTTTTTAGTATACTCTTTTTTATTAGATTACGTCACATATTAAAATATGCATTTAAACTTGATTACATGCTAATTAAGTTAATTACATGCATGTTAATTGAGGTTGAGTATGTACTTTAGTGTGTGATATGACCAAATAAAAAGAATATTAAAAAGAGTATGATAAAGAGTATCTTCTTAATATTCTTTTTTTTTTTAACAATAGCACTTGTGATTTTTTAGTCTTTGACCAAATATCCACATAAATATTGTTATGAGACTAATTATCGATAATTGTTGACTAGAAGGACATTTTAAATAATTAATTGATGAGATAATATTTTTATTCATATCTTGCTATTGTGAATCTTTATTTTCTGTACATGCATATGCTTACAATTAAAAAAAAAAAAAAAGCTAACGGATCTATTTATGTTTTTACAAAAATTTATAACAAGAAAAATTAAATATTGTGACTTCAAATTAATTAACATATATCACAAGATAAAATAATCTTACATACAGAAATATAAAAATTATGTACTCATAAAGCACACATACTAATGGATTTAAGAAATGATATGATAGTAAGTAAGACATAATATTCTAGCGAAATCTTTTAGTTTTATATATCGTAAAATAAATCACGATATAATAATACTTGTATTGCTCATTATTATTTAATATCAATTTATTTTATTCAGTTTCATCATCATTTTCTATTTAATTTATTAAATCATTGATCTTTTTGAATCTTCACTTCTTAAGTTACACTAATTAATTAAACTCATGTATTCATTTTTTTCATCACTATTTTTTTCATCGCATTAAATTTTAATTAATCTTTCTTCAGTCATCACTTTCTAAGAGATATTTATTATTTAGTACTAATTAATTTCATGTATACATTTTCATCATCACTTTTTCTTTTCTCTCTCTTTTTTTTTTTTGATCTGATCATCATTTTTTCTTTTGTGTATTAAACTTTATTATATTCTACTAACTTAAAGTTTATCAAAATAATAGCATTTATTAAGATTACAGGAAATAAATTACACTTCCTCTCTTTTTTTTAACTAATTAATAATGACTTAAAGCTTTAAGTACAATACCTTCTAATGTTGAGTCAGCCTAGTAAAAGAGATGTATCAAGAATCACTTGATTTCAGTCAGCCTTGTTTATTTTTACCATACTTGCAATATGTTGAGTACAGTACTATCAATCTTTATTTAATTTAAAAACATTATAAAAATCATTTTTAAAAGAAAAGTTAATAATCTCTAAAATGACATCAAATCACTAAAAGAACTTAATTAATTACGATTAGAAGTGATTAAACATTCCAAAATCATACCAAACACAACAATATGACAATTTTTGTAAGTATTAATAGTGTTCGAACCAACTTGTACACAATAATGATGATTAACTGTCTTGGTATTTTATTAGGCATGGTTTTTAGTTATATATACTTACTATTTTACTTGTAGTTAAATTAAATCAAGATTTTTTTTAGGGTACAAAAATGAAGTCAAGAGATTTAAAGGTAACATTGGCTACAGTTAAAATTATGACAAGATTAAACCGAGATTTGTAAATAAAATTAGTCACAATTTTAAATGTTAATTGCAAATTTATTTTAGTGTCATGCCTCTTTGAACCCTAACTTCATCAAACGTAAATTCTTCCAATTGTTTGTTAAAAGGGCTACTTATACGGCACATATATTTTTTTCATATCCTAATTTGATTTCTCGAAATTGTTAATTTGTTGAATATGAAACTACATTTTTCAGGACTTGGTGCCAAAGCAGTGGTCTATTTTCCAGAAGGACCACATGCTATTGCAACAATATTCCTTATAGTTGATAAAAAAATGTGTTGCATAGAATTTAAATGGATAATTTTGAGACAATTTAGATAAATAGTAATTCTAATTGCTTATGTAATGATCTTTTTATTATATATAATAAGTTAAAATTTAAATTTATTATGTAAGTAATAAAAATTATCACTTATTACCTCATTGATCATTATATGATAATCTTTATGTAAAATATGATGAATTTTAATATCAACTCATTATATGTAATAACATAAAATCATCATATAAAAAATTAGAATAACCATTTAAATAAACGTTAACCATTTATTTGAATTATATCAAAGTTATCTATTTGAATTTTGCAAATAACATTTGTTAATTGATTGGTGCTACAAACGTGGGCTTCACATGGGAAGTCGAATGTTGACTTTGTGGGTATTTATAAAGGACAAAATTTATATCTATTTTTTTTATGTTAATTATATTTATTTCATTAATTAAGTTATGATATATATTTATTAATATTTTTTTTTATATTATCTTTTTAAAAAAATATATACATATCATAACTTAATTGATAAAATAAAATAATAGATATAAAAAAATAAACTTAAAGTTTTGTACATTTATAAACTCGTGAATGGCAAATAACATTTGTTAATTTATTGGTGCTGCAAACGTGGGCTTAGGATGGGAAGTCGAGTGCTAACCTTTTGGGTATTTATAAACTCGTGGATGGCAAATAATATTTGTTAATTGATTGGTGCTACAAACGTGGGAACCAAGTTGAAAGCTAGACTCCGACAAGGAGTACAATTGACCGAGAATCCTGCACTTGATTGGGGGTTGATCAGTCTTCATGTCCTTCATGCACTAGATTAGGAACTTGAAGACTATCATTAAGCAAAAAGGAATTATTAGAAACATACGAAGAGGTGTAACCAAAATGTATAGCATAGTTTTCACAAAGAGTAACCATGGTAATGTTCATGCTTGTTGATTTAATTTGTTAAAATTGTTGTAACGCACCAAGGAATCCAACCCTAAAACAGAGCCCTTTCCATACCCAACAAAACCATAAAACCATCACCTGCACAAACTAGAAAGTCCTCCTTGCTTTGCCTCTCCTGCACGCTGCACCTTGTCCAAACCACAGGCCCAACTAAAACCCAGGACAGAGACCCAACAACCCAACAAATCAAAGCAAGCACGATGAAACCCAAACACAAATCTCTTCTCAAAAGCACAAATCCCATCCGAACAAAACACAGCACATTGAGCCATCATTCCAAAAAACTTGGTGCATGGATATTTCATGTCTTTGACTTAGAATCGCGAAAATGAATCAAGTCTGATAGATCAACTTGAAGAGCTAGATAAAATAGATGGATTGAGTTAATAAAATACCAGTTTAACATTAAAAATAATTCGAATGTGTTGACTCATTAAGACTGGGTCAACCCAACCAGTTTATATTAAAAAGAGGCGACCTACATTGACAAAATATCAGCTCAAAACTTATATGACCCGAATTGATCGGGTCGGCCCGTTTTGACAGCTCTACGTTGACTTGTTACTTACAATTTTCAAGCTATTTTAAAAAAAGCCCCAGCTCCATTTTTTTCTTCATTTTCCCCTTTGTTTTCAATTTTTTTTCATTTTATAAGTGTTATTTTATAATTTAATTATATTTAATGTAATTTTTTAGATTTTTATAAATCTATCGTTTAAATGCTAATAATTGTAATAAAAATTATTATTTTATTATAATTATAATCTAAATAATAAGAATTAATAATAAATATTTTTAAGATGATAACTATATTATTTATTTATATTTATTTAAATAATAAATCATTATAAAATATTTTTAGAAAAAATATTAAATTGAAATATCACTACTTTCTTAATTTAATGATTATTTTTTTTAATTTTTTAAAAGGCCAATGTTAATATGCAATAGATAAAAATCACTTGTCCTTAATTTATGTCCTCTTTCCTTGTCCCTCTAATCAAAGTTTGCCAACTTAATTAAAAAACTACATCTCATCTTTCTGACTTTAAAAAAAAAAAAAACATAACGCTGTTCTTTCGCAAAATTTCCTATAATCCCTTGCTTTCAGTCTCTTCCTTTTGCACCCACTCTCTTTGTCATCACTAGCCAAGTAGCCACACTCCTCCCTAACCCTCATGCCCAAGGTAGAAGAAGGTAATAAATGAGTGGCAACCTCAGCACTGGTTTTGAGAAAGATGGAGAGGTAAGTAAATGAGTGACGAATCCCATTTTGAGTTGAATTGCATAGGTAGAAAACGAAAACCAGAGGCAATAAGAATAACATAGCAATCAACAAATAATATGGTCATATGGTCTTCCGCCTCTAACACTAGTATTTGAAGTTTTTGGAAACAAAGGAAGAATCACCACATGACACATGCATTGGGTCCTTCAATTCTAACAAATGAGTGATTTTTCTCGCTAGATTTGTAGATTGCACTGTTTCGGGTCCTTCGATTGCATTGCCACTGTTAGTGATGAATCGTCAAAGGATGTGCTGCTAGAGTTAGATTTGGGGATGATGGGAAATGAAGGCATGGAAGTGGGATGACCTAATGAGAAAATGGATAGTAAACGACGTTAAATGATTAGATGTATTTTTTAATGGAGTTGAAAAACTTTGATTGAATGGACAAGGAAAGGGATATGAATTGGGGACATGTGATTTTAATCCGATATGCAACTCAGTGGCTGTTGGAGCTTCAATGAGGGTCGCACATATGGAGTTGGTGGCTATTGGATCAAAGGTGCTCTTAGAGGTGTTGAGCATAGGTAAAGTGGAACGAACGATGGTATGTAGGTCATGAGCAATGTCATCGATAAGTTTGAGAAAACCATGTTTCTCTTAAGCAAAACCTTGCTTTCATCTCCAACATAGCCTTTGATTAAGCTTTCCTATTTAGTTTTAGCTTAAATTTGCTTGAATAATGTATTTTATGTTTTAAGCGAGTTTAAATGATGTTTGATAAGTGCTTAGCCATGATCTTTCATTTCAACATAGGTTTTCATTATGTTTCTTAATATGTCATCCTAGGTAGTTGAACAATGGAAAATAAGCTTGAAGAGGCAAAATAGAAGGAAAAAAAGCTTATGCATATTCACCACTTAGGCACCCAACTTCCATCACCTAAGCACTCACTAGGTGAAGCAAAATTAATGTTTCTTCCATCACCTCCTGCTACACTAAGCACATTCTGCCACCCACATGCTTAAGCGCCCAAAAGTGAACGCTTAAGCACCCATGTAAAAATACAAAGAAAGCTTTTTTCTATCAACCTAGCGCATAAAAATCCTGACACGTCATTTTTTACATATAAAAGGAAAAAAGGAGTATTTTTTAGGGAGCTTGGAGAGTAATAGATAAGGAATGATTGCAACAACCCTTGAGAGGAAGAGGAGGCCTTCAAGTTGGAAGATTTGAAGATTTCATCATTCTCTTCTTGCTCAACCACAGAGTTTTTAATTTCTTCTATTTTTCTTCTCTTTTCCTCTAAGTATAACTAAGTTTTTCTAGCTAGGGCAGTGATTTAGCTTGACTTTGGATGATGTAACTTTGTTTTTTTGCTTAATTCAAGTTTCTATTTCATGATTTGAGTGTTTTATTTATGCTCTTAATGCTTTTTATGAGTTGCACACTCATAAATTGATTCTAAGGTTCATGTATAGATTGAGAAATTTATACATGATCTTGGACCTTATGATAAACACCATAACCTCTTCAATATCTAGGAGTAAGTATTGTGAATTGTGTGACTTTACTTAAAATTTCATTATTTGCGATAAAGTCTTCTCTAATTAGGGTTAGACTAATGGATTAGTTAACTCTAACTAGCTAGAAGAGGATTAATATACCAAGAGATTGAATATTTGTTAAAATAGGGAATTTGGCCATGAACATTGGAACTGGACTTGGTTAAGGTAGAAATTGAGTTTGCATTGGAAAATTCAAATGAAATTGTATCCCTAGCATCTTTTTAAATTTGATCCCTTCCATTTATATTGTCTTTCACTTGTTGAATTCTCACTTTTTAAGCATTTCCTCAATTTTTGCAAGCCCTTTTTACTAAATTTTGTTTAGAGCTATCTTTGATCCGAATTTCTCATCATCTAGATATTATTGAACTTGGTGAGTTGGTAATTGGTATCCTCAATCCTTAAGGAATGACACTCTCTCACTATTATATTACTTTTACGATTTGGTGCCCTTGCCAATTAAGCAATAGCCACCACAATCACTGTTGTGAAAGCAATCTAAGATACAATGAAGCTCAACTAAAGACTAATTATTGGACTAAAATATTGAATTGGGAAGCCTAAAATATTGAGTTCTAAATGCCAGAATATATTTTAAAGTAGTGAGAGAAGATTTTTTAAACATGTAAAGGCTAGAACCATTAGTGTTTCCTCATTGTTATTATTTTCTTCTTGTTGTGGTTGTGGTTGAGAACTTGATAGGTTTTCTCCTTAGGTGATTTGGATTGATTGATTTATTGAATCTGGGTTGCTGGGGCATGACTATGAGAGATGCTTGAAAATAAGGGTGGTGAAGAGATGATAGAATGGTTAAATTTAAACTTTAGTCTCTGTAGTTTTCTTTCATTTTTAATTTAGTTTCTATAGTTTTTTTTAATTAGTCTTTACATTATAAACATTTTAAAAACAGTCTCTACCATCATTTTTTTATAATACCATCAGTTTAATCACTACTAAACATTTTACAAAGAAAAAAATTTAAAAGAGCACCTACTTAGAAGAAATGAGCACCTACAAGAGCATTTACCGAAATGCAAGAGTACTCATTGGATGTTTTACGAAAAAATGAGCATCTAAAAAAGCACATACTATACAAACGAACACATACTAGGTTAGCCAATTGACAATGTTATAATGGAAATTGATGATATGAACTATTTTGAAAATGTTTCTAAGTGTAAGGTCTGATTTGAAAAGAAAAAACTATAAGGACAGAATAAAAAATGAGTGAAACTTGTAGAGAACCAAAATTTTAGTTTAACATGACATCATAAATGGTTTTTTCTATAAGGAAGGGCTTTCACATAATTCTCTTCTTTTTTAGGACCAACTTGTAATTTTTAACTTGTAAGCAATAAATTAAAAGTAAATATATAAATTGGTCCCTAAAAAATATGTTATGTGCATTTGGTCCCTAAAATTATTCGAGTGCACAATTTAGTCCCTGAATGTGTGAAATTGCCAACATGTTCATCATTCCGTCGGTTGAGTTTGATGAGCACTAACAGAGATGCTAATGTTTCACGTTAATAAACCGTTAATGAAGCCTAGGTGGAATGTTAACAGTGGTAGAGTGAAATGAGAACAAAACGATATCATTTCGCCATTTGAATATCTCAAAACACAATCGTTTAAAGCTTTATCTCTAATGATTATGTTTGAAATAGTGAAAAACAAGGTATTTGATCCTTATTTTTCCAAATCATCCTAAAATGAAGACACAGGGTATTCATGGTTTTTGCATCAGGCCAGTTGTAATGTGGGAGACTCTGCTTGGAGGTGAAGTCCATCGCATTTGGACCCTCATCACTGTAAATAAAACATCATTCGAATCCCCACCACGAGCCTCTTTCCATAGCCACCGTCCATGACCAACCTCTGCTCCACCAACATAATCACCGCTTCCTCAACCTTCAACCCCCAACAAGTTAACTAAAAACCTTCTGGAACCACTACAACCACTGACCAAATCTAACTCAGACCCAGTAACTGACCCTTCACCACGCTGCCATAACCAAACCTAACCTTAACCACCCTTGAAGTCGTTGCACCACAACTCAAACCACCGTCCTCGCAGACCCGTCGTCAAGCCTCATTGCGCCACCGTTGTCCACCCAACCACCGCCACACCGAGCACACTGCCAACAACCCCTCCTTTCCACAACCATGATTGGTATCTTCATTTCAGGGAGCTAGCTAAGGGAAATTAGGGAGATTTGGCGAATTAGGGTTTGATTACCTTGTTTTTCCCATTTCAAACATAACTGTTAGAGAGAAAGCTTCAAATGATTGTATTTTGGGAGATTCAGATGGCGAAACAATGTTGTTTTGCTCCCATATCACTCTACCATTATTAACATTCAACTTGAGCTTCATTAACGGGACAAATGTGCATTTAACGTGACATATCAACATCTCCGTTAGTGCTCTTCAACCCCCAACAGATGGAATGATGAATGTATTGACAATTTCACACATTCGAAAACTAAATTGTGCATTCGAACAATTTTAGAAAGTAAATACACACATAAATTTTTTTAAGGACCAATTTATATACTTATTTATAACTTACTTAACAAGTTGCAGGTGATTATTCTAAATCATTGATGCAAAAGTGTTCATAATCAAAGTTTATAAACACACAAGGCATCAAAGCACCCATTATTTTTAGGTGCATTCAAGGCCGTCTCCATAAACCAGCCACAAACAGAATAAATTCACCATCTCTTTCCAAAATTGCCAAAACAGAGTCGACCCGAATACCAGCAGCAAACGGCGCCATAACTCTGTACATTAACGTTGACTCTTGGAGTGTTTTAGAGATTGAAGGTTTCTTAGTAATTTTGATTTAATTAAAGTTTGGTTTGGGCTTGGGTTTAATTTTTAGTTAAGGATCATTTTTCCTTTTAATGTTCAATCTTCCTGTGATGGAACTGTATTATCTCTTCATTTGTCAAAGCAAACATTACTCCAGTTTCATTTCAAAGAAAGAAAAAGAGAAAGTATTACTCAGCTCTTGCTTTAAAGTCATTTGGTATATAATCGTTATTGGTGTGTCATGATTCAGTCATGAATCTCCATATAAACGTCCTTTGTGTACATTATCGCAGGTGAGAAAAAAAGTAAAATGCGTTCATTCAAAGGATAGTCAAATAATGCACGTCGTGCTGGTGGCGAGACATGACTGGCTCTAGAACTAGAAGACAAAAATGATGCTGGACAAAATTCATTGCTATCAGATTTTCTATAGAAAGGATCACGTTTTCTACCTAAGCAATCATGATAGTTATTAACTTATTTGTAAACAGCATTCAAACACTAAAATTATTTGTAGATTTAAAAATTAATAAGTTATGTAGATTTAAAAATTAATAAGTTATTAATTAATTTTTTCTAATTTTACCATTAATATTAATAAATATAAAAGAGAATATAGGTAAAATAATAATTGTATTTTAAATATTTCAACAAAAGTTAATTCAGTGAATCAATTTAATTTTGTTTATAATCAAAAGTTTTTAATGACCAATAACCATAACTATTCTCGTAACACCAATGATTATTCTGAATAGATAATTAATTATTTAAAATGATTAATTAATTATTTCTATATATTATTAGCGGTTTTTTATGTTAATTTTCACTAAAAGAAATTTAATATTTCAAATATTTAATCAATGTAGACAAGAAATTATTGTATATTAACTTTGTATGAGACAATATTGCGCTTCAATGGTTAATATTTGTTCGCCAAGGCGAATATGAGGTAAAATTAGATGATTCAAGTCCTCTATCTCATTTCACGGTCCCTTTCCATGTCTCTAATTGAATGTTGACAGGGAATTTCAATCCTAAATCAGAGATAAGGATGGCCTGAGTGTACGGTATGTGTGATGTGTGCCATATTGCAAAATTATTTAAAGGAAAATTGTATAGTAGTAGATACTAGGAGTGTAAGAGCTTGTTTGGAAAGACGAAATTGTTGAGTTTCAGCTATTTTGAGAGTAATAAGTGATTTTGGGAATAATTTATTATGTTTGGGTACATAGTTTATTTTTAAAAAAAGCTTTTTAATCCAAATTTAAGTTGTTTTACACTATTATTATTGTTGGACAATTTGATGAATTGGTTTTAGATTATTCACAAGCAATTCTCGTAATTCTTGTATTATCCTTTCAGTAGGCACTGTAAGTGTATTATAAACAAATATCTTCATATACTTTTTTGTAATTTATTATATAAAAGTGATTATTTTACATTATCTAAATGAAATAGGCTATCTTAAAATAATTTTTTAGCAAACATACCCAAATAAAAACAGATTCTGATTATAATCGATTATCACAATAATCAATCGATTATACAAAAATAGATTATCAGCGTAATCTTTTTTTTCTAGCTTTCCCAAACACATTCTAAGTGGGTGGTTTGGTTTGATTTTTTAGGGAAAATAAATCTGAACCAATCAAAATCAATTGGTTTGATTTGGTTCGGATTTTATATTTTTTGACAACGAAATTTGAACCAAATCGAATCAAACATCTATGGCTTAATTTGGTTCGAGTGATCGGGTTGGCCTATTTTTTTAATACAAAAATTAACTAAATAATTAGTTTTTCATAAATTAAAAAAACATAATAAACTTATGAAAAAAAATTTAGAAATAGAATCAAACTTATTGATTTGGATACTAATAATTATTTCATATTTCAGAATGTGTATTAAAAGGTTCATAAAGAGGGAACAAAGAAACATATTGATATTTGTATTAAGAAATTATATTTGAATAAGTTAAAATTTTCTTCAAGAGAGATTTAACTTAGCAAGTTGTATACTACTACTATTCAATTAAGAAAAAGTTGTGAAACTACTAACCTGCAGATATATAAGTAACCAATTGAACCCCTAAGGACATGAGTGGAGCTAATAGAGACTTGATTAGTTAAACTTTGAATCAGCAACCTAGCGAATTCAAAGTCTCTAACCTTTGCAGTCATATTTTCATCCAAGAGATTGTTATTGGGCTTCAAATCACAATGCACAATATGAACTTCACTATCATTATGCAAGTAATCCATTGCACAAGCAGTATCAATGTCTATATTCAATCTCTCCATAAGGTTCAACTCATTTTCATTTACATGCTTTCTCTTTCCTTTAATCCAATATTTCAAGCTTCCATTACTTAAGTACTCATAAACTAGAGCCAGAAATTCATTGTTTTTAAAAGTCAATACTAGAGCATTTACAGTCAATTCATCGTTTCCAAACTTCTAAGTTTAGATGATGTTGTTGCTGTTACTTTCACTTTTCTATTCTTTATATATAGTAGCAAGCAAATTGTCAGACATAGTATCAATGTTACCACTGTGACTATGATAATGTAATGTCTGACATGCCTTCTTCCATGGCCATGAGACTCACATGCAAAATACAAGCAAAATTTTTTATTGACTTCTAAATAGATAGCAGAAAGATTTTGGAAAACTCCACCATTAGGAATGGTTCCTTCTAAAACATTATAAAAGAGGTTCAAAAGTTGAATGACATGTAGACTTTGAAGTTCAATAGGAATGGATCCAGAGAGTTGGTTGAAGGAAAGATCCAAAGTTTTCAAGTCTCTTACCTCTCCAAGAGTTTTTTGAATAGCACCTAATAGCATATTCTTGGCCAGAACTGCAGTGCTGGTAAGTAGAACCGAACACTTTGGCAGAGGAGTTTTCTAACCTTCTGTGTTGAACGAAAACGTTGTTTTAGGGGTTGAAAACTGAGAAAGTATTACAAAAAAAAAAAGTAGTAGTCAAAAAATGTTGTAGCATAAAATCTGAGAACCAAACTAATTAAGCTTTAATTGGTTTGGATTTTACCCGAACCAATCAATATACCCAAACCAAACCAAACTAATTTAATTGGTTCGGTTTGGATTGATCGGGTTGGTCGATTATCCGAACCAATTTACACCCCTAGTAGATACTGATGTATATATATATCTGAATAGGCATTAACTAATATTTTTCTTCTAGTGCAGTAGTAGTAAAGTGTGTTGAAACAAGAGTGGTTGATATCTGTAAAGGAATTTTAATGCTCAAGTCAAACTATGCACAAGAACCGTTTATACAATAAGCAATAAATTATTTGTAGAAGGTAAATAAACTTAATATTTATAAAGTATAATTAGGGTTTTGTCTCTCTTAATTGTAGTAGGTAATTCCCATAATATCAGAATATTGATACTGTAGTTATGAGTAGTTAAAGGCAGTTATAAGCGTTATAATTGCATAAGATCGTGATTGGCAGTTACGAATAATTTAGGATTTACCCACTGCGCAAATCTCATGATCACGATGTCGTTGCCCAATGTCGTAGTCCGACCTATATGGTATCGAGGTCTCGACAATGCGTCATTAGTGCTTGGCTGGGTTGTCCATGGCGGATACCGGCTAGACGCGTGCCAGGTTGATCCATTGGACGTGGTCCGGATCACGGTCCAGAATAGTTGACCTCAGCTTAGCGCTTAGATAGGACAACTAAGTGTCAAGATACCTGAGTTTTGATAGGAACACCAGGTATGTGATGGACAAAGGGATCGTAGACAGAGTTAATGTTGGATCTCTTGATGTTTTCCCCAAAGGGTCGAGGTCCGTGGTGGTGTTATACATTTCTTGTGGTTGTAGAGAAAGACTAGAATCCAAATGGGATTGCTCCGCTTACGTTATCATTCCATTATCCAGGGTATATAACAGGTTGCCTCCATATGTAGAAGTTTGAGCTTGCTTGGGGAACCGTTAGTTTGACTATATTGAAATTTAAACACTTTAAACAAGGATATCAGTTTCAAGCTGCCTCCCAACTACCCACAACCCTCGTGGCCAATCACAAGGGGGGAGCATTAAAACGTGACGTTAGTTGCGAAGCTAGTTCATCTTTCAATGGGCAAATAAAATTATTTTATTCCCTCTATAAATATGGAATGTTTACAGAGGAGTCATCGTCTGCTTTTTTTGTACTCTGACCATATTTTAAAGTTTTTCTAGAGAATGATCTTTTCCTTGTTTCTTATGAACATGTGGAGAGTTGTGCCCCCATTTGAAACCATCTTCATGTTCTTCCCAAAATCCTTAAAGGTGTTCCCTTTATTGCTACTAGTTTTTCGGTGGAAGTCTTTCTTTCTCGGTGTAACAACTCAGTGAGGGCCAAGTAACTTCTCTATCTGGCTAGGTCAACACACCTCTGGGTGACAAAAGCCTTTCTCTCTCGGCGTACACATGAGCATGCATCCTTTTCTGCACTTGCCGAAAGAGTCCATGGTTTCGGCCTTAGCTTTTGTGATGCGTGGAGATGATCCGCACTCCGTCCTCCTTTTTTCTCGACTAATCTAGAGGCACTGGCCAAGTGCCCAAGTTTCACTTATAAGTATAGTTTGGATATACAGGAGGGTGGAACAATCTCTTGGAGTGAAGCATTCTCATATTGGCCAACAAGGAAGAGATGGGTGTTAGTTTTTGGAGGAAACGTGGAGGTGGTAGCAGTCAGTGGAGTCATCATCATGATCACTGTCTTATCTGACTTCCTTCTGACTCTCTCCAGTGAGCATTCTTAACTTAGAGTAGTTTATGAACTCTTTTTGTAAAGCTGACGATATATAGAATAAGAATAATAATAAAATTCCATTTTTGAATTTGAGTATTCTATCTTTTATTTTCCATTCTGTTTATTTTTCCTCTGGGATGAGTTCAACGCTCATCGTATGAAAATATACTTAACCTCGACATGTTGCCCCTACCTTAGTGCTTAGCTAACTGTTCGCTCTTTGCTTACCGCAAGTGCACGGGCCGCACTTGTAGTTTAGCTAGGAGTCAGATATCGTTCTCACGAGGAAAAAACATTAAATTAAGTGCTAAGTATAAATCAATAATTCAAATACTTCTATTCAAGGACTTATAAATTGGAGTATTCATGTATTTGTTAATTATAAGAACTTAAAAACTATTAAATTAAAGTGAGAGTTGATATTTAAAGAATAGGGATTCCCTTTTTCACTTCGTATTTTAATTGATAACAAGTAATCCTTATGAGTAATATAAACGAAATGGCTAGGTTAGCTTGGGAATCACAATTAGTTAAAAGCTTATGTCTAGGGCAATTAACCCCACTTCCATTACCTAGTTCACAATGTTTCCATGAGAACTAGAGTAAATCCACTCATTAAGATCTATTCCCAACTAATTACTATGCATGGTCAATAGGTATATTCCTATCCTATTAACGAATCATCGCATCCAACCCAATTGAATGAAATAGAACATGCATCAATCATACACTTGATCTTAAACCCAAATTCCTATGTCTAGGTTCATTAGATTTAAACAAATCAATTGAAAGCTGATCAGACTAACAAAGCATTAAGCACTATATAACTGAACAAAAGCCAAATCATGTATATAACTCAAAGGATTACAAGTTTAATCAACATCCATAGGAAGATCCAAAGAAAAACCCTATAACAGCCTAGCCAGCCATGACAAACGAAAATACAACAAGATTAATCATAGTCATGGAGATAGAGATAAGAGAGGAGAAGAAAAAGGAAGAACAAAGCTTAGGGAGATGATCCTTCAAGCTTCAATCCTCCACCAAATCACTTGTCCCTAATTTATGTCCTCTTTCCTTGTCCCTCTAATCAAAGTTTGCCAACTTAATTAAAAAACTACATCTCATCTTTCTGACTTAAAAAAAAAAAACATAACGCTGTTCTTTCATAAAATTTCCTATAATCCCTTGCTTTCAGTCTCTTCCTTTTGCACCCACTCCCTTTGTCATCACTAGCCAAGTAGCCACACTCCTCCCTAACCCTCATGCCCAAGGTAGAAGAAGGTAATAAATGTGTTGCAACCTCACCACTGGTTTTGAGAAAGATGGAGAGGTAAGTAAATGAGTGACGAATCCCATTTTGAGTTGAATTGCATAGGTAGAAAATGAAAACCAGAGGCAATAATAATAACATAGCAATCAACAAATAATATGGTCATATGGTCTTCTGCCTCTAACACTAGTATTTGAAGTTTCTGGAAACAAAGGAAGAATCACCACATGACACATGCATTGGGTCCTTCAATTCTAACAAATGAGTGATTTTTCTCGCTAGATTTGTAGATTGCACTGTTTCAGGTCCTTCGATTGCATTGCCACTGTTAGTGATTAATCGTTAAAGAATGGGCTGCTAGAGTCAGATTTGGGGATGATGGGAAATGAAGGCATGGAAATGGGATGACCTAATGAGAAAATGGATAGTAAACGACGTTAAATGATTAGATGTATTTTTTAATGGAGTTGAAAAACTTTGATTGAATGGACAAGGAAAGGGATAAGAATTGGGGACATATGATTTTAATCTGATATGCAACTCAGTGGTTGTTGGAGCTTCAATGAGGGTCGCACATATGGAGTTGGTGGCTATTGGATCAAAGGTGCTCCTAGAGGTGTTGAGCACAGGTAAAGTGGAACGAATGATGGTATGTAGGTCATGAGCAATGTCATCGATAAGTTTGAGAAAACCATGTTTCTCTTAAGCAAAACCTTGCTTTCATCTCCAACATAGCCTTTGATTAAGCTTTCCTATTTAGTTTTAGCTTAAATTTTCTTAAATAGTGTATTTTATGTTTTAAGCGAGTTTAAATGATGTTTGATAAGTGCTTAGCCATGATCTTTCATTTCAACATAGGTTTTTATTATGTTTCTTAATATGTCATCCTAGGTAGTTGAACAATGGAAAATAAGCTTGAAGAGGCAAAATAGAAGGAAAAAAGCTTATGCATATTCACCACTTAGGCACCCAACTTCCATCACCTAAGCGCTCACTAGGTGAAGCAAAATCAATGTTTCTTCCATCACCTCCTGCTACACTACGCACATTCTGCCATCCACATGCATAAGCTCCCAAAAGTGAACGCTTAAGCGCCCATGTAAAAATACAAAGAAAGCTTTTTTCTATCAACCTAGCGCATAAAAATCCTGACACGTCATTTTTTACATATAAAAGGAAAAAAGGAGTATTTTTTAGGGAGCTTGGAGAGTAATAGATAAGGAATGATTGCAACAACCCTTGAGAGGAAGAGGAAGCCTTCAAGTTGGAAGATTTGAAGATTTCATCATTCTCTTCTTGCTCAACCACGGAGTTTGTATTTTCTTCTGTTTTTCTTCTCTTTTCCTCTAAGTATAACTAAGTTTTTCTAGCTAGGGCAGTGATTTAGCTTGACTTTGGATGATGTAACTTTGTTTTTTTGCTTAATTCAAGTTTCTATTTCATGATTTGAGTGTTTTATTTATGCTCTTAATGCTTTTTATGAGTTGCCCACTCATAAATTGATTCTAAGGTTCATGTATAGATTGAGAAATTTATACATGATCTTGGACCTTATGATAAACACCATAACCTCTTCAATATCTAGGAGTAAGTATTGTGAATTGTGTGACTTTACTTAAAATTTCGTTATTTGCGATAAAGTCTTCTCTAATTAGGGTTAGACTAATGGATTAGTTAACTCTAACTAACTAGAAGAGGATTAATATACCAAGAGATTGAATATTTGTTAAAATAGGGAATTTGGCCATGAACATTGGAACTGAACTTGGTTAAGGTAGAAATTGAGTTTGCATTGGAAAATTCAAAAGAAATTGTATCCCTAGCATTTTTTTAAATTTGATCCCTTCCATTTATATTGTCTTTCACTTGTTGAATTCTCACTTTTTAAGCATTTCCTCAGTTTTTGCAAGCCTTTTTTACTAAATTTTGTTTAGAGTTATCTTTGATCTGAATTTCTCATCATCTAGATATTATTGAACTTGGTGAGTTGGTAATTGGTATCCTCAATCCTTAAGGAATGACACTCTCTCAATATTATATTACTTTTACGATTTGGTGTCCTTGCCAATTAAGCAATAGCCACCACAATCACTATTGTGAAAGCAATCTAAGATACAATGAAGCTCAACTAAAGACTAATTATTGGACTAAAATATTGAATTAGGAAGCCTAAAATATTGAGTTCTAAATGCCAGAATATATTTTAAAGTAGTGAGAGAAGATTTTTTAAACATGTAAGGGCTAGAACCATTAGTGTTTCCTCATTGTTATTATTTTCTTCTTGTTGTAGTTGTGGTTGAGAACTTGATAGGTTTTCTCCTTAGGTGATTTGGATTGATTGATTTATTGAATCTGGGTTGCTGGGGCATGACTATGAGAGATGCTTGAAAATAAGGGTGGTGAAGAGATGATAGAATGGTTAAATTTAAACTTTAGTCTCTGTAGTTTTCTTTCATTTTTAATTTAGTTTCTATAGTTTTTTTTAATTAGTCTTTACATTATAAACATTTTAAAAACAATCTCTACCATCATTTTTTTATAATACCATCAATTTAATCACTACTAAATATTTTACAAAGAAAAAACATTTAAAGGAGCACCTACTTAACAAATGAGCACCTACTTAGAAGAAATGAGCACCTACAAGAGCATTTACCGAAATGCAAGAGTACTCATTGGATGTTTTACGAAAAAATGAGCATCTAAAGAAGCACATACTAGACAAACGAACACATACTAGGTTAGCCAATTGACAACGTTATAATGGAAATTGATGATATGAACTATTTTGAAAATGTTTCTAAGTGTAAGGTCTGATTTGAAAAGAAAAAACTATAAGGACAGAATAAAAAATGAGTGAAACTTGTAGAGAACCAAAATTTTAGTTTAACATGATATAATAAATGGTTTTTTCTATAAGGAAGGGCTTTCACATAATTCTCTTCTTTTTTAGGACCAACTTGTAATTTTTAACTTGTAAGCAATAAATTAAAAGTAAATATATAAATTGGTCCCTAAAAAATATGTTATGTGCATTTGGACCCTAAAATTGTTCGAGTGCACAATTTAGTCCCTGAATGTGTGAAATTGCCAACATGTTCATCATTTCGTCAGTTGAGTTTGATGACCACTAACAGAGATGCTGATGTTTCACGTTAATAAACCGTTAATGAAGCCTAGGTGGAATGTTAACAGTGGTAGAGTGAAATGAGAACAAAACGACATCATTTTGCCATTTGAATATCTCAAAACACAATCGTTTAAAGCTTTATCTCTAATGATTATGTTTGAAATAGTGAAAAACAAGGTATTTGATCCTTATTTTTCCAAATCACCCTAAAATGAAGACACTGGGTATTCATGGTTTTTGCATCAGGCCAGTTGTAATGTGAGAGACTCTGCTTGGAGGTGAAGTCCATCGCATTTGGACCCTCATCACTGTAAATAAAACAGCATTCGAATCCCCACCACGAGCCTCTTTCCATAGCCACCGTCCATGATCAACCTCTGCTCCACCAACATAATCACCGCTTCCTCAACCTTCAACCCCCAACAAGTGAACTAAAAACCTTCTGGAACCCCTACAATCGCTAACCAAATCCAACCCAGACCCAGTAACTGACCCTTCACCACGCTGCCATAACCAAACCTAACCTTAACCACCCTTGAAGTCGTTGCACCACAACTCAAACCACGATCCTCGCGGACCCGTCGTCAAGCCTCATTGCGCCACCGTTGTCCACCCAACCACCGCCACACCGAGCTCACCGCCAACAACCCCTCCTCTCCACAGCCATCATTGGTATCTTCATTTCAGGGAGCTAGCTAAGGGAAATTAGGGAGATTTGGCAAATTAGGGTTTGATTACCTTGTTTTTCCCATTTCAAACATAACTGTTAGAGAGAAAGCTTCAAATGATTGTATTTTGGGAGATTCAGATGGCGAAACAATGTTGTTTTGCTCCCATATCACTCTACCATTATTAACATTCAACTTGAGCTTCATTAACGAGACAAATATGCATTTAACGTGACATATCAACATCTCCATTAGTGCTCTTCAACCCCAACAGATGGAATGATGAATGTATTGACAATTTCACACATTCAAAAACTAAATTGTGCATTCGAACAATTTTAGAAAGTAAATACACACATAAATTTTTTTAAGGACCAATTTATATACTTATTTATAACTTACTTAACAAGTTGCAGGTGATTATTCTAAATCATTGATGCAAAAGTGTTCATAATCAAAGTTTATAAACACACAAGGCATCAAAGCACCCATTATTTTTAGGTGCATTCAAGGCCGTCTCCATAAACCAGCCACAAACAGAATAAATTCACCATCTCTTTCCAAAATTGCCAAAACAGAGTCGACTCCAATACCAGCAGCAAACGGCGCCATAGCTCTGTACATTAACGTTGACTCTTGGAGTGTTATAGAGATTGAAGGTTTCTTAGTAATTTTGATTTAATTAAAGTTTGGTTTGGGCTTGGGTTTAATTTTTAGTTAACGATCATTTTTCCTTTTAATGTTTAATCTTCCTGTGATGGAACTGTATTATCTCTTCATTTGTCAAAGCAAACATTACTCCAGTTGCTTTAAAGTCATTTGGTATATAATCGTTACTGGTGTGTCATGATTCAGTAATGAATCTGCATATAAACGTCCTTTGTGTACATTATCGCAGGTGAGAAAAAAAGTAAAATGCGTTCATTCAAAGGATAGTCAAATAATCCACGTCGTGTTGGTGGCGAGACATGACTGGCTCTAGAACTAGAAGACAAAAATGATGCTGGACAAAATTCATTGCTATCAGATTTTCTATAGAAAGGATCACGTTTTCCACCTAAGCAATCATGATAGTTATTAACTTATTTGTAAACAGCATTCAAATACTAAAATTATTTGTAGATTTAAAAATTAATAAGTTATGTAGATTTAAAAATTAATAAGTTATTAATTATTTTTTCTAATTTTACCATTAATATTAATAAATAAAAAGAGAATACAGGTAAAATAATAATAGTATTTTAAATATTTCAACAAAAGTTAATTCAGTGAATCAATTTAATTTTGTTTATAATCAAAAGTTTTTAATGACCAATAACCATAACTATTCTCGTAACACCAATGATTATTCTGAATAGATAATTAATTATTTAAAATGATTAATTAATTATTTCTATATATTATTAGCGGTTTTTTATGTTAATTTTCACTAAAAGAAATTTAATATTTCAAATATTTAATCAATGTAGACAAGAAATTATTGTATATTAACTTTGTATGAGACAATATTGCGCTTCAATGGTTAATATTTGTTCGCCAAGGCGAATATGAGGTAAAATTAGATGATTCAAGTCCTCTATCTCATTTCACGGTCCCTTTCCATGTCTCTAATTGAATGTTGACAGGGAATTTCAATCCTAAATCAGAGATAAGGATGGCCTGAGTGTACGGTATGTGTGATGTGTGCCATATTGCAAAATTATTTAAAGGAAAATTGTATAGTAGTAGATACTAGGAGTGTAAGAGCTTATTTGGGAAAGATGAAATTGTTGAGTTTCAATTATTTTGAGAGTAATAAATGATTTTGGGAATAATTTATTATATTTGGGTAGATAGCTTATCTTTTAAAAAAAAAATTTAACTTAAATTTAAGTTGTTTTACACTATCATTATTGTTGGACAACTTGATGAATTGGTTTTAGATTATTCACGAGCAATTCTCGTAATTCTTGTAATATCCTTTCAGTAGGCACTGTGAGTGTATTATAAACAAATATTTTTATACATTTTTTCGTAATTTATTATATAAAAGTGATTATTTTACATTATCTAAATGAAATAGACTATCTTAAAATAATTTTTCAGCAAACATACTAAAATAAAAACAGATTCTAATTATAACCAATTATCACAATAATCGATTATACAAAAACAGATTATCAGCGTAATCTTTTTTTTCTAGCTTTCCCAAACACACTCTAAGTGGGTGGTTTGGTTTGATTTTTTAGGGAAAATAAATCTGAATCAATCAAAATCAATTGGTTTGATTTTGTTCGGATTTTATATTTTTTGACAACGAAATTTGAACCAAATCGAACCGAACATCTATGGATTAGTTTGGTTCGAGTGATCGGGTTGACCATTTTTTAATACAAAAATTAACTAAATAATTAGTTTTTCATAAATAAAAAAACATAATAAACTTATGAAAAAATTTCTAGAAATAGAATCAAACTTATTGATTTGAATACTAATAATTATTTCATGTTTCAGAATGTGTATTAAAAGGTTCATAAAGAGGGAACAAAGAAACATATTGATATTTGTATTAAGAAATTATATTTGAATAAGTTAAAATTTTCTTCAAGAGAAATTTAACTTAACAAGTTGTATACTACTACTATTCAATTAAGAAAAAGTTGTGAAACTACTAACCTACAGATATATAAGTAACCAATTGAACCCCTAAGGACATGAGTGGAGCTAATAGAGACTTGATTAGTTGAACTTTGAATCAGCAACCTAGCGAATTCAAAGTCTCCAACCTTTGCAGTCATATTTTCATCCAAGAGATTGTTATGAGGTTTCAAATCACAATGCACAATATGAACTTCACTATCATTATGCAAGTAATCCAATTCACAAGCAGTATCAATATATATATTCAGTCTCTCCATAAGGTTCAACTCATTTTCATTTGCATGCTTTCTCTTCCCCTTAATCCAATATTCCAAGCTTCCATTACTTAAGTACTCATAAACTAGAGCCAGAAATTCATTGTTTTTAAAAGTCAATACTAGAACATTTACAGTCAATTCATCGTTTCCAAACTTCAAAGTTTAGATGATGTTGTTCCTGTTACTTTCACTTTTCTATTCTTTATGTATAGTAGCAAGCAAATTGTCAGACATAGTATCAATGTTACCACTGTGGCTATGATAATGTAATGTCTGACATGCCTTCTTCCATGGCCATGAGACTCACATGCAAAATACAAGCAAAGTTTTTTATTGACTTCTAAATGGATAGCAAAAAGATTTTGGAAAACTCCACCATTAGGAATGGTTCCTTCTAAATCATTATAAAAGAGGTTCAAAAGTTGAATGACATGTAGACTTTGAAGTTCAATAGGAATGGATCCAGAGAGTTGATTGAAGGAAAGATCCAAAGTTTTCAAATCTCTCACCTCTCCAAGAACTTTTGGAATAGCACCTAATAGCATATTCTTGGCCAGAACTGTAGTGCCGATAAGTAGAACCGAACACTTTGACAGAGGAGTTTTCTAGCCTTCTGTGTTGAATGAAAACATTATTTTAGGGGTTGAAAACTGAGAAAGTATTACAAAAAAAAAACAAGTAGTAGTCAAAAAATGTTGTAGCATAATTTTTTTTAAAAATAAAATATATAAATATATGGTTTGGTTTGGTTCAGTTTGGTTTAGTTCGATTTTGAAATTTCAAATATGAGAACCAAACCAATTAAGTTTTAATTGGTTTGAATTTTACCCGAACCAATCAATATACCTAAACCAAACCAAACTAATTTAATTGGTTCAGTTTGGATTGATCGGGTTGGTCGATTATCCGAACCAATTTACACCCCTAGTAGATACTTGATATATATATATATATATATATAAATATATATATATATATATATATATTTAAATAGGCATTAACTAATATTTTTCTTCTAGTGCAGTTGTAGTAGAGTGTGTTGAAACAAGAGTGGTTGATATCTGTAAAGGAATTTTAAAGCTCAAGTCAAACTATGCACAAGAACCGTTTATACAGTAAGCAATAAGTTATTTGTAGAAGGTAAATAAACTTAATATTTATAAAGTATAATTAGGGTTTTGTCTCTCTTAATTGTAGTAGGTAATTCCCATAATATCAGAATATTGATACTGTAGTTATGAGTAGTTAAAGGCAGTTATAAGCATTATAATTGCATAAGATCGTGATTGGCAGTTACGAATAATTTAGGATTTACCCACTGCGCAAATCTCATGATCACGATGTCGTTGCCCAATGTCGTAGTCCGACCTATGTGGTATCGAGGTCTCGACAATGCGTTATCAGTGCTTGGCTGGGTTGTCCATGGCGGATACCAGCTGGACGCGTGCCAAGTTGATCCATTGGACGTGGTCCGGATCACAGTCTAGAATAGTTGACCTCAGCTTAGCGCTTAGATGGGACAACTAAGTGTCAAGATACCTGAGTTTTGATAGGAACACAAGGTATGCGATGGACAAAGGGATCCTAGACAGAGTTAATGTTGGATCTCTTGATATTTTTCCCAAAGGGTCGAGGTCCGTGGTGGTGTTATACATTTCTCGTGGTTGTAGAGAAAGACTAGAATCCAAATGGGATTGCTCCTCTTACGTTATCATTCCATTATCCAGGGTATATAACAGGTTGCCTCTATATGTAGAAGTTTGAGCTTGCTTGGGGAACCGTTAGTTTGACTTTATTGAAATTTAAACACTTTAAACAAGGATAGCAGTTTCAAGCTGCCTCCCAACTGCCCACAACCCTCGTGGCCAATCATAAGGGGGAGCATTAAAACGTGACGTTAGTTGCGAAGCTAGTTCATCTTTCAATGGGCAAATAAAAACATTTTATTCCCTCTATAAATATGGAATGTTTATAGAGGAGTCATCGTCTGCTTTTTTTGTACTCCGACCATATTTTAAAGTTTTTCTAGAGAATGATCTTTTCCTTGTTTCTTATGAACATGTGGAGAGTTGTGTCCTCATTTGAAACCATCTTCATGTTCTTCCCAAAATCCTTAAAGGTGTTCCCTTTATTGCTACCAGTTTTTTCGGTGGAAGTCTTTCTTTCTCGGTGTAACAACTCAGTGAGGGCCAAGTAAATTCTCTATCTGGCTAGGTCAACATGCCTCTGGGTGACAAAAGCCTTTCTCTCTTGGCATACACATGAGCATGCATCCTTTTCTGCACTTTCCGAAAGGGTCCATGGTTTCGGCCTTAGCTTTTGTGATGCGTGGAGATGATCCGCACTCCGTCCTCCTCTTTTCTCGACTAATCTAGAGGCACTAGCCAAGTGCCCAAGTTTCACTTATAAGTATAGTTTGGATATACAGGAGGGTGGAACAATCTCTTGGAGTGAAGCATTCTCATATTGGCCAATAAGGAAGAGATGAGTGTTAGTTTTTGGAGGAAACGTGGAGGTGGTAGCAGTCAGTGGAGTCATCATCATGATCACTGTCTTATCTGACTTCCTTCTGACTCTCTCCAGTGAGCATTCTTAACTTAGAGTAGTTTATGAACTCTTTTTGTAAAGCTGATGATATATAGAATGAGAATAATAATAAAATTCCATTTTTGAATTTGAGTATTCTATCTTCTATTTTCCATTCTGTTTATTTTTCCTCTGGGATGAGTTCCACGCTCATCGTATGAAAATATACTTAACCTCGACATGTTGCCCCTACCTTGGTCCTTAGCTAACTGTTCACTCTTTGCTTACTGCAAGTGCACGGGTCACACTTGTAGTTTAGCTAGGAGTCAGATATCGTTCCCACGAGGAAAAAACGTTAAATTAAGTGCTAAGTATAAACCAATAATTCAAATACTTCTATTCAAGGACTTATAAATTGGAGTATTCATGTATTTGTTAATTATAAGAACTTAAAAACTATTAAATTAAAGTGAGAGTTGATATTTAAAGAATAGGGATTCCCTTTTTCACTTCCTATTTTAATTGATAACAAGTAATCCTTATGAGTAATATAAACGAAATGGCTAGGTTAGCTTGGGAATCACAATTAGTTAAAAGCCTATGTCTAGGTCAATTAACCCTGCTTCCGTTACCTAGTTCACAATGTTTCCATGAGAACTAGAGTAAATCCACTCATTAAGATCTATTCCCAACTAATTACTATGCATGGTCAATAGGTATATTCCTATCCTATTAACGAATCATCGCATCCAACCCAATTGAATGAAATAGAACATGCATCAATCATACACTTGATCTTAAACCCAAATTCCTATGTCTAGGTTCATTAGATTTAAACAAATCAATTGAAAGCTGATCAGACTAACAAAGCATTAAGCACTATATAACTGAACAAAAGCCAAATCATGTATATAACTCAAAGGATTACAAGTTTAATCAACATCCATAGGAAGATCCAAAGAAAAACCCTATAACAGCCTAGCCAGCCATGACAAACGAAAATACAACAAGATTAATCATAGTCATGGAGATAGAGATAAGAGAGGAAAAGAAAAAGGAAGAACAAAGCTTAGGGAGATGATCCTTCAAGCTTCAATCCTCCACCAAGGTGAAGAAGGCCTCCAATCTTGGCTATTTCTGCTTATTTTCTACCCAAAAATCGTAACCCTAGCAGCTGAAATCTATTTCTAAGTAATCTCCTCAGGAAAAACTAATGGAACAGTATTTATAGACGAAATTAACTTCTGCGCGCCGCGGCCCTCCTCAATTAGGTCACTGGGGCTGCGGCCCTCACTACATGTGCATCGCGGCCCTGAAGCCTCGGGTTGAAGTACTGGAATGCTGCTGATGCACCAAGCGCCGCGGCCCTCATGTGTGTGCGCCGCGGCCCTCCATGCTGAGATGCTCCATAGGCTTTTCCACCCTATGCAGGGTATTTACTTGGATCAAATTATCCATTTTGAACCCACCTACATTTAAGATTTCACCCAGTTAAGCATATGTGCACAATCTACTTAATTTAACAATGAATTGGAAAGATTTTCTCAAAAGCAGAATGGAAAACATCAATCATGAAATTGAGTGAAAATAAAACCAAAGTCTCTCATTCATGCCTCAAAATAAGGACTAAGCAATCAAAGCACACACATATAGGGGCAGAAATAACTACATTTCAAGGAGTTATCACACCCCCAAACCTAGATTTTTGCTAGTCCTCGAGTAAAACAAATTATTATCAGCATTCATCCAGCATCTAATTATGAATTTCATTTTCACTTAACCTAATCTAGTGTTCAATGATTGTATAGGCCTCAAAGATTGCTCATGCATCATAATCAGCTTCACACATGCACATCTTTAGCATGATAACATTCAAGGTCTCTTATCCAACAAATGACATCTCCCACAAGCATGCAAACTAAACTTCTACTCTTTAGTTCATACATATCTGAATAAGTTTATAAGCATACAGGCATATAATTCACAAAATCCACAAGATTGCCACAAAAATCTTTCTCCACTAATGTAAATCATACACAAATGAGGATCAAAAGGGTCTTTCACAGCTTGTAATGTAAGGCCAGGAATTATGGGATGAAGAACAAAGGGGAATGGATTTAACACAAACATTGAGAATCATACTCATACAATTTCAAGACATGAGCTCGATTAAAACTATCAGGGTATTCAAAATCAGAACTCCTTAGAACCATGCAATGCTTTTTGTAGTTAACTTTTCTTTTTCTTTTCTTTTGCTTTGCTTGTCTCTCTTCTTTTTTTTTTTTTTTTTTTTTTTTTTTTTTAACTATTGAGCAAAGCAAAGTTTTTCTTTTTGCAGATGGTTCTTCTAGGTTCATTATTGAACTTAATTTATAAAATACCCCTAATTACTAAACTCACAACAAGAAATCATATGGTATGAACTCAACCAACAATGATGGTAAGATAATAAATGTGATGTTTTCACATGCATAAAGAATGGTTACATGATATGGTATATGTAGGTGATAAAAGAAATAAGGCCAACATATATATAGCTTCAAAGGGGGACCTAATGATATGATCATTTCAAGGCAAGCTTTTTAAGGCTCAATCGGTCTAAACAATGCCCTTATCATTTCCTCAATCATGCATAATCTAGGATTTTGCTTCAAGAGAGTTTCAAAACAATATTACAGAAAAATGAAATCTATACAAGTACTTCCCATAAACATTTTCTAAACATGCATACAACTCATTTTCAAGCTACGCAAGCATACAAGTGGGAAACAAAACCATGCATATGAAGAGACAAACAATGATTCTCATACTTCAAAATCGCGCAAGGTTTCACTAAAAGTGGCAAATTGCAAACATTCATATCATCGGACAATCATTACCACACTAGTCATTTGCGCAAGGCATGAATTTTATCTAAACAATCAAGCAAAACCTATGTTGTGCACAATGTATCAAAAAAAATTATCATGTGCACTTCATATATACCAAAAAAAATTTATCTGCACTATGATTAGCATGTATGAACAAGCAGATATAATCAGTTATATAATTAAAAATCAAAAGCAGTTATAGACACCCCCCAAACCTGAGGGAAACAATGTCCTCACTGTACATAGTATGAGCAAGTTTCAACAAAAAATAAAAGGAAAGATACCCTGTGTGCATCAGATAAGATCCTCATCAGAAGAAGTCGTGTCCTCAGCATCCTCATCATGATCTGAATCCTGGGGCGGACGAGATGGGCCAGCCACTGCCACGGGTGGGAATTGGGGCACAGGGTAGTGATCCATAGGGAAGCCGAACTGCTGAGCCATCCACCTCTGAGTCTGAATAATATAGGCAAGCTAGGCATCAATAGAGACGCGCCATGCAACATCAGGGACAGGAGCTGAGCTAGACGCCTCATGAGTTTGTTGCTATCGCCGAGGTCGCAAAGGCGCAGGAGCAGCAGCTAGAGCAGGTGCAGGAGGTCCTCCCAACCGCTCAATGATGGAGTCAGTGATGGGCTGTTTCACCTCAGATAGCTCCTCATGAGTCTCCCAAGTAACATGTGCCGCCTGGCAAAGCTCCTGAATGAGGGAAGGGAAGTACAAAGTCCGGGCCTCCTCAACCGCTCTCCGAATCCGGGAATGGATGACCTGAGCCACATCAATGTGGTGGCGCTCGAGGATAGCATATAGAAGGATCGCTCGGTCTCGAGTAACCTGGGACATGTTCCTAGATGGAGTGAGGCGGTGAGAGATAAAATGATACCACACCTTGGCCTCAGGAGTCAAGCAGCGCTTAGGAAAAAATCGAGGGTGCTGAGTATCCACAGTTAAAGTCCATGGTACAGGGAGAGACCCAGGACTACAAATACGAGCAGTTACAACTGCGAGGTCAATCCCCTCCTCCGACTCCCATCGCATAAACTGCTCATAATCACAAATCTCAGGTGCCGGGTCCAACCCCAGAATGCGCCTGATATCATCCGGGGAGTACGAAACAGTGCGAGTGCGCACTCGCGCAGTAGTGTGGCTAGCGGAGAAAGCAGCATTCGCTTAGAATTCGTGAACAACTGGCAGAACAGCAGCCTTTGGATAAACAGTGAACCTCTGCCAGTGATGGTGAGTGATGAGGTCCTGGATATCACGGTGGATACCCTGAGTGAAATTTAAGCCGCGCTCAGGAATAACTGGTTTTTAAACCAGGATGCTATAATGCTCAACCGCCTCAGCTGAAATAAACCTTCGCCTATCAAACACAGGAGGCGAAGGTTCCCTTTGTGCTCGACTGCTGGAAGCTCTGCGTTTGGAAGTCATGATGGAGCTTACAGAGTACCTAACCTTGTAAAAAGAATGCCCAAAATTAGAAAATAAAAAAGATAAAGGAGGGTAAAACACAGAACAGGGTAACAACATATGAATAAGGCAGTAATGAAGCTAATAGGGCCACCTAACACAACCAAAAAGTGGAAAGAACCATTTCTGGGTATTCTGAGTGAGAGGGACGCGGCCCCCAAAGGTCACGGCCGCGGCGCGCAAGCCCAGAAGCGCAGAAATGGCTTCTCTATTCCATGGCTACCCCAAACAGCTTAAATATCAACATACAGCAAATAACACCAGGCAAACAACCGACATTATACTAGATTACTTACTTATTAACTAAAATCTAGCTCCTACAACTAAGGAATATACAGAAATGGAAGAAAATTCAGAAAAACAAATGGTAAAAAGGGGTAAATCTTGTTACCTCGTGGAGAAAATGAGAAAGGGGATGCAATGGAGCCTAAAATCCACCGGGAAAGGAAGAGAAATGGGAAGGGAGAAGAGAGAAACCGAGAGAGGGAAGGGAAAAGTGACAGAAATGGGAGGGGGGCTGATTTAACATTGTTCGTCGCTGAGCGCCGCGACCCCCATGGTGCCACGGCCGCGGCGCGCATCAGAGTGAAATGCGCGTTTCACTCTAAGGTTTTTTTTTAATGAGGGCCGCGGCGCATGAAGTCTGACTGCAGAATTCTGCAGCAGACTTTATTTCTGGCCAATTGGTGCCTCTTTTAGGCTTTCCACACCTCTAAAACTTGTCCAAAGTATTTATTTACTCATTGGACCACAAAAACATGCTGAAAATGTTAAATCTACTTATTAAACTAATTAAAGACTTAAAGGTAAAGAAACAAACCCTTGGGTTCCCTCCCAAGAAGGGCCTAATTTATAGTCCCGGCAGGACTTTGATGAACTCAAGCTAGAGCTGATAGTATGAGGGAGGACTTCTCCCTGTCAATTTCTCCTCCAAAATAAGGTTTTAGGCGCTGACCGTTTACCTTGAAGCTTGTTGATCCATCCAGTGGGGCTACTTCCATTGCTCCATGGGAAAACACCTTTATCACCACAAAGGGTCCCGACCACCTTGATTTAAGCTTGGAATTATAAAGGAGAACTTGCTGGCCTTCAGTAAATCCTTTCTAGACTATTTTCTTGTCATGCCAAAATTTGACCTTCTCCTTGTATACTTTTGCATTCTCATAGGCTTGTAGCCTAAATTCGTCTAGCTCATTGAGTTGCAAAAGTCTATTCTCATCGGCAGCTTGTAAATTGAAGTTGAGCCGCTTTATTGCGCAATAAGCACTATGCTCAAGCTCAACCGGTAGGTGGCATGCTTTCCCAAACACCATCTTGTACGGAGACATCCCAATGGGCCCCTTATAAGCAGTCCTATAAGCCCACAGTGTGTCATCTAACTTCCTTGACCAATCCTTTCTGGTTGGATACACTGTCTTCTCTAAGAATCACTTTATTTCGCGGTTAGAGACTTCTGCTTGCCTACTTGTCTGTGGGTGATAGGGAGTGGCGACCCGATGCTTCACACCATACTTGGTTAAGAGGGCTTCAAAGTATTTGTTACAAAAATGTGACCCTCCGTCACTGATGATGGCCCTAGGTGTTCCAAACCTGGTGAAGATTTGCTTCTTTATAAAGCCAATTACTACCTTTGAATCATTGGTAGGAAATGCGCATGCCTCCACCCATTTGGACACGTAGTCCACAGCCACAAGTATGTATTGATTCCCAAAGGAGGGAATAAAGGGGCTCATGAAATCAATGCCCCATACATTGAAGATCTCAACTTCAAAAATGAAGTTGAGAGGCATCTCATTTCTTCTGGAAATGTTTCTAGACTTCTGGCACCGATCACATTGTTGCACATGCGAATTTGCATCCTTAAATATCGTTGGCCAATAAAAGCTAGATTGGAGCATCTTCGCTGCCGTCCTAGCACAACTGTAATGCCCACCATATGGAGAAGCATGACATTCATTCAAGATTTGCTCCACTTCCTCCATGGGTACACATCTCCTCAATATCTGGTCAGAGCACCGCTTAAACAAAAATGGCTCATCCCAAATGTAGTGCCTGACATCGTATAAGAATTTCTTCTTCTGATGAGAGGTTAAATCAAGAGGCAACACACCACTTACAATATAATTCACCATATCTGCATACCATGGACAGGATGTAGTGGTGGCTACAAACAGCTGCTCATCCGGAAATGTTTCCCTGATTATGATAGGTTCAACTTGAGTTTCTTCATTCTCAAGTCTCGAAAGGTGGTCTGCCACTTGATTTTTCGCACATTTCTTATCCCTGATCTCCAGATCAAACTCTTGTAGAAGCAAAACTCATCTAATCAATCGAGTTTTGCATCTTTCTTACTCATTAAATACTTTATGGCAGAGTGATCTGTATACACGATCACCTTGGTCCCTACCAAATAAGCTCTGAACTTGTCAAACGCAAACACAACTGCCAGCAGCTCTTTCTTTGTTGTTGTGTAGTTCAGTTGGGCAACGTTAAGTGTCTTGCTCGCATAATATATGGAGCGAAACACTTTATCCTTCCTCTGTCCCAACACTGCACCCACAACATAATCGCTGGCGTCGCACATAAGCTCAAATGGTAGTTGCCAATCTGGAGTAATAATTACTGGTGCTGAGACCAGTCTCTTCTTCAGCTCCTCAAATGCAACCTGGCATGAATCATCAAAGGTAAACTGGATGTCTTTCTCCAGAAGGTTGCAAAGAGGCTTGGCTATCTTCGAAAAATTCTTAATGAACCTCCGATAGAAACCCACATAGCCAAGAAAACTGCGGATTCCTTTCACTGTATTAGGCGGAGGAAGCTTATCTATTACCTCTATCTTTGCCTTATCCACCTCCATCCCTCTAATAGAAACCTTATGGCCAAGGACTATTCCTTCCTGGACCATAAAGTGGCATTTTTCCCAGTTCAGGATGAGGTTGGTTTCTTCACACCTCTTCAGCACGGATGATAAAGTTTGCAAACAGCTATTGTAATCATCCCCAAACACTGAAAGTCGTCCATAAACACTTCCAAACCATACTCTATCATGTCTGCAAAAATGGTCATCATGTAACATTGAAAGGTTGCAGTAGCGTTGCATAACCCGAAAGGCATCTTACGAAACGTAAATATACCATAGGGACAAGTAAAAGTTATCTTCTCTTGGTCCTCAAGAGCTATGGCAATTTGGTTATATCCAGAATAACTATCCAAGAAGCAGTAATAAGCCTTTCCTGCTAGCCTATCCAACATCTGGTCTATGAGCGGAAGCGGAAAATGGTCCTTCCTAGTGGCCTTGTTCAGCTTACGATAGTCCATGCATACCCTCCAGCTTGTGACTTTACGAGAGGGAATCAACTCATTATTTTCATTGGTGACTACCGTCATGCCACCTTTCTTAGGAACGCACTGAATTGGTGAGACCCAAGGGCTGTCAGAAATAGGATAAATTATGCCTGCATCTAGCCACTTGATCATTTCCTTCCTCACCACTTCTTTCATAATCGGATTAAGCCTCTTTTGATGTTCCACAACTCCATTTTGATTATCCTCTAACAGGATCTTGTGCATACAGATAGAAGGGCTAATGCCTTGGATATCGGTAATAGTCTATCCAATTACATGTTTATACTGCCTCAGCACACGGAGAAGTTTATCCATTTGATCGTCTGAAAGGGATGATGATATAATTACCGGGAGAGTGGAGGTTGCTCCTAGATATGCATACTGCAGATGATTAGGCAGAGGCTTCAATTCAAGCCTCGAAGGTTCCTCAATGGAAGGCTTAGATGCCTCCTTACTTGCTTCAGACTCCAAGGTTTCAAACCTGGGTGGTTGATATTGCCTAGGGACTGCCTCTAGGTGCTTAATAAAATCCGACACTTCGTCCCTAAGCTTTTCATCATTACCAGTTGATAAGCCAATGCCACAGCAAGGGAGTCTTCTTGAATATTGGCTTGGAATGAGTCATGAATGAGGTTATCCAATATCCCAACATAACACTCTTCCTGATCTTGAGGAAACTTCATTGCTTTGAATATATTGAAGGTTACCTCTTGATCTTGAACTCTCATTGTTAGTTCACCTTTTTGTACACCAATGAGCGTTCTCCCTGTGGCTAGAAACGGCCTGCCTAGGATCAATGAGACCCTTTGATCTTCTTCCATATCTAGAATCACAAAGTCCGCAGGGAATATGAATTTGTCCACTTTAACCAGGACATCTTCCACAATTCCCCTTGGATACGTGTAAGAACGATCAGCTAGCTGGAGGGTCACGGATGTGGGCTTGCATTCCCCCAATCCTAACCTCTGGAATATGGACAGGGGCATAAGATTAATGCTTGCCCCTATATCACATAATGCTTGGCCCAGGAAATTCTCTCCTATGGCACAAGGGATAGTAAAGCTTCCCGGATCTTTCAGCTTTGGGGGAAGCTTCTGTTGCAAAACGGCACTGCATTCCTCAGATAGTGCCACTGTTTCAAACTCACCTAGCCTACGTTTCTTTGACAAAATATCCTTCATGAATTTAACGTAGCTAGGCATCTGTTCCAATGCTTCTGCAAAAGGGATGTTGATATGCAATTTCTTGAAGACTTCTAAGAATTTCTTAAACTGCTCATCCATCTTATGCTTGATTTGCCTACTAGGAAAAGGTAGAGGATGTACATAAGGTCTATTCTCCACTTTCTTGCCCTCGGGCTTCCTCTGGACTATATCTTCATCCTTTTCATTTTCCTCAGCTTTCTTGTCCTCCACCTCCTTGTGGTCTATTGTGCCTTGGTCTTGCTTCTCGGCTACTTCATCTTCCAACAGCTTAGTCTTTAGATTACCCTCTATGTCTTTGCCACTCCTCAGTGATATGACCTTACAGTCCTCGTTCGAGGCACCCTTTGGGTTATTCACTGTGTTGCTTGGGAAGGTGCCTGGGGGTCTGTTATTGATTGCATTCGCCAGCTGTCCCACTTGTGTTTCTAATGCTCGCATTGAAGCTGTTTGGCTTTGAATAATGGAATCATTCTTTGCTAAGTGAGCATCTGTCCTTGCCATGTGGGAGTCAGTCTTAGTGATGAAAGCATCGTTCTTGGCCATCAGCTGCATGAACATATCCTCCAAAGTAGGCTTCCTTTCTTGCATTGGCTGTCTCTGTTGAGCTGGGAACCCAGGAAGGTTATACTGACGTTCATTTCCAGGAGTATTGGAGGAAGAAGAAGGTCCTTGGTTGTCTCTCCAGGAGAAATTGGGATGGTTCCTCCATCCTGGATTGTACTGATTTGCATAAGGGTTGTTCTAGGGTGGCCGATAATTGCTAACATATTGAGCAGATTCTAAAACAAAAGTGCATCTATCGGTTGCATGATTGTCCCCGCATTGGTCACATAGAACAAAAGGGCTTTGATGTGGACTTTGATGCGGGCTTGCCCCCAAACTATCCAGTTTGTTAGCAATTAATGCCACCTGAGCGGAAAGTGAAGTGATGGCATCAGCATCATGCACTCCTGCTGCTCTTCTTGGGGTACTTCTTGGAGACTGCCATTGATAGCTGTTGGTGGCCAATTCCTCCAGAAGCTCATAGGCATCATCAAAAGACTTACTCAACAAAGAACCACCGGTTGCAGCATCTACTATTGGACGGTGATGGTGTAACAAACCCTTGTGGAAAGAGTAAATCTGATGCCAAGGAGGTATCTCATGATGTAGGCACCTTCTCAGAAGATCTTTGTATCTCTCCCATGCTTCATGCAGAGATTCGGATTCAGTCTGGCTGAATGAGGTGATATCATTCACCATTTCCACAGTCTTAGCAGGGGGGAAATATTTGTTTAAGAACTTGGTACACACCTCCGCCCAAGTTGTAATGGATCCTGCTGGAAGAGAATGTAACCAACTTTTGGCTCTATCTCTTAGTGAGAAAGGGAAGAGCCGTAAGCGAATGGCATCATCAGAAACGCCATTATGCTTGAACGTGTCGCAAATCTCCAGAAAGTTTGAGAGATGCGCATTTGGGTCTTCTTTAGATAAGCTGCCAAACTGTACAGACGTTTGAATCATTTGGATTATGGCCGACTTTATCTCAAAAGTATTTGCTCGGATGGCAGGACGTCTGATGCTGGATTGTAAATTATCCATTTGAGGAGTAGCAAACTCCCTCAATGGTCTGGAGCGACTATCGTCCTCCAACTGAAGTGTGGCATTATCTTCTGCCATCTTATAAAGAATTACCTGAAACAATTAAAATTAGAAAAATTAAATCAATATGGACAAAAGAAACTTGAACTAGAGATACTTAAATTCATTATTTATATTAGCTAATCTAAATTTAAACCGTCAAATTCCCGGCAACGGTGCCAAAAATTTGTTCGCTCTTTGCTTACCGCAAGTGCACAGGTCGCACTTGTAGTTTAGCTAGGAGTCAGATATCGTTCCCACGAGAAAAAAATGTTAAATTAAGTGCTAAGTATAAACCAATAATTCAAATACTTCTATTCAAGGACTTATAAATTGCAGTATTCATGTATTTGTTAATTATAAGAACTTAAAAACTATTAAATTAAAGTGAGAGTTGATATTTCAAGAATAGGGATTCCCTTTTTCACTTTCTATTTTAATTGATAACAAGTAATCCTTATGAGTAATATAAATGAAATGACTAGGTTAGCTTGGGAATCACAATTAGTTAAAAGCCTATGTCTAGGTCAATTAACTCCGCTTCCATTACCTAGTTCACAATGTTTCTATGAGAACTAGAGTAAATCCACTCATTAAGATCTATTCCCAACTAATTACTATGCATGGTCAATAGGTATATTCCTATCCTATTAACGAATCATCGCATCCAACCCAATTGAATGAAATAGAACATGCATCAATCATACACTTGATCTTAAACCCAAATTCCTATGTCTAGGTTCATTAGATTTAAACAAATCAATTGAAAGCTGATCAGACTAACAAAGCATTAAGCACTATATAACTGAACAAAAGCCAAATCATGTATATAACTCAAAGGATTACAAGTTTAATCAACATCCATAGGAAGATCCAAAGAAAAATCCTATAACAGCCTAGCCAGCCATGACAAACGAAAATACAACAAGATTAATCATAGTCATGAAGATAGAGATAAGAGAGGAAAAGAAAAAGGAAGAACAAAGCTTGGGGAGATGATCCTTCAAGCTTCAATCCTCCACCAAGGTGAAGAAGGCCTCCAATCTTGGCTATTTCTGCTTCTTTTCTACCCAAAAATCTTAACCCTAACAGCTGAAATCTATTTCTAAGTAATCTCCTCAGGAAAAACTAATGGAACAGTATTTATAGACGAAATTAACTTCTGCGCGCTGTGGCCCTGATCTTTGCCCGCCGCGGCCCTCCTCAATTAGGTCACTGGGACCGCGGCCCTCACTACATATGCGCCGCGGCCCTGAAGCCTCGGGTTGAAGTACTGGAATGCTGCTGATGCACCAAGCACCGCGGCCCTCATGTGTGTGCGCTGCGGCCCTCCATGCTGAGATGCTCCATAGGCTTTTCCACCCTATGCAGGGTCTTTACTTGCATCAAATTATCCATTTTGAGCCCACCTACATTTAAGATTTCACCCAGTTAAGCATATGTGCACAATCTACTTAATTCAACAATGAATTGGAAAGATTTTCTCAAAAGCAGAACGGAAAACATTAATCATGAAATTGAGTGAAAATAAAACCAAAGTCTCCCATTCATGCCTCAAAACAAGGACTAAGCAATCAAAACACACACATATAGGGGCAGAAATAACTACATTTCAAGGAGTTATCACTAACGTAGCTGAGTGTCAAGGTACATCCTAATAGCCCCCGAGTTGTGGGATCCGTGCTTTTCATGAAGCAAGAGTCCGCTGTGCCCCCAAGAGATCAAGACTTGACTTAGAGGCTTTGATCAAGGTTAAGTCACTTGACATTCGTGGCATACCGTGGTCCGGTAACCGCCCACGAGTCAAATGATCAAATGTGGACATTCCAGTGTTAAACCGGGGTCCGTAGAAAAAATCCATGTGTATAACCACGAGGTTTTCGTGACTTTTGGGCTTTCTAAGGATATTGTTGCTTAAATTGACGTGTATTAGGAAATCTGTGAACAAAAACACAGTTGAAAAAAGATTCTCACCAAGGATCCATGCGAAAAAGAATGGCCATGATACGTGTTTTTCGAGTTTACCTCTTGAAGCCAAATGAAAAATTATCAACACACATCACCAGCACTGCAACAACGACGTTGTCTCTACGTTATCTACACGAACAGAGTCATAAACATCCAATGTCCATAATCTTTGAGTCCCACCTCTCTGCCACAGTGCTAGCTGCGAAGAGAAGAGAAACATGTCACTCTCTCACTCACTATTTCTGTTAGGGTGCAGCTAGGGTTTTTTTTTATACACTCGTTGGCAGCCCTTTAGCAGTGTTATTTATAATATTGTCTGCCTTATGCGAGTAAGAATAGCAGCAAGGTTAGCTGTGCAACATTGGACTCAACTGTTATGAGTCTGGACCACGATAGAATCCCAGTCCGACTTGGATCCTTATTGCTCTAATTAAGTCTGTTCTATGTATGCGACCCTGTAGGTTCTCACGATATTGGTAGTAATATTAAAATCTCATTTTAATATTACAAGCAGTGAGCGATATCTAACAACACATCACTGCTATCCTAGTAATGAGAATGTCAATGATTTGACATAACTTTTCTATGATCAATGTTACGATGTAGTTTAGTCCTGTTGTCAAGATATCTAGATTGAACACAAGGCATAGAATGCATCACCTTTACATAGTTCAATATTCTATTTCCTGATACTAGAGTAGACTTGGTAAAAAAAATGAGATTAATATTTCATATTGACTCATTTGAGTATGGTCATGCATTTCATAGTCTCACTCAATCTTGGGGGCTCGAAGATATTGCTCCTGTTATGTAGGAGTGACAAATCTCATCTAGGTCACTCACATCCCTATGCATGATTCGTTGTATGTCCAATAACCACCTTAATAATCACACTGTTATAAATGATGTTTGATGGCATTAAAATACACAACTCCTCATGTAGGAATCGTAGTGATTTCAAGTCAAAGGATCATATACACCATTATCACTTTGAGAATCTCTTATGACACTCACGTAATGATTCATGTAGCGTTCTCATGGTGAGTCAGTCCAATACATCATTACTCTAATATTTACCATGTGAAGACTTAATATATCATATCTATGACCTGTGAGATGTGGCCATTAGGGATGGCAAAATTATCCGTACCCGCGGGGATCCGCGGGGATTACCCGCCATGGGGCGGGAAATAGGTACCCGTTTAATAAATGGGGGCAGGGGCGGGGATTATAGTGCCCGCCCCGCGGGTATCCGCAAACCCGTTAAGCATACTTTTTCATCTAATATGTATCATATATTATTTTTCTTTTTTCTTTTTTACTTTGAGATGAGATGAAAATACATATCTTTTTATTATTTTGAAATGATTTTTTTATTGAATGAGTCCATAATGATAAAACTTGTTAAAAAAATATATACTATTTATGTAATAGTTATTTATGTAAATTGATTATTACAAAATATAATTGAATTTAGTTTGTTATTTATAATATTATTTTAATTTTGTAAGAATCTTAGATTGTTGAACAAAGTTATAGTATATGGTGTTAAAATTTATTTTCTTTATATTTTTTTTTATAATTTTTAAGATTTTATTTTAAATTATTAACTACCCGCGGATACCCCCGCCTACCCGTGAGGATCATAAATGGGTACCCGTGACGAGACGGGGGCGGGGGCGGGGGAAGCACTATCCGTCCTCGCCCCGCCCCATTGCCATCCCTAGTGGCCATTAGTCTACGCACATACTAGTCTTAATGCATTATTGTTATCCTAATTAACAATAATATTTGACTAGAGACATTTAAGAATAGTGTTCTGATTCTATCTGATAGGATCTCACGATCAAGTCATTCACTTGATGTCCTATGGCATGAAACTTACTATTTTAAAGACTTTATTATGTTTGTCATAAATGGCACAATAAATGAAATATCTTATATATTAAACAAATAGCATAATACAATGTAAGCAAGTATGATCAAAATAAATTGGCCTCTAGGGCATACACCAACACTGTGACAGTTGTGAGTTCCACGTGGCACATTCTAATTGGGAGCCGCTATTAGGGTTCTGCGCGCCATGATGAGGGGTTTTGAAATCTAGAGTTATTGGATGGAATTGCCCCTAACCATCTTGCCTTTATAAATAGGGGCTAAAGCGCCTTTTCCACACTTTTACTATTTTTGATTATTTTTCGGTGACCTGAGGCATTTTCCAGTGGTCGTGAACGACAGAAAAGTGTTATTTTGGATGGATTTGCAGCAGTTTTCGGTAGTTTTCAACAGTTTCTCTTTGGCTACATTCCCTTCAGTCACCTTTTTTTTTCTTCAAGGTATGTTGCCTTCTACCCTCTATTTTTTTTGCTTTTAACGTCCTTCTGAGATAGAGGATTTCTGCCTTCTCTATCTTGGGGTATCCCCTCTCTTTTTCTAGTAAAATGAGTAAGGATACTAGCATTTCTAGGTCCATTCGATGGTATCTCTTTGTGGAGCACCCTCCCTGTTGCGCCATGAGCGGCGGAGGTGTCCAACTGAGGTTTAGGCTTCTGTAGGCATGGAGGCCATAATTTTGGAGATAGAGGGCGAATATGGATGTGGAATTTTATTGGTTCCCTCCGTGGTCCGCCTCTTTCTCCATGTCTGAATTTGTAAGCTGATATTCTTGATTATGACAATAACTTACCAGCCACTGTGGGTGTTTCTAGGAGTTCCACAGCAAGGAGAAAAACGGCGAGGCAAAGGAGGCCAGTTATTGAGGGACCCTTAGTACTTATCCCAAGAGGACCGTATACCCTTGGGTTGGAGACGACGTCTAGAACAACGAGTCTGAATTCTGGACTACGAAAGACATTAAGGATCTCAAGGTGTATTTGGAGCTGACAGAAGGTGGCGTAGGGGACCATGAGTATCAAGTTTTGGCTCTAGAAGAGAACGAGAGAGTGTGTTTTAGCTCCGGATCCCGTTCACCCCTTTTCAAATTGCGGTCCTCCGTACCCTCAATGTGGTTCCATCCCAGCTTCACCCCAACAGCTGGGGAAACATTCTTGCCTTCAAAAGGTTTTGTCGGGTAGTAGGACTATGGTACTCGAAGAGGGCATTTTTCTACCTTTATACCCGATGGTGCCCCCAAGGTGTGAGGACAAGACAGAAGAATTGGCTCATACTCCAATCAAGGCTCAGTCAGAAGATCTTCAGAGTTTTCCAAAAAAGTTTCAAGAACTTTAAGACTAAGTTCTTCAAGCTGATGGTGACACCAAATAGCCATATGTTCTTTTTGGATGCCAATTGGGATCTGGTGTTTCATTTGTACTCCACCACCCAGGCGTGGGACACCTCCATTGAACTGATTGAAAAGGAAAAGCCTGATCTTGACCAGAATGACACTGAGTGTGTTGATTTCATGAGCACATGGACTCGGGAAGTAGGGCTCATTACTTTCAAGGATTTTCTAGGTGCCACTACCGATGGTGAAATTCTTGGGGTCATACTGGGTAAGGATTAGGCCTTAATTTGTAGTCCGCCTTTACCTTTTGCTTTTAATATTTTCTCTCCAACTATTTCTAACTTGTTTGTTTTTCATGTTTTGTTGCAGAAAGTATGACATCTGAATCATCCCTTTTGGCCCTTCAAGCTTTTAAAGCAAGAAAATGAGGGATCAGACCTTCCAATGCTCCTGCACCTATTGCTCCGGCTCCCGCCGCCTGGAATCCTGTTATCGAACTAGCTTTTGATCAGCTAGAATCTCCTGCACAATCCCTTCAGAGGAGGAAGAAAAAGAGATGGATTAGTTTGATGTTTAAGTTAGAAGTGGCATAATAAATACTGTTTATCCATGTATATGTCAGGTATACTCGGTTATTGGTATTAGGATGTTACAAATTCACTCGGGGTTGCCGGGGTCCGATGCGAGTTCTGCCAGAAAGTCAGAGAGTGCTTGAGCCTTTATTGCTAGTTGTGGCTCATACGCAATTCCAAACTCAGAAAGCTCGATGGATCAGATAATCATTCTACCTGCTAGGTCTTGCTTGTAGAGTATATGACAGATAGGTTGGTCCGTCCTCACCACCACAGGATGATACTAAAAGTACTATCTGAGTCTTTTGGATGTGGTGATAAGTGCAAAGGCAACCTTTTCAATTTTCTAATAGTGGAGCTTTGGGCCCTGCAACACCATGCTCACGAAGTAGACAAGCTTCTGCCCCTCCGCCGTCTTCTGGATTAGTACTGAGCTTATAGCCTCTTCGTGAACTAAAAAGTACAAGTACAGTGTCTCACCGAGTTTCGGTCTTGTTAGTATGAGGTGAGAGAATAAAAAATTATTCAAAGAGGTAAATGCATCATTAAACTCCTGGGTCCACTCAAAATCTTTTCCCTTTTTGAGCAGTCTGAAGAAGAGAAGAGATTTATGAGTGATTTTAGCAAAGAAACGTGAGAGGGCCACGATCCGGCCTGTCAGCTGCTGCACTTCCTTGATACTCTATGAGCTACGCATGTTGAGCATCGCTTGACATTGATTACACCCAAAGAATAATGCGGTAATTGTAGCATAATTTTGGAGTGTCGATTCCACAGAGAGACAAATTAAAAGAATAACTAAAGAAACAAAGAAATTAAAGAAAAATATTAAATGATTAACAGTAAATAAAGATTAATTTAAATGAAAAATTAAGTAAAGCAAAGTAAACAAATTTGATTTTTATGAAATGTAAAATGACTAAGGTTCATAATTCATCAAGATTAATTTTAACATTTAATATGTCAAATTATTATACCCAAATGATTTAACTCAAAAATATCTAGCGACAAGTATATGTTCATAAAAAATATATCAATAAAATATTAAAAATGATAATAAAATATATGATAAAATTTTCTTAATTAATAATAAATTATCAAATAATCAAATATAACTCTAATAAGAAATCACAATTGATATCCAATAATTACCACTAATATTCAGATAACACAAATAAATTATCAATCATAAAAAAAATGACTAAACTCGTCTTAAAATTCATTCATATAATTTGATAAAAAATAAAATACATAAATATTAAATCTTAAAATTAGATAGAAATAATTTAATATAATAATATCAAAATAATCAAAATTTCATCATTTTCTTAATATAAAAAATATAATAAGATATAATAAAATTAAAATATAATACGCAACTTCCACTTTTTCTCTGCATTGCGCACTGTAGCCGTCTCGTTCACGTGTCTTCTTTTCTTTTTCAATCTCTTGTCCCGTGCGTCGTGCCGCCTCTAATTCTCCATCTTCAATTTTATATCTTTTGTCCTTCAATGCCACTTTAGTTTTTTTTTTTTTTTTTAGGTTTCTTTTCGTGAGCTCCATCTTTAAGTTGTGTGCCTAATTCCTTTTCCTGTTTCTCACCTTTGTTCATGGGATTTTATTAATTTTAACCCATTATTAGATTCTTATTTCCATCGAGCCCAACATGTCCTTCATTACAACCATGTGCAATAATGCTAACAAGATAGCCATATGTCTTGATTACTTCTTATTTATTCTTTACTCATATTAATCTATAAAATAAAATTATTAATATTGAGACCAAATTGATTAAAATAAATATAACAATAAAAATATTATCAAATTTAAATATATAAGTACAAATTATTGCTTAATAATATTCTAAAATAAATAGAAACTCAATTTAAAAATATACATTAATTCCAATGATTTCTGTACACATTTTAGCATTTTATGTTAGTCATGATAACCATCACTCAAGAAAATAGATGAATTGGGTGATCATAAATTTTTAAAGCAACTTTGAAAAAATATACATTTTGATATACTCAATCAACACATGTAGCAGAATAAGTCTAACAGAGTACAATTATTGTAGATTACTCAAATACAATTTGAGTTATAAGATAAATTAAACAAATAAGCTAGATATCAAGTTCTTAAAATCAAAACATTAAAATGACAATATATGCAACAAATAAGTTGCAACAAATATTGAAATTAAAGAGTATAGGGAAGAGAGAATCAAACTAAAGAATTTATTTTGGTTCAACCACCAACCACTTGTGACCTATATCCAGTCCCCAAGTTTAATTTGAGATTTTCTTTACTATCTCCTATACTTCACGGGTGCTAGGAAAGCCTTTGTAAAAAAGGAAGAGCACTCTTCACACCTTGGGATACCTCACCCTTGTGCTAGAGTCTCAAACTCTTCAAGTTTCACAGGTGCTTGAAAAACCTTTACATTCAAGAGCACTCACAACACCTTTGTGATACCTCACCCTTTGTGTTTGAGACTCACTACAAGGAATACCTTACCTTTTTCTCTCTTGAGAGATACCTTTCCCTCTTACAATGATTTTAAGATCAAGAGAAAAGTTAAAAACTCTCACAAGAGTAGATATACAACTTGAAGAACAAAGAAATAGAATGATTTTTTAATAAAGAGCTCAAAATATGATTTTGATGATTCAATGATCAAATCAAGTGCTTAAGAGTTGTAAAAGTTTCAAATATCACTTGTATATAGAGTCCAAATGATAAAATAGTCGTTGGTAGTGTTTAGAAATGATTTTTTTTTTATGAAAACTAGCCGTTTATAGCCATTGAGAGCGTTTCCAGGCAGAATGTAATCGATTACAAGTCTAATGTAATCAATTACAAAGCCTCTGCCAGTGTTGTAATCGATTACAAGACTAGTATAATCGATTACATGGCCTCTAGTTTCGAAAATGGAATTTAAATGGTCATAACTTCTTCATTTCTTATCCTTTTAAAGCAAATGATCACTCATTGGAAAGATCTTTGAGTTTATTTTCAAATGAAATATTTTACAACAAAACTCAAAGTATTTTGAAAGTTATGATCAAAAGAGTAAACAAAGATCAGCTTTTCGAAACTCAAACTTGACTATTTTTATAGTTTAGAACTCCTATCATGACTAGCTTTTCAAAACATGTTTCTTGGGCATTTTAGCATGTGAGAACCATTTGTAAAGATTTAAAAACATATTTGAGCTCTTTTCTTGTAAACTCTCTATCTTTACATAGAAGAAAACCTAAAAAGAAAATATATCAATTCTAATCCTTAAGCTTCTTGATGTAATTCAAGCTTCCACAAATTTCTTCTTTTCAAATCTTGTAAATGCTTGGAACATCTTATCATTCTCATTCTTCTTGAGTTAAGCATAATTATGATCTTTTACTTTCTTATTGTAATGCTCGCTCTTGGTACTTGGACGATCCTACAAACTATTACCCACTTAAAATAAACATAGTTAGTCCAAATTTATAATTCAATATCTTCATATGCATGATTCATAAATGTATAACTCTAGTTAGTCTAACGTGCATATAAGAATTTCATAGACACATCTAAATAAGACATTTATCAATTACTAATAGATATGCTCTATATAGGATGCAACAAAGAATACTTTACACATTTTCATTCAAATAGAGTCAAATCTAATATTAATTTAATATAACTCATATAACATATTATTGAATATATTCTATAAAAGATGCTATAAAGAATATGCATGATTCTTATATGAAATATAATAAGATGGGGTACATGATCATGCATGATCTAATATAATCTATTAAGTACATCTATGCAGCATGATCAATATCCTTTTGTAATGCATTTGTCATCATCAAAACTTAACACATTAAATCATTGGGGCAAAGATAATTATACATTTTAGTTTAATAATAGGGTACTTAGAGAATACTTTTGTACAGTCATCACACCCCCTAATTTGTTTATTGCTAGTCCCTAACAATTTCTATGCAAAAGAGACGAAAGAGACTAAAATAATAAAATAACCTATCAATTCACATTTTTCCTATTCACATATCAAAACAATCTAGGAATTCAATAACTCAATCACAAGCAATCTTCCTATAGCAATTCGCAGTGTGTGTGTGTGTGTGTTCCAAACTATATCCATCTAACCAGAAGTCCTGACACATGTAAAATCAAGAACATCTCAAGCAAAATGTTCAACTCCATAAATCTCCTGTATAAAAGTGTTTCATGTGAGGATTCTCTCTATGGAGTTGACAATGGATGTGTACACACTCTCATGGGGAATTAGGCAATTATGTATAAGCAACAACTAAACATTGATATTATGATAGGAACACTAAGAAATGAGACTTTCAAAAGCTTACTTAGAATCAGAATAGTCAACACAAAAAGTTGTAATGTGGCTTGGGTTTGGGGTTATATAAAAGAAATGAAAGGGATTCAAAAAGACTTCCAAGTACATATAAAGGGAATCTTATTAAATATCTTAATAGACCACACTTTTCACTTAATATACTCTCAAATTTTTCAGATTAACGAATAATAATGTTTTTCCTTATTCTTCATTTTCTTTTTTTCTTTTTAACAATTTGATGAACATACACATGCCACTTTGGTATTCTTGCCATTTTTCCCAATTTTTATTATTTTTTCTTTTTTTTATAACCCAATACAAAAGAAAGAAAATGCAAATTCTATACTTAGTATACACTTAGAAGTAAAAAGGGTAGAAAAATTAATGTATAGGTTATATTCCAATGTGAAGAGGCATGGAAGATGTGGGCATATGAAAAGAAAAAGCTACATGTGTTTATTGGCTCAAAGTTGGCTACTAGGAGTCTATGATGGAAAGAGTTAGCTTGAAAGGCTCAAGCGTTGATCCTAAGTTAACCTTTGTCATATCCCAAGTATATCTATCATCTTACCATAAACCATATAATGATGTTTTCAAAAGAAGTACCCAATTCAACATATCAATAAATGCTTATCACAATTTACTATATTTGTAGGCTCTCAATTCTTTCCAAAACTCACATGAATACTTAAGTAAAATAGTTCTCTAGCTACATGTGTCAAACTACCATCTTACCACAAAGCTTGGATGAGTGCATTGAGGGTTCTGTGGATGCTTCAGCAAAAATGATTATGGTGGGTTTGGTGATTTCACAAAGATGACTATGAATGAGAATGAATACACATGTGATAAAGATGCACGTGTGATGCAAATTTAAAAAAATTGACACATGAAAATATGTCACAGAGTTCTAACAAGCATTTTAAATACTAAATTTGCACCACCAACACCCCCAACTTAAATGAAACATTGTTCTCAACGTTTAAAATTAAATCTAAACTTAAAAAATAATCACTAATATGCATCAAAGAAATTATTGGAACAAAAATAAACAGAGCAATGAGGAGGAGTCATATACTTAAAATGTTTAGTGATTAAAAAAAAGAAGTCGAGAAAAGGATAACTACACATTGACAATGGTTAGCAATGACAAAAATAACAAAAATAAAATAAAGTAAAATAAAATAAACAAGCACGCAAACTAATTTTTTTAGTTTTGAATTTTTTTAAATATTTTTGTTGGCTGACACTATTTACATTCCCGTACAAAGGCTCTGAAATCTGGAAGACTCTTAAGCTGACTCACTAAAAATACAAACGAAATACTAAAAACTTACCTCAGCTTTGGTAGACAGGATCATCTACCAAAGTATTTTCTACATCTAAATCCTTTAACTAAAGTTACAACTTCAACCGTTGACCATTTACCTTCCTCTAAATTAATTTTATGAGAATAAATTAGAGGACGAACACCTTTTATATTAGCAATGCTCCAACCTTTCTCAAGAAACTCCTCAAACTTTGGTTGCCATACCTGAGTGTCATAATCCTGAGTTCTATAAAAAAATAGCACAAATATTAACTATATCGAATAGATTACTAATAGAATAAAACTCAAAATTAACAAGAAAATTCTCAAGGGGATCAAAATCATGGGTTGTAGAAACTCCATTATCCATGATTAAGTCAATCATATATGTCAGGTAGCCCTCGTTATCATCTTCTGGTTTTTTTGCAACATGAAAAATATTCACCTCAAGAGTCATGTTTTTGAAAGATAGCTTCATGAGTCCATTCCTGTAATTAATAAGAGCATTAGCTGTGGTAAGGAAATGTCTACCTAAAATCAAAGGAATTTTATAAGTAGTATTAACAGCAAAGCTAGTGTCGAGGATTAGGGAATCAACAGGATAATAAAATTTGTTAATTTGAATTAAAACATCCTCTACCACACCTCGAGGTACTTTGACTGAATGGTCAGCCAATTGCAATACCATAGTGGTTAGTTTGATTTCTCCCAATTCCAACTGTGAAAAAATATAATATGACATTAGATTCATGCTAGCTCCTAAATCTAGCAAAGTTTGCCCAAACTCATTATTTTCGATGTTGTATGCAATGGTTGGATAATCAAGATCTTTGTACTTGGGAGGAATCTGCTGCTCAATTAGAGCACTAACTTGTTCTATCAGGAACGTTGTCTTCTTAACATGGTGCTTCCTCTTAACTAGACACATATCTTTGAGAACTTTTGCATAAGTAGGAACTTGTTTAATCATATACAAAATAGGAAAATTGATTTTTACCTGCCTTAGATTCTCAAGGATTTCATTGATAGGATCCAGAGTTCGCTTGCTTGATTTTAAAGCTTAAGGGAATGGTACCTTAACAGGACTCTTTGTCACATCAGGTTCCTTAGGCAGCTTAACATCAGTACTATCTTGATTTTTTTTCACATCTTTTGATTTGTTCATTGTTGGGGTGTAAATGACTTACCACTTCGTGTCACAATGACATTCACATCCTTCAAATTCTCTTGCGCCATGTGTTGACCATCGAGTGTGGACTGAGCTTGAGAGGGGAACTTACCTCGCTCATTCACACTTAAGAAGTTAATCAATTTGGACACTTGACTCTTTATCTCCTTATTTTCTTTAACAACTTGCGTAATAAAAGATTCAATCTTTTGGTTAGTCTTACCTTGTGCCTCAATAAAAGAATGCAAAGTGTTCTCTAAAGAACTCCTAGAAGGAGAAGGTGCATGATATGGTGTTGGATATGATCTAGAGGGTTGTGCAGGCGGCTGATTTTCAGTCTTCTAGCTAAAATTGGGGTGATTGTGCCACCCTGGATTATATGTATCAGATAAAGGTGTAAAAGGCTGCATGTACATACCTAAGACATTACATTGTTTCTTGTACATCCATCTCATCTCATCAAATGTGGGACACTCTTGGGCGAGGTGATCTATCCCGTCACATACAAAACATGGTTTAAAAGACTCTGCATGATTATCCACATATGTTGGCTTTAGGTCCTTAGTCTTTAACACCTCTAGCTCCCTAGTGATCATCTCAAGTTTAGCCTTTAGGCTATCCTCTTCCTTGAGATGGTAAATTCTACCGCCATTTAGGTTTCTTGCAGGTCATGACTTATTTGTGCTCTCAGTAGCATTAGGGTCAGTCCAAGTGTGAACTTTTTCAGCAAGCTCATTAAGATATTATATGGCCTCATCAAGATCTTTCTGTAAGAACTCACCGTTACACATCATCTCCACAAATTGGTGCTCTCTAGGTGTAAGTCCCTCATAAAAATAGCTCACTAAATGCCAATTCTCAAACCCATGGTGATGACACATATAAATAATTCCTTAAAACATCTCCCAAAATTGATACAAAGTCTCACTGTCCTTTTGTGCAAATATGGAGATTTGCCTTTTTAAAGTGTTGGCCTTATGTTGGGGAAAGTGTTTATTAAAGAAGACCTAAGTTATCTCATTCCATAACCCAATAGATCATGGTCTCAGTGAGTATAGCCAACTTTTAGCTCTATCCTTCAAAGAGAAAGGAAAAAACTTAAGTCTCACAACATTATTAGTTGCATTTTGACTATGAAAAGTCGTAACTACTTCCTCAAACTCCCTACTGTGCAAATATGAATTTTCATTTTCCAAGCCATGAAAAGTAAGGAGTAACTTTATCATCCATGTTCTAAAATCCAGTTGGGGAGTATTAGCTCTAAATATGATGCATGATTGTGTGGTTGTGCGTGTAGGGTGAAGGTAATCTTGAAGGGTCTTAGTGAGTTGATCTTCATGTTCGTTCATTTTCTCAAAATTAGAAGAAGTAGTAAACAAATGAATAGAAAATTATGACTCTGATTTTGACACAGGTCTACAAGCAAACCGACCCTAGGTGTCTCTATACATGTTCATGCAAGGAAGAGAAAAAATGCAACACTAAAAAAAACTTCAAAAAGAAAAGCAAATAAAATAAAGATACAATAAGATAAAAGAAGGAACGAAGTTACCGCCTTTACAAACTACTGAAAAGAAAAATTGTCTAGCAATTCTTTTACCATCTCTCCGGCAATGACGCCAAAATTTGATTACACCCAAAGAATAACGCGGTAATTTTAGTACAACTTTGGAATGTCGATTCCATATAGAGACAAATTAAAAGAATAACTAAAGAAACAAAGAAATTTAAAAAAAAAAAGTATTAAATGATTAATAGTAAATAAAGATTAATTTAAATGCATAATTAAGTAAAGCAAAGTAAACAAATTTGATTTTCATTTGATGTAAGATGACTAAGATTCAAAATTTATCAAGATTAATTTTAACATTAATTATGTTAAATTATTATATTCTAAATAATTTAACTCATGAACATCTAGCGGTAAACATATGTTCACAAAAAATATATTAATAAAACATTAAAAATAATAATCAAGTGTATGATAAAAAATTTTAATTAATAATAAATTATCAAATTATCAAATATATTCTTAATAAAAAATCACAATTGATATTCAATAATTATCAATGATATTTAGATAATACAAATAAATTACAAAATATAAAAAAAATAACTGAACTTATATTAAAATTTATTTATATAATCTAAATAAAAAATAAAATTAATAAATTTTAAATTTTAAAATTAAATAAAAATAATTTAACATAATAATATTAAAATAATTAAAATTTTATTATCATCTAAATATAAAAAATATAATAAAATTAAACACAATAAAATTCTTGCTAAAATTCTTCATTGTTTATCTTTTTCTCTACACTGCGCACTGTAGCCATCTCTTTCACGTCACTTCTTTCCTTTTTCGATCTTTTGTCCCGTGCGACGTGCCACCTCTAATTCTCCATCTTCAATTTTATATCTTTCGTTCTTCAATGCCACTTTAGTTTTTTTTTTATAGGTTTCTTTTTGCGGGCTCCATCTTTTGGTTGTGTGCCCAATTCCTTTCCCAGTTTCTTCACCTTTGTTTATGGGGTTTAATTGCTTTTAACCCATTATTTGATTCTTATTTGATCCTTTTCCCGTTTCTTATCAACCATGTGCAATAATGCTAACAAGATAGGCATATGTCTTTATTATTATTTTTCTATTCTTTGTTCATATTAATTTATAAAATAAAATTATTAAATAATGAGATCAAATTGATTAAAATAAAAATAAAAATAAAATATTATCAAATTTAAATATATAAATACAAATTATTGTTTAAAAATATTTTAAAGTAAATAAAAATTTAATTTTAAAATACATATTAATTTCAACTATTTTTATTCATATTTTAGTATTTTTGTCCAATTATAGGATATTTAGAGAACACTTTTGTACACTCATTAGACTTATCTAGATTTGACTCATTAGACTTATCTAGATTTGTCTCAATGTCGTAATGAGTCAATATGAAGCCCAAGAACTTGCTTGCTTAGAGGTCGAAGGCGCACTTTTTTTAGATTAAGTCTCACGTTATGGTTCTGGAGTTGTGCAAATACCTCTTCGAGGTCCGTAATGTGTGATCCGGCCTGTGGGGTATCCACTATCATGTCATCAATGTAAACCTCCAGCATCTTTCCCACTTGGTCCTCAAAAACCTTATTCATCATTCTTTGATAGGTGACTCCTACATTTTTCAATCCAAAGGGCATAACCTTGTAGCAGTAGCTCGTCCTATCAGTGATGAAAGCGGTCTTGTCTTCATCTTTAGGGTACATTGGGATCTGGTTGTAATCGAATTATATGTCTATGAAATACAACAAATGGAATCCGAAGGAGTTGTCAACCAATTTATCTATATTAGGAAGTCGATACGAATTTTTAAGGTAGACCTTGTTTAAGTCTGTGTAGTCCACGCACATTCTCCACTTCCCATTTGACTTCTTCACCAAGACAACGTTAGATAGCCATGTGGTGTATGCTACTTCCCTAATGAAGCAAGCACTGAGCGGTTCCTTAACTTGTTCTTCAATGACCTGTTATCTTTTTGGGCCAACTTTTCTCTTTTTCTGGGAGACTGACCTTGCATCTTTCTTTATGGATAGGCGATGGCAGTTGAAGGCGGGGTCAAGCCCAGGCATGTCGGAAGACGTCCATGTGAAGAGGTCTTTGTTTTTCTCCAAAATCTTAATCAGTTAGTGTCTCTCTTCTTCCTCCAAATTCGCTCCAATCTTACTGACTTGATCTGACTTAACACTAAGTTGGAGAGGAAATAGTTTACCCTTTGGTTGGGTTCCGGTACCCCAGATTTCCTCTCGCACATCTGACTCGGTCATAAGAATGTTAACTTGGTCCAGAATCGGGCTTGATGTGCTGGCTTTTGCTTTCTTGGGCATCCAACCGATCTTGAGGCTCTCATTGTAGCATTTACGTGTCATGATCTTGTCCCCCTTGACCGTGATGACCTCATTATTCTTATTGAGGAATTTCATGGCCAATTGGGTAATAGACACCATGGCGCTAAGGGCATTTAGAACAAGACGACCCAAGATGACATTGTATGTTGAGGGGCATTCTAAGACCAAAAACTTGACCTTGACAGTCCTGAAGAGTTCAGTGCTCCCTAAGGTCAGGTTAGTCTCAAAATACCCTATCAGAGTGATCTTATCCCTCGTGAAACTGATAAGCTCGCCATCATAGGGAGTCAACTATGAGCGTGGAACTTCTAGCTTTTGGTACAAGCCTTTGAACATAATGTCTGCTGATCTCCCTTGGTCAACGAAGATGCGTCAGACCTCAGCGTTAGAGATTATTCCCGAGATAAACAATGGGTCATTGTGATCCAGGATTATTCCTTCGTAATCTTCATCTGAAAAGGTAATGAGGGGCATCTTCCGATCTCCAGCCCGTGACTTGGGTGCGGAGTGGGAGACGCTTAACACCACCATCCTTAGTGCTCTTTTCCAGGCACCATTGGATGAACCACCATTGTAAACCCACTAGCAATCGTCGTTGTCATCAGATAGGGCGTCCTGGTTCTGATCTCGTCGATTATCAATATCACGGCAAGGTGGACTCTAGGATCTTCTCCTAGGACTTTGGGCCATTCTTCTTTGGCGCAGAGACGGGCTCCGTTGAAGGCTACATCTTCTTTCTCTTCGTCCTCCTCGACATTTGTCGTTTGGGACATGGATGATGTACTGATCTAGTTATCCTGCCCTAATTAGGGACTTGATAGCATCATGAAGTTGGAAACAATCTTTAGGGTCATGGTCATAGCCCTTATGTCATGAGGACAGGAACAATATTTTGTACATTCCTTCTGTGCATGTTTCTTCATAGGGGGTGGCCTTTTGTTATCCCAGAACTTAGTCTGTAACACTTCCCTCAAAATTATTGCATGTGGAGTGTTTAGAGGAGTGTAACTAGAGTATTTAGGGTTGATCGTCCTTAAAGGAGTTCCGGGGCCATAAGGAGTTTTGATTGCCTTTCTAGTGAGAGAGCTCACCCTTCTCTAGGCTCTCCTTGGCCTCAGTAACCTCCTCAAGGTTTATGTACTTCAGGGACCATTGCCAAAATTCTTCTATATTTTCTGGTTTTTTCTTTTCCAAAGATACAAAAAATTAGAAATCAATCCGAAGGCCACTTCTAACATAGTGGAGAGTAATCATGTCATTGAGGTTCTCCACATATACAGGTTGTATTGAACCTCTTAAGGTACTTGCGAAGGGACTCGTTGCGCCCTTGGTAAATCTCGAAAAGAGATTCAATGGACTTAGGCTGCTCCTTGCTGGTGGTATAGTGGAGTAAGAAACGCTGTCTAAGGTCCGACTAGTTGGTGACGGATCCCTATGCCAAGGTCACGAACCATCTGAGGGTTCCCTTCTTCAGGGAAAGGGGGAAAAATGACTTAGTAGTTGTGAGAATCCCCTATGGAAGCATATAGATTGGACATAAACGTCTATGTGCTCCTGAGGGTCCGTCGTCCCGTCATAGAGCTCCACGTTAGTGGGAAATTTTAAGGTTTTTGGAACCCTAAACTCCATAAGTTGAGCAGAGCAGGGCTGCTCCTGATCGTTGAGGTCCAGGATGTTAATGACAACATTGGACATTTCGATGTTAGCGTGTGGTATTCCCTTCTGATCATTAACCGCGTTCCGCCTTCCATCATTATAGTGTGTTCCAGACTGGCCCTCCAGCATGGATCTCTCCAGATTTTCCAATCTGTGATGTTGCTCTTCCAACACCGCCTTTTATTGCTTAACTAAGTCTAGGAGAGGGTTTCTAGATGTATTGGACTGAATTTTGCCCTCTAGATGAGACATGTGATCATCTGCATCACTGTTCCTAGGTCGTAGGAGCTGGTGCACTGGGATTATGGGCTAATGAACGTCAGAATTGGCTCCATGCACGTGGGGACCAAGCCTTTCCCTCGCAAAGATCCTGCACAATGGGTGTGGGCTTTCATCAGAAAGTAAAGTTTCATGCACATTGCATAGAGGTTCAGTATTGGGTGCTTGGTTTCTCGCAGCGAAGGATTCAACAACTGGTGGTGGAATAGGGTGGGGAGGATGGTGTGCCGCTGGTCCTCACCTTCGGCTTACAGAGGCTTGCGTTGCCTCTCATCTCCTTGAGTTCTGTCTCGTGTTCACCATGGATGAGTAAGGATAGAAGTTTATGGATCCCCACAGATGACACTAATGTACGATGAAACCCTAACACAAATCTCTTCTCAAAAGCATAAATCCTATCTAGAACAAAACAAAGCACATTGAGCCATCATTCCAAAAAACTTAGGTGCAAGGATATTTCATGTCTTTGACTTGTTACTAACAATTTTTAAGCTATTTTAAAAAAGCCCTAACTGTTTGTGTGTATTTGCAAGTGCACTGGTTGCCAAGTAATATATGAGAGTTAGAGTATTGTGTCCCAAGGGATTGACAATTAGAGAAATGCTAAACTTGACTAATTTTCACAAAATCTTATCCAAGCAAACAAAATGTGAGAGAGGTTTATAATTAAAATAACAAATTAAAAGAATTAAAACAAGAGAGCATCAAATGCTAAATTCACAAGAGAAAGATGAGAATGATAAAGGCCTAGGAGAGTCCCTATTCACTTGCTACTTCAATGAATAACTTGCAATTCACAAGCATCTAACGATGAGTTGGTTTTGTTAGCTAAAACAAGTAATAGATAAAAGTCTATGTCTAGGACAATTACCCATGTGAAACCTAATTAATCCACTATGTGTCCATGTGAATTAGCATAAGAATCACTCATTGTGACCAATTATCAAACAATTGCTATGCATGACTAATAGGTATGTGTCCATCCCATTAGCTAATCAACACACTCAATCCAAAAGAATGTAATTGAACATACATCAATCATACCATATTCATATTCACAACACCCTATTTCTAGTTCAATTGGAATACTAAAATCATGCAATTGATGGCTAATCAATAACAAGCATTAGATATGGAAGAACAAAACTAATTTCATTGAAATAATACTCAACCAATTTAAAAAATATTCAAATCCATAGCAAGATCCTGTTACCAAGTGGCCTCAATACTCAAGAGGGGAGGTGAATTGAGTATGTAAGTCAAGTTCGCAAATCTTTTGCAATTCGATTGATAAATAATTTTTCGTTGAAGCTATTTGATGAGTAGAACTAATTGGATAAATGGAATAAATACTTTTACTAATAAATGCAACAATCAAGAAGAACAATATTCAAGATATTCAATGAAACAGTGTTTAATGTAAAGAGAAGGGTTTAGAGAGAGCAAACACAATGATTTATCCTGGTTCGATCACCAATCCACTTGTGATCTACGTCTAGTCCCCAAGCAATCAACTTGAGATTTTTCACTATATCTTCAAGTTTCAATGGGTGCTTGATAACCACTACAACCTTGAGCACTCAACACTATGGGATACCTCACCCAAGAGCTTGAGCCTCTATTTTCAAAGGGATACCTCACCCTTACAATGTATGAGGGATACCTCACCCTCTCTAAACAGATTGAATAAGATTTAAATGGATGAAACTCTCTCAAGAGCAAGTGTTACAAATTGAAGTACTATGATATTTAGGATTCACACAAACCCAAGCTCAAAACAGAGGATTTAGTAAAATGATGAGAAAAACTTGTTTAAGGCATACAAGGAATTTTGCGAGAATGATTCACTCGCTTTTTCTAACCTCAACGAAGCCCAACATCCAAATATATAGGTTAGTGCTATTAAATGCCGTTGGAGGTGGTTGTGAGCAATTAATGCTCTGCAATATAGCCGTTACGAGCTTCTGCAAATTTTCCTGAACATAGGCTAACCGGTTAGCCATGTATCCTAACCGGTTAGGGACTCATTTTAGGCTTAAACAAAGTGTTCGGTTTAATAGCTAACCGGTTAGGAAGTAAGTTCTAATCGGTTAGGACATTACCATCGTGAGTTCGAGTTATAGAATAACCTAAGTTAGGCCATCTCGCCTAATCGGTTAGGGAAACACATTTTTGGTTTCGACTTTGTGAATAACCTAGGTTAGGTCTTCTACCTAATCGGTTAGGCCAACATGATTTTGGCTTCGACTTATAGAATAACCTAGGTTAAGCCATCCGCCTAATCGGTTAGGACAAAACAATCTTGGCTTCGGAGATGAGACTAACCGGTTAGGTCTTCTACCTAATCGGTTAGGACAAATACATTTTGGCCTCGACTTATAAGATAACCGGTTAGGAGCCTTGCCTAATCGGTTAGCCATTTGAAAGAGCACGAGACAAGCCATTTTCTCGAGCGAAAGGTGCTAACCGGTTAGGAAAAGGTCCTAATCGGTTAGGAGCCTTAGAATTTTGAATCCTAACAGTACGAGACAGTTTTGTGCATGTCAAAGGAGTTGGAGGGTTCTAAAAGACTTTGTCTTAAGTTTGACATATGCAGGAGAACATGTTTGATAGAAAATCTAAGATATCAAAGCAATTGTTGCACAAAAACGTTTTTGAACCTTTCATGAAAAACCATTTTGCAAATTCATTTTAGAGAAGTCATTTGAGCTTGAGGTGAATCACTAGAATACCTTTACACTAGTTCTATAGCCTATTTGCTAAACTTGAGTTCCTTGTGACTTGATCATTGTATTCCCATTGCTTCCTTGTTTGTCGACATCAAAATCATTTGCATCTTGTCCAAGCAATCACATTCTCCCCCTTTTTGATGATGACAAACACTTATTGAAGAAAGAGTTAGTTCAAATGATAATTGGAATTCACAAGAGAATTTGGAGACTTACTCCCCCTCTTTTGTTCAAGAGGTGTTTAAATCAGAGATGCACAGCTCCCCCTTTGTTTTGGAATTCCAGGACCATTAATTAATATACAACTCACAAATTCATTATCATTACATTATCATTACATATCCACATTTAGTTACTCTTCTCAATAAATATAAAGACACCTTTATCCTTCTCCCCCTTTTGGCAAAATCAAAAAGAAATTCAATAACCTAGGGTATATAAAAAAAATAGGCATGCAACTCATAACATATTATATGATAAGCAAAGAGTCAAGGATTCATAACAAGAGCACAAATTCAATAATCTAGAGACTCATAAGCAGTCACAAAACATATTACCAAGGATACCAAATTTATATGTCCAAGGGTCAGAACAGGAGTCAAAGTTCACTATCAGGATTATCAAAATAAGCCAAAGATAACCAGTCATTAGTCATGCTAAGCAATTTTCCCAAAATATCCAAAATAAGATAGTGAGGCACAATAAAATAGAAAAAAAAAGAAGTTCAAAGGCTATGAGTGCAGCAGCACAATCATGCTAAACAGAGAGTCCATGCCTAAGCCCCTGGGTCCTCGGGTGCTGGAAAGCGACGCTCGAGCCTATCCAAGCGGTCCTCCATGGCACTCAACCGATCAAAGATGACTGAGTTGCTATGCTCGTTGTAGGTGCGCAGATCCGCGATGGCTGCAAGAATGCGAGCTTCACTAGTGGATTCAGAGACGCTTCCCATTTCTGGTGCCTCCTCCATAGGGACATCAGCTGTTTGAACCAAAATTTCTTCTGGTAGCGCTCCTCCCACTCGTGCTTGGCCATAAGTCCATTCACCATTGACCTTCTTCATGTGCATTCTATTAAAAGATGCTAGACCAAATTTATGAGGGTCGGCAGTGTTTACAATGCCATCATCCAACAGGGGAACCTTGTGATGGTCTAGGATTCGAGCAACCAGAAGTGCATACGGAAGATCCATAACTGCCTTATTTTTGGCTTTCAGCATAGTGTGTATGATGTAGAAGGGCCAGTTGATCTTGATGCGTTCCTTGAGAAGCCACATGAGGAAGATGTCTTCCTCTTCAACCAGGGCATAATTGCTTGCCCGTGGTGCAAGAATGTGAGTAACGATGAAATGAAGAAGGCGATCATGGATCTTCAGAAGCCCAGTAGTAAAAGTTCCTTTTGGCATTGGAACTCCAGGCTGAATCATGCCCATAGCAGCATCATCTCTCTTATAATTTTCTCACTTACCATGATTTTCCAGTCTGAGTTTTTCACCGGAGTGGGGAAGATCAAACAAAGGCACCCACTCACTAGGATTCACCACAATCTTATGTTTCTTAACTTCAGAAATTAAAGATCCTCCTTTAACAGATAAATTGCAGAAGAAGACTTTAATGGGTTCAAGATAGAAATACCCTGGATTTATGGTGACGAGGGTTCTCAACCCATGGAATTCAAGCAGTTCTGTGAGAGGAGTGAAGCCTTCTTGGATGAAGAACTCCCAGTTCATCCATTTTGGTGAGATGATACGCCTTGCATGGAATTCCAATTAGTATTTCTTCATCTGAGCAGGATCAGTGAAGTACCTCCCAAGATTCAGAGCAACTGAGAAGTCAGGGTCTGCGTCAGTGGGGTTTGTCTCCTTGGGGACATTGAGGTTTTTGGTACGTGTTCTTTTGGGAAATAAGGAGCTGCTGGCCATGGTGGAGATGGTAGCTTAGGGTGCGGTGGTGGAGAGAGAGAGAGAGATGAGGGAGATTGAAATGGAGGTTGAATGGAAGAATGATGATGGGAGATGATGGAATGTGAGAGAAATGGGGTTGAAAGACCGAAGTAGGAGTGGATTGAAGGTGAGGAATGAAGGTGAGGAAGTGGGTATGTGACTTCCTGAGAAAACGAGGAAGAAGATGGAAGTGGAGGGTCGTGAATGGAGGGAACGCTGCTGGAGGGGCTTTTTAATTGGAGTGCCTAACCGGTTAGGGATTGTGAGTAACCGGTTAGGGCTATTAGGAAATAGCCACTGTGATGTCCAATAACCGGTTAGGGAAATTGGGTAACCGGTTATTGTGTTAAGTCAGAGCGTCCAGATATGATCCCAAATACAGGGTAACCGGTTAGGAGCTATATCTAACCGATTATTTGGTCATGACAGAAGGTCCCTTAATATTCCAAACACTTCCAAGTCCCATACGAAAACATATTATTCTTCCTTTGCTTGATCATTGCACTGATAGCATTGTAATAAACTCATGAGAGTGATCCTTGACATGTATCAGTAGGAGCAATTCTTATTTCACTTCTAGTATTTCAAATCACTTGAGGTTCATTTTGGCTTGAGTCCATTCTTCATTTAGAAACAAAATCTTCCCAATATTAATAGGAACCTTGAGCTTTCAGATTTTGGGGGACTTAAGCATGAACTCAGCTCCTGCAAAAAAACATAAGGGGACACTCCGACGCTCAAGTCAGTATTGGATTCAAGAAAGAAAAGATTCAGAGATTATGCAGCAAATATTTAATTTATGCATGATTGATCCAGTATACCAAGTTCATTTCTAATGTAGAAAAATGCTTCTTTTGCTAGGGGTTTGGTGAAAATATCAGCTAGTTGCTTAGTTATTTCAACAAATTCAAGTATGCAATCACCATTTTGAACATGATCTCGAATGAAATGATGTCTTATTTCAATATGTTTAGTCCTAGAATGCAAAATGAGATTTTTTGACAAGTTAATTGCACTGGTATTATCACATCTTATGGGAATATGATCAAGCTCAAGACCATAGTCCAAGAGTTGTTGTTTCATCCAAAGGACTTAGAACAACAACTCCCAACATTTCTAAACATATTCACTTGGTTGTAGACAATGCCACATTATTTTGTTTCTTGCTATGCCAAGAAACTAGTGAACTTCCAAGCAGGTGGCATGTCCCACTAGTGCTTTTTCGATCCATTTTGCATCCAGCAAAATTAGAATCGGAGTATCCAATGAGACTACATGAGGCATTCTTAGGGTACCACAAACCCATTTGTGATGTGCCTATTAGATATTTCATTATTCTCTTAACAGCACTTAGGTGTGATTCCTTAGGATTAGCTTGATATCTTGCACACATGCATACACTAAACATTATATCAGGTCTACTTGCAGTGAGATAAAGGAGTGAGCCAATCATACCTCTATATTTTGTAATTTCTACCGATTTACCTCCTTCATCCTTGTCCAAATAACAAGAGGTGCCCATAGGGGTAGCCATATGCTTGGCATTTTCCATTCCAAATTTTCTGAGCAGCTCCTTGCAATACTTGGATTGGCTTATGAACGTTCATTCTCTTGCTTGCTTGATTTGGAGACCAAGGAAGAAGTTGAGCTCACCCATCATAGACATCTTAAACTCACTTTACATAATATTTGAAAATTCTTCACAAAGAGAGTTGTCAGTAGCACCAAATATAATGTCATCAACATAGATTTGAACTAAAAGAATGTCATGCATTTTGTGTTTTATGAAAAGAGTGGTGTCAACCTTGCCTCTAGAAAAACTTTTTTCTAAAAGAAATTTGCTCAACCTTTCATACCAAGCTCTAGGAGCTTGTTTCAAGCCGTACAAGGCCTTTTTCAATTTGAAAACATGGTTGGGCAAATCAAAAACCTCAAAACCAGGAGGTTGTTCAACATACACCTCCTCTTGTATAAAACCATTTAAAAAGGCACTTTTGACATCCATTTGGTAGAGTTTGAAATCCATGATGCAAGCATATGCAAGTAACATTCTAATGGCCTCTAACCTAGCTACGAGAGCATAAGTTTCTTCATAATCTATGCCTTCTTCTTTATTATATCCCTTAGCTACAAGCCTAGCTTTATTTCTTATTATTAAACTCGTTTCATCAAGTTTGTTCCTAAAGACCCATTTGGTGCCAATTATAGGATGATCATTGGGCCTTGGAACTAATTCCCAAACTTGATTCCTCTCAAATTGGTTTAGTTCTTCTTGCATGGCCAAGATCCAATGCTCATCATTAATGGCCTCATTTATGTCTTTAGGTTCAACTTGAGAGACAAAGGCTAGGTGATTACATGCATTTCTAAGAGAGTTTCGAGTGATTACCCCTTTTGATACATCACCTATCACCTTGTCAAGAGGATGATACCTTGAAGTCCTCCATTCCTTGGGTAGATCCAAGATTTTAGAATCTTCTTGCCATGAGTGATCAAGGAGTCTCTCTTCTTCCTTCTTGGACTCTATCTCTTGATTTTTCAAGTGCGTCTTTGCCAAGATTTCTGCAACATCATCAACAAGTTCCTTTCTCGGCTCATTTGGGTTAGTTTCATCAAATGCAACATGTATGGATTCTTCTATGGTCATAGTTCGTTTATTATAAACTCTAAAGGCCTTACTATGAATAGAATAACCAATGAATATTCCTTCATCGATTTTTGCATCAAACTTCCCCAAGTTATCCTTTCCATTATTCAAAACAAAGCATTTACATCCAAAAACATGAAAATGTGACACATTAGGTTTCCTTCCTTTGTACAATTCATATGGAGTTTTCTTTAAAATTGGCCTTATTAGGGCTCTATTCATAACATAACAAGCGGTGTTAACATCCGCCCAAAAGTACTTAGGAAGGTTGGCCTCATTGAGCATAGTTCTTGCCATTTCTTCTAAAGATCAATTTTTCCTTTCTACAACACCATTTTGTTGTGGTGTTCTAGGGGCAGAAAAATTATGCTCAATGCCATGTTCATCACAAAAAGTTTCAAATTCATGATTTTCAAATTCACCACCATGATCACTTCTTATGGATGCAATACAAAAACCTTTTTCGTTTTAGATAACTTTGGCAAGTTTTCTAAATGATTGAAAAGCATCATTTTTGTGGGCCACGAATAATGTCCATGTAAATCTAGAAAAATCATCCACAATCACTAATGCATAGTAATTCCCACCAAAGCTCATAGTTCTAGAGGGTCCAAAAAGATCCATGTGCAAAAGTTGTAAAGGTCTAGAAGTTGAAACTATGTTTTTAACTTTAAAAGAGACCTTTACTTGTTTTCCTTTTTGACATGCATCACAAAGTTTGTCTTTTTCAAATTTGAGCTTTGGAAGACCAATTACTAGTTCTTTCGAAACTAATTTGTTTAAGTGATCCATGTGAATATGAGCAATTCTTCTATGCCATAACCATGAATCATTTTCTTTACTCATAAAACACTTAGCATCATTTGAGGAGATATCATCGAGACTAATCATATATATATTATTGACCCTATGACCAATAAATTTAACTTGCTTATCATCCTTTCCCTCAATTATGCAACAAGAGGAATCAAATATAACTCTATTTCCTTTATCACACTATTGACTAATACTAAGTAAATTATGTTTAAGTCCTTCAACAAGTAAGACATTATCAATAGATGATGAAGGGATCTTACTAACTTTGCCAATTCCAAGAATCTTCCCTTTGTTGTTGTCACCATATGTGACATGACTATGTTTCTTGTGTGTAAGGGAGGAGAACTTGGAGCCATCACCGATCATGTGCTTGGAGCAACCACTATCAAGATACCAACTGTCGCGACCGGGATCGCGGCGGGAAATTAGCAACTCGTAAGATTTTAGAATATGAAATAGAAAAATGGAGTCGCCACCAATTTTATTTGAATTTGAAAAAATTGGAAAACCTTTCTTTGAAAACGGTCTTTGAAAACCAGAATGGATTCGGGAGTCGGTTATGCTTAGGGAAGGGTGGAAACTTAATCCCACTGCACCCCTAACACACCCGTCCTAAGACGGTACCTTAGATTAATTGTGCAAATTATTAACAATCCATGGGAATATTTATTTTACCATTTTTACAAAACATTGTAACTAAAAAAAAGGAAACCACACAATTATGAAAATTTAATTTTGGCTTGACAGAAATGAAATTCTGCTCCTACGTATCCCCTGGTGCAATGGAGAACTCAAAGTTACGTAGTTCTTTAGAAAATAAGTGTGGGTTGATTGATTTTAATTAAGAGAAGAAAAAAAAACTTTTATTTGAAAACATATTTATTCTTGCACAGGGTTCAAGTTAGCACAAGGCTACTCAATAAACCCTTATGATCCAAACGACAATGAAGATAACATTCGTTATTCAATCAACATCATTGGTCATCGCATTGATTAACAAAATTTTATTCCTTTTTCATTTGCCATTTTTTTTTATATTCTTTACCCATCTCCTTTTTTTACCAAAATGCATCATTATCGCCTTTATGTGAAATGGGCAACAGCCCATGTGATTCAACCTCAAACCCAACAAGATAATCAACAATGCAATTTAAAAAATAAAGGTTTGGAGACTTTGGCAACAATAACAGCACACACCAGGGGACGTTTGGGGAGGGATCCGTTTTGAGATTCAACGGTCGGTTGAAGGTCACAGTTTTTGAAGTCCGACCGTCGGTTGAAGGATTGGTGAAGACGACGGGGGTCACAGTCGGTTGGGAAGGGATCTGGCTTCTCGGCATTCGATAGTCGGTTGAAGGGTTAATGAGAATGGTGGGGGTCACGATCGGTTAGAAAAAGATCTGATCTGATATTCGACGGTCGGTTGAAGGGTTGATGAAGATGATGGGGGTCACGGTCGGTTGAGAGGATGTGATAGTTGGGTTTGATGGTCGGTGGAGAGGGTGCAATGGTTTGAGGTTCGATGGTCGGTTGGAGGTGAGGATGGGATGGATTCGACGGTCGGTTGGAAAGGAGTGATTCTGTTTTGGGGTTTGACAATCGGTTGGGGGTAAGGATGGGATGGATTCGACGGTCGGTTGGGAAGGGGTAATGGATTCGACGGTGGGTTGCAAATTGATGAAGATGGTGGAGTCACGGTTTTGGGATCCGACAGTCGGATGTGATGGAGTTTGGTTGATGGTGTGAAGGTTTGGATGGGTTGTCGGTTGGATGGCGGTTGGTCGAAAGAGATGGTGATGGAGTTTTGGTGCGATCCGACGGTCGGTGGTGAGGATATGGTAGTGTTTATGAAGTTGGTTGAAGGCCGTCTGCGGGAGTTCGACGGTCGAATGGGAGGTGAGGATATGATGGTGTTTGTGAAGTTGGTTGAAGGCCGGTGCGGGAGTTCGACGGTCGAATGGGGAATGATGGTGTTATTGAAGGTAGTGGTTACGGTTTTCTGGAGGTTTTTGAATTCTTTGGTGGTTTTAAAAAAATGTGATGCAGAAGGGGTGGAGTTCCAGTGTGCGTATGGTACTCATGGTTAAAGAGAAAAAGAAAAGAAGATGGACAACATAACTAACCAGTCAATATCCAAGCATGCATTTGAACATTACATTTTTACTCACAACAGTGCAAGGATAGTGATGAGAAAGGGCTTACCTCTTCTGTGCTACCAATAACACACTCAACTCAAAAAGAATCAAAAATCCCTTTCGTTCCCAAAGACCTCCCCAAGATTCTTGCTTTTTTTTTTTTAGCTATCACCAGAGATCAACTCAACATCATCAATCTTCTTTCCTTGGCTGAAGATGGGATGATTTGGGGAAGATAAAAGAGGGTGGTCGTGAAGATGGAGATGGTTCATGTTTTTTTTTTTTTTGAGGTGAAGATGAGATAAAGGATGATCAAGGTAGATGGGGAGTTCAAGGTTGAAGGGGTTCTGCTTATGGTTTTTGGGAAGTGGCCTGCCTGTGAGAAAAGAAAAAGAAAAGAAGAAGAAAAAAAAATTTCTCTTTCTGTGTTTCCTCCCTCTTCAATGTGAGTGGGTGAGGGGTTTTTGTGGAGAAAGCTGTGAAAAGAAATGGGATCAGAACGTGAGTGGGTGCTACAGCAGAAATTAGGCGAAAGAGGTTGCGTGTGTGCAGTGAGTGGGTTACGTGATGATGGGGTATGATGATTGCTCACCGTTTGGGAGGTTGGCATTTTCCTTCAAATTTTTATCTTCTCCCAACAAATCTCCCTAAAATCCTCCTTTTTTGTATCAAAATTCCCTCCTTTTTTATTTTTTTCTGCTGACCTTTTCTTCTCTTTTTTTTTCGTCAATCACTCCCCTCTTTTTTTTTTTTTTATATTGAGTCCCCATCCCCCATGAAATCCAAAGTAAAAAAATGTATGTGCAAAGCATGTACTATTTTTTTTATTTTTTCTTTTATTTTATTTTTTTGTTTGTTTTTTTTTTATTATTTTATTTTTTTTTATTATTTTTTTTACTTCTTTCTTTTTTTTTTAGTCAAAAATTGGGTGTTCACAATTGCCCCTCTTTACTTGTTTCTTATTAGATAATAAGAAAATTGTGGTCTTCTTATTATCGTCGTAAGGAACGAGTAAAGACATGAACTCCAATTTTGTCCGGCAAAGCACAAGATGTAAAACAAATGCGAGAAATAACATGCAAAGCGTCAAAACGCTCAAGAATTAAAATTCATGGAGCTGATGCGCTCAAAAGAATTAACAGAAAAAGAAATGACCAAAAGTTAAAGTGCATAGAGCCGATGCGCTCAACAGAAAATAAAATGCATGGAGCCAAAGTGCTCGACAAAATTTAAAATGCATGGAGCCGATGCGCTCAACAGGAATTAAAATGCATAGAGCCGATGCGCTCGACAGAATTTAAAATGCATAGAATTGACAGAAATTTAAAATGCATGGAATGCATGGAGCCGATGCGCTCAACAGAAACTAAAAACGACAATGGGTAACTAAGTCCTGAAATTTAAAAGGCAATGGGCAACTGAGTCCCTGAATTTAAAAGGCAATGGGCAACTGCGTCCCGAAATTTAAAAGACAATGGGCAACTGCGTCCCGGAATTTAAATGGCAATGGGCAACTGAGTCCCTGAAATTTAAATGACAATGGGCAACTGAGTCCCGAAATTTAAAAGACAATGGGCAACTGCGGCCCAAAATTTAAATGACAATGGCAATCGCGTCTGAAATTTAAAAGACAATGGGCAATCGCGCGTCCGAATTTAAAAGACAATGGGCAATCGCGTCCGAAATTTAAATGACAATGGGCAATCATGCTATGACCCGAAAGTTAAATGACAATGGGCAATCATGACCCGAAAGTTAAATGACAATGGGCAATCGATTCCCGAAATTTAAAAGACAATGGGCAATCTATGACCCGAAATTTAAATGACAATGGGCAATCGCAGTATAAAGTTAAATGACAATGGGCAATCGACCCGAAATTTAAATGACAATGGGCAATCATGACCCGAAATTTAAATGACAATGGGCAATCATGCGACCGAATTTAAAAAACAATGGGCAACTGCGTCCCGGAATTTAAATGACAATGGGCAACTGCGGCCCGAAATTTAAATGACAATGGGCAACTGCGGCCCGAAATTTAAATGACAATGGGCAACTGCGGCCCGAAAGTTAAATGACAATGGGCAACTGAGTCCCGAAATTTAAATGACAATGGGCAATATGCGTCCGAATTTAAATGACAATGGGCAATCAATGACCCAAAATTTAAATGACAATGGGCAATCTATGACCGAAATTTAAATGACAATGGGCAATCGGCGACCGAAAGTTAAATGACAATGAATCATGGCCCGAAATTTAAATACAATGGGCAACTGCGGCCTGAAATTTAAATGACAATGGGCAATCGCGAGTCCGAAAGTTAAATGATAATGGCAATATGACGGCCAAATTTAAATGACAATGGGCAATCTATGACCCGAAATTTAAATGACAATGGGCAATCATGACCCGAAATTTAAATGACAATGGCAATCATGTCCGAAATTTAAATGACAATGGGCAATCGCGACCAAAATTTAAATGACAATGGGCAATCTATGTCTAATTTAAAAGACAATGGGCAATCATTAAAGTTAAAGACAATGGACAATCTGCGTCCCAAAAGTTAAATGACAATGGGCAATCATGTCCCGAAATTTAAATGATAATGGCAATCATGCCCGAAAGTTAAATGACAATGGGCAATCAAGCGACCCGAATTTAAATGACAATGGGCAATCATGTCTGAAAGTTAAATGACAATGGGCAATCATGGCCCGAAATTTAAATGACAATGGGCAATCATGACAAAATTTAAATGACAATGGGCAATCATGACCGAAAGTTAAATGACAATGGGCAACTGAGTCCCGTAAATTTAAATGACAATGGAATAAGCATCTTGATCAAAAAGATTTTTTTTTTCATTTTTCTCATTTTCTTTTCTTTGTTTTTCTTTTGCTTTTCTCTCTTTTTCCTTTTATTGTCTTTTTCTCTTTTTTTTTCTTTTTTTTATTAAAAGTCCTTTGAACCAATGGCGACTTTTGGAAAGTTTTGACCAATCAAAATCCCTATTCACATGCTTTTGCTTGTTGGACCTAATAACCTCGATCATTCTTACTCATCCTTTCTTTCCATTTTCTTATTTTTTCTCTTTCCTTGTTTTCCACTTTCAACTCTCCTTTTAAGAAATGAGATGATTATCTCTTGTCATGAACCCTTATTTGACTGAGTCCTTGAGCGAAAATTTTATTCCAGTATTTCACTTTATCCCTCGTCTAGTTGATTTCCTGCAACTGCTTGATAACTCCATCCATATCTGCGTTGCTACTTCCTTCAACACATCTTCTCCTCAGTCCTTCAAAAATTTTGCCCCAGTATGGCCAACTAAAATACAAATGAGATTGCCCCTGTGTAGCTGATCAAATGCAATTTCAAAATAGCCCCTGTTTGGTGCACCCTTCAAGGCATTTCAGGCCAACTTTCTCTGAGATTTTGCCCATTTATTTGTCCTAACTTTTGCTTAGACCGACCTTTCGGGTTTTCAAACTACAGGCTTTTTTCCATTTTTTTTTTTTGCTCTAACTTTTGCTTAGGCCGCCCTTTCGGGTTTTCAACCTAACGAGCTTTCCCTCTCTCTCTATCTCTTTCTTTTTTCAGGTACCTCATCTTCCATCAAATGGGATTTCCAAGATCTATTCAATCTGAATTGTTCATCAGGAGATTATCATTAGATGGTCAAATCATAGTGTTGTACTCATGTTCACCTTACTTGAAGCATTACGTAACAGACACTCATGAACTCAAAAAGTATAATAGAAAAGAAGCGAACAACTTCCAGATTGTTCTTGGAAGCTTGACTACAGAAAAAGGGATTATTTACAAAGGGTAAAGACACAAGAAGTAGAATAGCAAGAAAGTCAAAAGATTCTTTTTTTTTTTGCCCCAGTATGGACGTGATTGATCTAGACTCGATAACTGGACATCATGACTATTATTTTATCAGGTATATACAAAAAATCTGCTCTCATGTAGGGTATCAAAGGAACTTGGCTCAGAGTATGTCATTTGTGAATAAAAATTACCCCAGTGTGAGTCACGAAACTACACCAATGTAGGTCAAATTGAACCAAGAGAAATTTGTCCCAGTCTGAAGTCAAATCGAGCAGAGTAGAAACTTGTCCTAGTGTAAGAACAAATTGAACTAAGAAGAAGAATGCCCTAGTGTGGGACCAGCTCGGATAGGGTAACAACTTGCCCATGTGTAAGTCTCTCTTTTTCTTTTTCTCTTTTCTTTTTGTTTTTTTTTATTTTTTTTTATTTTTGATTTTTTTAGAGCAATGAATTAGGTTCTTAGATGAGCATAACATTCGTCTCAAAATTAAAGTTAATGAAAATTACAACAATCATTCATTGATCAGAATGGACTTTTTGAGGTTTGTAATATGGCCAAGGGTAGGGGTTATGAAAGGAAAGATATAAGGCTCAAACAAGTGTTTAAGGGTTTAAATGGGACCAAGGATCCTTGTTCAAAGTCAAACTTTGTCAATTGTCTTTGTACTTTCAAGCACACTGTTCTCTTACTGCTCTTCATTTCTTCTTCTTCTTTTTTCATTTTCTTTCATTCGCCCTTCTCACTTCTTTCTCTTATCTTTTTTTTCAGTTTTTTTTATTTCAAAACAACCATCATGACAATCAACTTTACTTTGTGTCACCCCCTAGTGTAGGGGTGATCCTTGTCCAGGGTTTATTGAAGAAATTTTCAAGCTCAAAAGGACAACGAAAGATAATGAATTCTGATGAAGGATAGAGAAACACGGCCAATCTTCATTTCAAATCTTAATTGCTCATTTTCAAAAACTTTAATTCAGAGACAAAAGGATGATACACACCAAGTGATTACTTCTTTGCTCCATTTTATTTTTCTTTTTTTTCTTCTTTTTTTTTTTTGTTTTTTTGTTTTTTTTTTTTGCAAAGGATACTTACACCCGCGAACTTTGTTGACATCTACCAAACTGGCAATTACCAAGAATTGGAGTCTGATAGGCCCCCAAATACGAGGAAGACACTTTGAAGAAGTAGAAGAGAAGTAAATATCATGAAAGACACTGAAAATGAAAGGAAACAAGATATTCATGCGAATTTATTACATCAATGCTTCAAGAAAGTTAACATAAGTTCATCATCACTGATTTTTTGGCAACCACTTCAATCAAATCCTCAGATCTCCCATTGTTCAGAGGTTTCAAATTGTTGGAGGATGAGTGACTTCTTCAGAGATGATTATCTTGATCAAAAGCGGGAGTATTTCTCTCGATGAGGAATGTCTTTGCATCATTTTCTTTTCCCGAGTTATGCTCCTCACCATTTCCTCCAACTCCACATTGACCTCTTCAGAGGAATCTATATCTTGCCCAGCTTGTATTACCCTTGAAGCGAGTAATTCTTTGCTTCGCACCTTAAAATCCCAACAACCTTCAACACCACTTGATTCTTCATTCTGCTTCTTCTCTTCTTTCATAGTTGCAGCTGGTGTAGTGATACTACAACCTGCTTTCTTCAGCCCTTCGACTACTTCAGTCATTGGTGCATACAAGCTTCTGTCCTTTCCTATGGGTGATCCTTCCATCTCCCATGCATTTACCTCATCAAGAATTGGGTTGCTGACAACACTAGGTAGAGCTATTTCTTGAATGTCAAACTTCCCATAAGCTATTAGCTTCCTTACTGCAATCTTAAAAGATTCACAATCTTCAATTGAGTGCCCTGGGATGTCCCTGTGATATTTGCAAGTCAAACTTGGGTTATACCATGTTGGGAATGGTGGCTCTAAAGGACGTACAGGATTTCCCGACATGAGGTGAGCATCAAACAGCCTTTGGAATAAGTCTGCGTTTGACATGGGTAATCTTGGGAAAGGAGGTAGGTTTTGAGGATGGAAGCGACCTCGATTTCGGTAATTTGGTTGAGACTGTTGGAGGTTTGAGTAACTTTGTGGAGGTACAGGTGGATGTCGGATATGAGATGGGCGAGTTGGTACATGTGGTGATGGCATGGGGCCATTGTTGGTTTGGAATCGTGGAGTTGGGGTGCTATTTATGGTCAGAACAAATTAGTGGGAGGGGTAATAAGGAAATGTAGGAGTAGGTGTTTAGTATGGAAAGTGAAGGTTAGGGTTATATGGTGGTTGCTCCCCCATGAATCCGACATTATCGTGGACCTCATTTCGAGTATCCTCTGAAAAACGACACCCTTCTCCGATAAGAAGCACTAGCGGTGCAGTGTTCGGGTTCTTCCCTCAACAGGAATTTCAGTGGTGATCCCAGGGTTTGTCCTTATGGAAGTGATAGTTGGCAGGTGCGGATGCGCCCCAGTCACTCCTGCACTTCCAGTGGCCCCAATCAAGTTAATAGTCTCCCTCATGGCCAACAACATTTCCTCCATTCTCCTCTGAGATTTTGCCATTTCAATCATCATCTCTTTCATCTCATATACTTGCATACTCAGATTTCTTCCTTCATCCTCAAGGTTATCAGCAGCCATTCTAGTCCGAGATCTAGGCTTGTGAATGTGGATTTGATTGGTCTCTTCCTTCCTAGGCTCTCTCTGGTTCAAACCAATTTGATTTATTAAAACAAAATAACATTTAACAAAGAATGGGATGAAATGCATGAGATGCACAAAATGAATAAACTTTGAAAATACTTTTTTCATTTTTGCCCCCCCTTTTTTTTTTAAAAATGCTATGTCATGAAAATGCAAGCAATGAATAGCCTCTTTTTTTTTTATGCACGAACGAAGGATATGAGAAACAGATAAATAAAGAAAGAAGAAGTACACTCCCTTTTGTGCCCTAGTCAAGTGGAACCTAATATTCGACAGTCACTATGTTCAATCTATCAGTGCAAGATTTTTCAGGACGGTCAAAACTTCTAAAAGTCATAGTTCCCAGATTGCCCTTATCTCGAAAGACAAGGTCCCAAATCATGAATTAATCACAAGTAGGGATAAACCCTCTCAATATGATTCATCCATGATAATGGTAACAATCTGAGTGGTGTCTCAACAAATGTCAAGTGAGCATAAAGCCCCTCAATAACAAAAGCCAAGACCCCTCCTACTCCTCGGGTTCGCACAGACTCGGGTATAGAGCCCAAAAAGTGTGTGAGGTAAGTGACAGTGATGTGTGTGAGGGAGCATACAAACCTATACAAAAATTTAAAAGACCAAAATACCCAAAACCTGCAAAAGCATATATACAATAGCCAGGCAGCAATCATCTATCCTAGGGTTTCAACAATCATGTACAACATATTTACAAGTAACAATATACATAAGATAATGCCATTAGATATTTACATGGAATAAAATAAATAAACTCCATTTACACACAAAAAGAAAACAAAAAACAAGGATTAAAAGGGTAAAATAAATAAATAAAAATTATTAACAATTTGCACAACTAACAACAACAGGCTTGACTCTCCAAATGTCCCCGGTGGAGTCGCCATCTGTCGCGACCGGGATCGCGGCGGGAAATTAGCAACTCGTAAGATTTTAGAATATGAAATGGAAAAATGGAGTCGCCACCAATTTTATTTGAATTTGGAAAAATTGGAAAACCTTTCTTTGAAAACGGTCTTTGAAAACCAGATTGGATTCGGGAGTCGGTTATGCTTAGGGAAGGGTGGAAACTTAATCCCACTGCACCCCTAACACACCCGTCCTAAGACGGTACCTTAGATTAATTGTGCAAATTATTAATAATCATTGGGAATATTTATTTTACCATTTTTACAAAACATTGTAACTAAAAAAAAAAGAAACCACACAATTATGAAAATTTAATTTTGGCTTGACAGAAATGAAATTCTGCTCCTACGTATCCCCTGGTGCAATGGGGAACTCAAAGTTACGTAGTTCTTTAGAAAATAAGTGTGGGTTGATTGATTTTAATTAAGAGAAGAAAAAAAAACTTTTATTTGAAAACATATTTATTCTTGCACAGAGTTCAAGTTAGCACAATGCTACTCAATAAACCCTTATGATCCAAACGACATTGAAGATAACATTCGTTATTCAATCAACATCATTGGTCATCGCATTGATTAAAAAAAATTTATTCCTTTTTCATTTGCCATTTTTTTTATATTCTTTACCCATCTCCTTTTTTTACCAAAATGCATCATTATCGCCTTTATGTGAAATGGGCAACAGCCCATGTGATTCAACCTCAAACCCAACAAGATAATCAACAATGCAATTTAAAAAATAAAGGTTTGGAGACTTTGGCAACAATAACAGCACACACCAGGGGACGTTTGGGGAGGGATCCGTTTTGAGATTCGACGGTCGGTTGAAGGTCACAATTTCTGAAGTCCGACCGTCGGTTGAAGGATTGGTGAAGACGACGGGGGTCACAGTCGGTTGGGAAGGGATCTGGCTTCTTGGCATTCGACGGTCAGTTGAAGGGTTAATGAGAATGGTGGGGGTCACGGTCGGTTAGAAAAAGATCTGATCTGATATTCGACGGTCGGTTGAAGGGTTGATGAAGATGATGAGGGTCACGGTCGGTTGAGAGGATGTGATGGTTGGGTTTGACGGTCGGTGGAGAGGGTGCAATGGTTTGAGGTTCGACGGTCGGTTGGAGGTGAGGATGGGATGGATTCGATGGTCGGTTGAAAGGGGTGATTCTGTTTTGGGGTTTGACAGTCGGTTGGGGGTAAGGATGGGATGGATTCGACGGTCGGTTGGGAAGGGGTAATGGATTCGACGGTCGGTTGCAATTGATGAAGATGGTGGAGTCACAGTTTTGGGATCCGACAGTCGGATGTGATGGAGTTTGGTTGATGGTGTGAAGGTTTGGATGGGTTGTCGGTTGGATGGCGGTTGGTCGAAAGAGATGGTGATGGAGTTTTGGTGCGATCCGACGGTCGGTGGTGAGGATATGGTAGTGTTTGTGAAGTTGGTTGAAGGCCGGTCAGGGAGTTCGACGGTCGAATGGGAGGTGAGGATATGATGGTGTTTGTGAAGTTGGTTGAAGGCCGGTCACGGGAGTTCGACGGTCGAATGGGGAATGATGGTGTTATTAAAGGTGGTGGTTACGGTTTTCTGGAGGTTTTTGAATTCTTTAGTGGTTTTAAAAAAAATGTGATGCAGAAGGGGTGGAGTTCCAGTGTGCGTATGGTACTCATGGTTAAAGAGAAAAAGAAAAGAAGATGGACAACATAACTAACCAGCCAGTATCCAAGCATGCATTTGAACATTACATTTTTACTCACAACAGTGCAAGGATAGTGATGAGAAAGGGCTTACCTCTTCTGTGCTACCAATAACACACTCAACTCAAAAAGAATCAAAAATCCCTTTCGTTCCCAGCAGCCTCCCCAGCATTCTTGCTTTTTTCTTTTTTTAGCTACCACCAGAGATCAACTCAACATCATCAATCTTCTTTCCTTGGCTGAAGATGGGATGATTTGGGGAAGATAAAAGAGGGTGGTCGTGAAGATGGAGATGGTTCACATTTTTTTTTTTTTTGGAGGTGAAGATGAGATGAAGGATGATCAAGGTAGATGGGGAGTTCAAGGTTGAAGGGGCTCTGCTTATGGTTTTTGGGAAGTGGCCTGCCTGCGAGAAAAGAAAAGGAAAAGAAGAAGAAAAAAAAATTCTCTTTCTGTGTTTCCTCCCTCTTCAATGTGAGTGGGTGAGGGGTTTTTGTGGAGAGAGCTGTGAAAAGAAATGGGATCAGAACGTGAGTGGGTGCTGCAGCAGAAATTAGGTGAAAAAGGTTGCGTGTGTGCAGTGAGTGGGTTACGTGATGATTGCTTACCGTCTGGGAGGTTGGCATTTTCCTTCAAATTTTTATCTTCTCCCAACAAATCTCCCTAAAATCCTCCTTTTTTGTATCAAAATTCCTTCCTTTTTTATTTTTTTCTGCTGACCTTTTCTTCTCTTTTTTTTTCGTCAATCACTCCCCCTCTTTTTTTTTATATTGAGTCCCCCATCCCCATGAAATCCAAAGTAAAAAAATGTATGTGTAGCATGTGACTATTTTTTTTATTTTTTCTTTTATTTTATTTTTTTGTTTGTTTTTTTTTTATTATTTTATTTTTATTTATTATTTTTTTTACTTCTTTTTTTTTTTTTTTTAGTCCGGTCAAAATTGGGTGTTCACACCAACTTGAGCTCTTGGTCTTCAAGCACACCTACAACACACATTCAAGATTTAACTTTTGGTACCCAAATTGTTTTGGGTCATTGTGTGTTAGAATTAGGTATGGTGCCTTTAGGGACCCAAACCCTTTTGATTCCAACCTTGGTGTTTATGTTCTTTCTAACATTGCAAGTGGATACACTATGCCCTTTCCTACCACAATGAAAACATTTAGCAAAGGGGCTACTTGAAGTTTTTGAGAAAACAAAGAAGTTCTTATAAGACTTTTGATGGTTGTTTGGATTAAATCCCAAACCGGCTTTTTGAAAAACACATTTTTGTCTCCCCAACAACACATTCAAGTTGTCTCTACCAAAAGTGAATTTTGCAAGAGTGTTGTTCAAGTCTTCAATTTCTTTTTCAAAATCTTTACATGATAAACAAGGTAATGATATGGATGTATTGTCATGTGATGAACAAGTCATGCATAATGAATTAGCATCTATAAGTCCTAAGGTCTCATTTTCTATCTTAAGTTCATTTATCTCCTTAGTTAAAGTGGAAACTTTCTTTGTCTATAGGGAGATTGTTTTATTGGAAGACAAAATCATTTTTGTGAGCCTCAAAGATTCATCATGCAATTCTTGAAAGGCATCTTGCAATTCATCATAAGAAGGTGGAGGTTCTAAGTTAGAAGAGGTTACCTCGGTGTCGCTTTCTCCACTTTCTTCTCCTTGAGCCATGAGGCAAAGATGAGCTTCTTCATTCTCCGAATCGTCAGAAGAGCTTAAATCATTGTCCTCCCAAGCTATGTATGCTCTTCTTCCTTTCTTTTCCTTGGAGGGCCTTTTCTCAAATTTTTCTGTCTTTTTGAGATATATAGGACACTCCATTTTCATGTGCTTGAGCTTTTCCGCATTCATAGCATTTTGGAGGAGTGGAGGATCATTCTCCTTTGTGATATGCTTTCTTTTGAGGAAACGGTGGTCTTCTTTGAAATCCCTTTTTCTTCAAGAATCTTCCGAATTTTCTCACAAGGAGACTAAGATTCTCCTCACTTAACTCAATATTTTCACCATCCTCTTCACCATCTTCATCATCATCTTCAAGTATGGAAGAAGTGGCCTTGAGTGCAATTCCCTTATTCTTTTTGTCATGTTCTTCATTTTGATTGAGCCTATTTAGTTCCAGCTCATGCTCTTGAAGTTTTCCGAATAGGGTGGCTAGAGACATGGTTGATAAATCTCTTGATTCCACAATCGCCGTTACCTTGGGTTGCCAATTCCTGCTTAGACATCTCAAGACTTTATTGATAAGATCCTCATTAGGAAATGTCTTTCCCAATGAGATGAGATGATTAACAATATGAGTAAATCTCTTTTGCATATCTTGAATACTCTCACCTTGATTCATTCTAAACAATTCATATTCATGAGTAAGAGTGTTTATTCGAGATCTTTTTACCTCACTAGTACCTTCATGAGTTACTTGTAGGGTATCCCACATTTCTTTTGCGGTCTTACAATTTGACACCCTAAAGAATTCATCATACCCCAAAGATGTGGTGATGATGTTCTTGGCTCTCAAATTATATTGAACTTTCTTTTTATCATCATCGGTCCAATCACTTCTAGGTGTATTAATTGTCACACCATCCTTAGTTTGTGTAGGGACAAAAGCACCATTTTCAACTGCGTCCCACACATCTAAGTCAATAGCTTCAATAAAAATTTTCATCCTTTCTTTCCAATAGGCATAACCATCCCCATTGAAATAAGGAGGTCTATTTATAGAAGAACCTTCATTTGAAAAACCATTTGAAGCCATCACTTCTCTTAAAGCTGCTAAGCTCTTTATACAAGAGTCTAGCTCTGATACCACTTGTTATCAAGTGGCCTCAATACTCAAGAGGGGGGTGAATTGAGTATGTAAGTCAAGTTCGCAAATCTTTTGCAATTCGATTGATAAACAATTTTTCGTTGAAGCTATTTGATGAGTAGAACTAATTGGATAAATGGAATAAATACTTTTACTAATAAATGCAACAATCAAGAAGAACAATATTCAAGATATTCAATGAAACAAGTAGCTTAATGTAAAGAGAAGGGTTTAGAGAGAGCAAACACAATGATTTATCCTGGTTCGATCACCAATCCACTTGTGATCTACGTCCAGTCCCCAAGCAATCAACTTGAGATTTTTCACTATATCTTCAAGCTTCAATGGGTGCTTGATAAGCACTACAACCTTGAGCACTCAACACTATGGGATACCTCACCCAAGAGCTTGAGCCTCTATTTTCAAAAGGATACCTCACCCTTACAATGTATGAGGGATACCTCACCCTCTCTAAACAGATTGAATAAGATTTAAATGGATGAAACTCTCTCAAGAGCAAGTGTTACAAATTGAAGTACTATGATATTTAGGATTCACACAAACCCAAGCTCAAAACAGAGGATTTAGTAAAATGATGAGAAAAACTTGTTTAAGGCATACAAGGAATTTTGCAGAATGATTCACTCAGTTTTTCTAACCTCTCAACGAAGCCCAATATCCAAATATATAGGTTAGTGCTATTAAATGCCATTGGAGGTGGTTGTGAGCAATTAATGCTCTGCAATATAGCCGTTACGAGCTTCTGCAAATTTTCCTGAACATAGGCTAACCGGTTAGCCATGTATCCTAACCGGTTAGGGACTCATTTTAGGCTTAAACAAAGTGTTCGGTTTAATAGCTAATCGGTTAGGAGTAAGTTCTAATCGGTTAGGACATTACCATCGTGAGTTCTGAGTTATAGAATAACCAGTTAGGCCATCTGCCTAATCGGTTAGGGAAACACATTTTTGGTTTCTGACTTTGTGAATAACCGGTTAGGTCTTCTACCTAATCGGTTAGGCCAACATGATTTTGGCTTCTGACTTACAGAATAACCGGTTAAGCCATCTGCCTAATCGGTTAGGACAAAACAATCTTGGCTTCTGGAGATGAGACTAACCGGTTAGGTCTTCTACCTAATCGGTTAGGACAAATACATTTTGGCCTCTGACTTATAAGATAACCGGTTAGGAGCCTTGCCTAATCGGTTAGGCATTTGAAAGAGCACGAGACAAGCCATTTTCTGAGCAGGCTAACCGGTTAGGAAAAGGTCCTAATCGGTTAGGAGCCTTAGAATTTTGAATCCTAACAGGTACAGAGACAGTTTTGTGCATGTCAAAGGAGTTGGAGGGTTCTAAAAGACTTTGTCTTAAGTTTGACATATGCAGGAGAACATGTTTGATAGAAAATCTAAGATATCAAAGCAATTGTTGCACAAAAACGTTTTTGAACCTTTCATGAAAAACCATTTTGCAAATTCATTTTAGAGAAGTTATTTGAGCTTGAGGTGAATCACTATAATACCTTTACACTAGTTCTATAGCCTATTTGCTAAACTTGAGTTCCTTGTGACTTGATCATTGTATTCCCATTGCTTCCTTGTTTGTCGACATCAAAATCATTTGCATCTTGTCCAAGCAATCACAGATCCTAGAGAGCTCCTCCCTCGATTAGAGTTTAGTTACACATAATAAAAGAATAGAAAACTAATGGAGTCATGAAACCCATCAAATTACAAATTAAGAGAGAAAAAGGGAAAGAATGAACAAGAATGGTGAGAATCCAATATTTGATTTTCTTCCTTGATCTTGATTCTTCACTTGAATCACCTCTATATTCCAAGGTTTTCTCCTCCTCTCCATTTCTCTATGAAGTTCGTGCTTGATGACAACCTAAGATGCTCTCTCCAATCCTTAAAATCAGATATTAAGGGCTAATTTCGTGGACCAGGATTTTACCCATGTATGGCTTGGCTTTTCCACGCCTAGGCGTGGTTATGAGTCACGTGCTTGCATCTGCTAACCACGCCTAGGCATAAATGTCTCTGTCTGAAATTCCAGAAAACCTGATAGGGTCACGCGTAGGCTTGGATTTGTCACGCCTAGGCGTAGGTTGGTAGCCCTTCCTTCTCTCTCGCATCCTTCGTCATTTGAGCTCCTCTTTACTTCCTTATCCCTTCCAAGGTCTTTCTATCTTGAATATCTACTTCAAAACAATGCTTAAATTCATCAAATCATAATTCATCTCAATTTCTTAAATACAATCATCAAATATTCAATTCTTAAACATTTGAGATACAAAGCTTAAATCATCAAGATCATGTATGAATTGGACCATTGGGTCTTAAAAACTTAAGGATAGCATGCTCATATACATTCAAATTCAAGTGAAATAACTTCATTTCTTGAAGTTATCACTAATTCCATTTTTTTTATTTTACCCTTTTCTTTCATTTTTTTCCATTTTATAAGTGTCATTTTATAATTTAATTCTATTTAATGTGATATTTTAGTTTTTTTATAAATTTATCATTTAAATGCTAATAATTGTAATAAAAATTATTATTTTATTATAATTATAATCTAAATAATAAGAATTAATAATAAATATTTTTAAAATGATAACTATATTATTTATTTTATTTATTTAAATAATAATTAATTATAAATTATTTTTAGAAAAAATATTAAATTAAAATATCACTACTTTCTTAATTTAACGATTATTTTTTTTAAAAAGGCCCATGTTAATACACAACAGATAGAAATCACTTGTCCCTAAGTTTTGTCTCTTTTCCTTGTCCCTCCAATGAAAGTTTACTAACTTAATTAAAAAGGTACATCTCATCTTTCTCACTTAAAAGAAAACATAATGTCGTTCTTTTGCAAAATTTCCTATAACCTTTGTTTTCAATCCCTTCCTTTTGCACCCACTCCCCACGCCATCACTAGCTAAGTAGCCACACTCCTCCCTAACCCTCATGCCTAAGGTAGAATATGGTAATAAATGAGTGGCAACCTCACGATGGGTTTTGAGAAACATGGAGGTAAGTAAATGAGTGGCGAATCCCATTTTGAGTTTAATTGCATAGGTTGAAAACGAAAACGAAAGGCAATAAGAATAACATAGCAATCAACAAATAATATGGTTATATGATCTTCCTCTAACACTAGTATTTGAAGTTTCTGGAAACAAAGGAAGAATCACCACATGACACAGGCATTGGGTCCTTCAGTTCTAGCAAATGAGTGATTTTTCTTGCCAAATTTGTAGATTGCATCATTTCAAGTCCTTTGATTGCATTGCCACAGCTGATGATGAACCGTCAGAGGTTGTGCTGCTAGAGCCAGGTTTGGGGATGAAGGGAAATGAAGGCATGGAAATGGGACGACCTAACGAGAAAATGGATAGGAAAATATGTTAAATGATTATATGTATTTTTTAATGAAGTTGAAAAACTTTGATTGAAGTGATAGGGAAAGGGATAAGAATTGGGAACATGTGATTTTAATCCGATATGCAACTCACTAGTTATCGGAGCTTCAATGGGGGTCACACCAATGGAGCTGGTGGCTATTGGATCAAAGGTGCTCCTCGAGGTGTTGAGCACATGTAAAGCAGAATGAATGATGGTATGCAGGTCATGAGCAGTGCCATTGATAAGTTTGAGAAAACCATGTTTTTCTTAAGTATAACCTTGCTTTCATCTCCAACATAGCCTTTGATTAAGCTTTCCTATTTAGTTTTAGCTTAAATTTACTTAAATAGTGTCTTTTATGTTTTAAGCGAGTTTAAATGATGTTTGATAAGTGCTTAGCCTTGATCTTTCATTTCAACATAGGTTTTTATTATGTTTCTTAATGTGTCATCCTAGGTAATTGAGCAATGGAAAAGATTTGAAGCTTGGAGAGGCAAAATAGAAGGGAAAAGGCTTATGCATGTTCACCGCTTAGGCATCCAACTTCCATCACCTAAGCGCTCACTAGGTGAAGTAAAATTGATGTTTTTTCCATCACCTCCAGCTACACTAAGCACATTCTGCCATCCACGCACTTAAGCACCCATGTAGAAATACAAAGAAAACTTTTTTCTATCAACTCAGCACATAAAAACCCTGACACGTCATTCTTAACATATAAAAGAAAAAGAGGAGGATTTTTTAGGGAGCTTGGAGAGGAATAGATAGGGAGTGACTGCAACAACCCTTGAAAGGAAGATGAGGCTTTCAAGTTGGATGATTTGAAGATTTCATCATTCTCTTCTTGCTCAACCATGGAGTTTGCATTTTCCTCTATTTTTCTTCTCTTTTCTTCCGAGTATAACTAAGTTTTTCTAGCTAGGGTGATGATTTAGCTTGACTTTGGATGATGTAACTTTGTTTCTTTGCTTAATTCAAGTTTCTATTTCATGATTTGAGTGTTTATTTATGCACTTAATGCTTTTTATGACTTGCACACTCATGAATTGATTCTAAGGTTCATGTATAGATTGGGAAATTTAAGCATGATCTTGTACCTTGTGATAAACATCATAACCTCTTCAATATCTAGGAATAGGTATTGTGGGTTGTGTGGCTTTACTTAAAATTCTATTGTTTGCGATAAAACCTTCTCTAATTAGGGTTAGACTAATGGATTAGTTAACTCTAGCTAGTTAGAAGAGGATTAATATATCAAGGGATTGGATATTTGTTAAAACAGGGAATTTGGCCATGAACTTTGGAATTGGACTTGGTTAAGGTAGAAATTGAGTTTGCATTAGAAAAGTCAAATGAAATCGCATCCCTAACATCTTTTTAAATTTGATCCCTTCCATTTATGTTGTCTTTCACTTGTTGAATTCTCATTTTTTAAGCATTTCCTCAGTTTTTGCATGCCCTTTTTACTAAAATTTGTTTAGAGCTATCTTTTATCCGAATTTCTCATCGTCTAGATAGTATTGAACTTGGTGAATTAGTAATTGGTATCCACAATCCCTAAGGAATGACATTCTCTCACTATTAAATTACTTTTACGGTTTAGTACACTTGCCAATTAAGCAACAACCACTACACTCATTGTTGTGAAAGCAATCTAAGATACAACGAAGCTCAACTAAAGGCTGATTATTGGACTAAGAAGCCTAAAATATTGACTTCTAAATGCCAGAATATATTATTGAGTAGTGAGAGAAGATTTTTTAAACATGTAAGGGCAGAACCATTAGTGTTTCCTCATTGTTATTATTTTCTTGTTGTTGTGGTTGTGGCTGAGAATTGATGGGTTTTCTCCTTAGGTGATATGGATTGATTGATTTATTGAGTCTAGGTTGCTGGGGTGTAACTATAAGAGATGCTTGAAAATAGGAGTGGTAAAGAGATGATAGAATGGTTAAATTAAAACTTTAGTCTCTCGTAGTTTTCATTCATTTTTAATTTATTTTTTATAGTTTTTTTTAAATCATTCTTTACATTATAAGCATTGTTAAAATAGTCTCTACCATCACTTTTTTGTATAACACCATCAATTTAATTACTACTAAATATTTTACAAAGAAAAGAAAACATTTAAAGGAGCACGTACTTAACAAATGAACACCTACTTAAAAGAAATGAGCACCTAGAAGAGCACTTACTGAAATGCAAGAGCACTTATTGGACGTTTTATGAAAAAATGAGCATATAAAGAAGCACCTACTAGACAAACGAATACTTACTAGGTTAGCCAATTAACAACGTTATAATAGAAATTGATGATATGAACTATTTTGAAAATATTTGTAAGTGTAAGGATTGATTTGAAAAGAAAAAATTATAGGGACTAAATTAAAAATGAGTGAAAACTATAGAGAACCAAAATTTTAATTTAACCTGATAGAATAAATGGTTTTTTCTATACAGAAGGGCTTTCACATAATTCCCTTTTTTTTTAAGACCAACTTGTAATTTTTAACTTTTAGACAATAATTTGTGAGTAAATATATAAATTGGTCCCTAAAAAATACACATTAAGTGCATTTGGTCCCTAAAATTGTTCGAGTGCACAACTTAGTCCCTGAATGTGTGAAATATCCAACACATTCATCCTTCCGTCAGTTGGGTTTGATGAGCACTAACAAAGATGCTAATGTGTCACGTTAATAAATCATTAGTGAAACCTAGGTGAAATGTTAACAGTGGTAGAGTAATATGGGACAAAACGATATCATTTCACCATCTAAATCTCTTAAACAGAGTTGTTTGAAGCTTTCTCTCTAATGATTATGTTTGAAATGGTGAAGAACATGGTAATTGGTCCTTATTTTGCCAAATTCCCTAAAATGAAGATACTGGGTATTCATGATTTTGCATCACGCTAGTTGTAATGAGGGAGACACTACTTGGAGGTGAAGTCCATCACACTTGGATCCTCATCACTGCTAATAAAACATCATTCGAACACCCACCACGAGCCTCCTCACTGCTGTCCACTCCTCTCCACAGCCATCGTCGATGTCTTCATTCCAAGGAGCTAGCTAAGGGAAATTAGAGAGAATTGGTAAATTAGGGTTTAATGACCTTGTTTTTCCCATTTCAAATATAAATGTTAGAGAGAAAGCTTCAAATGATTGTATTTTGGGAGATTTAGATGGCGAAACGATACCGTTTTGCTCTCATATCACTCTACCACTATTAACATTCAACCTAAGCTTCATTAACGTGACATATGTGCACTTAACTTGACACATCAACATATCTGTTAGTGTTCTTCAACCCCAACTAACGGAATGATGAACATATTAACAATTTCACACATTCAAAAATTAAATTATGCACTCGAACAATTTTAGAAAATAAATACACACATAAATTTTTTTAAGGACCAATTTATATATTTATTTATAACTTACTTAACAAGTTGCAGGTGATTATTCTAAATCATTGATGCAAAAGTGTTCATAATCAAAGTTTATAAACACACAATGCATCAAAGCACCCATTATTTTTAGGTGCATTCAAGGCCGTCTCCATAAACCAGCCACAAACAGGATAAATTCACCATCTCTTTACAAAATTGCCAAAACAGAGTCGACCCCAATACCAGCAGCAAACGACGCCATAGCTCTGTACATTAACGTTGACTCTTGGAGTGTTTTAGAGATTGATGGTTTCTTAATAATTTTGATTTAATTAAAGTTTGGTTTGGGCTTGGGTTTAATTTTTAGTTAAGGATCATTTTTCTTTTTAATGTTTAATCTTCCTGTGATGGAACTGTATTATCTCTTCATTTGTCAAAGCAAACATTACTCCAGTTTCATTTCGAAGAAAGAAAAAGGGAAAGTATTACTCAGCTCTTGCTTTAAAGTCATTTGGTATATAATCGTTACTGGTGTGTCATGATTCAGTCATGAATCTGCATATAAACGTCCTTTGTGTACATGTACGCAGGTAAGAAAAAAGTAAAATGCGTAAGTTCAAAAGATAGTCAAATAATGCACTATGCATGTCGTGTTGGTGGGGAGACATGACTGGTTCTAGAACTAGAAGACAAAATTGATGCTGGATAAAATTCATTAGGAAAATGTTTGTCATATACGTTTTTTTAAGAGTGTAAAATTATTCACATTTTTAAAAAAAGATATGATTGAGTAAGAGAAAATAAAAAAAAATATGTATAATAAATAATATTAAATAAAATATAAAAAGAGATATATATATATATATTATTTAATGTAAGAATTCATTGCTATCAGATTAACTAATGTATATTAACTTTGTATGAGTCAATATTGTGTTTTAATGGCTAATATTTGTTCGCCAAGGCGAATATGAGGTAAGATTAGATGGGTTTTTTTACTAAATTGTTATTGATTGTAAAATTAAAATGTTATTTTTTTAAATTATATATTAAAATGTCATCTTTTTATTTAGTATGATAATTTTTATTATTTTTATCTATATAAATAATGTCATCTATGTTAACACTTCTGCATAGATAATATTAAACTATTTAATATTATTTATGTTGGCGTTATTCACGCGAAAGGGTCACGTAGATGATATTATCTATGTAACAAGCATCATTATGTTTGACGTTTTTTGTGTACATTATTATATTATTAATAATAAAATTATTTATTAAAATAATATTTTTTAAAATTATATATTAAAATATTACTCTTTTATCTAACATAAATTTTTTTTATTCACAGATAACACTATTTATGTTAGTACTTTCACGTAAATAATATCAAAGTATTTGGCGTCATCTACTTTATCATTTTCACATAAATAACGTTATTTACGTTAATATTTTTATGTAAATGTATAACGTCAAACACTTCCATGTAGATATATAATGTCAAATATTTTGACATTATTTATGTGAAAGTGCTAACATAAGTATCATTATTTACATGAATAAAAAAATAAAAAAATATCACGCAAAATAAAAAAAATACTTTAATATATAATTTTAAAAAAATATTTTAATAAATAATTTTACCAACGACAAATAAAAAAGCTAAATTAGATGATTCAAATCCTTTATCTCATTTCACGGTACCTTTCCATGTCTCTAATTGAATGTTGACAGGGGATTTCAATCCTAAATTAGAGATAAGGTTGGCCTGAGACGGTACGTGTGATGGGTGTGCGATATTGCAATATAAGGAATTATTTAAAGGAAAACGACGCTAGTACATTGTTTCCTTTAAACACTTTACATCCGTTAATGAAATATAATTTTTTTTATTAAGTATATATATTGTTTAGTTAATAGATTATCACATAATAAATTAATTATGTGTTAGTTAACTAAAAAATATATATTATTAATAAAAATATATATATCATTAATTCGTGTAAAAAAGATGTACGTATTCTAATATGCAAATATCAGTATTACATGTTATTTAAAAGGCACCAGCCAAAATAAAGTAAAATAGAAAACTGTAGCAGCTAGATAATATGTCTCATACTTGAAGTTTTGGTTCATATATCATAGAAGGCCACAAACAACATAATAAGCGCAACACTAACTGGGACGTACTATACACTTGTACTTATTGACGTATCATACATGGGACGTACGTAAACTATGGACTACACTTGTCTTTATTGGCATATCATACATGACAAGATGGAAAGTCATCCAAATCACACAACCCTTGCAATATAAATGTCCTCCTTCTTGACTTTGCTGCTCTTCAAGCTTGAACTGAAAGACCAGGATAGAATGTTATTTCTTTGTGTGGAATCTCCCGTGGAACCAGAGAACCCAACTCTAACCCATTCAGGAAGGACAGTGTTCAAGTCAAGGTCATAAGAGACAGTCACAGGTTTACTATTAGGATAAGTAGAAACAGCACTTAGTCTTCTAGAGGCAGAGTTATAGCTTACGTGTACAGTGGCTGTTATCCCATTTTGCCACACCCACCTAATATGTGCCGATGACCTAATAGAGTTGACATCAATTCCAATGTGTCTATAATTTGGATCCCCGAGGTTGACATTAGGGTAGGTGTCAAACTCAACAGCAACAACCTTGTCAGATGATGCTTTGAAAGCAACAATTTCGTTAAGGGAGTTGTTGATAGCATTTGCACTATTAAAGAGTCCAAGGAGACCACCAGAAGAACTAGGAGGGATGGTAGTCTTAGGTGATGCAATGAAGAAGGTAAGGCCATCACCTGGATTATTAGAGGTTGGTGATGAGATGACAAAAGTGAAGGTGGTGTTAAAGCTTGCAACCACTGCGGAACTCTCCCAGAGGCGCACTGGGGCATAGTATAAGGCTCTACCAACACTGTTACCCACTGGGTTACCATTACTGTCTGTCCTGGTGAGTTGTAAGACCTTAGTCCTTGATTCAATGGTGGCATCACCTTGGAGGATGAGATCCTCTTGGTCTTTATCAAAACTGTTGAAGGTGAAAGACAGTGAATCTGCTGAGTTCACCCTGTTAAGTAGCATGAGGAAGATCATGGTTATGAAGGCAAGTAGAGGAAGGGAAAGGGGTTTGCTGGTTTGAAGAAGGTTTGTGTTGGAGATAGCCATGGTGTGAAATTGAGTGGTGCTATAATGTTGGGTTTAGGGTAAGAAGTCTAGTGCTAACCTTTTAGGTATTTATACTAGTGGGGATGGCAATTTGGGATTGGAGAAATCACTTGCCAATTGAAATCATCTGTTATCTTTTTTCGTCCATTTCCTTGTTTCTCTAATTAAACGATGATAATTAAATAAAAAAAATTCTTTCTTTTTTAATAAGTGATAACTTTTTTTTAGACTAATATTTTTTATCTATGCAATGCACGAAGTAATGATCAGCATTTGAAACATTAAAATACAATAAAATATATGATATCTGTACTAAGAAATTTAATAAAAATTTGAACTTAAAAAAATTGGCTTAAATCCTAAATATGCTCAAAAAATATATGAGTAGATTTCTTTATTTTCCTCTTGAAATAATTAACAATATTTCTTTAGGTTAAAGTATATTTTTGGTCTTTATATATAGTATTTATTTTTAATTTGATTTTTATATAAAAAATGTTTTCAATTTAATCCTTATACATACAATCATTTTTTATTTGGTTTCTACCATCTGTCATATAGTTAAGTGTAATGACCAAATTAAAAATGAATATCATGTATAAAAATAAAAAGTATATGTTAAAATATATTTTGGGCCTTTATATGTGACACAATTTCAATTTGATTTCTATATTTCATATTAATTTGGTCCTTATATTTATTATTACAAATAATGGAGACTGAATTGAGAATGATTGTATGTATAAGGACTAAATCAAAAACTTTTTTGATATAAGGACCAAATTTAAAATAAGCATCACATGTAAAAACCAAAAATATATTTTAACAATTTCTTTAAAATTATTGTCTAGAACAACAAACTTTCCTCAAAATTTTTGTAATAAAATAATTTAGTTTCTCAAATGAATTATGTACAATTTATTTTTTTATTATACTTCTATGTAAATTTTTTAATCGTGCGATGCACAAATTAAAATATCAAAATACTATAAAGTTATATATATGAATAAAGATTATTTAAAACTATATAATTAGTTAATTAGTTAATTAGTTTTAGCAACTTCTTAATCCCTTGAAAAAATGATACTTAGTCTTATTACTTTAATTAATTGTGTGATTCGATATACTTGCCAATAAATCAATAACAAATTTCCCTTTTTTAAAACTTCCTAAAACAAAGTTTATACTATATTAGGATAACAATAAATGTATGAAATTTGCTTTTACTTTGTAGGCAAAAGCTAGCTTAGTTTTTCCTACGGTGACAGATAACGGGTACATTAGTAAGTATAACTATAATCTTCTAACAAAACCTTCTAGCTATAGTTTTTTTTTTATTATTATGTAAATCACGATAACATAATAATTGTATTACTCATTATTATTTAATATTAATCAATTACATGCATTTTCATCATTACTTTCACCGATCTTTTTTCATTCATCACTTCTTATGAAATAGTATTTTATTATTTAATACTAATCAACCAATCTTATGTATGCATTTTCATCATCACTTTTTTTTTCAATGCGTTAAATTTTAATTAATCTTTCTTCAATTATCACTTTTTAAAAGATAATTATTATTTAATATTAATTAATCTCATGCATGGATTTTCGTCATCACTTTCTCTTTGATTAGTAATAATTAATTTTATTACTTTATTAATCATTACATAATGATTTTTGTATAAAATATGATGAATTTAAATTAAAATTCATCATATGTAATAGAAAAAAATTATCATATAAATAATTAAAATTATTATTTATCTTAAAAAGATATTCACCACTTATTTAAATTATTTAAAAGTTATTTATTTGAATTATACAATAATTGATTGGTGCTATGAACGTAGGCTTTAGGTGGGAAGTCGAGTGCTAACTTTTTGGGTATAAATAATTTTAAATTCTCTTAAATAATTTTTTAATAATTTTTATTTATTAAATAAATAAAATATTAAATATTTTTTATATTTTAAGATATTGAATATATTTTATTTTTTTATTTAATATTTATTTATTAAATATTAAAAAAATTATTAAAAAATATTTTAGGAGAATATAAAAAATTTATTTAAATACTCGTGGATGGCAATTAATGAGTATGAATGTAGTGGAACTATATTTTGCTCAGATACAATAATAAATCTGGTTGTCGTCTTGTCGATCTCAACACATACTAGTGTAGAGTTTGAGCGTTGCGTGTAGCCATGGAGCATAGAAGATAAAACGTGAAAAAATATTCAAATTTACTGGCTATCACAGATTTTTGATTGATTCGTATATAAAATAGAATTTAAATAATAAAATAATATTTTGATATATATAAATATATATAGGGTTTTGCTAAGAATATAAAAATAAAAAATGTTAAATAAAAATAAATATTCAATGTATTAAAAATTAAAAAAAATATTTTTATTTAAAATTTTTTATTTTAATATTCTTAATAAAGAAAATTTCATAAAAAAATTCATATAAGCGAATATATATATATATTTTTGAAAAATAAATAATTGATGATATTGTTTCCCTTTTTATATCATGCTATCGTGAATCTTTGTTGTCTGTATATGCACGTTTACAGTTTTTTTCTTTAAATTAATGGATCTAAACTTTTTTTTCATAAAGTTACAAGAAAAATAATTAAATATGGTAACGTTAAATCAGTTTTTGTCTGTATATATGCACGTTTACAACCCTTTTTTTTTTGTCTTTTTTTCTTTAAATTAACGGATCTAATTTATTTTTCATAAAGTTACAAGAAAAAAATTAAATATGGTAACGTTAAATCAATTTTTGTCTGTATATGCACGTTCACAACCTTTTTTTATTGTCTTTTTTCTTTAAATTAATGGATCTAATTTTTTTTTCATAAAGTTCCAAGTTAAAAATTAAATGTGGTAACGTTAAATCAATTTTTGTCTGTATATGCACGTTTACAACTTTTTTTTTTGTCTTTTTTCTTTAAATTAACGGATCTAATTTTTTTTCATAAAGTTACATGAAAAAAAACTAAATATGGTATCGTTAAATCAATTAAATATGTTTTCCGTCTACAAAAACCAATTTGGCTTTTGAATGTAAAAGTGAAAGGGATCTATTGTGAATGCCAAGACTTTTCTAGAGTGAAATTAATTATAAAGTGTGTAATTAATAAGAGTATATTTATTTTAGAGAAGTTTTATTTATCATTGAATAAACTTTTATAAAATGAGTTTGTTTATAAAATAAGTAAGTAATAATATATTTATTTTTGAATTAATCTAAAGTGCATAAAATATAAATATTTTTTAAATTTATTAGACTACTTATTTTATAAATAAGTTCACTTTAGAGAAGTTTAATACATAATATTTTTTCTTTTTAATAGAAAAGAGGCCTACCCAAGGTACTTGCAATTAGAGCTAAAAATTTGCTCACCTCATTTAGCAAACAAACTCATTTTGTTGGCTCAAATTCAACTGACTATAAACTCACGAGCAGCTCAAGTTAATTTAGTTCATAACATGAAGACAACAATCAAGTATTCAACTATGTCTTTTAATATAAAGAAAACAACTACCATAATCTTAAAGAATAGCGATTAATTGACTTCCTAGCAAAGTTTAGTTTACTAATAAGATATGGGGTGGTCAGCAAGGATCATGACATTTTAGGTTAGGTGTGAGGATAATAAAATAACTAAAAAAGGAGTTTTAAGTGTGTATATATATATATATTGAATTAATTTACGAGCTAATAAGAAGAATTTATCAAAACTCAAGTTCAACTTATTTATTAAATGAGCTAAAATTTTTAGCTCAAGCTCAACTCATGAGTTCATGAGCTTGATTTATTGAGTTGTTAGTGAACTGAATCTTGAGTAACTTGTGAGTCAACTTGCCTATATTTTTATATTTATTTATCAGGAACATGCAGAGGCGTCCTAGATCTAGCCTTAACCCCTGCTTATTAAACGAAGATAAACTTCCTTGACCTATAAGAGGGGACATTTATATAGATTAAGACTTATGACATATCTTGATTTGAGAATTGAATAATCTTTTCCTTTTAAAAAAAACTTTTTTACCAAAAAAGAAAAAATCTTTATAAAAGACAATTCTTCAAGCATAAAATAAAACCAACGAGCACAAGCGAAAAAAAAAAGGAGAAAAAACTACGAGCATAATGTGCTAGTAGATATATGGTCCATGATCTGAGACTTCTTGTCCCAGACTGCCATTCACTCAAAAAAATTGTATCAATTAACATCGTAAGTGATGTTGGACAATTTTTTGAAAGTTGATATATAAATTAATTATAATATATATATATATATATATATAATATATAAATATTATATCAATTTTTTTATATAAATCTATGTATCTGTCTATCTATCTATAAACAATACAAAGAAGAGGAAATTATTTACTGTAGCATCTACAGTATTAGGGTTTTCTTCTTTTATTCAATATTTATATTTTAGTATTATGCTATAGAATTAGGGCGTTCTTTTTTTTTTCAAAATTTATATTTTAATATTTAAAAAATTAAAAAAAATTAATATTAATAATTTTCAAAATATTAAAAAATATAAAAAGTATTAAAAAATTATAAATTTTTTTAAAAAATATTAAAATACTTAAATTATTTAATATTAAAATATTATATATTTTAAAATTTATATTTTCTTTAATAAGTACATTTTTATAATATTATATAGTAAGTGATTAAGAGAGAGAGAGAGCGACGAAATGAAATGTTGAGACTTAGGACTGAGGAAACGAAAAGGAAAATTTTGGGAAGGAGATGGCTGACATACGATGTCACGCATAGGCGTCCTAGACAATGTGTTCAAAAAACATTTCTCATCTGAATAGGGTTATCTTCTCCTCTTGTCTTCTTGGAAAACTTCCCTAATGTTACCTAAAAAATATGCCTGGTTGTACCAGAATTGATACTATTTTGAAGTGGATTTAGAGGAGTAACTGAGATAAGTACGTCACGGTGATTTCTTTCTTACGAAGCAGAGTATGTTGAAACAGAGGGAGGTTAGTACTTGCAAATGGACTCCAACGCTCAAGTCAGATTGTGCACAAGTAGCGTTTATGTGTAGAGTGATAAGTTACCTGAGAAGGTGAATAAGTCTAATATTTATAGAGGTTGGGGAGATACGCTCTCGTGATAGTCACAAGAAGAGATATGTTCTTTATTTAGTTACAGAGGATCTCTATAAGATCATAATATAGATACTTTAATTATGGGCAATTAGAGAAAATTATTATTCTACAAAATCATGATTGACAATGACATATATTATTAAGATTTATACATTACGCAGATCTCGCGATAAGGCTGTCGTTGCCCAATGTCGTGGTCCGATAAGCATATAGTCGGGATCTCATTTGCATGCCATAAGTGACTTCTTGCTGAGGGCGTCAACGACGGACCGTGGCGTACTTTGTGTCAGCTCGACCTATGTGACATGATCTTGGATCACGGTCCAGAATAGTTGCCCCCAACTGGGTGCTTAGATAGAACAACTAAGTGTCAAGATACCAAGTTTAATAGGAGCACATGGCGTGCAGTGGATCTAAGTCAATCGACATCAGATCTCACAATGTTTTTCCAATTGGTCGGGGTCTGTGGTAATCATAGTGTACCTCTAGAATTGACGTGTAAGGTCAGGACCCGAGTCGGATCGCTCTGCTTACGTTGTCATTCTACCATCCGAGGTATATTATTTGTTGCCCTCATGTGTAGTTCACGAGGTCTTTGTCTTTTCTCGCAACTTTTACTCTACAATTTATAGTAGTCTGAACTTGCTTAGAGAACCGTCGCTTTGACTTTATTGGGAATTAAAAGTCCTTTTAAAAAAGGATAACAGTCTCATGTTATTTTCCAGCTATCCGTTACTCTTGAGTCCAATCAGAGAAGGGGGGCATTAAAACATGGCTTTCAATGTGCAATTAGTTCACTTTTCAAGGGCCAAATCAAGACGCTCTGTTTCCTATATGAATTGGGAAGGCTTGCGTTGAGGCTGTGATAAACATGATTTTTATATATTAGTTAACCCTCATATTTAGTCTCTTGGACCTCGTATATGATTAATTGATTAGTTTTGACCACAATTTATAGGTTTGGGCTCAAATTGAGCTTAATTGATCTTTCCAGCATTATTAGGATTTTACATTGTTTCTGTATTTCGGTCATATCTTGAGTTCTAGATATTTAACGATTATGAATTTTACATTGTAGGAAAGCTGAGAGACATATCTAAAACTTTGATTTAGAGTTTGAAGTCTGAATTGAATGTCTAATGAGTCAGATTGGGCCACGAAGTCAGAACACAGTGTTGTCACTGGAACCCGAGTAGTGTGCACTTATTGGTCCATAACTTGGGATATAGGTGTGATATGGACCTGAAACTAGTGACATTGGAAAGCTTACACACAAAGCTCAAACTTTTATGATCACAAATTGAAAATACAACTTTTTAATGGCGTTTCACCCTTGTGAAGTTGATTGATTAGAGACTTGTTAAGAGTGAATTTGGCATAACTCTTTCATCTATAGCCCAAATCAAGTGATTTCAATGGCTAAGGAAAGCTAAGAGGCAAAGGATTAACTATAAACTAGGGTCAAATTAGGATTCTTAATTTTTAAGTCAGTTATTTTGTTATAAATAGGGAACCCAAGATAGATAGAAAACTGAGCCGCTCTTACTTGATTCTTCTTCTTAGAGTTTTCTCTCTTCTCTTTTGTTTTTCATTTTTCTCTTCTTTTTCAGAGTTCTTCCCTCTCATTCATGGAGGGCTAGAGCCTTTAATCAATCCAAGGGATTGACGTTTTTTATGCTTAATCTTGAAATTCTATTTTAATTATTTTATATTCAATTATTAATCAAGTTTCTCTATTTCATCTTTGTTTAATTTTGATAAAGTTGCTTAATTTGATTAAGTTATTCATATGATAATTTTTTAATTACCATGTGTGAAGGATGAATTACAGAGACTAAACAAGACATTGAAGGTGTTTGATGAAATGTTTAGCTTGGTTGGATCTTAGTTTTTAGGTTAATTTGGGTTTTGGATGAATGCTTAATTTGTCTAACCTTGATTAATTGAATTCTGGATGTGTATCTACTAGAAGATCCATGGATCATTTTGAGGCATCTTAATATGATCTAAGACTAAGGATTCAGTTGATGGTTGAATAGATCTATAGTAATCAAGGATGAATTAAAATCAAGATTGGTTAATTCCCTTAGATTGGTTGTTTTCCTAATTTTGTTTACTCCTTTTAATTACTTTTTGTTGTTTAATCTTGTAAACCCCTTCCCCTTGTTTATTAACCTCTTAATCTGATTTCATAAAACGAGTGATCTACAGGCTCAACCCAGTGTTACCTTATGTTGCAAGTAGTTCTGGTAAATTAGTTATAAATTGATTTAAATTTGGTAGCCTCAACAAGTATCAGGCTGACACTCCTCTTATTTTCCCTTATATTGTTTAAGGATGATTTCTTTTCAGAAGGTGGTTTTTCTCCCATTTCTTGTGCGTATGTGGAGAGTTTTGCCCCCATCTGAGACCATTTTCTTGTTTTCCCCAAAATCTTCAAAGGTGTTCTCTTTATTACTGTCAATCCCTCTAGTGTAGGTCTTTCTTTCTCGGCGTAATGACTTGGTGAGGACAAAGTAACTATCTTACTTGGGTTAGCCAACGTGTATCTGAGCAGCATAAGCCTTTCTCTCCCAGCATACGTGAGAGGGTGCAAATTTCCTGCATGTACCAAAGGATTCACTATTGTAGTGTAATACTTGTGATGCATGAAGTTGTTCCGCACTCTGTCCTCCTCATTTCCCGATTGTTGTGGAGGCACTTAGCCGGGTGCTTCCATAGTTTCTCTTCCTATGTGCAGTTGGATAAGCAGGAGTGCTCGAAGGTGAAAAATCCTCTCGGAGCAACCTAAGAGTGATTTGAAGCAACTCGGGAGTGATTGTGAAGCCTATTGTAGTTCAGGTTGAATAATCTTTTGATGTGAATCGTCCTCCCATTGGCTAGTAAGGAAGAGATAGATGCTGATTTTTGGAAGAACCTTGGAGGTGGCAGTGACCGGTGGCCATCATCGCCAACGTTGTCTAGCTTCCTTTTTGGGTTTTTCCAACGGGCATTCTTGACTTTTTTTTGTCTTGGAAGAACTTGTGTATTTCTTCTTTTATTTTTGTTAGAGCTAATGATATATGGAATAAGAATAATAAAAAATTTTCCCTGAATCTTATGATTTGTCTTTCATTTTGCGCTCTCTGCTTTTTCTTTCTTCTCTGGGATGAGTCCAACGCTCATTGTAGAATAATGTCATGTTGCCTCCAGCTTGATGTTCGACTAGTATAGCAAAGTGGCAAGATAAAGTTGCAATGCTCTCGGGTGCTTCATCACTTGAAGTCGTGGTTTGTGTTATCCCATGGGGTTGAGTTCTAATCTGGGGACGTTTACGACCAAGTCTTTTGATCTTCCTGGAAGCGTTATTGTCTGGCCAGGGTCCACGTGTCAGATGACCATAAGTGGACATATATGTACCTAGATGGGGTTTATTGAAAAAATAAGGGCTCAATTGTAAGGTTTGTGTGACAATTGATTTTCTACATAACCGTCCTTTCAATTGCTTCAACGACTATGAGGGCCATGTGGCGTGTATTGATTGGAGAGACATTGTTAAGGTTATGCGCGCCATGATGAGTAGTTTTTAAAATCAGAGGAGATAGGATGGAAATGCCCCCTAACTGTTTGGTCTCTATAAATAAGGGGTTAAAGCGCATCTTCCTCTTTTTTACTATTCCTTTCTAGATTATGGTAGCCTAAAATGATTTCTTATGGTTTTTTCTGGCAAATAAGTGCAATTTTGTGTGGTTGAAGGCAGTTTCTGGCAGTTTTACTAAGGTTTCAAACCTTCCATTCATCCAGTCGCTTTACTTTTCAAAGGTATGCCTTTTCCTACCTTCTATTTTTGCTATTTGTGGTGTCATATAGCGATTTTGCTTCTTCTTGTAACATGCCAAATTACTAACACTAATGACGTATCCGGTTACGCATTAGTAATTAGAATTTGGTACATTACTTATGAATATCCACAAATTTTTAAAATAAATAATTTAATAATATACAAATATGAGCCTTCGAGGAAGCATAATTTACATACATAACGAAAGAAATAATATATCAATTATACATATTCGCGCATTATATACCAATTTTGTCAGATAAAGAAAATTACTAGGACTAGTCGGTAAATACCTAACTAAGAACATCCTAACTAATCCTTCAAGTGAGCTCCATACACTTGCTGATATGCTCAGGCCACCTGAAATTATCATGGAAACCATAGAGAATAGTAGGGGTGAGAATCAAAATTTTCAATAGTTTGTTTTAAACCGTGTCATCACAATAATTCTAACTATTTCGGAAAAAAATATCACTTTCATTCAAAACATTTATTATTACTCTAGAAAGATGGCAAAAGCCAAATCGAGTACTTCTTTTTTCCGAAATAGAGGTTCATTTAATTATGAAAACCCTTATCAATCATGAAAATCACATCAAGTCTCATGTCTTAAAAATCATCAATCATGTCATCCAAAATCTAATATTTAAAATCCATCAAATCCAAAGTCATTAAGACTCAAATTATTAATTCGAAATTCAGGTCATCAAATCTCATACTTTCCAATCTTCAAATCAAATTAGAAATTCTCATATTTGCTTTAAACACAAATATTTCATCATATCTCAAATCATTAGATTCATCACTCGTTCATACTAGCATTACAAAATCATTTACTTGGTATTAGTCTGCTTTTAGGTTAGTGCATATCAACCTCTTCATGGCCATACGTCGCCACACAGAACTACTCTGGGTAACTAGGCTCAGTCTTCCCATGTCTAGCTTAGAGGAAGTATGTCTCCTCAATATCAAAGTTAGGGTTAGACTTCAATCCATCATGATAAGGAGAAAGTACGTTATCTCACAATATCAATCATTAGTAAAAAATGAGAGGTATGTTACTCAAACTATCCAGGATATAGGATTACCCCAAGTAGTGAGGGAAACACTCATCCTCAACCACTTAATGACTAGGGAAGCTCAGGTAAAGAGGAAGGTTCTTCCTTAACCTTAATTACTCTGGTATAGAGAAAATCACTTATTCTCTTACCATTAACCAAGAGTTACCCTAGTACAACTGCATCCAAAATCCATCTCGACCTAGTTCCACAAAGTGGATACCCATGAGAGAAAATCATTTCATCATATAATCATGTATGTATAATGCATAATTAAATCATTATCATCATGGGTGTTCAAATTTATCAATTAATCACATATGATTCAATATGATCATGAAGTCCTTTCTCAAATTTGTTTGGATACATAGTCTTTTCACAATCTAGCGAATTCTAATCATTCAATTCAAGGTTTAAAGTTTTTATTTAGGTTACCTAGGTTAAAGAACTATGTATCCATTATTTTCAGATCAAAAATGACATTTTTAAAGATTTTGGGCCTCAAACATGGGCCATGTCAGATTACACGGGCCGTGTTTTCGAACACGGGCCGTATTTGATTACACGGCCTACCCCGTGTTCTTCTCTGTGAACGTAGTTCATAAATTTTTCTCTGAGCGTCGTGGCGTGACAACCTAGAGCCGCGGCGTGAGATGCGTAACAACACCGGATTTCCCTAGTTTTCAGCCAAAAATCCATCCTTTTTCCATATCAAACCAGAAACCAGTCCAGTAATCATCAATAAATCATCAAATTTATCGTGTTCAAGCATCAAAATCTTCATTCAAAATCACACATCAAAAGTGGATTCAATACCCCTTTTTTCTACCTTGAAAATCATTAAGAAATCAATAGAGGAAAAACAAGTTTTCACACCATAAGCAAATATAAAAGCTTAAATCTTTCATTATCAACTCAGAAATCTCACTCAAAGTCATCAAGAAATCAGATCTTGAAATGCAAAAGAACAAAAGAAAAAAAGTGAGAAAATCCCCCTACCTTGTTTTCTATAGCTTCATATCTTTCCATTCTTGATTTTCCTCTTTGGTTCTTGTTTGATCTTCCTTATTCCTTCTTTCTTTTTCTCCATTTCCATCTCTCTCCCATGTCTTCTCCTTCTTCTGTTTCTATTTCTTCTTCTTCTTCGTTCCAGCAACACAGCTGTGTGAGAGAGAAAATGAGGAAGATGAGAAAATATCTCATCTTTTAAAAGATGATACTTAAGGGCAAAATGATCATTTTGTAAAATTTCGTATCTGTTAAGAACACTTTGATTTGACTAAATCAAGTTTCTTAACTTCCAACAACTATAAAATAAATCTTAAATTTTATCTAAATTATTATTTCACCATTTTCATAATTTTTCATATCTGTCATTCCTCAATTCGGTATTAAAATGCTTCTGCAGTGTCCTTAAAAATACCAAACTGACTCCGTTTGTCCTCAAAATTTAACCACATCCTCCTTCACACATTTGTAACCCATGAATAAAATTTTTCTTATTTATTTCCTTTGATTTAACATTTATGCTATTTTCTTGAGTCAAAATAGTCATTTTGCACGTTCTGTGTTACAACAAAGTGCCTAAATCAACTCAAAACGTCTCAAAAATTAACTAACATGTTAAATAAGTATTATGGTTCCTTATAACCATATACAAGTCTAACCTGCTAAGAAGAGAATGTTTCAATTCTCCACTCCTTTTAGAAATATTTTCCCCAAAATTTAGCTTATCATACAAAAATTTGGAATCCTTCAACAACTATCCTTAATTATATTCATCTTCTCCACTCTTGCTTTTATTCAAACTCAAGTGTTCATATTCCTTCATCCTATCGAGAGTTACGTTGTAAAAAGTCAAAAGTTTGAGCTTCCTCTTGCTTTCCTAAATTATATACCCTCCCTGGGACTGGTAGTCGAGGATTGGATATAATTTTCTACTTCTGCTGACACCTACTGACATAGTGTCCTACTTAATCATTTACATAGCATACCAAATAAAGTTTTTCACCATGTTATCTCTTTCCACACTTAGAGTATTTAAGCTCCTCAGCTTTTATTTGATTCTGACTCATTTCTAAGTTGTGAATCATTAATTGTAAAATCACATCTTTCATTCCCATCATTTATTATTTTCCTCTTTTCAAGATTCATGATGATTTACTCAATGTGAAACTTCAATTGAGCAGTCTCCACGATTTTACACTCCTTAACTAAAGTGGGAAAAGCCCCAAATCTCTATAGACCTGACAAATCTTTTAATTTCTTTCCTTCAATTCACTTCATATTATACAATAGACATGCCTTCTCATTTTAGTTCCAGATATACTCCACGCCTTTATCATCTTGTATATTTCTTAGAAAACACTTATCTAAGAAAGTCTCCATGAACATCTCTTACATTACATATGTACGTGCAACTTCTAATAATCTTTTTGAACTTCTCCACCACTTCTTTGCTTTGTTCCTTACCTTAAGAGTTCAACCAGATTAGGAATTTCCTTACTTTATTTATTTATTCTTTGAATCCTTTCCTTCCAACACATTGCAAAAGAAAAACATTGCCAAATCTTTTAAGATAAACCCAATTCTATAAGTGTGAATAACTGGTTTCTCCTTATCGTGTACTATGTTATAATTTCATTCTGGCAGTATACATCTCCAATAGGGTAAATCCTTATAGTTACTAAATCAATTTTGAGTGTTAAGGTCTTAACAGAAAGAGAAGAAAACTTAGTCATATACTTGTCCACATTAGCTAATGTGTAAACATGCATGATTAAAGATCTAACTTCAAACATTGTCTCATTTGACAAAATGTATGATATCCTCTCATTTGCAGAAGAATATGATTTCATTCTAATAAACTATTTCAAGGAATCTAAACTTCCAATAGAGAATATCAGTTTCTGAAACACTAATTCTAAGATTGCTTACATTCCTTTCCTCAGTAAATTTGACAATTAAAATATTATCATCACCTAAAGATTGATACAGATGTATCTAGATATTATGTAAAATAGGGTCATTGGACCTTAAGCTTCCATCTGAAGAGACATAATAGTGATATACATGTGGCCCATGAGAACCTTATTCATGATTCAATGGTCATTCCCTTTCACAAATTAAGAGCCATAAAGGGATGTGTCATTATCTTGCCACATTTGAAACCTTTCCCACGTCTATAGTATTCCTTTAGGAAGCACCTCTAAAGGTCTAACATTAGGATGCTTTTCGAGAAAACTTTGCATGACACTGGCAATCATAAATATCTTCCCAACTCTCGAAACATGAACTAAAATACAACCCTAGGGATACTCACCACGAGATCCCTAATAAAGAGAGATTGAATCTTTTGACTTGATAAGGTTTCACCTGCTTCATACGCTATAGGTGTGCAGAGGTTTCGGTTACCATAAGATCATCTTCAGCAATCTCAATTCTATATACATCTATTTTCCCTTGACATTCCATGAATCCTCCATATGAGTTCTTGTACTCCTTGTTTAACCCTACATCAAAATTCAAATATGGTTTTCAATCCCTCATATCTCATAGAGTAGAGGATTACAAGAACTTCTTCTGCTTCGCGCAACCATTACTTTGTTGGCCTTACTCAGAAGATACTCTAACTCAGAATTATATTCTTTTAAGAACTTAATCTATTGTCTCTATCTCATACTTAACCATTTCTGGTCAATCAGTGTTTCAAACTCTTATGGTCATTAAAGACCTCAAATTTAAGTCCATACACTTAGTGTCTCCAATCTTTCAAGGCAAACACCATAGTTGTCAATCTTAGACTATAGGTTGGATAGTTGTCCTTATGCGGTCTCAATCGCCTAAAGGTGTAAGCAACTACCCGTCCATCTAGCATCACATGCATCCTACCTCTTTTCTTGAGGCATCCGAGTATATCTCAAAGTTTCCTTGAGTATTTGGAACCACTAAAACCAGTATGGAAGTCAATCTCTTTTCTGTCCTTGGAAATTGTTTTCGTACTCTTGAGTTTATTCAGAAACACTACTCTTTTCAGTTCTCGTGTTTATTTTTACTTGGGTTGACGAAAACCCTTTTTTTTCTAGAAATTACATCTGCTAACATTTGTACCATGCTATTATATAGTTGCTTATCTTTTAAAATTTCTAGTATCTCTTTAAGGTGATCTTCGTACTCTTTGGGTGTCTTTAAATAAATGAAAATATCATCTACAAAGACCACAACCATTCTAACAAGATATAGTTCAAAAAAATCTGTTCATGTAGTCCATAAGGATTGCAAATGCTCTATGCTCACGATGGTATTCAAAATATTCTCTCTCAACTCCATTCTGATAGTACTCTAACCACTTTAGTCATTCTTGGAGAATACTACCGTTCTCTCTTATTTAGTTTATCGAATCATTTATCCTAAGTTATGACCCTTAAAATCAACCTTAATCGTTTTCCAAATAATTTAAGCTTCCACTACTTCTAGCAATCTCTTGGTATCATCCTACCACTTCTCGATCTTTCTAATTAACATATCCGAAGTCACAGTCTAGAGTTAACCACATTGCAATTGAATGAGTATCAAACTATCCTGGTGAACCATGTGATGCGTCCATGCCTAGAATAAGGGTGAAAACTTCTAGAACAATAGGAAGAGAAAGAGAATATTTAGGTCTAACAACAAACTTAACCCACTAAGCTTAGCATTGATCTTCAACAAACATTAGTCAAATGTTGGTCGTATTATTTATTTTATTCCTCCTACTTTTCCTTCCTCAGACTTAACCAAGTATTGACCTATCGTCAAACTTCTTTGCTCATGTTCCGTAAGTTCCAACTCATTTGCCTTCTCATACACTTGGGAGAAATATATGAATACCTATACATATATATATCTAGGAAGGTAATTCTAAATACCCCACCATATACTATAAGTTCCAGTAAACCCCAGAAGTCTTTTAACTTTAATATACCAAGATTCTATCTCTTCTTCAATAAATAAAAAGTGAGGAATACTCATTGCTTGTCTGTACACACTAACTCAACAAAATCTTTTCCATGTAGGAGGCAAGTAAATTCTTCTAGACCCTAAAAGGTCAGAAAAGTTCCGGCTTCCATTCACGACTATTCACATATTCTCACTGTGGATATGAATTATTTTCCATTCTTTCTAACTTCTTGATTATAGTCACATTCTCTTTCCTTCATAATCGTAGGCATTCTCCTTACTCTCGGTTAGAAGATGATAACTTTCTAAACATCTCCCATGGTTTCATTGGCAGCTGTTCTGCCCTTTCGCGTATGCCTAATCTATGTCATAGTCTTCTGTACACACCACACATTATATATTGAGTTAGCTAGACTCAACATTATGCAACAGGGTGACAGTTAATCATAACATACAGACTTCATGCTGTTATGAAATTCTATCTATACATCTTATCATCTAGATAAGACAAATGCACAACAAAACATAGCTAGTCCATACCCCGGCTCAACAGGATGAACTGCTCTGATACCATAATATAACATCCTAAATTACTAACACTAATGACGCATCTGGTTACGCATCAGTAATTAGAATTTGGTACATTACTTATGAATATCCACAAATTTTTGAAATAAATAATTTAATAATATACAAATATAAGCCTCTGCAGAAGCATAATTTACATACATAATGAAAGGAATAATATACCAATTATACATATTTGCGTATTATATACCAATTTTGTCAGATAAAGAAAATTACTAGGACTAGTTGGTAAATACCTAACTAAGAACATCTTAACTAATCCTTTAAGTGAGCTCCATACACTTGCTGATCTGCTCGGGCCACTTGGAATTATCATGGAAACCATATAGAATAGTGGGGGTGAGAATCAAAATTCTCAGTAGTTTGTTTAAAATCGTGTCATCACAATAATTCTAGATATTTTGGGAAAAATCCTCATTTTCATTCTAAACATTTATTATTACTCTAGAAAAGTGGCAAAAGCCAAATCGAGTACTTCCTCTTCTTGAAATAAAGGTTCATTTAATTATGAAAACCCTTATCAATCATCAAAATCACATCAAGTCTCATGTCTTAAAAATCATCAATCATGTCATCTAAAATCTAATATTTAAAATCCATCAAATCCAAAGTCATTAAGACTCAAATTATTAATTCAAAATTCAAGTCATCAAATCTCATACTTTCCAATCTTCAAATAAAAATAAAAAATTCTCATATTTGCTTTAAACACAAATATTTTATCATGTCTCAAATCATTAGATTCATCACTCATTCATACTAGCATTACAAAATCATTTACTTAGTAGTAGTCTACTTCTAGGTTAGTGCATATCAACCTCTTCATGGTCGTACGTCGCCACACAGAACTACTCAGGGTAACTAGACCCAGTCCTCCCATGTCTAGCTTAAAGGAAGTACGTCTCCTCAATATCAAAGCTAGGGTTAGACTTCAATACATCATGATAAGGAGAAAGTACATTATCTCACAATATCAATCATCGGTCAAGAATGAGAGGTACGTTACTCAAACTATTCAGGATATATGATTACCCTAAGTAGTGAGGGAAACATTCATCTTTAACCACTTAATGACTAGAGAAGGTCAGGTAAAGAGGAAGGTTTTTCCTTAGCCTCAATTACTTTGGTATAGAAAAAATCACTTATTCTCTTACCACTAACCAAGACTTACCCTAGTACAAGTACATCCAAAATCCATCTCGGCCTAATTCCACAAAGTGGATACCCATGAGAGAAAATAATTTCATCATATAATCATGTATGCATAATGCATAATTAAATCATTATCATCATGAGTGTTCAAATTTATCAATCAATTCATAAAGTCCTTTCTCAAATTTGTTTGGATGCATAGTCTTTTCACAATCTAGTGAATTCTAATAATTCAATTCAAGGTTTAAAGTTTGTATTTAGGTTACCTAGGTTAAAGAACTATGTATCCATTATTTTCAAATCAAAAATGCTATTTTTAAAGATTTTGGGCCTCAAACACGGGCCATGTTAGATTACACGGGCCGTGTTTTCGAACACGGGCCGTGTCTGATTACACGGCCTACCCCGTGTTCTTCTCTTTGAACGTAGTTCACAAATTTTTCTTTGGGCGCCGCGGCGTGACAACCTGAAGCCGTGGTGTGAGATGCATGACGACACCAAATTTCCCTGGTTTTCAGCAAAAAATCCATCCTTTTTCCGAATTAAACTAGAAACCAGTCCAACAATCATCAATAAATCATCAAAGTTATCATGTTCAAGCATCAAAATCTTTATGCAAAATCACACATCAAAAGTGGGTTCAATACCCCTTTTTCTATCTTGAAAATCATCAAGAAATCATTAGAGGAAAAACAAGTTTTCATATCATAAGCAAACTTAAAAGGTTAAATCTTTCATTATCTACTCAAAAATCTCACTCAAAGCCATCAAGAAATCAGATCTTGAAATGCAAAAGAACAAAAGAAAAAAAAGTGAGAAAATCCCCCTACCTTAGTTTCCATAGCTTCATGTCTTTCCATTATTGATTTTCCTCTTTGGTTATTATTTGATCTTTCCTTCTTCCTTCTTTCTTTTTCTCCATTTCCAGCTCTCTCCCACGTCTTCTCCTTCTCCCGTTTCTATTTCTTCCTCTTCATTTCAGTAGCACAGCTGCGTGAGAGAGAAAATAAAAAAAGATAAGAAAATATCTCATCTTTTAAAAGATGATATTTAAAGGCAAAATGATCATTTTGCTAAATTTTGTATCTATTAAGAACACTTCGATTTGATTAAATCAAGTTTCTTAACTTCTAATAACTATAAAATAAATCTTAAGATTTATCTAAATTATTATTTCACCATTTTCATAATTGTTTATATTTGTCATTCCTCAATCTGGTATTAAAACACTTCTACAGTGTCCTTAAAAATACCAAACTGACTCTGTTTGTCCTCAAAATTTAACCACATCCTCTTTCACATATTTGTAACCTATGAATAAAATTTTTCTTATTTATTTCCTTTGATTTAGCATTTATGCTATTTTCCTAAGTCAAAATAGTCATTTTGCACGTTTTGTGTTACGACAAAGTGTCTAAATCAACTCAAAATGTCTCAAAAATTAACTAACATGTTAAACAAATATTATGGTTCCTTATGACCATATACAAGCCAAACATGCTAAGAAGAGAATGTTACACTTCTCCTTAGTAAGATGAGTTGGGATTCCACTATTGTTGGGTCCCTTCAACGTTGTCACTCGGTGGAGCACCCTCTCTGTCACGTCGTGGGCGGTGGAAGTGCCTATCTGAGGCTTAAGCCTTAGTGGGCGCGGAGGCCGTAGTCTTGGAGAGGTAGGGTGACCGTGGAGATGGATTACCACTGTCTCCCTCCGTAGTTCGCCTCTCTATGTTTGAATCTGTTCACTGATTTTGAGAGTATTTATCGACCTCCTTGGGTAGAACTGGCAAAACGGGTTCAACCCATTGGGTTAACCCACCAACCCGTCATTTTTTTGCTGGTTGGGTTCAAGGATTGAACCTATATTCTTTTTTCAACCCGCATAACCCGCCTCGCTTAACTCGCGGGTTAAGCGGGGCGGGGGCGGGTTGGCTCTTTTCTTTTTAAAAAAAGTGATAAGTGATACTATAAATGAAAAGCTCTTTGATGTTATATAATTTATGTTTGAATATTTAATTAGGCTATTTTAAAAATCATTTTTTAGATATGTGATTTGTAATTTTTTACCATTATTATTTATTATTTTTTAAAAAATTTTTTTATAGTATTTTTTATTTTTATATAATTTTTTTTATTTTTTAGGCGAGTTAAGCGGGTTGACCCGCCAACCTGTCTACTTTTTTTTTTTTTTATCTTCTTTTATGTGGTCCAACTCGCCAACCTACCAACCTACCTTAAAGCGGGGTGAGTTGGCTCGTCCAACCCATTTCTTAAAAAGGGCCAACCCACCCCGCCCCACATTTTAGCTGGTTGAGGCGGGTCAGGGCAGGTTGGCCCATTTTGCCAGCTCTATCTCTGGGTGTTTTCAGGAGTCCTATGATAAGGAAGAGAGCGGTGGCGCAGAGAAGACCAACCATTGAGGGACCTTTAGTGCCTAACCCTCTGAGGAATGTATACTCTTGGGTAGGGGATGATGTTTGGAACAAAGACTCCATGTACTGGGATGAGGTTGAGCTTGACAAACTCAAAGAGTACTTGGTGTTGACACACAAAGGCCTGGGGGACCACGAATATGAGATTCTTGCACCAGAAGCGAATGAAAGGATGTGTCCACAGCGGGAGGTGGGCACACACTTCATGTTTCTATGCGAGGATCTCTTCACCCAGCAAGGGCTCATTATTCACCTCACCAAATTTTAAATATACCATCAACGTGGCCCTATCTCAGCTTTATCCTAATAGTTGGGGGTATATTCTTGCCTCTGAGAGATTTTGTAGAAGGCGTTCTTCTACTTGTTCACTCAGTGGTGCCTCCAAGGAGAAGAGGCCTACCAAAAGAACTAGCTAACGATCAAATCATGGCTCAGACGAAAAGTGTTTGAGGTCTTCGAGGATAGCTACAAAGACTTTAAATATAAGTACTTTAAGTTGATGGCGGCGCCAAATACCCGCCCATTCTTTCTTAGTGTAGAAGGGGAGCCAATATTCAACTTGTATTGGATGACCCTGGCGTGGAGCACCCCCATTGGATTGATTGAAAAAGAGATGCACCATCTTGATCAGGATGACACAGAGTGCGTTGAATTCATGAACCTATGGGTTCGGGACATTAGTCTGATTCCTTGTAAGGAATTTCTGGAGATTCCCAATGATAAAACTATTGGGGCTATAATCGATTGGTCAGGACGTAGTATGTATTCCGTTTTTACTTTTCAATCTATTTCTAGTTGTTTCTCACTTGTTTGCCTTTCACGTTTTGTTGCAGTGAGTATGGCATCTAGAGCATCTCTTGCCGCCCTTTAAGCCTTTAGGGCCAGAAAAAGGGGAACCAGTCCTTCCAATGCTCCTGTGCCCCCTGCTCCAGCTTCCTCTGTCTGGGATCCTACAATTGATGTGGTACCTGATCAGACGGACTCCCCAACACAACCTCTTCAGAGGAGAAAGAGGAAAGCGACTAAAGGCATTAGCGCAGATGACTGCAGAAATAGGATAGCAGCTGATGAGTGTTAAATACACTCATCTTTTGAATTTATTTATTAGGATTCTTAGTTAATTTTTATTTAGTTTTTGTTTATTTTTTATTTTTTAATTTGTTTTTAAATAATTATCTCTTTACCAAATCATATTTGAATTTTAAGGATAAATCATTAGATTTTGTACAAAAAGAAGAAATTCCTAAAGATAAATATGTGAATGATTCTTATCTTATTCTTAGATGCTAATTAGAGTTATAATTGGATACAAAATCTTAGATTGAAAATTAGATAAGGATTCTCAAAGAGATTTGATTTGGAGCAAAATTTGGATTCTCATACTATCTTGACCATTCCTCATTAATTGAGCCATATCTTGAGCTACAAAGATCAGATCGACATGCCGTTTATGACATTAAAAATATAACAGAAAATCCTAAAACTTATCTGTTGAGATCGATGACAAATTCGGTCATCTGAAGGATGAAAAAATTCGTGCAAGTCAGATACGACAAGCTGTCAACTTTTCTATAAAATGGGGAAAATGAGTTTTGTAAAAGGAGCTCTCTTTGGTTCACAATAACGCAGAAAATCCCTAATCTTGAGAGAGCACTTTCATAGCAGCAGACTTTGTAGGAAGGACTCAAAGGAAAGATTTAATTCTTGAAGGCTAGAAGATCATAATCACTGTAAAAAGGGTTTTAATTTCTCTTTCCCTCTAGTTTTTCCCTTTCTTTAGGTTTTCTTTCCATGAGTTTGTATTTTGATATGAGTTTATTTGTATTAAACATGAGTAGCTAAACCCATAGTTAGGGTTATGGGGGATCTATTTTTCTTAATTATTTGGGTTTGATTTCTAATTTGATTAATGTAATTTCTTTTAGGGTCTATCATATTACTTGCATTCTTGTCATAACTTAATCACTTTTGACATGCTTTAATTCATTGTTTAACTAGTGACCATCCACATTCAATGAGTGGATCTATATGGTAAGTCTAGAATTAGATTGGTGAATGACCAAATATCAATTTTCCCTGCCAATGGAATTGACAGGTATGTTAGTTCATCTCTTGAATTGAAACTTAATGCATTCCTAATTAATTCAACTAAATGACCAAATAGGTAATTTAATTTAGGGATAGAATATTATTTCATCCATGACCATTGGGATTCAATAGCAGGTAAGAGAATATTGGCAAAAGAATTACCTTACATCATAAATGAAAGAAAATTTGAATAGTTGGATTCAAGTGAACTTTGCATCCTAGTCTCTCTCATTGATTATCTATTCTTTGTTTGACTGTTCATTATTTTTTTTATTTGTTTTCTAATTTTATCTTAAATTTTTTCATACACTTTTGATTATTTGGATAACAAAGAGTTTTACGAATCTAGTAATTACCACTTACTCCTCGTGAGATCGATAACTGAGACTCAAGTCCTATATTACTTGGCCATATAGTGCACTAGCTCTTAGTGTATTTTACGCGTAGCAAGTTTTTGGCATCATTGCTGGGGAATAAGTTTGGTAATATTAGAGGCGAAAAGCTCTAGTTAATTTAGATGCACTTTTATTTTATTTCTTATTTTATTTTTATTTTTTTTTTATTTTTCACTTCATCTTTCTACTTATATTTCTTATTTATGCTTACTCGATCTCAGTTTCCTGATTTAACATTTGATCCTGAAATTGAGAAAATAGCTCATAGGTTAATGAAGAAATCTTATATTGAAGCTGTGACAGAAGTTATAAATAAGATGGAGAGACAACCAGTAGTTGAGGTGAATCATGAAGAAAGAGCTACCCTAGCAGAGTGGACCATGCTTGAGTACTCCATGCCCACGGCTGAAGGGTATGGAGAGAGTATTATAAGACCAGTTGTGGTAACTAATAATTTTGAGATTAAACCAGCATTGATCTCCATGATTCAGAATTCAGGTTCAGTTTGGTAGATTGCCTTCGGATGATCCAAATTAGCATTTGGCCAGGTTCTTGTAGTTGTGTGATATTATAAAGTACAATAGGGTGACAGATGGTGTAATCTGATTGTGGCTCTTTCCTTTCTCTCTTAAAGACAGAGCAAGTCAATGGTTAACGTCACTACCAGGGGGTTCCATCACTACATGGGATCAATTGACATAATAATTTATGGTTCAGTATTTTCCTCCTTCTAAATATGCTAAGTTAAGGAATGACATATCTTCTTTTGTGTAGTTTGACCTGGACACTCTTCATAAAGTTTGGGAGCGCTTTCAAGAGTTGTTGAGGAGATGTCCACATCAAGGATTTCCCGTATGACAGCAAGTTTAGATTTTTTAAAAATGATTTGTCATCTGTCAATTGTTCACTCATTGATGCTGCTGCCAGATGTACAATATAAAGGAAAACACCTACTGAGAGTTAAACATTGATTGAAGAAATGACGCTAAACAGTTATCAATGGCAAAATAAGCACCAGGTTCCTAAGAAACAAGCAGGTGTACATGCTGTTGATTCCTCTACTCTATTTTGAGTCAATCGGAAGCTTTGACAAAGAAGGTGGAGACTTTGATGGTCACAAATAGTGCAACCCCACTAATCATATGTGAAGTATATGGTGGACAAGGTCATACAAGTTCAAATTGTCAAGTTGGTAGTCCATTTGCCCTCGAGCTTGAAGGGGTAAATTTTATTGGTATTCTAACCGTTAATAGTATAATCTATATTCAAATATATGCAATCTGGGTTGGAGGGACCACTCTAATTTCAAATGGAGAAATTAACAGGGCTATCAGCAGAATCAGCAGAGAGTGCCGCAACCACCTCCAGGTTTCCAAGCAACTAAAGATAGACAAAATTTTGAAAACTTTGTGATGAAGTATATGCAGAATTTAGAGGCCAGAATGAAAAGCATGGAGACTCAAGTTAGCCAGTTGGCTATATTGATGACAACGAGGGCACCAGGGATATTTCCTAGTAATACCAAGACTAATCCGAAGGAACAAGTCCATGCAATTACCTTGAGAAGTGGTAAGGAACTTGGGGAGTCCTCCTTGTATTTGGACATATGCCTTTGAAGACTTATTTTGATGATAACAAACGTGAAAACTAAATGAAGATGATGGAAAGACCAAGTCCAAGTTTATATAAGAATAGCTTTAGGACTTAGGATCTTTTTTGTGCAGAGCTCACTTTGATATCTCTCTATTTTTTTAAAAGAAAAGATAGTTTTTTTTAAAAGAAACTTAGTGTCTTTGAAATAATTTCTCCAAAACTGGTTTCTATTGTTTTATTCGAACAGAGCTTATTCTATTCGAATAAACCCTTCCACGAGTTTCTGTTTTTCAAAGATGCTATTCGAATAGCAGGATAGCTATTCGAATAAATGGGTTTTTCAGAACTATCTTTATAAGTGAATTATTCGAATAACTCAAATGTTATTCGAATAAAAGCTTTTCTGTCTAAATATTTTTTAGCAGTGTTATTCGAATAACACAATGATTATTCGAATAACCCATATCAGATGGCTTTTTCACGATGGTTTTAGGAACAGTGTTATTCAAATAACAGCTTAAGCTATTCGAATAAACACGTTGCTTACGAATACTGATATGGAAACAAACAGGTTTTTAATTCGGTTTAAATGAGTTTTAATTATACCCAACGGCTATTTCTTCCAATTTTCTCTATAAATAGGAGCCTTGGGTCACGTCTAAAATCGCCTAATACTCTAAATTATTTTCTACGTGTTCTAACTCTTGAAATTATTTTCTACGATCTATTTTTGATTAAAACTTTGAGATATTTCTATGAGAACTCCATTAGCACTTCAATTTGTATTATTTACTCTGAGTGAGAGTTTCTCTTCATCTACTTTCTGCTATTCTGTATCGAGGGTGAGGTATCCCTCAAGGTTTGTATAAGGGTGAGGTATCCCTGCAGGCTGAGACTTTAGCACAAGGGTAAAGTTTTTCTGTGTGTGAAAAGTGCTCTTTTGTGTAACGGTTGCAAGCACCTATTGAAGCTTGTATACATAATAAAAAATCTCGGCTATTATTTTGAGGACTGGACGTAGACCACAAGTGGGTTAGTGGTGATGTGTGTGAAATAACATCATGTTTTGTTCTTGTTTTGCATGCATTCTTGGGCATTTTAGACATTTTAGTTTTCCTTTTAGTTTGTTTTTCCCTTAGTTCGGATAACTGCAATATTTTTGGTGTTCTTGTGCAGGATTAATGCTGAATTAGCCTTACATTGAATGGAATGCTTGCATGATTGAAGTTGGAGCTTAACGGATAGCAAAAAGGTACAAAAAGACCACTCCAGAGGGATCCACGGCCTGCCTGTGGATCAAACCACGGCCATGGATCGAATAGTAACTTGAAGATGGAAAAGAGAGATTCCAGAGAGTTCCACGGCCAGGCCGTGGAACTATCCACGGCCATGGAACTCAAATGACTTAGCAATTGCTTTTTCTCAGAATGATCCACAGCCTGACCGTGGAATGATCCACGGCCGTGGATCGCAGTGCACATCAGTTTTTAAGTTTTATCTTTTTACTTCTTTTAGGGCCTTTTAGCCAATTAAAACCCTAGGGTGTAAGTAAATGTTCTGAATACAATTGAGGAGTTCCAATTGGGATTTGAATGAGGCACATTGGAGGCTCTTGATCTTAATCTTTCTCCCTTCTTCTTCCATTGTTATGGGTTTGGATGTTCTTGAACATGTTTTCTGATTCTTTCTTCTTCATGTCTGAGTAGTTCTCTTTGTTTCTAGGATTGAGCAATGCCCTTTGATACTTTGATAATGATTAATTGACTTTGTTTCCCCTTTTATTAATTTTGAATGTTCTTTGATTCAATCCTTATTACTCTTATTCATGTGAATTTACTGGCCACTTATTTGTATCTCATAGGCATTTAGGGACGTACTGAGAGGTGAATCTAAATGTTGGAACTATAAGAATTGAACTTAAGGTCTAAATCACAAGAGTAGTTTTAGTCTTTCGAGGATTCAATGAATTACCACAAAGCGTAATGGGTTCAATTTAAATTCAATTACCACGAGAGTAAGAATTGGTTTAATTGGGCACGGATCTTGTATCTTGAGAAAGAACATTAACTAATTTAGGGTAATTCACCTTCAATTGAATTTCAGATTTAATAAAAGGGTTGTCAATTAGGATTTGTCTTGTATCATTATGGTACCCAAATCTTGTAAGCTTTCTTGAATCTGAATACCTTTCCTGATAAATTGTTGTTTTTGTTCTTAATTTTACACTTTAATATTTATTTACTTAATCGTTTGGTTACTACATTCTTATCAATCAACAATTTTATTCCCTTTGTTTAATTTAATTGAATTAATTAATTAATTAGTATTCATAGACGCAGTCCCTGTGGATTCGATCTTTTATTACTTGACAACGAAACCGTACACTTGCGAATTTCATGCATCACATTTTTTGCGCCGTTGTCGGTGACTGTGTTTTCTTGAATACTAATTTGATTTTTAATTTAATTATTTTAAACCTTTTTTTATCATATTCTTACGTTCTTGATTTCTCTTTAACTCTCTGCAGGTAATTTCTCCTGTTTATGCAAAGTACTCGATGTTCCGGGACTCTTATTGAAGCAGATCTTGAAATTGAAAGAACTTTACGTAGAAAGAGAAGACAACAAAGGCAAAGGGTAAGAAAAATATCTGAACTAACAATTGTCATGGCTGAAGCTGAAGATAATAGACCATTAAAAAAGTATGCAGCCCCTAATGCTCTGGGTTTGCGATCTGTAATTGCTCGGCTAGACATTGAAGGTAGGCACTTCACCATACCTCATGCCTTACTGTCTATGATAAGGCAGAATCAGTTTCGAGGATTGCCGTTAGAGGATCCTAACGATTATGTGGATATGTTCTTGGAGTTCTGTGAGACCCTCAAGATCGAAGGCGCCTCTGTTGATGTTATTGGTCTCCGCCTATTTCCATTATCTTTGAGAGATCGAGCTAGAGCTTGGTTGAAGTCTGTTCCAGCTGAGACGATAACTACTTGGGACCAATTGGAGCAAGCCTTTTTGGATAAATTCTTTCCACCTTCCAAGACTGCTCATCTAAGGACCCAAATCACAAGCTTTGTTCATAAAGATGGCGAGTCATTGTCAGAAGCTTGGGATAGATATAAGGCTTTGCTGGAAGCCTGCCCACACCATGGGTTAGAAAAATGGTTGATCGTCCACACCTTCTACAATGGTTTGGAATATTCTTCGAAGGTGTCTCTTGATTTCGCAACTGGTGGAGCTTTGTTGAATAGAAGACTCACAGAAGCTTATGAGATAATTGAGAGTGTAGCTTCAAATCATCACCAATGGGCTAATGAAAGAGGCCATAACCCGAGAAAGCTCTCGGGACGTAAGTTTGAGTTAGATGGTGTTGATTTAATCATGTCAAAATTTGATTCCTTGAATAAACGTTTTGACATGCTTGAGAAAGCTCATGTAAATTCCATAGGGGCTTCTAACATTTTTTGTTAGATTTGTGGAGCGTAGCGACACATAGGTGCTGAATGCCAAGTTGGAATTAGATCCTCACAAGGTGCACCAGTGGAGTAGGTGGAATCATGCCACAATTTCCATGACTTCAACCAAAAGGGGAGGAATGATCCGTGTTGCGACAGAATTAATCGCGACGAAATAGCAACTTAAACTAAAATATTATTTAATTAGGAGTCGCCACCAATTTTATTTTTTTTATTTAGGAAAAATTGGAAAACCCAAGAAAAATAGTCTTTGAAACCAGATTGAATTCGGGAGTCGGTTATGTGTAGAGAATGACGGAAATTTAATCCCACAGCACCCCTAACACACCCGTCCTAAGACGGTACCTTAATTTAATTATGCAAATTCTTAATAATCCCTGAAAATATTTGTTTTATCCTTTTTTGTAAAAAAATATATGAAATAAACAAATAAATTATGAAAATTTAATTTTTGGCTTAACGGAATATGAGTCCCGCTCCTACGTATCCCCTGATGCAATAAGGAACTCAAAGTCACGTAGTTCTCTTAAAAAATAATTGTGGTTTGGTTGATTTTAATTTTTAAAAATTTGAATTAACAAGTCGTCACGACTCAATTATTCAAATTAAGGATTGAATAGGTGAAGCTCGCGTCACGCTAGAGATATCACCCACTGATTATCAAACTTGTTACAAAATTTTATTCAAAATTATCTAGAAAAGAAAATTAATTGATTTCATTTTTATATATTTTTTTATTTTTTAAAAAAATGATTTAATTATATATTTTTTAAAAATTTGAATTAACAAGTCGTCGCGACTCTGTTAATCAAATTTAAGGATTGAATAGGTAAAACTTACGCGCCACGCTAGAGATATCACTCATTGATTCATCAAGTTGTCATAACTCAAATGATTATGAAAGTTACAGGATTAACAAGTTGTCACAACTCAGTTAATCCCGTTTTATTTTTTTCCTTCTCACAAAAAAAAGAATTAATTATTTTATTTTTATTTTTATCATTTTATTTTTATTTTTATTTAGCTTAAAAAGGCCCAATTTATAATAATTTTTTAAAAAAACAAAAAAATGCCTACTTTTAAAAAATAATAATAATAATAACAAAGACCCAAACTTAAATAACCCATACAAATGTATTTGGCCCAAAATAATAACCATAGCAACAACTCAAACAATATAAAATAATATATAAACAGAAATTGAATGAAAAAAAAAAAGCAGAGAGACAAACAGGAAGAACGTGAAGCACAGCAGGGACCTCATGGTGGTGCGGTGCGGTGTTTTGCGACAGGCAGCGGCGCACGACTCAGGCGACGAAGCTCAGCGGATGTGTATGGTGGGGCCGCAACGTGGGTCACAGTAATGTTCTCGGTTTTGGGTTGTCGTGGACGACGGGGGCACTATGTGGTGGAGCTCGTGGGCCGTCTGGTGGATCTGGTGGTTTACAAGGATGGTGGTGGCTTGGAGAGGCTTTACATGGAGGTGATGAGTTGCTTGAGGAGTTGGTTGAAGGTGAAGGTGGTGAGGGATGGTGACAAAGTTGACTCGATTGGGAGGGAGGTGAGGATGAGGAAGGTGTTTACGTGTGCATGGGTTGATGGAAGGTGGATGAAGTTTGTTTGGATGAGGTTTCACGTGGATGGGGTGTTTTCTCGGCTTTGTTTGGAGGAGGATGGTTGTTGATGGTGAGGGGTGGTGTTTGACGTGGAAGATGGTGGTCACGGTGGAGAAATGGTGGAGGTTGGTCACGGTGGAGAAATGATGGAGAAATGATTGAGTCATGGTCACGGGAGAGAAGGGGTGGAGGTTAATCACGGTGGTGAAGGAAGTTCGGACGTGAATGGTGTAAAGGCCGTGGTGGTCTCGGTTGGGAGGGAGGTTAATGATAAGGAAGGTGTTTATGTGTGCATGGGGGCCGTGAATAAGAGGTTGCTCACGATGAGTTACGGTGTGGGTGAGGTTGGAGAGTGGATGATGATGAGGGTGGTTGAAGTTTGTTTGGATGAGGTTTCACGTGGATGAGGTGTTTTCTAGCTTAGTTTGGAGGAGGGTGGTTGTTGATGGTGAGGGTGGTGTTTGACGTGGAAGATGGTGGTCACGGTGGAGAAATGGTGGAGGTTTCGGTTGGGAGAAGTGAGATGGGATGGAAGGTGAGGATGGTTCCTAGTTCTGTCGGGTAGTTCACGGTCTTGGGAGGCTACGTGATGGGTAATTGTGGAGGTAGGTTTTTGGATGAATAGTGGGTTGTGGTGTGGAGTGGTTCCCGGTTCCGTCTGGGTGATGGCTCACGGTTGGTGGTGTTTGGAAAGGTTATGGAGGATGGTTGATGGGTGGTTGAAGGATGAAGTTGTTTGTTATGGTGGTGAGGGGAAGGTGGCCGAGAGTGGTGATTGGGTGAGGTTGGATGGTGAGGGGTCGTGGAAGATGAAGGAGAGAGGACGTGGATGATGGGGGTTCAACGGTTATGGGTTGATAGTTTGGGTAAGGGTGGTGTCTCACGGTGGGAAGAAGTTGAAGTGTTAAAGATGAAGGTTGGTAGTAACAGAGAGGTGAGGGAGATGATGGTTGTGTTGGTTGTGACTATGGGAGGTTGAAAGTGGTTATATGTGCATGGGTGTCAGTCATATGGTTGGGTTGAAGGTAGAGAAGGATGAAGTTGTTTGCTATGGTGGTGAGGGGAAGGTGGAAAAGAGATGATGAAAATAGTAGGGTGATCAAGGTGAATGGGGGGTTACGGGGGTCCTCCTTTGGCAGAGGTGGCTCTTCTCTTTATAATGAATGATGAAGGTTATGAAGGGAAGGTGATGTTGGTACGTGAAGTGGGGGGACAATGAGTGTATGCATGTGAGTGTGTACGTGGGTGAGTGGAGAACAGAGCAGAAAAAAAAAGAAAAAAAATGGAGTGAGTGGGTGTGTGTTACGTGAGTGAGTGGAGAGCAAAGCGAGAAAAAGAAAAGAAAAAAAAAAAAAAATAAAAAAAAATAGAGTGAATGTGTGTTAGTGGGAACGTGAGTGTGTGCAGGTAGTGGAATTGTGAAAGTGGAGTGAGGGTTAGTACTGGTGGGAACATTATTGAGTAATAAAAAAAAATTAGTGTGCTATATGATTATGATAGGTTGGCAGAGGGTTGAATGAGTGCGAGGAATAAAATAAAAAATGAGAAAAAAAAATGTTGTGTTAGTGCTACGTGAATGAGTGAAGTGGGGTGTGTGTGAGAATGTGAATGTGAATGGAGTGGGGAACAAAGGTGGGTATGACTTTTTTTTTGTTTTTTTTTAATTTTTATTTTAGCCTGGTCAAAATTGGGTGTTCACAGTTGCCCCTCTTTACTTGTTTCTTATTAGATAAAAAAAAAGAACTGTGTTTTTTCATTTTATCATCGTAAGAAACGAGTAAAGACATGAACTCCAATTTTATCCGGCAATGCATAAGAGGATAAATGCAAAACAAAACAAAAACAATGATAGGAAGTTAAAATGCAATGAGCTGATGCGCACAAAAGAATTTAAAATGCATGTAGCTGATGTGCTCAACAGAAAGTAAAATGCATAGAATGCATAGAGCCGATGCGCTCAAATAAATTGACAGAAATTTAAAAAATGCATGAAATGCATAGAGCCGATACGCTCAAATAAATTGACAGAAACTTAAAATGCATGGAATGCATAGAGCCGATGCGCTCAACAGAAAGTAAAATGCATGGAATGCATGGAGCCGATGCGCTCAAAAATAAAAGACAGGAGCTGATGCGCTCAAAAGTAAAAGACAGGGAGCCGATGCACTCAAAAGTAAAAGACAGGAATTAAAAGACAGGGAGCCAATGTGCTCAAAAGTAAAGACAGGAGCCGATGCGCTCAAAAAGTAAAAGACGGGAGCCGATGCGCTCAAAAGTAAAATATAAGAATTAAAAGACAAGGAGCCGATGAGCCGATGAGCTCAAAAGAAAAAGACAGGAGCCGATGTGCTCAAAAAGTAAAAGACAGGAGCCGATGCGCTCAAAAGTAAAAGACAAGAATTAAAAGACAAGGAGCCGATGCGCTCAAAAGTAAAAGACAGGAGCCGATGCGCTCAAAAAGTAAAAGACAGGAGCCGATGCGCTCAAAAGTAAAAGACAAGAATTAAAAGACAAGGAGCCGATGCGCTCAAAAGTAAAGACAGGAGCCGATGCGCTCAAAAGTAAAAGACAAGAATTAAAAGACATGGAGCCGATGCACTCAAAAGTAAAAGACAGTAATTAAAAGACAAGGAGCCGATGCGCTCAAAAGTAAAAGACAGGAATTTAAAATGCATGGAATACATGGAGCTGATGCGCTAAAAAAATGCAAATGCATGGAGTCGATGTGCTCAAAACTTGAAATGCAAAGAGCCATTCATGACAGTTAGACAATGTCTTAAAATCTCTTTCTTCTCTGTCTTTTTTTTTTCTTTTATCTCTCTTCTCTCTTTCTTTCTTTTTTTTTTTTATCATTTTTTTTAATTATTCGAACTAGCGACGACTTTGGAAAGCTTTGACCAATCAAACCTCTGTTCACTTGCTTTTCTTCGTCAGACCTTTTGGCTATCTCAGAATCCTTTTAACCCTTTTTATTCTTCATTTTCTTCATTTTTTTCCTTCCTTTCCTTCTTGGCAACAAATCACTTCGACCACATGTCACATTGCAAACTATACTTTGAGCTACTGAGATCTTTCAATCTAACTCAATCATTGAAGGATTGCTGTAGAAATGTTAGAATCAAGCTGTTGACCTTAATTTTATGTTATTTGAGACATAAACTAATTAGTCAAACATGCATTCATGAATGGATAGAAATTCGTTGAATGAACAAACTTCTTTTTTATTACTTAGATAATATGACTGTACATGAATATTTGGTAAGACGCATTCTTGAAAGATGTAAGCATAGAAATAAAAGAAAATTGCAAGGAAGAGAAAATTTGCCCCAGTTTTGGTTCCTTGTTCCTCATTCACTTGATTCCCTGCAATCATTTAATAATTCAACTGCTGCATCTGTTACTACTTTCTTCAACACATTTTTTTCTTTAATCTTTCAGACATTTTTTAGTATGGTCAATCGAACGTAGAATAAAAATTGCCCCAGTTTGGAGTTTCAGACCTCCTTCCTTTGAGATTTTGCCTATTTATTTGTCTTAACTTTTGCTTAAGCCGCCCTTTCGGGTTTTCGACTTAACGGACCTTTTTTTTTCTTTTTACTCTAACTTTTGCTTAGGTCGCCCTTTCGGGTTTTCAACCTAACGAGCTTCTTCTTTTTTTTTTAGGCATAGAATCTCTTGACAACATCAGTATTTACTGGCCTTGACAATTCTTCTTCATCCATATTCTGCAAAATTAAGGCCCCTCCAGAAAATGCTTATTTAACGATGTAAGGCCCCTCATAACTCGGAGCCCATTTTCCTCTAGTATCCTCTTGGTTAGGGAGAATCTTATTTAAAACCAAATCTCCTGAACAGAAATCTCTAGGACGAACTTTCTTGTTAAAGGCTCTGACCATTCTGCTTTGATATAATTGCCCATGGCAAATAGCTGTCAATCTTTTCTCTTCTATCATATTCAATTGCTCATATCGAGTCTTCACCCATTCAGATTCTTCCAACTCTGCTTCCATCAATACTCTTAAAGAAGGAATTTCAATTTCTATGGGAGAGACAGCTTCCATCCCATACACCAAGGAGAAAGGTGTTACCCCGGTGCTTGATCGTATATTGGTACGATACGCATGTAAAGCATAGGGTAATATTTCGTGCCAATCCTTGTAGTTCACAACCATTTTGGCCATAATTTTCTTGACATTTTTATTTGCAGCTTCAACCGCACCATTCATCTGAGGCCTGTAGGGAGCTGAATTATGATGCTTGATTTTAAAATTTTCATAAAACCTCTTAATCTCAGAACCATTGAGATTAGCAGCATTATCGGTGATTATCCTTTCTGGGATTCCATATCTGCAGATAATATCCCTCTTGAGGAATTTCAAAAATACCTTTTGAGTGATATTGGCATACGAGGAAGCTTCTACCCACTTGGTGAAATAGTCAATCGCCACCAAAATGAAGCGATGACCATTAGAAGCTTTGGGATTAATTGGCCCAATGACATCTATTCCCCACATGGAGAAAGGCCATGGCGATATCATATTGTCCAAGGGGAATGGAGGTGCATTGACTCGATCTGCATATATCTGGCATTTATGGCACTTTCGAACATATTCTATGCAGTCGTTTCCATGGTGGACCAATAATAACCGCTCCTTAAAATTTTTCGCGCCATCATATGACCATTAACATGAGTCCCACAAATTCCTTCGTGGATTTCAGTCATGATTAAACCAGCTTCACGAGCATCCACACATCTAAGCAAGGTGCCGTCATGGCTTCTCTTGTATAGAACTTCCCCATTCAAGAAAAAGGCCATTGCCAACCGGCGGATAGTCTTCTTATTCACTTCACTTGCCCCAGTTGGGTATTCTCTATGCTGGATGTACTGCTTGATATCGTGGTACCAAGGTTTACCATCTGGCTCGCCCTCCACATTGGCACAATACACGGGCTCACTATGTACTTTTACTTGGATGGGTTGGACATTATTGTGGATATCCAACCTAGTCATTACAGCCAAAGTGGCCAAAGCATCTGCAAACTGATTCATCTCTCGAGCCATATGGGAAAAGGTCACATTTTCAAACTTTTCAGTCAACTTGGTCAAATACTTTTGATAGGGCACTAATTTTGGGTCTTTAGTTTGCCATTCACCATTCACTTGATAAATGATAAGTGCCGAATCTCCGAATACTTTTAATTGCTTAATCCCCAAGTCAATTGCCACTTGTAAACCATTAGCACAGGCCTCATATTCTGCAACATTATTAGTGCATTCAAAATAGAGATTGATAGCGACTGGATATTGCTTTCCAGTTGGTGAAACAACCATGGCCCCTATGCCACTACCATGCATGTTGACTGCTCCATCAAAATACATCTTCTAAATGGGCTCATCCTCACCTTTTTCTTCTCCTTCTACTGTCAAAATTTCTCCATCAGGGAACTCGGATGTTACTAGTTGTCCACCTTCAAGAGGGTTTTTAGCTAAATGATCAGCAATTGCACTTCCTTTGATGGATTTCCGAGTTATGTACTTGATGTCGAATTCTGATAGTATTACCTGCCATTTTGAAACCCTTAATGAAACATGAGGGCTTTCAAATATATACTTCAGGGGGTCTATTCGGGAGATCAACCAAGTGGTATAATAGAGCATGTACTGCCTTAACCGTTTTGAAGTCCATACTAGAGCACAACAAGTCTTCTCAATTGCCATGTATCGGGCTTCACAATCATTAAACTTTTTACTCAGGTAATAAATCGCCTGGTCCTTTTTTCCTAATTCACCGTGCTGCCCCAGCATTGCCCCCATTGAGGTTGACAATACGGTTAAGTATAATATCAGAGGACGACCCGGTGTAGGGGGTACCAACACAGGAGGGTTCATCAAATAAGCCTTTATCTTATCAAAAGCTTCTTGACATTCTTCATCCCATTTGCCCGGTTGATGCTTCTTCAACAACTTGAATATAGGCTCACAGGTGCTGGTCAGGTTAGCAATGAACCAGCGATGTAGTTAAGTCTCCCGAGAAAGCTTCTCACTTCACGTTCAATCTTAGGAGGAGGCATCTCCTGTATTGCCTTTGCCTTATCCGGATCCACCTTTATCCCTTCTCTGCTAACAATGAATCCGAGTAATTTTCCAGTAGATGCTCCGAAAATGCATTTATTAGGATTGAGCCTTAACCCATATTTCCTAAGTCTTTCAAATAATCTCCGTAAGACTGTTACATGACTTTCCTTTTCTTTGGATTTAGCTACCATATCGTCTACATAAACCTCAATTTCTTTATGCATCATATCATGAAATAATGCAACCACAGCACGTTGATAGGTAGCCCCAGCATTCTTCAATCCAAAGGACATTACTGTGTAACAAAAGGTTCCCCAAGGTGTAATAAAAGTCGTCTTTTCTTTATCATCAACATCCATGGGGATCTGATTATACCCAGAATACCCGTCCATAAATGAGAATCTATGATTTCCTGCTGTATTGTCAACAAGAACATCAATATGAGGGAGCGGGAAATCATCTTTTGGACTGGCCTTATTTAGATCTCTATAATCCACGCACATCCTGACCTTCCCATTCTTCTTTGGTACTGGCACAATATTTGCTACCCATTGCGGGTGTCTTGACACCTCTATAAATCCAGCTTCTAATTGCTTAGTCACTTCTTCCTTGATCTTTAGTGACATATCAGGATGCATTCTTCTCAACTTTTGCCTTTTTGCTTCTACATCTGGATATAAAGGAATTTTATGTGATGCTATTTCAGGGTCTAATCCAGGCATATCTCTGTAAGACCATGTGAACACATCAAGGAACTCCTTCAATAGTGCCACCATTTCTATACGCTCAGGATTATCTACTATTTTCAATTCTTTCTTGTCCTCTTCTGTTCCCATACTAATTACTTCTATTACCTCATTACCCACATCAAACTTCCTCTCTGAGTATTCCAGCATTTTTTCAAATTCTTCAACAATCTCTTCCTCTTCTCCATATCCAGGATCCTCTTCATCAAACGTTGCAGGGGAATCAATTGACAAGTTTTCAAGGTCCCTTTCATGAGACGAACTCTCTACAAGACTCATATCCCTGGAAAGTAATTTATGGGGGGGTTGGAAAGATAAAATAGAGTAGAAATGATAAAGCAAGAGAATGAAGTCTCTTTTTTTTTTAAAGAAACACAGGAAAAGGAAACTAATAAATATAAAAAGAAGATAAGCAACGAGAGTGATACAGAGGAATGCTGAATAAACATGCAACTTTATTTAGTTAATTGTCTCAAATAACATAACTATAAGATAAAAACATAGCTAGACACAAATATCTGCTTGTTATAGCATGACTAGACAATTACTTGGAAGCAATAACATCAATGATTGATTCAGATTGCCAGTTCTCCAATGGCTCCTCTTCAGTGAAAGGCCGGATTGCTTTGTACTCTTCAGGGTCTTCTTCATGCAATGCATTAATAGTAAGATGGTATTGGGGACGAATGACTTCTTCAGGCATGATTACTTTGGTTGGTGCCGGGAATGTCTCCCTCAGGTGAGGAATTTGCTTCATTTCGCTCTTATCACTCCTTTTCCCCAAAGTCATATTCTTCATTCTCTCTTCCATAGCCGCTTCGTATCCTAATCCGAACTTGTCTAGTTTTTCTGGAAGTGAAATTGGTGTCCGAGTTCCTTGCAATTTTGAGCCCAGGCCTTTTCCTTTCTGGTACCCATTATTAGTCATAATTCGGGCCACCACCTGATTCACAGTTTGCATCGAGGGCTCACTCTTACTGAGTTCAGTTTCGACTACCTCAAAGCTGTGCCACAAATTCTCCTTATCTTTCTCTGCACTTTCCACATATGGCACTGAAACTAGTTTTGACACCATGATTTCTTCTTCTCTGTGTATAGTAATAATCGACCCATTCTCGAGGTATTTAACACTCTGGTGTAGTGTAGAAGGAACAAAGACCAAAGCGGATGGATCCATGGTCTCCCCAGGAGCATAGTGTAACCAGGCTCAATGTTCATAACTTGGAACAATACCTGAAAATTACTTGGACCAATCTCTAATGGCAACGTCATTTCTCCTAAAATGCCCCTCTTATTTCCATCAAAGGCTCGCACTACCATTTCTCGAGGTGACAGTTCATCCTTACTTATTGACAATGAGGTTAGAGTCGACTTCGGTAGGATATTTAATGCAGACCCCCTATCAATCAAAACCTTTGCAACTATATACCCTTTGCATTTAAGGGTTATGTGTAAGGCCCGTGGGTTTTTCTCAGACCGAGGGGTGATCTCTTCATCTATAAATGTGATCATGTTGACGTGCTTTATCGGGTCCACCATGCTGACAACATTCTCAGGGGTAACATCGGGTTTGACATAAGCCTCATTCAGTACTCTTAGCAATGTTTTTTGATGTAACTCAGATATCAAAACGAGTGACAGAAGGGATATCCTTGCTGGAGTCTTCTTCAGTTGTTCCATCACATCGTATTCACTCTGTTTCATGATCTTCAAAAATTCTTCTTCCTCTTCTTTCCCTCTCTCCTCTTCTCTTGCACTTTCCTCCTTACCCCATTCTTTAGCATTCTTTTTCTTTTCTACTTCTATTGGGCCATAAAATCGCCCACTCCTTGTAACTATATTAGTCACATACCCTTCATCCTGGAGTATTTTAGCAACTCGGGGTTTTGAAGTCTCTTCCCCGACTCCTTTCATTTCCACCTTAGCTTCATAATTCCATGGTACTGAATGAGTATCATTATAAGCAAACGGCATTGGCTTCTTGATTGTAACAACTACTTTCCTTGGCGTCGGGGCTTGGTTGAGAGGTGGCACCCTCAGCACAAAGCGTTCTACTACACTGACTTCTTCAGAGGAAGCTACCCCTTGTCCGGCTTGTATTATTCCCAAAGTGAGTAATCCTTGGACTCGAACCTTAAAGTCCCAACAGTTCTCAATATCGTGTCCTGTTTCCCCACAATGGTAAACACATCTTGATTCTTCATCATACTTCTCCTCTTCTTTTACTGATGAAGCTGGTGCCGTGATAACATATCCTGCTTTCTTCAACCCCTCAAATATTTGAGTCATCGGTGTGCGTAGGTTCATGGCATTCCTTATTGGAGGTCATTCCATCTCTAAAGCATTTACCACATTCCTTTCACCATGATTAGGAATTGGATTGCTGACAATACTAGGTCCAAATTTCTTCTTGAATGTCCGTTTTCCACAAGCAATAAGCTTTCTTACTGCCATCTTGAAAGACTCACAGTCTTCGATTGAGTACCCCGAAATATCCATATGGTACTTGCAAGTTAAATTCGGGTTGTACCATGTTGGAAATGGTGGTTGTAGGGGACGTACAAGGTTCCCTGAGATGAGGTGAGCATCAAACAGCCTTTGGAATAGATCTGCGTTTGAAATGGATAGTTTTGGGAAGGGGTAGGTTTTGGGTACAGAAACGGCCTTGATTTTGGAAGTTTGGTCGAGGTTGTGGGTAGTTTTGGAAATTTTGCGGAGGCCGAGGTGGGAACTGAGTATAGATTGGGCAAGTTGGTGCATATGGTTGGGGTACTGGGATATTGTTGATTTGGAATGGCTAGGTTTGAGGTATATTTATGAGAGGAGCGGTTGGGCCAGGTAGATGAGACGATGCAGGTGTCTGATAGGAAGGGTAAGTGTTTGGGTTGTATGGGGGTAGTCGGTATGTAGGGTAGGATGGCGAATATCGGGGTTACAGATTTTGCACGTAACTCACTTTCGGCTCCTTTTTCTTAGGGGGAAAACTCTTCTTGAAACTACTTTCATTATTGCCAGCTGGCAATTTTCCAGCCTTTACCAAAATTTCAATTCTTTCTCCAGCAACAATTAAATCAGCGAAGTCTTTATAAGCGGCGCCCGCCATTGTCCCAATATAAGGAGCTCCTAAAGTTCCCAAGAAGTAAGAGCACATCTCAGTCAAAGTTAACGGTGGTTGTACTTGGGCTGCAAGAATTCTCCACCTCTGGGCATATTGTTTGAATGTCTCCTCATTTTTCTTCTGTAATGTTCCCAACTGCTCCCGGGTTGGGGCCGTATCCAGATTAAACCGATACTGACTCATAAATAAATTCGCCCAGTCATCCCAAGAGGAGATTTTTGAAAGATCCTGTTGGATACACCACTCCAAAGCAGGCCCAGTCAAACTTTCATGAAAGAAATTGACGAGAAACTTCCAATCCCTTGACCATATGGACATTTTGGTAATGTAAGTTTTTAGGTGGAAAAAGGGGTTGGTGCTCCCATCATATTTCACAAATTCTGGGACTTTGAAATCCTTGAGGATGACAATGTTAGCAGTAGGGCACAATTCTTCTATCCCAAGGGGACCGTAAGTGCTAGGACCCTTGATCGCCTTAATTTGTTCTTCCATCTTTTCCATCCACTCCTCTTTCATCTTGTCATTTTGAAGATTCGCGTGTCCAGTACCGGTAGGAAATTCAGTTGTCATCGTATGTGGCGGTTCCCACGTGAACTCAGCATTGCCATGTACCTCATTACGAGTACCTTCCAATGAATGATGTCCTTCTCCAATAGGAATCATTATTGATGCCGAGTTTGAGATTCCTCCCACATAAGGTACCTCAGCAACGACTCCAGGGTTTGTCCTCGTGGAAGTGGTATTCAGTGGGTGCGAGTGTGCCCCGGTTACTCCTGTACCTCCAACTGCCCCCATCAAGGTGAGGGTCTCCCTCATTGCTGACAACATTTCCTCAATTCTTCTTTGAGATTCTGTCACCTCATTCACCCTTCCTTTCACGTCATCTACTTCAAAACTTAGGTTCCTACCTTCGTTCTTGGCTGCCATTGCTGTAAGCAACTTTGTTCGAGCCCTTGTGTTATGAACACGGGTTTGATTGGTGTCTTCTTTCCTTGGTCGCGCAATGGTTTTAAACTTCCTGTGAACAATCAAAGTACAATTTATTAAAACAACCATGATTATTATTGATTTGTTAAAGGACCATTGTTAATTTGTGCCGAGCGGATTTAAGTGAATATCTTTGATCTTTACTTGTCATGACTATTTCTTAGAATGTCTCATTCAAAAGTTGTCATGAACATTACTTAGAACGTCTCGTTCGAAAGTAGTGGATCTTTATTACAACATAGGATCAGAAGAACAAAAAGGCATACTTTATTCAATTGAAAAGGAGTCATCAACCTCATTTAAGAGGAGTACATTATTTCCACTCTACATCATTGTCTAGTCTAATTCTGCACCCTGATCCTCTGCTTCATTTGTCCAATGAGATTCTTGCAATACTCAATAAAGTTATTGATCTCTGTCGGAGTCTTAAGAGGATCGACCATCTTATCCGCCATCTTTAAGTAATATGGAATATCTGCGATTGCCGTGTTGGCTAGGCATGCCAGCTTCGAGAATTGGTCTCTCCAAAAATGGACTTCTTCTTTCCATCCATTAATGTCCTCGTCTTGTTGTCTTGCATGATCTATCATTTTCTGCAAGTCCTCCTGTCCCTGTTGCAATGCTGCTTCATACCCTGCAATCCCCTCGATAGTGCGCAACCTCTCAATTCTGATCATGGCTCCATATCTGGTTGACACTGTCTCCACTTGTTGCCTCATACTATCTGTTTTCTGAAGAGCCTTATTCTGTGCTGCTTTGGCAATTACGAGCAGCTCCTTGAGTTATTGATTTTCTGTTAGAGCCTTATCTTTTTCCTGCCCTCGGAGCCTTAGTTCCTTATTTGTAGCTTCCAAACACCTTCTGATTTTTGACATACTATCTTGCTCTGTCCTTTGCCTTTTGTTTACTTTTTCGAGAGCATCGTTTTTCTCAGCATTTTCACGCCTTAAAACTGCACATGCCTGGCGAACATTTTCCAACTCTGCCTCTAATTTCCTTTTTTCTTTGTTGGCTTCAGTTAACTTTTCTCTTATTTCTTCATCTTCTATCGAAGTCAGAGGCAGAGATTTACTGACTGTAGAGGTTACTGGGATTTTAAAGGGTAGCTTAACTTCCCACGCCCTGTTCTTGACCCACTGCCTGTAACTTTCTTTAACTCCGTAGCTTCTGACTCCCAGCTCTTTACTCTTTCTAATAACTTTCTTCCAAGCGTCTCGCACTCTCCTAAGTGTCTCAGTACACTCCATTTGCATATCACAGACAAAAGGAGCGGTTTCCAATTCTGACGGTGGCCCCATCATAGGATAGCCTAGTTGTCGCAATGTCAGGGCAGGGTTATAGTTAATGCATCCCCAAGTACCCATGAGAGGAACATTAGGAAAGCCTTCGCACTGATAAACCACTATTTGCCCTTCTTTTCGCCATGGGTACCATATAATTCTTCTCTCCTCAAGCTTGGCTAATTCCTCAGCCCATTCACGGCCGCTCATGGTCTTTAACTGGAGCATCTTGAGATCTGTAATGGGACAGGGTCCTTTGTAGCCCCTCTTAAACATGTGACTTGTGAGCCATACAAATAGCATTGGTAGACAGCATAAGATTCGCTTACCCTTCTTTTTATGACAGAAATTCAGAGTGTAATAAACATCATCCAGAATGGCCGGAACGGGATTTGGGGTATTATTTCTTCGAGCGAAGAACACATCAATTGCTGCAAAATCTACCAAGTCTTCATTACTTGGGAAAAGGATGCTGCCATAAATGGTGAGGGCTAACACATCCATAAAGGTGCTCCAGTCTTCAATCTCGGCTAGGTAATGCATGTGCCCTTCCAAATATTTTCTTGGAAACCCCTCCGTTCCTTTCCTAATTTGTTTTGCCTTCTGCAGATCTTTTACATGAATCTTCAAGACATTTGCTATGGTTGGCATAGATGTATAGTGGCCCATATATTGGTATGGCTTTTCCTTTTCCAAAGGTAAGTCCAAGATCTGCTCAAACTCCTCTAAGGTGGGGGCTAACTGAAAATCTTCAAAAGTGAAACAACGCAACGGTGGGTCATAGTATTGAGCTAGTGCAGTGATGGCTTCTACTTGCACGTCAACTTCTAACAAATTCAGGATTCTCCCATATCTTGCAGTGAAGGTCAGACGTTGTGTCTTCTTCAATATTCGACCCAAACTCACCAAGCTTTCTGTGTTAACTTTCTTGGCCTTAAGTTGTAGGGTCCTTTTCAAAATTTCACCCTTGTGATCTGATCCCATGACACTTTCCATTATTAATCAAAGATACTCACTGTTAATCCTTAGGCACTTAGTCTCAACAGTCCCCCAACAAACCTATTTAACACATAACAATCATCAATGCATTTTTTTTGGAGAAAACATGATACGAAAAGTGATTACTTGTGATGCAATAATGAGTGAGCGAGTTGTTGGTCCTTTAGTAATGACTCATCTCCTCTTTTTTTTTTGAAAAAGAAAAAAAAATAAAAAAATAAAATTTAGAGGGACACAAGTATGGTTTGTCACCTTAAAGGACTGAACAACTCACAAGATATGGATAAATCTAAAGGTAAAGAAAGGTGTGCTCCCTTTGTGTCCTAATGGGGTTGCCTTAAACTTGGAAATTCTATCCTAGGGATCTAAGAGTCCTTCTGGTTCGTGAGAACTTCCATAGGGTAGTTCTTCTATTCTAAAGGTCTCTAGAGCTAAGTCCCATTTCAGAATGTTGACCACAAACAGTGGGTAAACCACTAGGTGTGGGACATTCGTGAAAAAAGCACACTCTAGATGAGGTTTTCGCGATAATCAAATAGGAAGTACATCCAAAATGGCTACCACTACGCAACCTCTACTTAACTTAGGCTTCACTCAGACCCGGGTATAGGGCCCCACTCGAATGTGTGTGAATAATGTGTAAGTGTGGTGGGTGTAGGGAGCATACAAACATTTACAATCCTAAAGACTACCCATATCCTGCAAAACAAAGCAAACACAAAACAAACTCCAAAAGTTTTCTACCCTAAAGTTTAGATAGTAAAACAATTAACATTAAAAATAATAAAAAATCATCAAATAATAAAAAGAAAAAAAAGGGTAAAACAAACACATAAAGATCACCAAAAATTTTGCATAACCAACTTTTGTAGGCTTGACTCTCAAGATCCCCAGTGGAGTCGCCATCTGTCGCGACAGAATTAATCGCGGCAAAATAGCAACTTAAACTAAAATATTATTTAATTAGGAGTCGCCACCAATTTTATTTTTTTTTATTTAGGAAAAATTAGAAAACCCAAGAAAAATAGTCTTTGAAACCAGATTGAATTCGGGAGTCGGTTATGTGTAGAGAAGGGCGGAAATTTAATCCCACAGCACCCCTAACACACCCGTCCTAAGACGGTACCTTAATTTAATTATGCAAATTCTTAACAATCCCTGAAAATATTTGTTTTATCCTTTTTTGTAAAAAAATATGAAATAAACAAATAAATTATGAAAATTTAATTTTTGGCTTGACGGAATATGAGTCCCGCTCCTACGTATCCCCTGGTGCAATGAGGAACTCAAAGTCACGTAGTTCTCTTAAAAATTAATTGTGGTTTGGTTGATTTTAATTTTTAAAAATTTGAATTAACAAGTCGTCACGACTCAATTATTCAAATTAAGGATTGAATAGGTGAAACTCGCATCATGCTAGAGATATCACCCACTGATTATCAAATTTGTTACAAAATTTTATTCAAAATTATCTAGAAAAGAAAATTAATTGATTTCATTTTTTTATATTTTTTTATTTTTTAAAAAATGATTTAATTATATATTTTTTAAAAATTTGAATTAACAAGTCATCGCGACTTTGTTAATCAAATTTAAGGATTGAATAGGTAAAGCTTACGTCACGCTAGAGATATCACCCATTGATTCATCAAGTTGTCACAACTCAAATGATTATGAAAGTTACAGGATTAACAAGTTGTCACAACTCAGTTAATCCCATTTTATTTTTTTTTCTTCTCACAAAAAAAAAAATTAATTATTTTATTTTTATTTTTATTTTTATCATTTTATTTTTATTTTTATTAAGCTTAAAAAGGCCCAATTTATAATAATTTTTAAAGAAAACAAAAAAAAATGCCTACTTTAAAAAAATAATAATAATAATAACAAAGACCTAAACTTAAATAACTCATACAAATGTATTTGGCCCAAAATAATAACCATAGCAGCAACTCAAACAATATAAAATAATATATAAACAGAAATTGAATGAAAAAAAAAGCGAGAGAGACAAACAGGAAGAACGTGAGGCACAGCAGGGACCTCGTGGTGGCGCGGTGCGGTGTTTTGCGACAGGCAGCGACGCACGAATCAGGCGATGAAGCTCAGCGAATGTGTATGGTGGGGCCGCGACGTGGGTCACAGTAATGTTCTCGGTTTTGGGTTGCCGTGGACGACGGGGGCACTATGTGGTGGAGCTCGTGGGCCGTCTGGTGGATCTGGTGGTTTACAAGGATAGTGGTGACATGGAGAGGCTTTACATGAAGGTGATGAGTTGCTTGAGGAGTTGGTTGAAGGTGAAGGTGGTGAGGGATGGTGACCGAGTTGACTCGGTTGGGAGGGAGGTGAGGATGAGGAAGGTGTTTACGTGTGCATGGGTTGATGGAAGGTGGATGAAGTTTGTTTGGATGAGGTTTCACGTGGATAGGGTGTTTTCGGCTTTGTTTGGAGGAGGTGGTTGTTGATGGTGAGGGGTGGTGTTTGACGTGGAAGATGGTGGTCACGGTGGAGAAATGGTGGAGGTTGGTCACGGTGGAGAAATGATGGAGGTTGGTCACGGTGGAGAAAGGGTGGAGGTTAATCACGGTGGTGAAGGAAGTTCGGACGTGAATGGTGTAAAGGTCGTGGTGGTCTCAGTTGGGAGGGAGGTTGATGATGAGGAAGGTGTTTACGTGTGCATGGGGCCGTGAATGAGAGGTTGCTCACTGATGAGTTACGGTGTGGGTGAGGTTGGAGAGTGGATGATGATGGAAGGGTGGTTGAAGTTTGTTTGGATGAGGTTTCACGTGGATGGGGTGTTTTCGGCTTAGTTTGGAGGAGGGTGGTTGTTGATGGTGAGGGGTGGTGTTTGACGTGGAAGATGGTGGTCACGGTGGAGAAATGAGGTGGGATGGAAGGTGAGGATGGTTCCTGGTTCTGTCTGGGTAGTTCACGGTCTTGGGAGGCTACGTGATGGGTAATTGTGGAGGTAGGTTTTTGGATGAATTGTGGGTTGTGGTGTGGAGTGGTTCCTGGTTCTGTCTAGGTGATAGCTCACGGTTGGTGGTGTTTGGAAAGGTTATGGAGGATAGTTGATGGGTGGTTGAGGGATGAAGTTGTTTGTTATGGTGGTGAGGGAAGGTGGCCGAGAGTGGTGATTGGGTGAGGTTGGATGGTGAGGGGTCATGGAAGATGAAGGAGAGAGGACGTGGATGATGGGGTTCAACGATTATGGGTTGATAGTTTGGGTGAGGGTGGTGTCTCACGGTGGGAAGAAGTTGAAGTGTTAAAGATGAAGGTTGGCGAAGAACAGGGAGGTGAGGGAGATGATGGTTATGTTGGTTGTGACTATGGGAGGTTGAAAGTGGTTATATGTGCATGGGTGGCGTCATATGGTTGGGTTGAAGGTAGAGAAGGACGAAGTTGTTTGCTATGGTGGTGAGGGGAAGGTGGAAAAGAGATGATGAAAATAGTAGGGTGATCAAGGTGAATGGGGGGTTACGGGGGTCCTCCTTTGGCAGAGGTGGCTCTTCTCTTTATAATGAATGATGAAGGTTATGAAGGGAAGGTGATGTTGGTACGTGAAGTGGGGGGACAATGAGTGTATGCATGTGAGTGTGTACGTGGGTGAGTGGAGAACAGAGCAGAAAAAAAAAGAAAAAAAATGGAGTGAGTGGTGATAACACTGTATTTTATACATTTTATAATCCTCTGACTAGGCTTTTTAAGGTTCAATTAGGCTTAACTAAGTTGATTTTGACACATTTTATGATTTTGAGCTAAATTGGACAATTAAATAAATTATTGCATAAATTAACTGTAATTATTTTATTTGGCAATGTTTAGTAAACTGGCTATAACTTGAGTTACAAAAATCTGATTGATGTGATTTTGGTCTTGTAGGAAAGCTAAGACAATTTCCTACAACTTTCATGTTGAACACTTTTCCAGAATCAAACTCCTTGGAGGTGATATTGAGCTTTGAAGTCAGAATAGAGGAGCTGAAATCAGGTCTAAAATACTGTGCAGTAATTGGACCATATCTTGAGTTCTAGGCATGATTTTGGACTGAAACCAAAGTCATTTTAAAGTAAATATTCAGGCTTACAACTTTCATGAAGACCAATTCTCTCAAAAATAAAGAAAACTGGACACACGGCTGTGCATTTGCTCAATTATTATAATATTAATAAATAAAATAATAATAAATAAAATGTCGAAACTTAATCGTTAAGTTTCGTTACTGTAGATTACTGTAGATCACTGTAGCATTACTGTAGCAACACTGTAGATACTGTAGCAGTACTGTAGCACACTGTAGATTACTGTAGCTACAGTGACATAATTTGCCTATAAAAAGGCATTCACATTTGACATTTGGATTTACAGAATTTGAGGCAGAGAGCAGATTCCAGACGCTCGGGGGAGGGGAAATTCTGAGGAATTTCCTCCTCCCTCCAATTTCTTTTCTCTCTCTTTTTCTCTTTTTCTCTTTTCTAGTTTATGTGTAAATAAGTTCCAGTCTACTTGGGTCAAAGTGTGAAGCTCTTGGTAATAAAATAAGGTTAGATTTATTCCTCTCTTGTGCTTTAATGATTTATATTTTTAAGTAGTTATTATGCGTGTTATATTTTATTTCTGATAATTTAGAAATTACCCTTGTAAATAGGAGTTCTTGATTTATTGTAGACAAAATATTGGCACAGTAAATGCTTTAACCCATTTATAAGTGGTGGTAATAATTAAAGGAAATATAATATAATCACGTATATTATTTTATTTCGTATTGTATTTTGTTTCCAATCAATTTAGAAACGCTCCTTGTAAAGTGGAGTTCTTAATTTGTTGTAGACAAAAGATTGGCACAATGAATGCTTTAACCCATTTACAAGTGTTGGTGTTAGAAACTCTCCTTATAATGTGGAGATCTTGATTTATTGTAGACAAAATATTGGCACAGTGAATGCTAGATCCCATTTATGAGTGATGATATTAATGGATGATTAAAGGAAACATAATATAATTACGTATATTATTTTAATGAACTTTTAATGTTGTATTTTTCGATTGGAACCTCCATGTTGCGAGGATTCTAATTGAGTTATAAAAGGAATTAATCTTACTTTTACTTTATTTACCAAGAGTGGATCATTTTACCCAAGTAAATAATTTTTACTGTAGTAACAAAATATTTACCTTACCTTAAATAATCTTCATCAATTCCCTGTGGATCGACCTCGGACTCATCGAGAATTTATTACTTGAGACAACCTGCACTTGGGTTTGTAAATGCAACAACTAAAAAATGTGCATCAAGTTTTTGGCGCCGTTGCCGGGGACTTGTCTTGAAGAATAAATTTTTGATGTACATAGTGTGTGAATAGTATGTAAATAGTGTGTGAATAATGCGTGAATAGTATATGAATAGTATGTGAATAGTGTGTGAATAGTGTGTGAATAGTATGTGAATAGCACGTGAATAGTATGTGAATAGTGTGTGAATAGTGCGTGAATAGTGTGAATAGTAAAAAAATAAAAAATTAAAATTAAAAAACAAACCAAAAAAACCAAAAAAAAAAGGAAACAAAAAAAAAAAGTTAAGTTTTTTTTGTACATATTAATTCCGTGGGAGTAATTCTCCATTTTATTTTCTTGTACATATTAATAGTGGGATTAATTCTCCTTTTTATTTTTATTTTTTGTACAGTGGGGGGAATCTCTCCCTTTTATTTTTCTGTACATATTAACTCAGTGGGGGTAACTCTCCCTTTTAGTTTTTTTGCACATACTAACAGTGGGGATTCTCTCCCTTTTATTTTTATTTTTTTTTTATTTTTTTTTTTTTTTGTTCTTACTAACAATGGGGGTAATTCTCCTTTTATTTTTTTTGTATATACTAACTCAAATGGGGGAGAACCTCTCCTTTTTACTTTCTCAGTAATTTACTTTTTTTGCACTTTATTTTCTTTATTTTATTTTCTGCACTTTATTTTTTTTTTTTTTTTTATTTTATTTTTATTATTTATTTTCTGTCATTTATTTTTGTTATTTATTTTTTATTTATTTTTTATCATTTATTTTTTTTATTTATTTATTTAATTAGTGGTTGGTTTATTACCCCACCTTTGTTATTTTTTATTTTTTTTATTTATTTGGTGGTTGGTTTATTACCCCACCTTTGTTTTTTTTATTATTTTTTTTATTTGGTGGTTGGTTTATTACCCCACCTTTATTTTTTTTATTATTTTATTTATTTGGTGGTTGGTTTATTACCTCACCTTTGTTTTTTTTTAATATTTTATTTATTTGGTGGTTGGTTTATTACCCCACCTTTGTTAATTTTTTTTATTTGGTGGTTGGTTTATTACCACGCCTTTGTAAATATTTATTTGGTGGCTGGATTTATACCACACCTTTGTATATATTTTTTATTTTTTTTTATTTTTCTATTTCTTCTTCTATTTTGTTATGTGTAATTAATTTGTGTGTTTTTGGGGTGAAGACGTAACTTGATTCAATTGACATGTATTAAGATTGGAATTCTAATTAACTCTTTTCTATTCAATTTGAGTGTTTATTATGGTTCATAATGCTTTTATGAATTGGCCACTCATAAATTGATCTAGTGGGTATATGTGTAACCCAAAAAGTTTGTATATGACCTAGACCATAAATAATAAAGTGCCATGATTTATAATCATCTAGAAATGGAGGTTATAGATTGTGTGGGAGAACTGTGGTATTTTTTCATGAGAATCCATAGAGTAAAAGTCATGCCTTTAAATGTTTTTAAATTACTGATTCTCCCCATCAAATTGAATGATTAGAAATTGATTAGAAGGAAGGTCTCAAAACTACTCTATTGTCTATGATAGACTATTGAATCAAGTGAAGTTTGATCCCTAGTATTCTAATTTCATGTGTTTTCATTACCAAAAAAAAAAAACAAAACAAAAAAAAAACTTTTGTTTTCTCTTTTTCTTCTAGTATTTCGTGTGTCTTAATGTTTGTTTTTCTTTTCTTTTTAAATAGTCAACTTTATTTTGACAATTTGGTCACGTGTCAATTTTCTCAACAAGTTTTTGTAAATCTAGGTTGATACAGTGGATTTTGTTGCTTCAAGAATTCAAAATGAGCCTAAAATTTTGTTGTTGATTTGTCCATACTTACAATAGGCTAACCTTTTGAAATCGCACCTATCAATGATCATTTTTCTAATGAATTTTTAATTTTCAATTTTATGGTTTGATTTGCCAAAATTGTCAATTTTTCTTGTAACAAGCGAACTTGTTCTTTGTGGATGGTTTCTGCAAATAAAAAAAGATAAAATATTTTTCATTAAAGAATGGCCTGAGTAAGGAGTCATTAGGTGAAATCTTTTTGACTCTTGAGACGCATTCTTGTGAATTTGTGCAGTGTGAATTCATTAAATTGTGGAATTTCTTCAAAGGCAAGTAAGCGTGTTACAGTCTTGGGAATCTGACTCAAAAAGGCCCTGTTTGCCAATTTATAAGAAAATTGGATGGGAAGCCTATCCTCGACTCATAGAAGGCGTTTAAGCCATTCTGGACGTAAAACCAGAGGAAGATGTGAGCCACAATCACAACTACATGTATATATTTTCTTGTATATCTTCTTCTTATGACAAATTTGATCCAAGAGGCATTTCGGCTAGAAGTGGTCCGAAGGAAATGTTGTGTGAAACAGTAAGAAAAGGAAGCCAGTCAAGACACTCCATCTGTATAAATAATTTCAATCTTTGGTCATACTTTGTTTATTTTTATATTTGTGTGAGATTTCTCTTTTCAGTAATTGCGGTAACAGGTACTATCTTCTATCTTTTTCCTTTCTATTTTTTTTAACATTGAGGACAATGTTGTGATCTAGTTGGGGGAAAGGATAGTTGTGTAAAAAAAAAAAGGAAAAAAGTGTGTTTATGTTTGTCGTGTGTAGAGTTGTGTAAAAAAAAAAACCCAAAAAAAAATTTTTTTAGGAAGTGTGTGTATTAATATGTTTGTTGTGTTTATATGTTTGTCAGTAACTACTAAACCAATTAAGGATGGCAGAGTAAGGAGTAAGTTTTACTCTTGAGACGCATCTAGATTGGGGTAGATAACTTTGTTGTGTGTAAGTAGCAATTCAAATTTAGGAAAATTTGCATGATTGAGTATATTGTCTTCTTTCTTAAATATCACATGCTTGGTTATGGATGTTGAAATTTTTGTGGATTAAGAATGATGGATATATACCTTGTGAGATTTTGAGCCTATAAATGAATGGATTGAACATCTGTACCATTCTCTTCTTTCTTGTGTGATTTTTTTTTCACTCATGGAATTGTTACTCTAGAACTTGCTTTGATTCTTTTTGAAGCTACATTTTCACATGCATACATAAACATGATTGAGGCAAATTTTCTTAAATTAACTACTTTGACCAAATAGCTAACCTTACATATTTTCCTTTGCTTAACCCCTTTGAGCTTATTTGACCATTCTTTGTTTCTAACTCATTACGTGCCTTAAATGAAAAATCATGTTCTAACCCAACCTTAGGGAATAAGAGAGCATTGAATTTGTTATTTGATGAGTTCTTGAACAAGTGTGGGGGTGCATGTGCAGATTGGTTATATAAAAAAAAAGAAAAAAATGTTTCTATAAAAAAAAAAGAGCTGATTATTGCTAAAATCAAAAGAATGCACCATGTGATATATTCATACCTAGAATGAGGGTGGATGATTGGAAATAATAGGAATAGAAGGAGAATGTTCAAGCCTAACAATGAATTCAATCTACCAATTGATCTTCAACAAAACATTAGTCAGATATTGGTCATTGTCCTGTATGAGGAAGAACTAAGAAATTCTTGAGAAATTTAGACTGAATGTTCTCAAACATCTTCTCCATTCTAACTGTATCATAATGCTCTTTTATTCTCTTTGGCATTTAACTTGACATATCTATATTACTTCCACCTTTACCTTGACCACATTATAACCTTGAATAAAGTCCTCATGATTTGTGTATATATGTTATTTTTGAGTAGCGGAGAAGTAGAAGATAAGCAAGCTTATGGTAGTGCAATTATTCATGAGTTGAATAGAGTGAAATACTAACCTTTTTAAACACTTGAGAGATTGAGAGTGAATTCTCATGAGGATCTATCATTCTTGATTCATTCTTTTCAACTGAAGTTTCCTTACTTGTTAGTTTGAGATGTGAAGACATGTTACCTCATGAATGTTTTAATCCTTGAATGTCTAATTGCTCTTCTTAAGTCATTAAATTCTTTGTAATTTTTAATTTTTGAGTTTGTGTTATTTTTCTTTATTCCTTGGTTTTTGTCTTTTGTATTTTGCCCAAGAGTGCAAAAGTTAAGTGTGGGAGAATTTGATAACACTGTATTTTATACATTTTATAATCCTCTCACTAGGCTTTTTAAGGTTCAATTAGGCTTAACTAAGTTGATTTTGACACATTTTATGATTTTGAGCTAAATTGGACAATTAAATAAATTATTGCATAAATTAACTGTAATTATCTCTTTGGCAATGTTTAGTAAACTGGCTATAACTTGAGTTACAAAAATCTAATTGATGTGATTTTGGTCTTGTAGGAAAGCTAAGACAATTTCCTACAACTTTCATGTTGAACACTTTTCCAGAATCAAACTCCTTGGAGGTGATATTGAGCTTTGAAGTCAGAATAGAAGAGCTGAAATCAGGTCTAAAATACTGTGCAGTAATTGGACCATATCTTGAGTTCTAGGCATGATTTTGGATTGAAACCAAAGTCATTTTAAAGTAAATATTCAGGCTTACAACTTTCATGAAGACCACTTCTCTCAAAAATGAAGAAAATTGGACACACGGCTGTGCATTTGCTCAATTATTATAATATTAATAGATAAAATAATAATAAATAAAATGTCAGAAACTTAATCGTTAAGTTTCATTATCGTAGATTATCAGAGATCAGTAGCATTATTGTAGCAACACCGTAGATATCGTAGCAAGATCTTGTAGCACACTGTAGATTACTGTAGCTACAGTGACATAATTTGCCTATAAAAAGGCATTCACATTTGACATTTGGATTTACAGAATTTGAGGCAGAGAGCAGATTCCAGACGCTCGGGGGAGGGGAAATTCTGAGGAATTTCCTCCTCCCTCCAATTTCTTTTCTTCTCTCTTTTCTCTTTTTCTCTTTTCTAGTTTATGTGTAAATAAGTTCCACTACTTGGGTCAAAGTGTGAAGCTCTTGGTAATAAAATAAGGTTAGATTTATTCCTCTCTTGTGCTTTAATGATTTATATTTTTAAGTAGTTATTATGCGTGTTATATTTTATTTCTGATAATTTAGAAATTACCCTTGTAAATAGGAGTTCTTGATTTATTGTAGACAAAATATTGGCACAGTAAATGCTTTAACCCATTTATAAGTGGTGGTAATAATTAAAGGAAATATAATATAATCACGTATATTATTTTATTTCGTATTGTATTTTGTTTCCAATCAATTTAGAAACGCTCCTTGTAAAGTGGAGTTCTTGATTTGTTGTAGACAAAAGATTGGCACAATGAATGCTTTAACCCATTTACAAGTGTTGGTGTTAGAAACTCTCCTTATAATGTGGAGATCTTGATTTATTGTAGACAAAATATTGGCACAGTGAATGCTTGATCCCATTTATGAGTGATGATATTAATGGATGATTAAAGGAAACATAATATAATTACGTATATTATTTTAATGAACTTTTAATGTTGTATTTTCCGATTGGAACCTCCATGTTGCGAGGATTCTAATTGAGTTATAAAAGGAATTAATCTTACTTTTACTTTATTTACCAAGAGTGGATCATTTTACCCAAGTAAATAATTTTTACTGTAGTAACAAAATATTTACCTTACCTTAAATAATCTTTATCAATTCTCTGTGGATCGACCTCGGACTCACCGAGAATTTATTACTTGAGACAACCTGCACTTGGGTTTGTAAATGCAACAACTAAAAAGTGTGCATCAAGTGGGTGTGTGTTACGCGAGTGAGTGGAGAGCAAAGCAGAAAAAGAAAAGAAAAAAAAATAGAAAAAAAAATAGAGTGAATGTGTGTTAGTGGGAACGTGAGTGTGTGCAGGTAGTGGAATTGTGAAAGTGGAGTGAGGGTTAGTACTGGTGGGAACATTATTGAGTAATAAAAAAAAATGAGTGTGCCATATGATTATGATAGGTTGGCAGAGGGTTGAATGAGTGCAAGGAATAAAATAAAAAATGAGAAAAAAAATGTTGTGTTAGTGCTACGTGAATGAGTGAAGTGGGGTGTGTGTGAGAATGTGAATGTGAATGGAGTGGGGAACAAAGGTGGGTGTGACTTTTTTTTTGTTTTTTTTTTATTTTAGCCTGGTCAAAATTGAGTGTTCACAATCCGTATTCCCAAACTTACAACCCCGGTTGGAGGTCACATCCTAACTTCTCTTACCGGAATAGTCAGTACCAAACTGGGTAAGGTAATGCTAAACCTTCTTCTGGACTTCAACAGGTACAAAAATCTAAACTCAAGTCTCTTCTTGAGAATTTTGTTGAGAGCCAGTTTAAGCAAAATGAGGAGTTTAAACACCATGGACAAGTTGTGACTGAGGTAATTAAAGAGTTATCAGCTAAGGTTGATAATTTAGCTATTCATAATAAGATGTTGGAGACCCAGATTGCCCAATAAGCAAGCACATCTCATAGGCAGCAAGGTAAGTTTCCTGGTCAACCTGAAGTCAACCCAGGCAATGAACACTGTAAAGCTGTAAGTTTGAGGAGCGAAAAGAAATTAGAGGATTCCTTGGGTAAGGGGGAGAGTGAAAAAGATAAGGGAATTGAGGAAAAAGATACTAAGACACAACCCTTAGAAGATGAGGAAACTAATGAAAAGGTGTCTAAGTATGTACCCCCTGAACCATACCAACCCCCTGTTCCTTTCCCTCAAAGATTGGCTAAGGTCAAGTTAGATAGGCAGTTTGGGAAATTCCTAGAGGTCCTTAAGAAATTGTACATTAATATACCCTTCACTAAGGCGTTGAAATAAATGCCTACCTATGCTAAGTTTCTTAAGGACATTTTGTCTAATAAGAGAAAGTTAGAGGAATATGAGACAGTAGCTTTAACTGAGGAGCGTAGTGCTTTAATTCAAAATAAATTACCTCCTAAGTTAAAAGATCTAGGTAACTTCTCTATTCCTTGTTTGATTGGAAACACTAATTTTGATAAAGCTCTATATGATTTAGGGGCTAGTGTCAGTCTTATGCCCCTTTCGGTGTGTAAGAAGTTAGAGGTGGGTGAGCTAAAACCCACAACTATTTCCCTTCAATTGGTAGATCAGTCTGTCAAATACCCCGTAGGCATCTTTGAGGAAGTTCCTATAAAGGTTGGTAAGTTTTATATGCCGGTGGATTTTGTTATGCTTAACATAGAAGCTGATGCTACAATACCGATCATACTTGGGCGTCCATTCCTTGCCACTGGAAGGGCGATCATTGATGTCCATGAAGGAAAATTGACTTTGCGATTGAATGATGAGGAAGTAGTTTTTGATGTTTTTAAATCTAAAAATAATTCTAATTCCTCAAATTAATGTAATCTTATAGATGCTACTAAAGTTGTGGATAGTATTGTGCTTTTAGGTGTGCAGGAATCAGTGGCTGATGTTATGCTAGAAAAGACCTTGCCCAAGGGTACTACAAAATTTGAGGAGTCCAAGCCCTGCAAGAAAAAACCTAAGAAGCCGAATGACAAGTGTGTTGAGAAGCGTGAATTTAAACTCCAGGATAAAGTTCTCGTCAATAACTCGCTTTTACGTTTCTGTCCTAGTAAGTTATGGTCGAAATGGTCAGGACTATATGAGATTGTTTGAGTGTTATCTTATGGTTTGCTTGAGGTGAAGAAAGAAGGCCATAAGCCTTTCATGATAAATGGCCAGAGAGTGAAACACTTTGAAGGAATGGGGATTGAGCACTACTCCATTGACATCACCTGAGCACAGAAACCAGATCAAGTCGAGCTAATGACTTTAAACAAGCGCTTTTTGGGAGGCAACCCAAGTTTCTTTGTTTTTCTTTTCTTTTTATTTATTTTTTCTTTTTCTTTTGATTTTGTGTGTTGGATTGCTGGATTGATCTTTGTTTCATCGATCTTGTCTAGGTTTGACCCTTTTTGAAGCTCAAATTAAAAGGAGGGTGAAGTCAGAAAGTTCCAAACCCAGCCCATGGATTGAGCACCAGAAGATTTTTCACCACTGTAGTGAGTTCTTTTGTTTTCTCCCTTCTCTAGTTGTAGATTTTTACATTGGGGACAATGTAAGTTCTAAGCTTGGGGGGGTATTTTCATTTTCATTATGTATCTTTAGTTTCATGCATTCTCATGTCTTGTTTTGCATTACATTTTCATGTTGTATTTTCGCACCATCATATCTCTCGACTTTTTGGTTGAACTTGTACCCCTCTCTTTTGGGGATTTTTGAGATGATATTGATTTGGAACTTAATTTGTCGATTCTTGTGGTAGGTAACAGGCATTGGTTTAATTGATAGTAGAGGTGATCTCTTGATAGTTGATAATTAGCATATGTTCTTTGAATTTGTGCTTCTCATTGATTTTTAAAGCTCTAAATGTGAGTTTTGAGCCTGTATGGGACTTATGCACTGTATAATTTTTGTTCCCATTCTTTGTGTTGAGTGATATTCCTCATTGATCTTGTACTCTAGAACTTGATTTGAAACCATTTTGAGGTGAAATTTTGGTTTGCATGCTTGAATGTGATTAAGGCATTTTTAGGTATTTTTTTGGCCTTCTGAAATTATTACACTTTCATCCACTAGTTGTCCATTTTGAGCCTATTGCATAATTGTTTTTCTTAATGCCTATGATGATACATTGTTGGTAATCATTTAGAATATTAAATGGAGCAAATTGGGTTTGAAAGTTGTGTGAAGTTGTGTTAGGAATCATATGTTTTTGACCTTTCCCTTTCTCAAGCGATAAAAATAAAAAATAAAAGAAAATCATGAGATAAAAAGTTGAAAAGGATGAAGAGAAAGAAGGGAAAGAAAAGTAACGAAAAAAAATGCTTGGAAATATGGAGTTATGCTCTTGATTGAAAAATGTTTTTGCTCCATTTATGTTCTACTATATTTCTTGTGCTTATTAAAAATTTGGTTAGCTCTTTGTGAATACCTTCCTTGCTCTACCTTACCTAACATCATTCCCATGGCCCTATTACAACCCTTGAAAGACCTTTTGATTCTTGCATGCATGCTGATTATTAGTGAAAATTTAGTTTCTTATCAAGCATATGGAAGTGCATTTTCTTTGAAGGATTTTAAGTGTATGGTTTTCACCCTTAAACACTTTGAGTGTGGTTAATGGAGTGAACTTAATTCAATCAGTGAGGATGCATGATTTCTGAGAACTTAGCCTCTAATTGGACTTGATTTTGATGACCTCTCAATTCTTGGTATGCCTTTGCCTATTACTTGTTTGGTTATTTTCTCGGGTTCCTCATTTATTATGGTATCTTGATCCCACATCTTGGTTTGACATTAGTTATTACTTAGGGACAAGCAAAGTCTTAAGCTTGGGGGGATTTGACGTGTGTGAAATAACATCATGTTTTGTTCTTGTTTTGCATGCATTCTTGGGCATTTTAGTTTCCCTTTTGGTTTGTTTTTCCCTTAGTTCGAATAACTGCGGTATTTTTTATGTTCTTGTGCAGGATTGATGCTGAATTGGCCTTGGATTGAATGGAATGCTTGCATGATTGAAGTTGGAACTTAACGGATAGCAAAAAGGTGCAAAAAGACCACTCTAGAGAGATCCATGGCCTGCCTGTGGATCAAACTATGGCCATGGATCGAGTAGCAACTTGAAGATGGAAAAGAGAGATTCCAGAGAGTTCCACGGCCAGGCCGTGGAACCATCCACGGCCGTGGAACTCAAATGACTCAACAATTACTTTTTGGCAGAATGATCCACGGCCTGACCGTGGAATGATCCACTGCCGTGGATCGCAGTGCGCAGCAGTTTTTAAGTTTTTTTTTTTTACTTCTTTTGGGACTTTTTAGCCAATTAAAACCCTAGGGTATAAATAGATGTTCTGAATACAATTGAGGGGTTCCAATTGGGATTTGAAGGAGGCACATTAGAGGCTCTTGATCTTAATCTTTCTCCCTTCTTCTTCCATTGTTACGGGTTTGGATGTTCTTGAACATGTGTTCTGATTCTTTCTTCTTCATGTCTGAGTAGTTCTCTTTGTTTCTAGGATTAGGCAATGCCCTTTGATACTTTGATAATGATTAATTGACTTTGTTTCCCCTTTTATTAATTTTGAATGTTCTTTGATTCAATCCTTATTGCTCTTATTCATGTGAATTTTCTAGCCACTTATTTGTATTTCATAGGCATTTAGGGATGTACTGAGAGGTGAACCTAGGTGTTAGAACCATAAGAATTGAACTTAAGGTCTAAATCACGATGGTAGTTTTAGTCTTTCAAGGATTCAATGAATTACCACAAAACGTAATGAGTTCAATTTAAATTCAATTACCACGAGAGTAGGAATTGGTTTAATTAGGCATGGATCTTGTATCTTGAGAAAGAACATTAACTAATTTAGAGTAATTCACCTTCAATTGAATTTCAGATTTAATAAAAAGGTTGTCAATTAGGATTTGTCTTGTATCATTGCGGTACCCCAATCTTGGAAGCTTTCTTGAATCTGAATACCTTTCTTAATAAATTGTTGTTTTTGTTCTTAATTTTGCACTTTAATATTTATTTACTTAATCGCTTGGTTACTACATTCTTATCAATCAACAATTTTATTCCATTTGTTTAATTTAATTGAATTTATTAATTAATTGGTATTCATAAACGCAGTCCCTGTGGATTCGATCTTTTATTACTTGACAACGAAATCGTACACTTACAGATTTTACGCATTAAGTGGTCAAACCAGGATAAATATTGTGCCTACTTCTCTCTTCTTAATCTCTTTATTTTATACAATTTTAATTTATTGCACATTTTTTTCGCTGTTCTTATTGTTTCTTTTCTTCTTCTCGTTTCTTCTGTGCATTTATTTATTAAGTTTTAATATTTGTATTTTACTTTAAAAAGAGGTTTTGCGAAAAGTTTTATACTCAATTCACCCCCCTCTTGAGTACTGGAAGCCACTTGGTAACAAGTGGTATCAGAGCTAGACTCTTGTATAAAGAGTTTAGCAGCTTCAAGAGAACATGATTTTTTCAAATGATTTTTCAGAAGGATCTTCCATAAATCGACAACCTTTTTTCAACGGGGATGGTTATGCATATTGGAAGGAAAGAATGAAAATCTTCATCGAAGCTATTGATCTAGATGTGTGGGATGCTGTCGAAAATGATGCTTTTATACCTACACATGAGGTCGATGGCGTAAGGACCAAAACACTAAGAAATAAATGGTCTGATGAAGACAAAAGAAGAGTTCAACATAATTTGAAAGCAAAAAATATTATTACTACTGCTTTGGGACACGATGAATTTTTTAGAATTTCAAATTGTAAAACTGGTAAAGAAATGTGGGACACTTTGCAAGTTACCCATGAGGGTACTAGCGAAGTAAAGAGGTCGAGAATCAATTCTCTAACTTATGAATATGAATTATTCAGAATAAACTAAGGAGAGAGCATTCAAGAAATACAAAAGAGGTTCACTCACATAGTTAATCATCTTGCATCTTTAGGTAAAAGTTTTTCTAATGAAGATTTGATCAACAAATAATTGAGATGTCTTAACAGGATTTGGCAACCCAAGGTAATAGCTATATCAGAATCGAGGGATCTGTCGACAATGACTCTAGCTACCTTCTTTGGAAAATTTCATGAGCACGAACTGGAACTGAGCATATTAAGTCAAAGCGAAGAAAATGATAAAAATAAAAAAGAGATAGCGCTCAAAGCCACTTCCTCAACATTCGACAATGATGATGAAGAAAATGAAGAAAGCTCAGAGAACATCAAGGTAGGCGAAGAAAATTTTAGTCTGTTAGTTAAAAAATTTGGTAAATTTCTCAGGAAAAAGAGAACGCAAAGAAGACTTCCCTTCTCTCCGAAGAAGACTCATTACAAAGGTGAAGGAGCTTCATCGATTCCAACGTGCTATGAATATGGCAAACCTGGTCACATGAAAACGGAGTGCCCAGTTTACCAAAAGAAGAAGGAGAAATTTGAAAAGAAGCTCTTCAAGGAAAGAAAAAGAAGAAAAGCCTATATAGCATGGGATGAAAATGACATGGATTCAACTGATAGCTCAGATAACGAGGAAGCTCAACTATGTCTCATGGCCAAAGGAGAAGAAGAATAAAGTGAAAATGAGGTAAGTTCTAATACTACTTTATTGCCTTCTTACGATGAGTTACAAGATGCCTTTGAAGAATTGCATGACGAATCTTTAAAACTCACAAAACTAATTTATTCTTCTAAGAAAACAATCTTTTCTTTAGAAAATCAAATTCTTGTTTTAAATAAAGAAATAGAAGAATTAAAAGTCGAAAACGAAACTTTGGGAATCATTGATGCATGCACAAATCATTCTTCATATGCTTTTGCATCTTCATCTTGCTCTTTATGTCATATGCTTGAAAAAAAATTTGAAGACTTAAAGAATACTCTTTCTAAATTCACTTTGAAAGGGACAATTTAAATATTTTATTAGGAAGACAAAGAGTGGTTTTTCAAAAAGCCGGGATAGGTTATAACCCAAAAAATCAGCAAAAACTCTATAAAAATTTATTTGTGCATTCTAGTGTTTCAAGTAGTCCTTTTATTAAATATTTTTACTATGGAAAGAAAGGACATAGTGCATTAACATGTAATGCAAGGAAAAACATTAATACTAAAATTGGAATGAAAATGATTTGGGTTCCCAAGGGTACTATACCCAAAACTGACACACAAGGACCCAAGAAAGTTTGGGTACCAAAAGTTAAAAACTAAACATGTGTTGTAGGTGTGCTTGAAAGCCAGGAGTTCAAATTGGTATTAGCGGCTGCTCCAAGCACATGACCGGGGACGACTCGAAATTCACCATGCTTATTCCTAAGAATTGTGGACACGTTACTTATGGTGATAACAACAAAGGAAAAATTCTTAGAATCGGTAAAGTCGGTAAGAACCCTAACTCTTCTATTGAAAATGTGTTGCTTGTTGAAGGTTTGAAACATAACTTGCTTAGTATTAGCCAATTATGTGATAAAGGAACTAGGGTAATATTTGATTCAAATTGTTGCATAATTGAAAATAAAAATGATAAGCATATTAAATTCATTAGTCATAGAGTAAACAACATTTATATGATTAGTCTTGATGATATATCTTCAAATAATGCGAAATGCCTTTTAAGCAAGAATGATGATTCATGGTTATGGCATAGGAGAATTGCACACATTCACATGGATCACTTAAAGAAGTTGGTCTCTAAAGAGTTAGTAATTGGACTACCCAAGCTTATTTTTGTAAAAGATAAATTATGTGATGCATGTCAAAAGGGTAAACAAATAAAGGTATCTTTTAAAGCAAAAAATATGGTTTCAACTACTAGACCTTTACAACTTTTGCACATGGATCTATTTGGACCTTCTAGAACTATGAGCTTTGGTGGGAATTACTATGTTTTAGTAATTGTGGATGATTTTTCTAGGTTTACATGGACTTTATTTCTTGTAAATAAAAATGATGCATTTCTAGCTTTTAAAAGACTTGCCAAAGTTATTCAAAATGAAAAAAGTTTTCAAATCTCTTCTATAAGAAGTGATCATGGTGGCGAATTTGAAAACAATGTCTTTGAAAATTATTGTGATGAGCATGACATTAATTATAATTTCTCTGCCCCTAGAACTCCACAACAAAATGGAGTTGTAGAAAGGAAAAATCGTTCTTTAGAGGAAATGATGAGAACTATGCTTAATGAGGCTGCTCTTCCTAAGTACTTTTGAGCAGATGTTGTAAGTACAGCTTGTTATGTAATGAACAGGGCTCTTATAAGACCTATTTTAAAGACAATCCCATATGAGTTGTACAAGGAAAGAAAGCCAAATGTCTCACATTTTCATATTTTTGGATGCAAATATTTTGTTTTAAATAATGGAAAAGATAACTTAGGCAAGTTTGATGTTAAGTCTGATGAAGGTATATTTCTTGGTTATTCAAATCATAGTAAAGTTTTTCGTATATATGATAAAAAAACTATGACTATTGAAGAATCTATACATGTTGCATTTGATGAAACTGACCCAAATGGATCAAGAAAGGATCTTGTTATTGATGATGTTGTAGAAGTCTTGGCGGAAACACATTTGGATAGCAAAGAAAAAGAAATCAAGGAGCAAGAAGATAAACAAAGATAAGAAAATTCACAAGCTTTGGAACTTCCCAAGGAATGACGAACTTCAAAATATCATTCCCTTGATCAAATAATCGGTTATGTATCTAAAGGTGTAAGTACTCGTAATTCAATTAGAGATGCTTGTAATCACTTCGCTTTTGTTTCTTAAATTGAACCTAAGAATTTAATTGAAGCTTTTGATGATGAACATTGGATCTTAGCTATGCATGAGGAATTAAATCAGTTTGAAAGAAATCAAGTTTGGAAATTAGTTGCTAGACCTAATGATCACCCTAAAATTGGCACTAAATGAGTTTTTAAAAACAAACTTGATGAAAATAGGTTAATAACTATAAACAAAGCTAGACTAGTCACTAAAGGTTATAATCAAGAAGAATGAATAGATTATGAAGAAACATATGCACCAGTAGCTAGATTAGAAGCTATTAGAATGTTATTTGCTTATGCTTGCATCATGGATTTCAAATTATATCAAATGAATGTTAAAAATGCTTTTCTAAATGGCTTTATTCAAGATGAGGTATTCGTTGAACAACCTCCAGGTTTTGAAAATCATGAACTACCCAACCATGTTTTTAAACTTAAAAAGGCTTTATATGGCTTAAAACAAGCTCCTAGAGCTTGGTATGAAAGGTTGAGTAAGTTTCTTTTAGAAAATGGTTTTCACGAGAAAAAGTTGATACTACCCTTTACATTAAAAATAAAAAGCATGACATTCTTCTTGTGCAAATATATGTGGATGATATTATTTTTTGTGCTACAAATGAATCCCTTTGCAAAGAATTTGTTAAGATAATGCAGAATGAATTTGAAATGTCGATGATGGGAGAGTTGAACTTCTTCCTCGGACTTCAAATCAAACAAACAAACGAAGGGACATTCATAAGTCACATTAAATACTGCAAGGAATTGCTCAAGAGATTCGAAATGGAAAGCGCTAAGCACATGGCCACTCCAATGGCTACTTCTTGCTATTTGGACAAAGATGAAGGAGATAAATAAGTAGAAATAATGAAATACAGAGGTATGATTGAATCTCTCCTTTATCTTACTGCTAGTAGACCAGATATTATGTTTAGTGTATGCATGTGTGCTAGATATTAGGCAAACCCTAAGGAATCTCATTTAAGTGTTGTTAAACGAATAATGAAATACCTAGTAGACACTTCACAAATGGCTTGTGGTACCCTAAGGGTGCCTCTTGTAGCCTAATAGGCTATTCCAAATCTGATTTTGCTGGGTGTAAATTGGATAGAAATAGTACTAGTGGGACATGCCACTTGCTTGGTAGTTCTTTAGTTTCTTGGCATAGCAAGAAACAAAATAGTGTGACTTTATCAACCGCTGAGGCTAAATATGTTGCAGTCGGGAGTTGTTGTGCTCAAATCCTATGGATGAAGCAACAACTTTTAGACTACGGTCTTCAGCTTGATCATATCCCAATAAGATGTGATAACACTAGTGCAATAAATATCTTTAAGAATCCCATTCTACATTCCAGAACAAAGTATATAGAGATAAGACATCACTTTATCAGAGATCATGTACAAAAATGGGATTACATTCTTGAGTTTATTGAAACATCTAAGCAACTTGTAGATATCTTCACTAAACCCTTAGCAAAAAAAACATTCTTTTATATTCGAGGAGAATTGGGCATAATTGATCAATCCAATATATGATTGCATATTTTTTTGCTAAATATTATCTCTCTTGAATATTTAAATCACATGAATATATACTTTGTCTTGAACTCTTGAACGTATGCTTTTCTGTGCTTTTTGTTAGTTTTATTTGAATAAACAGAGTTTTTATTCGAATAAAGTTCTTTAAAGCTTATCATTTAATGTGTTGGATATCAGATTTATTCGATTAACACTTAGTTTATTCAAATAAACTGGCTTCTGTGTTAATCCTGTGCTTGATGTGCTCTCTGTCTATTCGAATAAATCTCTTTCTATTCGAATAACCAGAACCCTTAAGTTTATCAATCTTAGTCTTTGCTTTCTGTCTATTCGAATACAACTCAGACTATTCGAATAACCAGAACCTTGGTTTATCAGTCTTGACTGATAGCCTTCTGTCTATTCGAATAACCCCTAAAATTATTTGAATAAATCCTGTTAGATTTCCAAAAACACTTGGCTTTCCCAGTTAATCTATTCGAATAGAAACTCCCTCTATTCGAATAAACCTTAGCAAAAATCCTTGTTCAACGTCTGTCCTTTCAGTTTCTATGCAAGGTTTATTCGAATAAACCTCTGTTTATTCGAATGAACATGGGCCTCTCTTTAAATAGCCCCTACGCGCCCAGACGTTTTCGTTCTCATAATTTCTGTTATCTTCCTCTATGCCTCTTTCTCTCCTACTCTCCTCCACTATCTTCTTGCCATCTTTCTCTCTTCCACACCTCCAATCACCACGACCTCCTCCTCCAGCAAGCACCCACGCACGAAGACTGCTCCATGCAATAATCCACTTGACTTAAGAAGGCTCTCCTTCAACGAAGAGCACCATGGCTGGTTCATTACGCACTTCTGAGAGCGTAACCTTGTCCAGCCCAAGTATCTTGACCTCTTCTTCTTTCAGCAACATAGAGGTTTCAACTTTCTGACCCTGTTACAAAACCAGGGGGTTCTATAGCTATGTTCCCACTGGACTACGCTCTACCCTGCTCTAGTGAAGATGTTTTTCCGCAATCTGGATTTCGATGGTCAGAACCTCCTCTCCGAGGTTTGCGATCAGAACATTGTGATCACTTTGCAGGATTGGCAGACTCTGATTGGATTGCAGTTCATCGGCGCACTCGTTGAAGATAATGACAACCCCTTCCTTGAGGAGTTCAACAAGTTTCAGGCAATTGAGGACCTGCTGAAACCTGGTCTAGCCTTGACTGACAAGGGTCTCAAGGGTGGCATGCTGCAGAGCCAAGATAGGCTTCTACCTTACGCCTTTGCTCATATTCTGGCTCCCCGTGGTGGAAATTATGCCTACCTCAGTGAAGATGACATCTTCATGCTCTGGATCTTGAAGAATGGTCACAAGATCAACTAGCCTGTGTTTATTATGAAACACATGCTGAGAGCCAAAGGAAAGGAAAAATCTGACTTACCTTATGGTATTCTCGTCACTACCTTGCTCAGCAAGTATCCTCAGGTCTTGAAGACTGAGCGAGCCATTGCCTTGACTCATCACAATGTCTTTGGCTCCCACACCTTGTGCAAAATGAAGATGATCCAAACCAATGAAGGCTGGGTGTACCCAGATGAGGTTGATGAGGATGAGTTAGACCCTACTGACGCACCTGCTACCCCTGCTGATGCACCTGCTCTAGTTACCTTAGAACAGATCATGGCCACCTTGCTTGATAACCGAGCCTATATGGAACATACCTTCTCTATTCTTTTTGATAGAATAGAAGGTGTTGAACGTGAGGTTGCTGCCCTCTGATCTGTTTCACTTGCTCCTGCACCAGCTTCTTCACCACCGCCTCTGGATACCTATTTCTAGGAGCTTTAGTTATTAGAATCTCTGTTTTTGTTTTATTTATTTCTGCCTTTTGTAATTGCATCCTTTTTGGTTAATGAATAATACAAATTGATATGCGTATGCTTTTTAGTTCTTTTTATGCACTTATACTTGAATATCTGTTTATGGGACTTACCCCTCCTTTTTGCTCATGACAAAATGGGGAGAAAAATTTGAATTTAATTGAGAAAAGACAGGTAAAATTAAAAAGAGTTTGGATTTCACATGAAAGGGGGAGCTGCGCACATATTTGATATACATTTCCTCTTATAATTAAAGAGGGGGAGTAAGCTTTTAATACCTCTTTGTGAATTCCAATTATATGCACCAAACTCTTTTCTCATTGATAGTTTGTCATCATCGAAAAAGGGGAGAATGTATTTGGACATATGCCTTTGAAGACTTGTTTTGATGATAACAAATGTGAAGACTAAATGAAGATGATGGAAAGACCAAGTCCAAGTTTATATAAGAATAGCTTTAGGACTTAGAATCTTTTTTGTACGGAGCTCACTTTAATATCTCTCTGTTTTTTTAAAGAAAAGATAAAATTTGTTTTTAAAAGAAACTTAGTGTCTTTGAAATAATTTCTCCAAAACTAGTTTTTATTGTTTTATTCGAATAGAGCTTATTCTATTCGAATAAACCCTTCCACGAGTTTCTGTTTTTCAAAGATGCTATTCGAATAGCAGGATAGCTATTCGAATAAATAGGTTTTCCAGAACTGTCTTTATAAGTGAATTATTCGAATAACTCAAATGTTATTCGAATAAAACCTTTTCTGTTTGAACAGTTTTTAATAGTGTTATTCGAATAACCCATATCAGATGACTTTTTCACGATGGTTTCAGGAATAGTGTTATTCGAATAACAGCTTAAGCTATTCGAATAAACACGTTGCTTACGAACACTGATATGGAAACAAACAGGTTTTTAATTCGATTTAAATGAGTTTTAATTATACCCAATGACTATTTCTTCCAATTTTCTCTATAAATAGGAGCCTTGGGTCACATCTACAATTGCCTAATACTCTGAATTATTTTTACTTCTTCTAACTCTTGAAATTATTTTCTACGCTCTATTTTCGATTAAAACTTTGAGATATTTCTGTAAGAACTCTATTAGCACTTCAATTTGTATTATTTGCTCTGAGTGAGAGTTTCTCTTCATCTACTTTCTGCTATTTTGTATCGAGGGTGAGGTATCCCTCAAGGTTTGTATAAAGGTGAGGTATCCCTGCAGGCTGAGACTTTAGCACAAGGGTAGAGTTTCTCTGTGTGTGAAAAGTGTTCTTTTGTGTAACGGTTGCAAGCACCTATTGAAGCTTGTATACATAGTAAAAAATCTCGGCTATTGTTTCGAGGACTGGACGTAGACCACAAGTGGGTTAATGGTCAAACCAGGATAAATATTGTGTCTGCTTCTCTCTTCTTAATCTCTTTATTTTATGCAATTTTAATTTATTGCACATTTATTTTCCACTGTTCTTATTGTTTCTTTTCTTCTTCTCGTTCCTTCTGTGCATTTATTTATTAAATTTTAATATTTTTATTTTACTTTAAAAAGAGGTTTTGCGAAAAGTTTTATACTCAATTCACCTCCCTCTTGAGTACTGGAAGCCATTTGGTAACACTCCTAGAAGAAGGAAATGCCATAGTACAGAGATACTTTTGATGAGTTAGCTAATGTGAAAGATGAGAAGGCAAATGAAGCACCTAGCTCGTCAAGAATTGAGAAAAAGAAATATCATATTCTTACTAAAGATCTCTCAATTCAAGATGTCAATAATGAAGGAAAGGTTGAGAAGAAAGAACTAAAGTGGCAGAGAGCGAAGAAGGATTGTGATAAGCGCACAATATATAAACCATCAGCATATGCTAAGATCCCATTCCCTCAGAGGCTCAAGAACACTAAGCCAAATAAGGAATTTGCTAAATTCTTCGAGATGTTTAAGAAATTACAAATTCACATTCCATTTATTGAAGCTATCTCTCAAATGCCCAAGTATGTGAAGTTTTTGAAGGAAATACTTAAAAAGAAATGCAAGCACGAGGAATTTGAGATGGTATGTCTTAATGAGGAGTGTTCTGCCATCCTTTTAAAGAAGTTACCTCCGAAATTAACAGATCCAAGGAGTTTCACTATTCTTTACTCTATTGGTAATTCTTATTTTGAGAAAACATTATATGATTTGGGTGCTAGTATTAATTTGATATTTTTCTCTATATTTAAGAAATTGGGAATGCAGGAACCGAAGTCTACCAACATTTCACTACAATTGGCTAATAGATCCATCACTTACCCTCGTGGTGTGGTGGAGGATATTTTAGTGAAGGTGGATAAATTCATATTCCTAGTTGAATTTGTGGTGTTGGATATGGAAGAGGACGCTGATATTCCTCTTATTCTTGGAAGACTGTTTCTGGCCACTTCAGGAGCTGTGATTGATGTATCTCGAGATGAGCTCATCTTAAGAGTGAATGGAGATTATGTTACCATCAATGTCTTTAGGGAGGCTAAATCTCTCCCAATGTCAAATCTCCATGCCCCTATCAATATTGTTCAAGCTAAGAAGCAGGAAACCTTAGCTATCAAAGGCCCCCCGCTATCATATAATGATGATGTTGATCTTTCGAAAACTCAAGCTACTGAAATAGATAAAGGTCCTTCTATGTTCCATGCTCCTTCACAAATTGGTCATTTATCTGTTGATTAATTGAAACCATTATGGTTTAGCGAGATTTCTTGCGCCAAGGCACTTCCAGAGCAACCAAGTCCTTATCAAGATAAAAATGCTTTTAGAGGCACCTTCAAGGTCATGGACAAGGGATGGAATCACTGCTTTGAAATGAAGAAGGCATCCTCCTATTTCTCTTACTTTAAGCCACCTTGATTTATCTGAAAAAGGCAAAGTCGAGCTAATGACGTTAAACAAACATTCCACAAGAGGCAACATGTGTTTCTTTTTTATTTGTCTTATTTTAATTATTTTTATTATTTGTGTTATTTTTGTTTTTCTTTTAGATGCTTATCATGTTTTTTGGTATTTTTTTAGATTTTGTTGCTGCACTGATTCTTGTGTTTTTCCTTTGCCTGACACTGTCACACTTTTCATTAGGTTGTGTTGCTCTTTTCTTTATCACTTTATTTCTTTTTCTTCCGCATTGAGAACAATGTTGATCTTAAGTGTGGGGGGGTACTCCTGAAAAAAAAATCAAAATTGATGAACACTTGAGTAATGCTAGTAATTAAGTTGGAATTATGTGTTAATTGCTTGAATTAATACTGAGCTGATAGAGATATGTTTTTAAGGGGATTCCATTACTTATGAGCTGATTTCGTGTGAAGCAATCTTTTCAATGAAGTAAAGTGAAATTTAGCATTGTAGTTGAAAATTAGCCATGTTTGCTTACTTTTGTTTTCTTTATCAACTTAGTCAGAAAGTGAGTTTTGTGCCTTAATAATTGGGATTTTCATAAACAAAATACTATTTTTCTTCTGGAGTGAGTTTTCTCTTAATTGATGTGCGCTAGAACTTATTTTGATATCTTATTGAGACTTTAATGATTTACATACAAACTTGAATATGATTAAGGCAATTAGGCTTAATTCTTTCTTGACTTTCAGAGTTGCATTGATAAAATAATCCCTTAGTTGCCCCATTTGAGCCTGAAATTGATTTCTTTGAATAACCAATTAAATAATCAGGTTGAATTCTATGGAGCATCTGATGTGTTAATTGAGAAGTCATAAAATGTTGCTTTTGTCTTCAAGGGTAGGAAAAAAAAGGCTTGAAAAGAAGAAAAAAAAAGAAAAAAATTGAAAAAAAATAAAAAAAAGAAAAGAATTGTTAATGAAGAATAATGAGAATATTGAGTTGAAAATGAGAATTTATATCTTTGTGCATTATGCTATATTTATCACCTTTTCAACCTGATTCTACTTTATATCGATTTATCCAAGAGCATTTTTTACCCTTATTTATCTTTTTCCTACCTTTCATTATACCTTTGACCCTGTTATAACTAAAGGAAGTCTTTTTTATTCTTGTGCTATATGTGAACTTGAAAGTGAATATGAGATTGATAAGCAAGCTTATGGTATTGCATTTTTCAAGAGAAATTTGAGTGATCTTTTTGTCCTTAAACACTTGAGCGATGCAAAGATGAGTGATCTCAGATGTTTGGTGAAGAGAAAAGTTGCAAGCTAGACTCAAGTCCTTAATTATTTTAAGTACTAAATGATCTTGCTGAATTGGATTTGATTGTTGAACTTGAATTTTTAAATTTTAGAATTTTCCTTAATTCATGTTTTTATATGCTGAGTTTAATCTTGTTTTTTATTCATATTCTTTGCTTGAAGATAAGTAATTGTTTAAGATTGGGGGTATTTGATGAGTCTTAAATACCCTCATCTTTTGAGTTTATTTATTAGAATTCTTAATTGATTTTTATTTTTTTTAAAATTTATTTTTAAATAATTATCTCTTCACCTAATCATATTTGAATTTTAAAAATAAATCATTAGATTTGTTCAAAAAGAAGAAATTTCTAAAGATAAATATGTGAATGATTCTTATCTTATTCTTAGACACTAATTAGAATTCTAATTAGATACAAAATCTTAGATTGAAGATTGGATCAAGATTCTCAAAGAGATTTGATTTGGGGCAAAATCTGGATTCTCGCACTATCCTGATCATTTCTCATTAATTGAGTCATATATTGAGCTACAGAGTTTAGATCAACGCTTGGCATTGAAAAGCTAACATAAAATTCTAAAACTTCTCTGTTAAGATCGAGGGCAAATTTGGCCATCTGAAGGGTGAGAAAAATCGTGCAAGTCAAATACGAAAAACTATTAACTTTTCTATAAAAGGGGAAAACCTAGTTTAGCAAAATGAACTCTCTTTAGTTCACAATAACACAAAAATTCCCTAATCCTGACAGAGCACTTTCACGGCAGCAGACTTTGGAGGAAGGATTCAAAGGAAGGATTCAATTCTTGAAGGCTAGAAGATCATAATCACTGAAAAAGGGGTTTTGATTTCTCTTTCCCTCTAGTTTTCCCCTTTCTTTAGATTTTCTTTCCATGAGTTTGTAATTTGATATGAGTTTGTTTGTATTGAACATGAGTAACTAAATTCATAGCTAGGGTTATGGGGGATCTTGTTTTCCTAATTATTTGGGTTTGATTTCTAATTTGATTAAGCTAATTTCTTTTAGGGTCTATCATATTGCTTGCATTCTTGTCATAACTTGATCACTTTTGACATGTTTTAATTCATTGTTTGACTGGTGACCATCCGCATTTAATGAGTGAATCTATATGGTAAGCCTGAGATTAGATTGGTGAATAACCAAACATCAATTTTTCCTACCAATGAAATTGACAAGTATGTTAGTTCATCTATTGAATTGAAGTTTCATGCATTCCTAATTAATTCAACCTAATGACCAAATAGGTGATTTAATTTAGGGATAGAATATTATTTCATCCATGACCATTGGGATTCAATAACAGGTAAGATAATATTGACAAAAGAATTATCTTATATCATAAATGAAAGAAAATCTGAATAGTTGGATTCAAGTGAACCTTGCGCCCTAGTCTCTCTCTCATTGATTATCTATTCTTTGTTTGATTGTTCATTATTTTTCTTTATTTGTTTTGTAATTTTATCTTGAATTTCTTCATATACTTTAAATTGTCTGGATAACAAGGAGTTTTATGAATTTAGTAATTACCATTTATTCTTTGTGGGATCGATAATTGGGACTTAAGCCCTATATTACTTGGTGATAGAGTGTACTTGCTCTTAATGTATTTTACTCGCATCAGCGGCAGAGGCCAATGTGGAGGGAAGAGAAAATCCAATGCCTTTAATTATGGGGCATGCGGAGCACGGAGAGTTCATAGATAAGCAACTCTTGAGCGACGAAGTGATAAGGTATATCACTCAAAGGGAGGTACCAAACACATTATTGCAGTTCCAAACTTACGCGATCTGGGCTACTGCTGAAGCTCGTTGTCTTGAGAGAACCTTGGAAAATTTCGAGGAAAAGTCGGCGAAGAAGCTGAGAGTGGTGGAGGAAAAGGGAGCTCAGAAACTTGAGCTGACTCTCAAGGAGAAAGAGGGTGTGCAAGCAAGGGCCCAAGATCTGTAAAAGAAGTTGGATGATTCTAGTGCAAGCTTAAAAGGGAAAAGGGCTGCCTCCAAAAAGACTAACACCATCCTCCAGGCTCAGATCTAAGGTCTTTTGGCCGAGATATCACAACTGAAGAAGGACAATGAGGAGTTAGAGGCCATTTGAACAAACATCAATCAGGAGCAGTTCTAGAATGCTATTTCCTAGGTTCAGCATTTTAATCCATACGTCAACTTGGACTTGGAACGATTGAATCCTAAAATGATAGTCCGCGCCGGTCACCTAGTGGTGGCGATGGAGGCAGGTTAAACTGCTACTGAGGTTCTTACAGTTGTGGTCCCCTCTACTGGACCTTCATATAGGATGCTTGATCGAACGAAGAACGAAGGCATAGCGTCAGACGAAGATCCAGGAGAGAATGAAGTTGAAGCCTGAATTTCTCTTTTTCGTCTATCCATCGCATTCCTTTGCCCCCTGTGCGAGATATTATTTTTTTGTAGACAAATGCCCTGGTCATCGAGGTTCTTTAATTTATTTCCTTTGCTTTTATTGTTTGTTGTTGTATTAGCTTCTTATCCATGGTTCGTATTAGGTCCAACGCCCATTCTAAAATGTGCACTCGATAACCGTTTAGGGACTTAGGATAATTTCCTATTTAAATTAGAGCCTTGGTCCAGGGTCCATTCACCCAAAATATCGAGCGCTCGAAATTTCATTTGATTTAGGAAAAATTAAAACCCTGGTCCGGGATCCAACGCCCATCATATCGAGCATTCAGAATTCCACTTAACTTAGGCAAAATTAACACCTTGGTCCGGGGTCTAATGCTCATCATATCGAGCATTTGGAATTTCACTTAACTTAGGCAAAATTTTAGGTGATCTGTAACCGAAGTCTTTAATGTTTATGGTTTACTACGAAAAATTAGCTGATAGTTAGGAATTTTCTACCTCAAAACATGTTTAACATAAGATGTTTATGGTGGATACTGATGGTGGACCACGAATGCCGTAATCTGCATTGCCACTTTATTTTGCAACCATAAAATGGTCATGACCAAGTGTTGAGAATTAGGTATTAACCCATAACTCTCGAGCAAAATGCTCACATTGGGTTGGGGGTTTTTCCTTTTAACCTAAACTATTTAAGAAGCCTTGGGTCCCATAGGAAAAGGGCTCTGGACGTTCTCAAGACATTTTTTGGCTTGAGGGTCCTTTAAGCTTGTTGAAATTAGTATCTCATAAGGAACGAGCTTAGTGGGCATTCTTAAGACGGATTCTGGCTTGAGAGTCCTCTAAGACTTTGATCGAAGCAAGATGATGTTTGAATAACTCCATTTTATTGATAGATTGAAGGACTGAAGTCCGTATAAAGTGTATATAATCACCAGACTTAGGGCGGACTAAACAAAGTAAACTTAAAAGACTAAGCCTTTAAAAGGCACTTAGCTATAGTACTTTATAAGTTTGTCCGCATTCCAATAGTTCTTGATCGGCTTGCCTGTTAGTGTTTTCAAAGTGTAAGCTCCTTTACTAGTGTTGATTACAATACGGTAGGGGTCTTCCCAGTTAGGGACTAATTTTCCTTAGGAGGCATTTGTCCTTGCAATGTCTGCTCTCAGGAGTACTAAGTCTCCTGGATGGAACTTTCTTGGGACAACCTTCAAGTTATACCTAGCCTTCATTCTTTGCTTAATAGTGACGTTGCGTATATGAGAAGCGTGCATTCTTTCTTCCAAGAGATCCAATTCTTCTCTGATCAGTCTGGGGTTATTGTCAAGTGAAAACTTTTGGAAATGCCAGCTCGGTTCTCCTATTTCTACAGGGATCAGAGCCTCACACCTATAAGTGAGCTTGAATGAGGTTTCCCCTGTTGTTGAGTGGGGCATAGTCTGGTAGGCCCAGAGGGCATGGTCTAGTTGTTCAGCCCAGTCTCCCTTAGCTTCATCCAACCTTCTTTTATTTCCTAAGACAATAACCCAGTTGGTCACTTTTGCTTGTTCGTATGTTTTGGGGTTCTTGATAGAACTGCAATGATGCTTGAATTTTAGCCTGGCGAGTAGCTTTTCGAAACTTTTATCTTTGAACTAGGTCTCGTTATCCTTCACAATGGACTCTGAAACCCCGAACCTAACAATGATGTGACACCAAGTGAATTTTTGGATTCTGATAGAGGTGATTGTGACAAGGGGTTCTGCTTCGATCCACTTTGTAAAATAATCCACTATCACTACCAGGTATTTGAGCTACCTGGGTGCTTGGAGGAATGAACCCAGAATATCCATACCCCATTTGTAGAATGGCCATGGTACGAACATCATGGATAATTTCTCTGGGGGAGCCTGATAATGGTTGGAGTGACGTTGGCATCTGTTACAAACTCAGATGTGTGCAAAGGAGTCAGTTTCCATTATGGGTCAATAATATCCGGCTCTGAGTGCCTTTAAAGCTAAAGCTTTGCCTCCTAAGTGGTATCCACAACTCCCTTTGTGGACCTCATCCAGCACATATTCTGCTTCTTTTGGCGTGAAGCACTTCAATAGAGGTAAGCAGAATCACGTCGGTATAACTGGCCGTCGTAGACGGTGTACCTGACCACAGTTTTGATCAATTTGGAGGCTTCCTTTGCATCATCGGGTCTAGCTCTGAACTGTAAATGTTCCATGATTGGAGTAATCCAAGTACGTTCATGTTCTTCCACCTGGAAAATGTTTGTACCCATGATGGAAGGTTGAGAGAGGGTTTCTTGGATCATAAAGCAATTGTTGACCGGGCTTTTAGTGTTGGCCAGTTTGGACAAGAGGTTCGCCCAAGAGTTCTTCTCCCTGGGTATGTGCTCAATTTTGGCATCCAGGAAGCTTTTGAGGAGCTCTTGAACCTTGACTAGGTATCTTTGAAGGAGGGGCTCCTTAGCTTGGTAGTTACCTCGGATCTGGGAGGTCACCAGTTGGGAGTCATTACAAAACGTGATCTTAGTTGTTCCAATGCCCTTGGCAATTATTAATCTAGCAATGCATACTTCGTATTCCGCTTGATTGTTCGATGTTGGGAACTTGAACTTCAGGGAATTCTCCACTGTCATTCCTTTAGAATTTTCTAGGATCACCATGGCACCACTTCCCTTAGGGTTCAAGGATCCATCAACAAAAATGGTCCAAGAAATTCTTTCGGGATTGTCGGGTCTGAAGTGAGTTCTGCCAGGAAATCAGAGAGTGTCTGAGCCTTAATCGCTAAATGGGGCTCATATGCAATCCCAAACTCGAATATCTCGATGGACCAGGCAATCATTCTCCCTACTAAATCTGGCTTGTGCAGCACCTAGTAGATAGGTTGATCTGTTCTAACCACCACAGGGTGGCACTGAAAGTATTGCTTGTGTCTCCTGGCTGTGGTGACTAGTACAAAAGTAACCTTTTCAATCTTCTGATAGTGAAGTTCTGGGCCTTACAGAACATTACTTATGAAATAGACCGACTTATGCCCCTCCACTGTTTCCCAGATTAACACTGAGCATACAGTCTTTTTATGAACTAAAAGGTACAATTACAACGTCTCATCAAGTTTCAATTTTGATAGTATAGGGGGAGAGGATAGAAAATTCTTCAATGAGGAAAAGGCATCCTCACATTCCCGAGTCCACTCAAAATCATTTTCCTTTTTGAGTAATCTGAACAATGGAAGAGATTTATGAGCAGCTTTAGCAAGAAAATGTGTAAGGGCTGCAATTTGGTTGGTCAACTATTGTACTTCTTTGACACTTTGAGGACTACGCATGTTGAGAACCATTTGGCATTTATCTGAATTGGCCTTTATTATGCGATGAGTCAGCATGAAGCCTAAAAACTTGCTTGCTTGGACCTCGAGGGTGCACTTCTCCAAATTAAGCTTCATGCTGTGCTTTCGGAGTTACGCAAACACCTCTTCGAGGTTCGCAATGTGTGATTCGCCTTGTGGGGTTTTCACTATCGTGTCGTCAATGTAGACTTCCAGTATCCTCCCCATTTGGTCTTCAAAGACCTTATTCATCATCTTCTAGTATATGGCTCCTGTAATTTTCAAACTAAAGGGCATGACCCTGTAGCAGTAGCTTGCCCTGTCAGTGATGAAGGTGATTTTGTCTTGGTTCCTGGGGCACATAAGGATTTGATTGTACCTGGAGTAAGCATCCATGAATGATAGCAAACAGAAGCCCGAGGAGTTGTCAACTAATTTATCCACATTGGGGAGTGGGTATGGATCTTTAGGGCAAGCCTTGTTCAGGTCCGTGTAATCAACACGCATCCTCTACTTTTCGTTAGACTTCTTTACTAGGGCCACATTAGGCAGCCATGTGGTGTAAGACACTTCCTTGATGAAGCCGCCATTAAGCAACACCTTAACATGGTCCCCGATGATCTGTTACCTCTCAGGACCAACTTTCCTTTTCTTCTGAGAGACCAGTCCCGCATCTTCCTTAATAGACAGGTGATGACAAATGAAGGTATGGTCAAGCCTAGGCATGTCTAAGGACGTTTAGGAGTAAAGGTTTTTGTTTTTATGCAAGATCTCAATCAATTGGTGCCTTTCCTTTTCGAGGTTCGCCCTAATCTTGGTGACCTAGTCCAGCTTGGCACCAATTTAGAGAGGTTGTAGTTCTCCCTCTAACTGGGGTCTGGTACCCTGGATTTCTTCTTGGACATCTAGTTCGGTCATAAGGATGTTGACCTGATCTAGAGTCGGACTAGATGTACTAGCTTTTGCTTTCTTGGGGACCCTGTAGATTTTAAGGCTCTCATTATAGCATTTTTGAGCTACAATTTGGTTGTCCTTAACTGTGATTACCTCGGCACTTTTACTGAGAAACTTCATAGCCAAGTGAGTGGTTGACATTATAACACCAAGAACGTTTAAGGCAGGGCGACCCAAAATGATATTGTAGGCCGAATGGCAGTCCATGACTAGAAACCTTACCTTGACAATCCTAAAGAGTTTGGGGGACCTCAATGTCAAATAGGTCTCATAGTATCCTGCTAGGGTGATTTTCTCACCATTAAACCTTGTAATCTCCCCATCATAAGGAGTTAGGTCTGTTTATGGAAGTTCTAGCTTCTGATACAAGTCCATGAACATGATATCTGCTGAACTCCATTGATCAACGAAAATACATCGGATCTCGACATTGGAAATTATTCCTTAGATGATTAATAGGTTATCATGATCTAGAATAATTATGTTGTAATCCTCGTCTGAGAATGTAATGGGGGGCATCTTCTGTTCTTCGGTCCATGGCTTAGGCTTGGAGTGAGAGACACTCAACACTGCCATCCTGAGGGCCTTTTTCTGAGCTCCATTGGACGAACCACCATCAGCGAACCCACTAGAAATAATATTGATGGTTTTGTTGGGTTGGGCATAATGGTCATCGTCAGACGAAGCATCCTTGTTCTTATCATATCGGTCCTTTGCGTCGCGGTTGTTACCAAGTGGCCTCAATACTCAAGAGGGGGGTGAATTGAGTATGAAAACTAAGTTCGCAAATCTTTCGCAAATCGTTTGATAAACAATTTTCGTTGAAGCTAATTGATGATTAGATATAAAAGATAAACACTTTCACTTATAAATGCAATAGCCAAATGTACCAATATTCAAGCAAATCAATAAAACAATACTTAATATAAAGAGAAGGGTTTAGAGAAAACAAACATAATGATTTATCCTGGTTCGATCACCAATCCACTTGTGATCTACGTCCAGTCCCCAAGCAACAACTTGAGATTTTCCACTATATCTTCAAGCTTCAATGGGTGCTTGACAACCACTATAATCTTGAGCACTCAACACTTTGGGATACCTCACCCTTGGAGCTTGAGTCTCTTCAACTAAGGGATACCTCACCCTTTACACTTTTAGAGGGATGCCTCACCCTCTTTACAAAGCAATAATGATAGATTGAATGAAGCTCTCACTAGAGCAGATGATTACAAATTGAAGTTATAATATGCTCTCAAAGATTTTTCACGTTTTTAGCAGAAAACAAAGCAAGAAATGGATTTAAGGATTGATTCACGTTTGGAAGTATTGATGATCAGTTTTTGGTTTAAGGTCAACCTCAAATAAAGACCCAACTTTGGTGTTTATAGGTTTCTCAATTAATAGAGTCGTTGGGGTGTTCTGGGCATGCATTTAATGCATTTAATATAGCCGTTGGATGTTGTCAGGGTTCGTGTAATCGATTACACAGCTTATGTAATCAATTACATTGTTGTTCCAACGTGTTCTTGGCTTTCTGGGCTCTGTGTACTCGATTACATTATTGGTGTAATCGATTACATGGCTTCTGACTTTGCTTGTAATCGATTACAATATCCATGTAATCGATTACATAACTTCTGACTTGCTGTGTAATCGATTACAATATCCATATAATCGATTACATGACTCTTTGAACGTGTTCTTGCCTTTCTGGGCTTATTGTAATTGATTACATATATTGTGTAATCGATTACATGGCCTCTGACTTGCTTGTAATCGATTACATTGCTCATGTAATCGATTACATGGCTTCTGTTTGCGGTGCAATCGATTACAAACATCATGTAATCGATTACATTGGCATTTGAACACATTTTTCAAGTCCAATAAAGCTTGTAAGTCATTTCTAATACCTTGAGACAATTGATTAAACATAAATCCTTTTAAGAGTGTTAGATTCAAGATAGAAACTCAAGTTTTCTTGAAAGCCATGTTTAACTTTGAAATTTCCCATTTATTTTGAAATGATATATTGAAAAATCATTTAAGAAATCTTGAGAGCATTTAACATAAAAGTTCTAAGTCTTATAATTACATAAACCTCTTGACTTCTTTCTTTTGTCTTGATTTTTCCTTTTGCGCTTGATCTTCTTTTTTGCATTTGATCTTCGCATTTGCCTTTGTTATCATAAAAAACCATTTGATATGCCTTAGAGACATAAGCATTCACATTCTCCCCTTTTTTGATGATGACAAACTAATCATAGGAAAAAGAAAGAGTTTTTGCAATTGTATATAATAAACATTTAGGCGCAATGCTCCCCCGAAGTTTATGCATGATATTGGGTTAGATTTTGCACATAAAAAGCTTAAGAGCTCAAAAGCTCAATAGCTCCCCCGTACTCATGCAACCTTTAATTAGATTTCATTTCATTTTTCCTTATTTTTCCTTATTTTCTCCCCCGTTGGCATTATCAAAAAGACATAAGCATTTAAAGAAAAAAATAGACAACATAACAGCTATATTTCATGATTCCCAAATTTTGCCAGAACAAGAACGCCAAAGAGATTAAACAGTCCAAACAATATTATCAAACAGCCAAACATTCAAAGCGGAAACAAGTTCATATATCATTAATCGGTATGTATAAAGGAACGTTTCACAACCAGTAGCTAATAACCAAAAACATAAATGTATACCAATGTTATATAATCAGAGTCAAAACAAAATAAATACAAGGTAGTCATCAAAACAAAATATCAAGGCAATGAGCCATGATCACTGTCAGTGTCCTCGCTGTCACAAAAGACATCACCCTCGGGATCCGCAACAGTGCCTCGTAGATCATCGTTATCATCACTGGGCTCAAGATCGTCATCAGTGTCCAGAAGCTCCTTATCATCAGCAGGGATTCCAGATGGACCAGCGAAGGACAGGGGAACCAGAGAGGCAGAGGATGAGGGAGGTGCAGCAGCAACGCTTGGAGGAATAGGAGGTCCACCCAGGAGAGATCGAATGGAGGCAAGCTCCTGATCAGAGTAGTCCATCCTCAGCTCAAGGTGGTCAATCTTCTGCTTAAGGTGATCTATGCGTGTGTTTACATTAGCGCTCAGGTTGCGCATTTCTTGGAGCAAGAGATCAAGAGTAGTAGAAGCGGGAGCAAGAGCAGGGGCAGGATGCTGAGCCTCCTCATCATCGTCACTATCCGGATCATGAGGGATATGACCAAAAGTGCCATGAGCGATATAATGCCACTTGTCATCTACTTTGTAGAGCTGGAGCTTCCTCAGAGTATGCAATCCAATTGATTGTGGCCCTTTCGAGCTGGTGTCCTTAGATTCTTCAGCCAGCGAAATGCGACAGTGCTCGAGGATTGTGGTTACCAACATGGCGAAGGGGAGAGCAGAGTTCTTCTTTTTCTTGATGTCCAGCATATGCTCTAAAATGTAATAACCCCAGTTAATTGGCCACCTTGTGGTCATTGCCCATAAGGCCACCACATCATCCTTGAGGACTTGGGAGTAATTCCCTCTCTTGGGAATCAATCCTCGGACCAACAGGTAGTGGAGAACCCTGTTCTCCATAGTGAGGCTAGTGGCCATGATTCTTCGTTTAGGGTCACTAGGGGGAGTAGCCAGTCCTAATTAATGAGAGAAGAGTAGCCTTGTGCTCAAACTCATGCCCCCAAACATTGGCATTCCCACAGAAGTGAGCTCCATCAGGAGTGAGCTTCGTTAGCCTATACCATTCAGCCATTGTTAACCTTATTTGTTACTTTTTCACTTCAGAGATGATACAATTATCCTTAACTTTCAGGTTCGCACAAGGTTAGGGTAGATGGCTTTCTCTATGCTCAGGAAACCTAGTAAGCCTAAATTTTCTATGGTTCTAAAGCTCGCTAAAGGTTCACTCTCGTAGAAGGTGATAGGAAGATACTTAGGAGAGATGATCTTGTGAAGCTGGAAGTTCTTCCGGAATAACTCAGCTCGCTTCACAGTGGAGAAGTGTCTCGTGAGGTCTAGGCCAGATATGTTACGTGAAGAACCACCAGAGGACCCTGCAATGGCAGCCCCTATTCTTGGGCGCTTTGAACGATGAGAAGATTCAGCCATTGATTGAGTAGGAGTAGAGTGGGATGAGTGGTAAATGGTTGGGGATGAGTGAGGAGAGAGAGAGACGAGGTTAGGGCAGAGAAATGGAGATGAGGTTCGTGAGAGAAGATGGGGAGATCTGGGTGAGGGATGTGAGGAGATTTGGAGAGATGGGTTGTGCGGAGAGGGGTTTTTCGAGATTGAGAGAGGTGAAATGAGGGATTTTGATGGAGATTTGAGTGAGAAATGAGAGATTTTGAGGTTTGAGAGGTTTATGGTGCGTGGGAGCAAAGGAGGAGGACGAAAAGATGAATAGGTTCTGAAAAATGAGCTCTACGCGCGTCAGAAACCTTTTAAAAAATCCTGTGTAATCGATTACATTGAGTGTGTAATCGATTACATGCATTCTGGTGGGTATGTAATCGATTACATTTTTGGTGTAATCGATTACATGCTTTCTGGGAACCTTGTAATCGATTACATAGTTGATGTAATCGATTACCTGAGTTCTGAGTTGATTGTAATCGATTACAAAATGTGTGTAATCGATTACATGCATGACAGAACCTGTGTAATCGATTACAAATGCATTGTAATCGATTTCCAGCACTCTTTAACTCAGATTTTTGCATTCCAAACAGCATATAATCAACTTTAATCCATCCAAATCAGTTCCAAAGCAACTTAGATCAATTCAAATCATCATTCAAACATATAATCTAATCATGTTATGATTCAATTCACATAATTGATTAAAATTACCATTTTTACCAAGAATTTCACCATTTTTGGTGAAATTTTGAGGATGTTGAGTTGCTTGGGAGTCTTGGGCATGAGGGAGCACCTGCAAAACAACTTAGGAGAAATCTCCGACGCTCGAGTCAGTATTGGATTCAAATATGATGAAAAATTCAGAGATTATGCAGCAATGTGGTATAATTATGCAGAAAAACACAAGTTTATGCATTAGTTTTAGGATTATGCAGCAAATATTTAACTTATGCATGATTGATCCAATATGCCAAGTTCATTTCTTATATAGAAAAATGCTTCTTTTGCTAGGGGTTTAGTGAAAATGTCAGCTAGTTGCTTAGTGGTTTCTACAAACTTAAGCATACAATCACCCTTTTAAACATGATCTCTAATGAAATAATGTCTTATTTCAATATGTTTAGTCCTAGAATGCAAAATGGGATTTTTGGACAAATTGATTGCACTAGTATTATCACATCTTATGGAGATGTGATCAAGCTCAAGACCATAGTCCAAGAGTTGTTGTTTCATCCAAAGGATTTGAGAACAACAACTCCCAGCTGCAACATATTCAGCTTCAGCTGTAGACAATGTCACACTATTTTGCTTCTTGCTATGCCAAGAAACTAGTGAGCTTCCAAGCAAGTGGCATGTCCCACTAGTGCTCTTTCAATCCATTTTACATCCAGCAAAATCAAAATCAGAGTACCCAATAAGGCTCTCGTAATGCCCCGTAGGCCTCTCTCAGGTGACCTAAGCATTTGGTACTTCGATCTTTTATTAGGTTGGCGCCAGGTAAATAAGGGGCTCAAGAATCCATTCCCGCCGGCATCTTAGTATATGCCATTCCTTCCGTTCCTAGGAAATTCGGCCTGAGGCCAAGAATCTGTATATGAAAAATCACTAGATGACAATCGAAGTCCCTCTTTCTTTATTCAAAAAGGCTTTTCGCCCTCAACTTTGTGCCTTGAGGCTGGCTTTGAGGAAGAAAAGTTACTGTCAACTCCAAAACCTCTAGGTCGGATCCTGCCCCACGTGGTCCTCACTTCAGGTCCCACATTTCTCTTCCTTTGTTTGATTTCTCTCAAATCTCTTGCCCCTTCTAGGTCAGGTTCGTATTCAAACTTTCTTTCCAAATCAGTCCTTGTTCATTTCATTCGTGGTGCTCTTGGCACAATGGTCTAATCTGGAGGAGGAAAGTTGGATGTTTTTCTCTATTTATCATCACTACGGGCCATATGGCCAGATCGACGTTGTCAAAATAAGAGTGTTCAGGGCCTGCCCTTTTCAAAGGATGAATGCCCCACCCATGTGATATCTGCTAAAGGCTTTGTCAGTGAGGTGAGAATTTCAGCCCTACTCTCCTTCGGGGTTCAACCTCCTTAAGCGGTCAGCGGGCATAATTGAAAAAAGAAAGGCACTCTATATTCTCGTTCTCGGTGCTCCGGTCAAGGTCAATTCTCTACTTGTCTTCACCTTCGGACATCAAGAAAGCCGAACTGACTCGCTGGCTTTGCTTTGTAAGGGCTTTCAGAGGGCTTGACCTCTGATGTATGGAAGTACGTGGTTGAAGTGAATTCCTCGGAAATGCAGCCGGAGGGCAATCTCTCTTCCCGGTCTGGTATGTCTTTTGCGCCGACTTTTCTTTCCTATTGGTTATGGTTCTCTTGTCTTGGTCATCTCATTTTATGGTTTCAGCATATGGCTATGGTTCAGATATACTAAAGACTGTCTTTCGTGCTTTGATCTCAGCTGGTGGAAGTAGAGTGGCTATTGCTCCTGACCATTCAAAAAATTCTTGGAAAATAATGCACCTTTAGGATACCATAAACCCATTTGTGATGTGCCTATTAGATATTTCATTATTCTTTTAACAGCACTTAGGTGTGATTCCTTAGGATTAGCTTGATATCTAGCACATATGCATACACTAAACATTATATCAAGCCTACTTGCTGTAAGATAAAGGAGTGAGCCAATCATACATCTATATTTTGTAATTTCTACCGATGTACCTCCTTCATCCTTGTCCAAATAGCAAGAGGTGCCCATAGGAGTAGCCATATGTTTGACATTGTCCATTCCAAACTTCTTGAGCAGCTCCTTGCAATACTTGGATTGGCTTATGAAAGTTCCTTCTCGTGTTTGCTTGATTTGGAGACCAAGGAAGAAGTTGAGCTCACCTATCATAGACATCTCAAACTCACTTTGCATAATATTTGAAAATTCTTTACAAAGAGAGTTGTTAGTAGCTCCAAATATAATGTCATCAACATAGATTTGAACTAGAAGTATGTCATGCATTTTATTTTTTATGAAAAGGGTAGTGTCAACTTTGCTTCTAGAAAATCCTTTTTCTAAAAGAAATTTGCTCAACCTTTCATACCAAGCTCTAGGAGCTTGTTTCAAGCAATACAAGGCCTTTTTCAGTTTAAAAACATGGTTGGGCATTTCAAAATCCTCAAAACCAAGAGGTTGTTCTACATACACCTCTTCTTGTATAAAACCATTTAAAAATGCACTTTTGACATCCATTTGATAGAGTTTGAAATCCATGATGCAAGCATATGCAAGTAGCATTCTAATGGCCTTTAACCTAGCTACAAGAGCATAAGTTTCTTCATAGTCTATGCCTTCTTCTTGGTTATATCCCTTAGCTATAAGCCTAGCTTTGTTTCTTATTATTAAGCTCGTTTCATCAAGTTTGTTCCTAAAGACCCATTTGGTGCCAATTATAGGATGATCATTGGGCCTTGGAACTAATTCCTAAACTTGATTTCTCTCAAATTGGTTTAGTTCTTCTTACATGACCAAGATCCAATGCTCATCATTAATGGCCTCATTTATGTCTTTAGGTTCAACTTGAGAGACAAAGGCTAGGTGATTACATGCATCTCTAAGTGAGTTTCGAGTGATTACCCCTTTTGATACATCACCTATCACCTTGTCGAGAGGATGATGTCTTGAAGTCCTCCATTCCTTGGGTAGATCCAAGATTTCTGAATCTTTTTGCCATGAGTGATCAAGGAGTCTCTCTTCTTCCTTCTTGGACTCTTTCTCTTGATTTTTCAAGTGCGTTTTTGCCAAGATTTCTGCAACATCATCAACAAGCTCATTTCTCAGTTCATTTGGGTTAGTTTCATCAAATGGAACATGTATGGACTATTCTATGGCCATAGTTCATTTATTATGGACTCTAAAGGCCTTACTATGAATAGAATAACCAATGAATATTCCCTCATCAAATTTTGCATCAAACTTTCCCAAGTTATCTTTTCTATTATTCAAAACAAAGCATTTACATCTAAAGACATGAAAATGTGACACATTAGGTTTCCTTCCTTTGTACAATTCATATGGGGTTTTCTTTAAAATTGGCCTTATTAGGGCTCTGTTCATAACATAACAAGCGGTGTTAACCGCATCCGCCCAAAAGTACTTAGGAAGGTTGGCCTCATTGAGTATAGTTCTTGTCATTTCCTCTAAAGATCGATTTTTCCTTTCTACAACACTATTTTGTTGTGGTGTTCTAGGGGCAGAAAAATTATGCTCAATGCCATGTTCATCACAAAAAGTTTCAAAATCATGATTTTCAAATTCACCACCATGATCACTTCTTATGGATGCAATACAAAAATCTTTTTCGTTTTGGATAACTTTTGCAAGTTTTCTAAATGATTGAAAAGCATCATTTTTGTGGGCCAAGAATAATGTCCATGTAAACCTAGAAAAATCATCCACAATCACTAATGCATAGTAATTCCCACCAAAGCTCTTAGTTCTAGAGGGCCCAAAAAGATCTATGTGCAAAAGTTGTAAAGGTCTAGAAGTTGAAACTATGTTTTTAGCTTTAAAAGAGACCTTTACTTGTTTTCCCTTTTGACATGCATCACAAAGTTTGTCTTTTTCAAATTTGAGCTTTGGAAGACCAATTACTAGTTCTTTAGAAACCAATTTGTTTAAGTGATCCATGTGAATGTAAGCAATTCTTCTATGCCATAACCATGAATCATTTTCTTTACTCATAAAGCATTTAACATCATTTGAGGAGATATCATCGAGACTAATCATATATATATTATTGACTCTATGACCAACAAACTTAACTTGCTTATCATCCTTTCCCTCAATTATGCAACAAGAAGAATCAAATATAACTCTATTGCCTTTATCACACAATTAACTAATACTAAGCAAATTATGTTTAAGTCCTTCAACAAGCAAAACATTATCAATAGATGATGAAGGGACCTTACCAACTTTGCCAATTCCAAGAATCTTTCCTTTGTTGTTATCATCATATGTGACATGACCATGTTTCTTGTGTGTAAGGGAGGAGAACTTGGAGCCATCACTGATCATGTGCTTGGAGCAACCACTATTAAGATACCAACTTGAACTCTTGGTCTTCAAACACACCTACAACACAAATTCAAGTTTTAACTTTTGGTACCCAAATTGTCTTGGGTCCTTGTATGTTAGAATTAGGCATGGTGCCTTTAGGAACCCAAACTCTTTTTATTCCAACTTTAGTGTTTATGTTCTTTCTAACATTGCAAGTTGATGCACTATACCCTTTCTTACTACAGTGAAAGCATTTAACAAAGGGACTACTTGAGGTATTTGAGGAAACAAAGAAGTTCTTATAATACTTTTGATGATTGTTTGGATTAAATCCCAAACCGACTTTTGAAAAACACATTTTTGTCTCCCTAACAATACATTCAAGTTGTCTCTTCCAAAAGTGAATTTTGCAAGAGTGTTATTCAAATCTTCAATTTCTTTTTCAAAAGCTTTGCATGATAAACAAGGTAATGATATGGATGTATTGTCATGTGAGGAACAAGTCATGCATAATGAATTAGCATCAATGAGTCCTAAAGTCTCATTTTCAATTTTAAGCTCATTTATCTCCTTAGTTAAAACAGAAACTTTGTTTGCCAATAAGGAGATTGTTTTATTGGAAGACAAAACTATTTTTGTGAGCCTTAAAGATTCATCATGCAATTCTTGAAAGGCATCTTGCAATTCATCATAAGAAGGTGAGGGTTCTAGGTTAGAAGAGGTTACCTCGGTGTCGCTTTCTTCACTTTCTTCTCCTTGAGCCATGAGGCAAAGATTAGCTTCTTCATTCTCCAAATCGTCGGAAGAGCTTAAGTCATTGTCCTCCTAAGCTATATATGCTCTTCTTCCTTTCCTTTCCTTAGAAGGCCTTTTCTCAAACTTCTCCATTTTCTTGAGATACATAGGACACTCCATTTTCATGTGTCCCGATTTTCCACATTCATAGCATTTTGGAGGAGTAGAGGATCCTTCTCCTTTGTGATACGCTTTCTTTTTAGGAAAAGGTGGTCTTCTTTGAAATCCCTTGTTCTTTAGGAATCTTCCAAATTTTCTCACAAGGAGGCTAAGATTCTCCTCACTTAGCTCTACACTTTCACCATCCTCTTCATCATCTTCATCATCATCTTCAATTGTAGAGGAAGTAGCTTTGAGTGCGATTCTCTTCTTCTTTTTGTCATGCTCTTCATTTTGGTTGAGCCTATTTAGTTCCAGCTCATGTTCTTGAAGCTTCCCAAATAAAGTGGCTAGAGACATGGTTAATAAATCTCTTGATTCTGTAATTGCCGTTATTTTGGGTTGCCAATTCCTGCTTAGACATCTCAAGACTTTGTTAATAAGATCCTCATTAGGAAATGTCTTTCCCAATGGGATAAGATGATTAACAATATGAGTAAACCTCTTTTGCATATCTTGAATACTCTCACCTTGGTTCATTCTAAACAATTTATATTCATGAGTAAGAGTGTTTATTCGAGATCGTTTTACCTCACTAGTACCTTCATGAGTTATTTGTAGAGTATCCCACATTTCTTTTGCGGTTTTACAATTTGACACCCTAAAGAATTCATCATACCCCAAAGATGTGGTGATGATGTTCTTGGCTCTCAAGTTGTATTGAACCTTCTTTTTATCATCATCGGTCCATTCATTTCTAGGTGTATTAATTTTCACACCATCTTTAGTTTGTGTTGGGACCAAAGCACCATTTTCAACGGTGTCCCACACATCTAAGTCAATAGCTTCAATGAAAATTTTCATCATTTCTTTCCAATAGGCATAACCATCCCCATTGAAATAAGTATGTCTGTTTATAGAAGAACCTTCATTTAAAAAACCATTTGAAGCCATCACTTCTCTTGAAGCTGCTAAGCTCTTTATACAAGAGTCTAGCTCTGATACCACTTGTTACCAAGTGGCCTCAATACTCAAGAGGAGGGTGAATTGAGTATGAAAACTAAGTTCACCAATTTTTCGTAAATCGTTTGATAAACAATTTTCGTTGAAGCTAATTGATGATTAGAGATGATTGGATATAAAATATAAACACTTTCACTTATAAATGCAATAGCCAAATGTACCAATATTCAAGCAAATCAATAAAACAGTACTTAATATAAAGAGAAGGGTTTAGAGAAAACAAACATAATGATTTATCCTGGTTCGATCACTAATCCACTTGTGATCTACGTCCAGTCCCCAAGCAACAACTTGAGATTTTTCACTATATCTTCAAGCTTCAATGGGTGCTTGAGAACCACTACAACCTTGAGCACTCAACACTTTGGGATACCTCACCCTTGGAGTTTGAGTCTCTTCAACTAAGGGATACCTCACCCTTTGCACTTTTGGAGGGATACCTCACCCTTTGCACTTTTGGAGGGATGCCTCACCCTCTTTACAAAGCAATAATGATAGATTGAATGAAGCTCTCACTAGAGCAGAAGATTACAAATTGAAGCTCTAATATGCTCTCAAAGATTTTTCACGTTTTTAGCAGAAAACAGAGCAAGAAATGGATTTGAGGATTGATTCACGTTTGGAAGTATTGATGATCAGTTTTTGGTTCAAGGTCAACCTCAAATAAAGACCCAACTTTGGTATTTATAGGTTTCTCAATTAATAGAGTCGTTGGGGTGTTCTGGGCATGCATTTAATGCATTTAATATAGTCGTTGGACGTTGTCAGGGTTCGTGTAATCGATTACATAGCTTATGTAATCGATTACATTGTTGTTCCAACGTGTTCTTGGCTTTCTAGGCTCTGTGTAATCGATTACATTATTGGTGTAATCGATTACATGGCTTCTGACTTTGCTTGTAATCGATTACAATATCCATGTAATCGATTACATGACTTCTGACTTGCTGTGTAATCGATTACAATATCCATGTAATCGATTACATGACTCTTTGAACGTGTTCTTGCCTTTCTGGGCTTATTGTAATCGATTACATATACTGTGTAATCGATTACATGGCCTCTGACTTGCTTGTAATCGATTACATTACTCATGTAATCGATTACATGACTTCTGTTTGCTGTGTAATCGATTACAAACATCATGTAATCGATTACATTGGCCTTTGAATACATTTTTCAAATCCAATAAAGCTTGTAAGTCATTTCTAACACCTTGAGACAATTGATTAAACATAAATCCTTTTAAGAGTGTTAGATTCAAGATAGAAACTCAAGTTTTCTTGAAAGCTATGTTTAACTTTGAAATTTCCCATTTATTTTGAAATGATATATTGAAAAACCATTTGAGAAATCTTGAGAGCATTTAACATAAAAGTTCTAAGTCTTATAACTACATAAACCTCTTGACTTCTTTCTTTTGTCTTGATTTTTCCTTTTGCGCTTGATCTTCTCTTTTGCACTTGATCTTCGCATTTGCCTTTGTTATCATTAAAAACCATTTGATATGCCTTAGAGACATAAGCATTCACAGCGGTGAGTTGGACTTCGGAATCTTCTCCTAGGACTCCAGGTCCTTCTTATTTAATGTGGAGACAGTCTTCGATGAGGGTTGCATTTCCTTTCTCTTTGCCTCTACGGCGTTCATCGTCTCGAGCGCAACTGATGTTTTGTTCAAGCCTTCCTACTGTAATTAAGAATTTAATTGGCATTGCGGAGTTAGTAGCAATCTTCAGTCCTTCTGCTTATGTTTCTTCAAAGGATGTGGCCTTTTGATGTCCTGGAACTCTATCTGTAACTCTTCCCTCATTATTGTTTCACAGGGGGTGTTCAGAGGAGTGTAATTGGAGTATTTGCCCTAAGGCAGACAGTCCTTGGAGGGGTTTTGTGACTGTGAGAGGTTATGGTTGGCTTTCTGGTGAGAGGATTTTTCCATTCTCCTCTAGTTATATGTTGCCTCCTCAAGGTTTATATACTTCTGGGACCATTGCCAAAATTCTTGCTTGTTCTCTGGCTTTTTCTTTGCCAGAGAGGCAAAAAACTCAAAACTGACTCGGAGGCTACTTCTGGCATAATAGAAGGCAATTCTATCATCAAAATTTTCTACGTTAGTGCATGCCGTATTGAACCTTTTAACATACTTGCAAAGGGGCTTGTCGTGCCCTTGGTGAATTTTAGATAAAGACTCAATGGAACTGGGTTGTTCCTTGCTAGTAGTGTATTGGAGTAAGAAATGTTGTCTGAGGTCCGGTCAGTCGGTGATGGATCCTCATGGCAAGGTAACAAACCATCGGAGGGCTCTCTTCTTCAAGGAGAGGGGGGAATCATGACATAGTAATTGTGTGGATCCCCCATGAAAGCACATAGATTGGACATAAACGTCTAGGTGTTCCTGAGGGTCCGTAGTCCTGTCGTAGAGCTCCACATTGGTCAAAAATTTAAAATTCTGTGGGACTCTGTACTCTAGGAGTTGGGTCGAGAAGTGTTATTCTTGACCACTACGGTCCAGTTGTTATAAACAACACTGGACATTCCACGGTCCAGGTTGTTATCAACAACATTAGACATTTCATCGTTAGCATATGCAATCCTCTTTGGTTGTTATCCGCATTATACTTTCTATTATGACGTTGTGGTTTGGGCTGCCCTTCCTACACCGACCATCCCAGATCCTCCAACCTATGATATTGCTCTTCCAACAATGTCATTTATTGCCGTGCCATATCCTGAAACTGATTTCTGGACATGTGGGATCGAACCGTGTTCTAGATTGGACACACGATCATTAGTGATAAGGACCAGTTAAACACAGTAGGAAAAATAATAGAACACAAGAAATGATACTGAATTTACTGGTTAACATCCAGGTGTTATCAGAACTGGATCTGTATTTTCTGGAAATTCAAATAAAACGAAAAACAATGAAGACAAAAAAGATAATTTTAGATAAGTGTAAAGTGCCTAGTCCCTCCCAAAACCAATTCTTGCCTAACCTTCATGTAAGTTAACACCCTTATAAATATACCCATTCAGCATAATCACACTTTCTACTCTTACACTACCAGCTCATTAGTTAGTTACATCTAAGGCGGTGTTTGTTTTCTCAATCTAAAGCTCAACTCATTTACATATTGGCACCTCTTCTTTCTAGAATATACCTTAGTAATTCTTAGGTTCCTATCAACACTTTTCCCCTGAAAGACTCACCTTGTCCTCAAGGTGAAATTCAAATAAATAAGAGACCAATATTTTAACTCCCCGTAGTCCAAGAAATGGTGCATGAACCTCTTTCATATATCGTGTCAACAATCCATCTTTTTCCTGCCTAATGCGTTCATTATGCTCCATAGAGGATGAATTCACCTTTATGCATAGAAAACAGTCAATCCTGTTATCCTTGGCTCTAATAAAGTCTAATGTCACCAAAGCTACAAAAGCAGTAATTTGTAGATGGAAGTCCAATAGAACCACCAAAGCTATAACCATGGAGAAAACACGGCATGCTGGCATAGAAATGAATGATCCTTTTGTAAATGCTAGAATCTCAAATAAGTTGGCCAGTGATATGGAAGGTCTGACTTCCTCCATTGCATTACTTATTTATTCTACTATTGGTAAACCTGAGGGTTGCCATTTCATAACATCTAGAATTAGACACGAGTTATCTACACCAACAGCTAAAACCAGAAAAATGTATGACTTCCATTATGATTAGTGTAGATTTTACTCTAATAACACTAAAAAATCCAACCGATCTAAGGACAAAAAGCATAACAAGAAAAACCTTTGAAAGACCAAGCAATACCTTGGACGAGAGGTAGAAAGAAGATAGATGAGGTGGTTTATCTCCCAAGGTCACTGATATATAAACAAACATTACAATATAGCTCACAAGTATTGTTATAACATCTTCAATGCTTTCTCTTTTTAATTCTTCCTCAATTGAACTTTCAGTTGAAAATGACAAAGTAAGATTGTTAGATTGCGCCATTGGAAATAATTCCTCCTTAGCTAACTGGATGAAAGTTTTTTCCCAAGCGATTGCTTTCCCATTCTCATCTTCAACTTTCATAATTGCATTATTGACAGGGTATGTGATAATGAATGCAGAAGCCTCAGAATAATTATTTCCAGGAAACCCTCCCAAGGTAGTAGTTGGCTCAAGGGTAGCCTTAAATGCACTAAAGCATGTTTCTGTAGAAGGATAATGTTGAAAACAATACTCAACATGTTCAACACCTCTATAGTTGTCATAATTGTCAGGGTCTATTTAAAAATACTGCAAAATACTTTGAGTGGCACAGTCCTCGCCTAAAGGCTTCAATCAAATGCCACTCAGAGATACTAACAAACAAGAATAATTTACAAGAATTCCATCAACTTTTTCCTGTAGTTCGAAAAACAATTCAATATTGTCATCTGTTTGACACTTGGTGGCTTCCCATGCTCATATTCAGTGATTGTCGCTATTATGAGCTTGTCCTTAAGGTGAAATTCAGGAAAATTCTCTTGGATAGAGGTCATTGGCTCCCAAGAACTTTCAAAATCAGGTAGATCTTGCCATTTAATCAAAACCTCAATTTCTCTTGCTGCATTCTTCCTATGGTCGATGACATCAGTTGGCTGCACTTTCAATTCCCAATCTTCAGCTAAAAAGGATGGCAATGGTTGTGTGATGACAGTTGGGGAAAACTAATTTTTTAAGTAAAGAGACATGAAACACAGGGTGTGCCAAGCTCCTTTCTTGTACGGGTAAGCCCATCTCCTTCACTAGTTCCTTCGAAATGAAGTTACTAGAGGCCCCACAATCTATGAGCACTATTACTTGATGTTTCCCAATATTCCCCAATAACTTCAGGGATTCAGTAGAAGTCAAACCTATTACGCTCTTTAGCGATAATTGTAGAGCCTTATAATCCAATTCTAACCCTGGCTTCTCTTCCTCAACATCTGACCCTTTCTCCTTGTCCTCTTCCCTTTCCACCAAAAATAATTAGTAATTTCTGAACTTACAAATATGGTCATGCCCCCACCTCTCTCCATATTTGAAATACAACCCTTTTTAGTTCTCTTGTAGAGTTCTACTTGTGATAACCTTCTTGGCCCAGTTTCCTTCTTTTCTTCTACCACTCCATTTGGTGGTTTTGGTTCTAAGAGACTCTTGTGGTTGGCATTGGTTCTTAGTGCTAGTTGTTGATTCTTTTCTCCATCACCTCTAAGACTGGATTTGATTCCCCCTTCCCCTGCTATGGTCTTGAAAGGGGCAATTGCTTTCATGTAAGTTCCTTTCTTCCCTCTGAAGCTTCCCCTTCTCAATGCCCAGTTCTTTTCCTATGTCCATAAGATCTAACAATGAATGCAATCATACAGCTTCAGCTCATCCTTCAACTCTTCATACAACCCATTCAAAATTCCTTTCAGCACTGATTTATTAGTAAGTTTCATAGGTCTTGAAACAAGCTCGAACTGTTCACGATACTCAGTGACACTTCTAGTTTGTTTGATACTCAACAGAGGTTCAAGTGGATTTTGAATTATTCTAGGTTGGAGCATGCGAATAATAGCCTCCTTGAATTGATTCCAACTAGGGGCATGTGTTTGATCCTCCCACCCTTGGTACCAATTCAGAGATCTTCCTTCCAAAGTCACTATTTTCGAATCCAATCTCTTTGATTCTTCAATTCCATTCACCTTGAAATAGTGTTCCACTCTGTTTACCCATCCATAAGCATCTTTGTAACACCCTGGAAAACATGTTAGACATGTAAATGATTATAGAGGTTGTCTAATACTTGTTGAGCATGCCTGTTGAATTTTGAGGCTTTCTGAGCATGTTTAGTCACCTTATTGTAACGCTATATGTGAAATTATTGGTGTATGCCCTAGAGGCTAATTTATTTTGACCATACTAGCTTACATTGTATTATGTTATTTATTTAATATATGAAACATTTCATTTATTGTGTGTTATTTATGATAAACATACTAAAGTCCTTAGAATAATAAGTTTTATGCTATAGGACATCAAGTGGATGACTTGACCATGAGATTCTATTGGATAAAATCAAAACACTATTCTTAAATGTCCCTAGTCAAGTATTATTGTTAATCAGGACGATAATAATACATTGAGACTAATATGTGCGTAAACTAATGACCACATCTCATAGGGTCATAGATATGAGATATCAAGTCTTTATATGGATACATATTAGAGTAATGTTGTATTGGACTGACCCATCATGAGAATACTACATGGATCGTTACGTGAGTGTCATAAGTGATTCTCATATTGATAATGGTATATGTGATCCTTTGACCTAAAATCACTACGATTCCTACATGATGAGTTGTATGTTTTAATGCCATCAAATGTCATCTGTAACAAGGTGATTATAAAGTTGGTTATTGGACATACCGCGAATCATGCGGAGGGATGTGAGTAACCTAGATGGAATTTGTCCCTCCTACATAACAGAAGTGATATCTTCAGGCCCCCTGATTGAGTGAGACTACGAAATACATGATCATGCTCAAATGAGTCAATATGAGATATTGATCTCATTTGCTATTACTACGTCTACGTAAGTATTAGGAAATGAAAGATTGAACTATACAAGGGTGACACGTTTCATGCCTTGTGTTCAATCTAGATATCTGGACAAAAAGACTAAACTACACGGTAATATTGATCACAAAAAGGTTATGTCAAATCACTGACATTCTCATTACTTGAGTAGCAGCGATGTATTACTAGATACCGCTCACTGCTTGTAATATTAAAATGAGATTTTAATATTGTTGCTAACGTCATGAGAACCTACAAGGTCGCACACTTAGAATAGACTTAGTTAGAGCAATAAGGATCCAAGTTGGACTTGGATTCAATCATGGGCCAGAATCATAACAGATGAGTCTAGGGTTGCATAGCTTACCTTATTGCTGCTCTCATTCGCATAAGGTAGTAGTTATTATAAATAGCACTACTAAAGGGCTGTCAAGGCTTGCATTACAAATCCTAGCCACACTTGACAAAAATACTGAGTGAGAGAGTGACAAGTTTCTCTTCTCTTCGCAACTAGCATTGTGGCAGAGAGGTCAAACTCCAAGATTGCGGACGTTGGACATTTTGCAAGTATGTTCGTGTGGATAACGTAAAGGCATCGTTGTTATTGAGATGCTTGTGATTTGTTTGATCGTTTTTCCATCTCGCTTCAAGAGGTAAACTAAAAAATCACAGATTATGGTCTTTTTCGCATGGATCCTTGGTTGGAATTTTGTTTTTCTGCTGTGTGATGTATACGTAATTCCCAACAGAAATATAGCTTTTATTAGCCCCAAAATTGGCTTAAATTGTTTAGTTAATGAAAATAAATGTGGAGGATTTGTTTCTAAGTCATAAATGTGTTGAAGAAGGTGTAATTAAAATTTGAAGTTAATCAGAGTTAGTTTGATATTTTTAAGCATATTGGTTATGTGTTTCAATGCCGAATTAACTACCAGTAGATATGAAAAAAATATGAAAATAGTGAAACAATATTTTTTATGAATCATAAGATTTATTTTAAACTTGTTGGAAGTTAAGAAACTTGATTTAGGGAAATTTAAGTGTTCTTAGCAAGTCAAAAGTTTCGGTTAGTCACTTAAGTGACTAAGTATCTTTACGGTTCACTTGTTGCTGCTACCTTGACTTTGTGTCTTTAATGAGATATTTTCTCTCATTTCCCACCACTTTTCACGGTTGCTAGCAGGAGGAACCAAGGGGGGATCAAAGAAAGGAGCAAAAGGAGGACAAACATCAACCAAAGGGGAGGAAGAAGGAAGTTATGGAGAGGAGCTGCTTAGTGACTTCATTTCTGGTCATTAGAGGTAAGGGAAACTTGTTTTGATGCTTCTTGTCCATTTTCTTCATATTGTTCATGAGGTAGCTTAGTGAGGCAAGTCGATTTGAAGTGTAACTTTTGTGTTATTGGCTTTAATCTTGTTGGAGAACTTGAGGATGACAATTTTTAAGTTGTTGGATGTGTGGAGATGAGTTTTCAATCCTTAGATACCTTGTTTTCCATGTGAGTCAAAATATAGTTTTAGGGTTTAAGTGGTTAAATGATTCATGATTGCTTGTTTGAGTGAAATTAAAGTTGTATAAGAGATACAAATATGTAAATGGATCTTGTGTGAGGTTGGAAATCACTTAGAATTGAGTTTTGAGTAATTGGATGAGGGTTTTGTTCCAATGGAATAGTACCCGTATTTGTAGAATTCTGCAGAACCCCTGTTTGCAAGCTCACACCCTGCTGTGACTGAGAACCAGGCCGAGGCGTGGGGGAACCCAAGAGCAGCATGCCAGGGGCGTGGAGGAACTTTAGGGTCATGCGCCACAGCGTGGAAGTGGCACGCCGAGACGTGGAGGTCTGGAAGCAACTAGGAGTTGTGTTTGATGCAATTGAGCCTTTCCAATGGTGTAGTTCTTCATTTATGCTTCTTAATGAGTGATGAGACTCTAATAGGAGTATTTAACGAAGTATTGTTATGATAAATATAAATCAATTGGTATGTTAATTATTGTGATACTTAACATCATTGTATTAATTGACATCATTATTTTTCATAACTATGTTGATGAGGTTGAGTCCTCATTGTTGATGATCAAATGTGATGATTTATAATGCTAATTATGTGATGTAATTAAACATGGCTATATATGATATATTTGTGATTGTCGAAGGATTTGATCCTCACATTTGGGGGATAATCCATAATAGTGTGAGGTAGGACAACACCCTCCGTATTATAGTGATGAGCTGAGGTGAGTCATATCCTTCTATATTGTTCTAGTAGTTGAGCTGAGGTGAGTCATATCCTCTCTCTTTACTAGATATTATCCTAGATGGAAGGTATTTGAGGTGAGTTATATCCTCATTATCGGAGGTGATCCTGGTTTGACCTGTTGAGGTGAGATGCCTCTTCCAGTTGTTTTAGTTGAGGTGAGATGCCTCTCTAATGAAAATGATCCTGTTGAGGTGAGATGCCTCTTCGTGAGTAGTTGGGGTGGACTTTATCCTCACTACACTTGAAGACTCATGACATATCATAACCTTTCCCAGAGTAGTTTGGGTGGACCTTATCCTCAATACGTCTGATGATTCATGACATTCTCAAATTATATTCATTCTTAGGACATTGCATAGACATAAACATTAGACATAATTTGGCATAACATGACAATTGTATGGGCGGTTGTCACCATGACATTTAAACTCATGACATTGTAATTGTATGGACATTGCGTATTCTTTATGAATATATAAAATGCTGATTTTGGAATGCTTCTACTGAGAATTGTGATTTCTCACCCCGATTGTGTTGCCATGTAAATCCAGGTGTAAGTTCTTCTAAAAGGAATTAGAAGATGTATGAAGACTAGTATAGTTTATATGCTTTATATGGTGAAAGTTTGTATACATTATACTAGATCTAGTTAGTATGGAAGTTTATGTATTACAATGTGCCCTGTTGAGGCAATGATGTATATATATAACTTTTGGTTTGTTGTGGTTCTCCATAATTATTTGTATAAATGTTGTGGGTTTAGTTTGTTATTTGAGTAAGAAGTAGCATAGCTAATATTAGTTATTCTTATATATGTCAGGTATATCAGGATTTCAATATTGAGATGTTACAATCTTCACTGGAAAACACGGGGATTTCAAGTTTCCTAGCTCCGTCATTCCTCATTGGAAGTCGACTCCCCTCCGATGATCCGCGTTCAGAGTATCGAGAACCATCACAATCTAAATGGGGAGAATCGCAAGTTCGCACCGAACCTGCTCTACTTTCCTTCTCTCCTTCACTCTCACTGTCATCATCGTGTAGTTTGGGACGCCTCATGTGTCGTGATCGTTCCCTCGATTTTCCTCTATTTTGCTCCTTAAGCAAGCATATGTTCTCATCCAATCACGCCTCGATCCGCTCCTCCTTCAAAAGACTGTCTCATTTCCATTCCTGCAAACTTCTTTCCACAGTCTCAATCTGCGACTCCATGATCAAATGAATGTTAACCATTCAAATCTACTTGTACCACAACTCCTAGATTGTAGAGCTCTGATACCAGTTGATAAGGACCAGTCGAACACAATAGGAAAAATAACAGAACACAAGAAAAGATATTGAATTTACTGGTTGATATCGAGGTGTTTTCAGAACCAGATCTGGATTTTCTAGAAATTCAAATAAAATAGAAAATAATGAAGAAGAAGAAGATAGTTCTAGATAAGTGTAGAGTGCTTAGTCCCTCCCAAAACCTAAAACCAATTCTTGCCTAACCTTCATGTAAGCTAACACCCTTACAAATATGCCCATTCAATATAATCACACTATCTACTCTCACACTGCTAACTCATCAGTTAGTTACATCTAAGGCAGTGCTTGTTTTCTCAATCTAAGGCTCAAGTCACTTGCATACTGGCGCTTCTTCTTTCTAGAATATACCTTAGTAATTCTTGGGTTCCGATCAATCAGCTTTTGCATTCGTGAGTCCTATGCGCTAGTGCACTGGGATACTAGGCCCATGAACGCCATAATTGACTCCCTGAATGCAGATTCCAAGTCTGTTCCTCACAGAAACCTTGTGCAATGGCAGAGGGCTTTTATTAGAAAGTGAGGTTTTGTGCCCATCGTGTAGAGGTTCAGCGTTGGATGCCTGGTTTCTCGCAACAGAGGCTTCAGCAACTTGTGGTGGAACTAGATGGGGAGGGCGCTGCGTTGCTGGTCCTCGCCTTTGGCCAACAGAGGTTTGCACAACATCTTCTCTCCTCAAGTTTTGTCTTGTGTTCACCATGGTTGAGTGAGAATAAAATTTTATGGCTTTCCTACAGATGGCGCTAGTGTTCTAAAGTGGATTCAGAGGGGTGCTTGAGATAGGCATGTCACGGTGGTTTCCTCCTTCCGCGGCAATAGCAGCAGAGCGTGTTGAAATGAGGGAGTTGGTACCTGCAAAGGGGTTCCAATGCTCAAGTCAGGCTACACAAGTAAGGTTTATGCATAGAGTGATAAGTTATCTGAGAAGGTGAATAAGCTTGTTATTTATAGAGGTTAGAGAAATACGCTCCTGTAATAGTCACAGGAAGAAATATGTTCCTTATTTAGTTGCAGATGATCTCTATAAGATTAGAATATAAATGCTGCAATTATGAGCAGTTAGAGACATTTATTATTCTGCAAGATCATGATTAGCAATGACAGACATTATTAAGATTTATCCATTGTGCAAATCTTGCAGTAAGATTGTTGTTGCCCAATGTCGTGGTCTGATAAGCATATAGTTGGGATCTCATTTGCATACCATAAGCGACTTCTTGTTGAGGGTGTCAACGACAGACCTTAACGTACTTCGTGTCAGGTCGACCCATGAGATATGATTCTGGATTACGATTCAGAATAGGAACCAACCTCTCTCACATGTCACTAAAAGTAAAAAAAAAATTACACTCAGAATAATACATTGCACTAATAAAAAAATGACACATGAATATGTATAATCATGTAGGGTATTAAATTAAATATAAAATACTATTAAATTATAATTGAACGATTTGTATATCATTTAAAGTATTACTTTCATTTTATATAAAAAAAAATTCACCAAAAAGACCCAAATTTGTTTGGCCCACGTCATGCTCAACCGGGTCATATCTGAAGTTTTCTTCTCAATCCTACCCTTCTCCTTCCATTCCATATTTACGGCCCACAATTAGTTTTCTTCACAGAAAACCCTTTTTTTATGTTGTTGGGTCCACTTTGGCACCTTTCTTATCATTTGGAGGAGAATGGGCTCTATTCTCTAACATGATTTTTGGGATGAGAATCTTGAAAGAAACCCGCACCATTACTGAGACTAGCAAAACGGTTATTCTTCGAAGCTGTTGTTAATATTTTAATCATATAAGTTTTTTTAAAAAGAAAATTAATTAAAAATTTTAAATTAAGAATTTATCAATTCATTAAATTTTATCAATTTTTTTATTTTTTTATTTTTTGATAATTTAATCACCCATTTAATTTTTTAAGTGAATTAAAACTAATAAAATGATTGGTTATAATTTAATTGATTCAACTAATTCAATTGAACTGATTTTTAAAATATTGTGCTAGAGAACCACTCTTTAATTGCTCGTTAAATTGATGAGGTTTGGGACACTATTTTCTAGGAAATGTACTTGTATATTCTTAGAACATTATATCATACTAATAAAAATATAACACTTATTCTTTATAACTATATATATAGTGAGATTGAAAAATAAAATATTATTAAATTAAATATTATAAAATTAAATATTAATAATTATAAAATTACCCAAAATAATATTATGATAATAAGTTAGAATTTATTGTTTTGAAGACACCACAAGCCATTCTCCATGCAACATACTATCTTCTTTATTACATGTAACAGATTGATGATTGGCAATCAACGGAGCCCTCGAGTTCATAGTTTAATATCCTATTACATATCCTGTGCTTTTAGCCTATATTTGGATGAATGATAATGGAGAGAATGATAGGGAATAAAATGATTAAATTTAAAAAAAATATTTGAGAATTATTTAATAGAGGGGAATAGAATGGTTCCTCCCTTATTATTTAAATTCTCACATTTTTGTCTCTCTAAATTGAGGGATCAATGAGAAAATGACAATTTTTTTTTTCTCTTCATCATTAAGTTTATTAAATATCTAATTAATAAAATGACACATTTTATTTCATTTCATTCATTTTTATTCCATTGTGAGTCAATTTTTTTCTTTTTTTGTAAAACTCTCAAACATAATCTTAGAGTTAGCTTGTTGTACCTTTTAAGAAGAATGAAATAATAAAATTTATATGATGAATTCATGTTAAATTTATTACTCTTTAAGAGATACCAAATTGATTGTTCATCTCTAAATTTTTAACTTGGGTATAAAATTAAATAAGCATTGCATATATAATATAGCTAGAAAAGCAGGGTGGTATTAATGTCATTAGAATTGTTTTGAAGTAAGGATATACGTGCTTATAGTAAATCAAACAAATCAAAACCCAAGCTTATACTATTTCACCTTAATTGAGAGTAGACTCTATTTATCTATAATTTAATTTTTATCCTTATTGAAGAAAGCTTTGAAGCTACAAATGATAATTAAATTAAAAAACAAACTGTAATTGTTGTGTGTACTCAGAGATGCTAATTAACATGAATCCGAAGAAAATAATCAACACAATGAAATGGGATGAGAGGCAGCTATACATATGAAGACATTATACATGGTTATGATACAAATAGAAAAACTATACAATGAAAAAGGAAAGAAGTTAAAAAGCAAAAGGCAAAGAATAAACACTCATTTTAGTCTTCCACATATGTTTTTTTTTTTTCAAATTGATCCTCTTTAGATTAATTTTTCTAATTAAAGACCTTTTAGTTTAAAAATTTCTCAATATTGTCCTTCCATCCAATAACCACTAAATCCGTTAATACAAAATGTTAAAATTATAATGTATCATTTTATATTTTAAAAAATTATAAAAATTAATAACACTAAAAATTAAAAACTGTTCAAAATTATTTTGATATAATAATTAATTTTTGTTATAATTATTATTTAAAATTTAAAATTATTATTCTGTTAAATTAATTATTCTTTAATTTAATTGTCATATTAGAATAAAATAGAACACGTCAGCACCTCAATGGCAAAAAATAGTATACATCAATATTTTTTATTAATGATGTTAGTAATAATTGAATAGAAGGATAATATTGAAAAAAAATTAAATTGACGGGTCCTTAATTAGAAAAATTAATATAAGGAGGATGTCATTGAGAAAGAAGACATATATGGAGGACTAAAATAAATGTTTGCACAAAAGTAAATTAATCCCAAATTAGGTTCACGTAACCATAAGATAACCATTGAAGCAAAGTAATGACTCAATTTTTCAAATCAATACACTATTGAAAAAACCAATACCACAACCAAACAAATTAATCATGGCAATCAGACACAAATTTTAGAAAAAATGAAAAACATTGCTGCAAACGAACACATTTATTATGATAAGAACCTGACCAAATTTTAGAAAAAAAAAAACCATCACTCTATTTAACAAATGATAATAAGAATCAAATCATTAAGCATGCAGAATGAAAAATTAAATCAAGAACACATATGGTTATGACTGAGAGATAGGGAACAATATATCACTAGTTGAGAAAGAAAAGAAGAGATGTCACATATATGTAATAGAAGCCACAAAATGTTAAGATCATCGAAGACCAAGTGAAAAAATGATAAAGAGAACAAAATATAGAAATATTCGATAAATGATGCCTAAAGAAAAAGATGATGATGATTCAATTACTGTAGAGATTATGAAAGTGGAGGAGAGAGACGAACTACCATTATTTTAGTGAAGCCTCAAGTTAACAGGAGATAATAAAATCAATTTAAGTGATTTGATTGTTGAATATGAATTAAAAAAGTGTTGCATAAAAAAAGGTGGAATGGTTTAAAATTAATTACCAAGAAAGTGGGAATAAAAACCGAAGCTATAGAGTAATTACATTAAGCATAATTTGAATCCAAAATGACAGAGATTCATAAGAGCAATAAAAACATGATGAGTTCAAAGATTAGGATATTTGAATGGGTAGTGGTAGAGATTATCATAAAATTAAGAGAAAATTATTCTTACATCTCTTACGATTTTATTCTCAAATCTCACAAGCTATCCCTATATTTTGAAAGATAAAATTTAAATAAAATTTTTTAGGTATTTATAATATTTTTTTCAATAAAAATATTACTATACATTTTTTCATAATTCATAAATAAAAACTCTAAAAAATGATAAAATAGTTAAAAAATAAAATATATATTATATTTTTATTAAAAATAATACTATAAACACCTAAACAATTTTACTAAATTTTATCTTATTTTAAAACCCAACAAAAGACCTCCATCAAATTTAACTTTGTTAAGTGTAGTAGAACAGAAAATGAATCACGATTCTCTTAATTTTTTTAAATAATTAATTATAAAATACAAAGTTATAAGAAAAAATTTCATAAATTTTAAATCTTATTAATAATTTTTTTATATTTTTTTTTTTTATAATTTACTACTTAAAATAAAAAGTTTTTGAAAGGATAATGAAACAATGCAAAATACATGTCCTCCTCTTGTCATTGTCCACAATTCTCATCCCTTCCCATTCACAATGTAGAGAACCCTAGGGGCCTCTTCAAGACGTTGATCTCATCGAACAACAGTGCAGGCTCGCTCTCTTTCTCCACCGCGACAAGAACCCCTTCAAATCGGTAAAATATTGTAACCCCTTTGGGCCACTCTTCCTCGGTGGTTTCTGTTTCTGCCTGTATTTTTTCTTTTTGAGCTGAGTAATATGTGAACTAGCTAGTTTCCTGAAAAATTCAAAGTGTTGATTTTATTGCTTCCATTGCTATTGTTGTTGCTTGATGTAATATGTGAACTAGCTAGATGCTTTCTTTGTGTTGATGATGAAGTATAGGTTGTTTTGGATGAGAGGCAAAATGGAATTCTGATTTATTTGTCCATTTTGCAAAACACTTCTATACTGAGGAGCATAGCTATTCTTTGTGTTGATGATGAACTATAATGCTCAAGCACGTTATGGATGGATGCTTGCAAGTTATTGACTTTTATTTACCAATCAATTTTCTTCTTTGGTAAGCCATTCCTTAGGCTTAGGACAAGAAGCATGCTTGCACGTTATTGCTTCCAATTTTAAGTCAGTCCCATGGTTCCAGTTCTAAGTTTAAGCACAGAGATTTTTTTCCATTTTAGTCTCCTCAGTATAAGTTGTTTTGCAGTTCTGATTTATTTGCTCAAATGTAATTTTCAAGTATCCATCCATCTCCTCAATGCCTATCTTGGAAAAAAAAGAAGAAGGAATTCTTGCAAGTAGTAAATTTACACCTTGGTTTAGATCCTGTATTGAGCATTTCCTTACCATTTCCACCAAATTCCCTTGATGGCTGAGCACATAATTGATGATAAGGCATTTTAGGCTAAGATAAATTAATAAACTAGCAAGAACACAATATTGTGGAGGAAAATTTTGCTATCTCAGCATTTGCTGGGGCAGGGGAAACCAGCTCTATATGTTGCAACCAAACAATGACATGTCATTCAATATTCATGGAGAAGAAATTTCTTGAAAATTAAAAGGCACAACCAAGTGACATTTGGGTAGCATCAGAAAACTATAATGATCTTGAAAAAAGCTTTTATAGGTCTCTCAACTCCCTAGCATAAGGCAAAGGTACATATACTCTTATCTTATTTCTTTAGAATGCATTTTAATTATTTAGAATTCCAGTCCAGACATGAAAGAAACATTAGATTTTTCTTTTTTCTCTTTTTCTCTAGATTTAGCACAGGCATGAGGAGGGGGGACATTGGGGATAGGAAGCCAATGTTGACATGACACCCCAGCCAAACGGCCCAAACGATAATATATCAGGCATATTTTCTGTTGATAGTAAAATATGTTTTAATAGTCAATCTTACGTTAGATAAAGCACATGCACTCAAAGGATCTAGAATCATCATTAGTCTCCAACGTAATCCTTAGAGAGGAAGGAGGGAGCATCAAACTCAAAATTCCAATGAGAAAACACTATGTTATACATCTGCATCAATATTCTTGATTTATATACAGGGGTTTATTCTTGATTTTGAGTCCTGTAACTAATTTGTTTTGGTTTATGTGAATGTTTTTCTGAACTGATTTTGAGTCCTGTAGCTGATTTTAGAGTCCTGTAAGTGTAACTCAGTATATTCTTGATTTATAGGCAGCTATGATACACGGATACGAGTACGGGTATCAGATACGATACGAGTATGGTACGGAGATACGACTTTTGTTAAAAAGTTAAACTAATATTTGTCAAGTATGCATTTCTGGGATACTTTGGTCTTTGGCTATAAATGGTTTTTTTTGGGATACCTCGTTCTATGTGATGCACATTTGCTTAGCTATAATGCTTATGCACTTTTGGTGCGTCTTGTAACAGGGAACAATTTGTTATTAATGAATATGCATTTTACAAGAATATGCTCTTTCCTGTTCTTGCTTTATTTGTCTACACATTTTGGGAGGGTTTCTCTGGGTTTTCCTACTGCAGAATATATGGATTGATTAATATATAGGCAGCTCAGTGGCACTTTAGGTGTACTTCCTGTTTTTTTTTTTGGCAGCAAAGAGTATTAAAATTTGAATTTGACAATTTGACCGGAAGTGCTTAAATCAGTGAGGAATAAGTGCTTATATAAGTATTTAAGCCATAGGTGTACTCTTTTTTTTTTTTTGGCAGCAAAGAGTATTAAAATTTGCATTTGACAATTTGACAGGAATTTAGCCAAACATTCATTGAGACATAAAATAATCCATTCATTAATTCAACAAAAGTACAAAATATTAAACTCATAAGTATTGTAAACTCAGAGGAAAGAGAAAGGAGAGAATAGAAAAAATCATTGAGAGGAAAGTTGTGACCTATTTGGTCATCCTTCTGATTCTATTATATATGTATAAAAGAATAGTTAGTACAAAGGAATAAAAAAGTAAAAAGATATAAGGTAAAAACCTATTTATCTAACACTCCCTCTCAAGCTGGAGCATATATATCATATGATCCAAGCTTGTTACATATATAACTAATTCGGGGTCCTCTAAGAGAGTTTGTGAGAAGGTCTGCAAGCTGATCATTTGAGTTGACAAAGGTTGTGACAATATCACTCGAAAGAACCTTCTCTCTTATAAAATGACAATCAATCTCAATATGTTTAGTTTTTTCATGAAAGACTGGGTTGGAGATAATATGTTAAGCGGCCTGGTTATCACAGACAAGGGTCATCTGTCTAACATCTCCAAATTGAAGTTCTTTGAGTAACTGTTTTAACCAGACAAGCTCGCATGTTGCCGCAGCCATAGCTCTATACTCAGCTTTAACACTAGATCTAGCAACCACACTCTGCTTGTTACTTTTCCAAGAAATCAGGTTACCTCCAATAAGTACATAATAGCCTGAAATGGAATGTTTATCAGAAGATGAACTTGCCCAGTCAGCATCAGAATAACCAACCACTTGAGTGTATCCTTTATCCTCATAGAGGAGTCCTCTTCCTGGTGCTCCTTTAATATATCTTAAAATTTGAACCACAGCATCCCAATTGCTGTCACATGGAGAGTTCAAAAACTGACTAACAACATTCACAGGAAAAGAGATATCAGGTCGAGTCACTGTGAAATAATTCAGTTTCTCAACAAGTCTCTGATATTTGCCTGAATCAGCTAAGGGCTCCCCCTGATTTGGTAGGAGTTTGACATTAGGATCCATCTGAATATATCAATAGGCTTAGCATTTAGCATGCCAGTTTCCTCAAGTATGTCCAAAGTATATTTTCGCTGTGAGATAGAAATACCATCCTTAGACTGAGCAATTTCAATTCCCAGGAAATATGGAAGTTTGCCCAAGTCTTTTATCTGAAAATGATTAAAGAGGAATTGTTTAAGCCGCTGAATGCCATGATGATCATTGTCTGTGATAACAATATCATCAACATTTACAACTAGATAAATACATCCTTGAGAAGAATGGTGGTAGAACACTAAATGATCTGCTTCATTGCAAGTCATACCAAATTGTTGCACCACATTACTAAATCGACCAAACTATGCTCGAGGAGATTGTTTGAGGCCATAGAGAGATCTTCATAAACGACACACATGTCCAAAACACTCCCCCTGAGGAACAAAGCCTGGCAGTTGCTCTATATAGACTTCTTCCTGTAGCTCACCATGAAGAAAAGTATTTTTAATACTTAGTTGGTGAAGGGGCCAATAACGGATGGTAGTCATGGATAAAAAGAGACGAACAGATGCTACTTTGGCAATAGGAGAGAATGTATCACCATAGTCAAGACCAAAAATCTAAGTATAGCCTTTAGCAACCAATCGTGCTTTAAGGCGATCAATGTGACCATCTAGACCTACTTTAACAGTGTAAATCCACCTACATCCAACAACAGATTTGCCTTCTGGAAGGGGGACCAAATCCCAAGTTCCACTGGCATGAAAGGCTGACATCTCATCAATTATAGCTTGTCTCCAGCTTGGATGAGAAAAAGTTTCACCTGTATTCTAGGGAGAGGCATAGAATCCAAGGAGGATGCAAAGGCATAATGGGGTGAAGATAAACGATGGTAGCTCAAGCCAACATAAATAGGAAAAAGGGTTACGAGAAGAACGAATACATTTACGCATAGCAATAGGAAGATCAGACTCACTTGGAAGGTCCGAAGCAGTGGGAGATAATGTTGGAGTAGGATGTGAGTCATTAGTTGTGGTTTCAACCGTCTCAGGAGCATCAATAGTGGTTTGTCCAGAAGGTTGGATTTGTCATGGACGACGATGGTAAGTCAATAATGGTGGTGATGAAGGAGGTGTCGGGTCTATATGGCAATTTGGATCAACTTCAAACTCAAAATGGGTAATGAGAGTAGGAATAGGAAGTACCTCAGAAATAGGTGGTTCTTCGGAGGAGATTGAGTGGAAAAAGAGAGTTGACTCAAAGAAAGTAACATCAGCAGAAATTACATATCTCTTGAGGTCAGGAGAAAAACATCTATACCCCTTTTGTGATCGAGGATATCCAAGGAAGACACTTGAGTGATTGAGGAGAGAGTTTATCTTTGCCTAGTGTGAGGTCATGAACAAAACATGTAGACCCAAAGACTCGAAGAGGTAATGAACAAAGAGGTTGTGTAGGAAAAACAATGTAGTGAGGAATTTTGTTTTGGAGAATCAATGATGGCATCCGGTTGATGAGGTAGCATGCAGTGAGAACTACATCACCCCAAAAACGAGATGGCGCTTTAGCATGAATAAGGAGTGTATGGGCTGTCTCAATTAGGTATCTATTTTTTCTTTCAGCAACCTTATTTTGTTGAGGGATATGTGCACAAGAGGATTAGTGAACAATTCCCTGAAAAGCCATAAAAGATTGGAATTGTGTAGAAAAATACTCACGGGCATTGTCACTTCTTAAGGTGCGAATGGTAACTCCAAATTGAGTTTGGATTTCAGAACAACAACTCTGGAAAATGGAGAATAATTCTGATCTATTTTTCATTAAGTATAACCAAGTACACCTTGAATAGTCATCCACAAAAGTTATAAAGTATTGATGTCCTAATGTTGAGTTAACACGACAAGGTCCCCATACATCAGTGTGAATTATAACAAAAAGAGATTCAGCTCTGTTACAGACTCGACTAGGAAAGGAACTACGAGTGTGTTTGCCCAATCGACAAGATTCACACTCCAAAGAAGACAACTTTGACAAATTAGGAACCATCATATGAAATTTTGAGATACTAGGGTGTCCAAGACGAGCATGAATAACATTGGGAGACTCTTTGGCTGCAAAAACATTGGAGGTTGTCGTGAGACGGTAGAGACCCTGTGACTCACGCCCTGCGCCAATAATCTTCCTTGAGCTTCGGTCCTACACAAGAACAAAGTCTTTAGTGAATGTGATTAAGCAATCAAGGGTGTTAGACAGCTAATTGAAATCAAATTATAAGGACAACTAGGAACATAAAGAACATTGTCAACAGATAATGAAGGCAAAAGATTAGCCTTCCCAATTACTTTAACTCGAGTTTGAGAGCCATCGGCTAAGTTAACAGTGGGAACGTGTGTTGGATAAGAAATGGCAGAAAGCAAATGTTTGTTGCCAGAGATATGATCCGAGGCACCAGAATCTAGTACCCAAGGTCCAAGGGATTGTGATTGGGAGATGCAAGTAATAGAGTTACCAGTGTGTGCAATCGAGGTCACAGATGTAGAGGGCTGTCTGGCTTCAAACCACTTTAGAAAATCTTCATAATCAGGTTGGGATGGTTGAGTTGTTGACCGATGACTTGAACCTTCTGAAGTATCAGGAATGACGATCTGAGCAGCATTAACAATTAGAGGTGGTCTCCTATGCAAGATCGAACAACGGTCCATAGTGTAACCAATCCGCTTGCAATGATCACACTTTGGACGAGTATGATTGCCTATACATCCTCCTCCTCGATGGATGCTTGCAAGTTATTGACTTTTATTTACCAATCAATTTTCTTCTTTGGTAAGCCATTCCTTAGGCTTAGGACAAGAAGCATGCTTGCACGTTATTGCTTCCAATTTTAAGTCAGTCCCATGGTTCCAGTTCTAAGTTTAATCACAGAGATTTTTTTCCTTTTTAGTCTCCTCAGTATAAGTTGTTTTGCAGTTCTGATTTATTTGCTCAAATGTATTTTTCAAGTATCCATCCATCTCCTCAATGCCTATCTTGGGGGAAAAAAAAGAAGGAATTCTTGCAAGTAGTAAATTTACACCTTGGTTTAGATCCTGTATTTAGCATTTCCTTACCATTTCCACCAAATTCCCTTGATGGCTGAGCACATAATTGATGATAAGGCATTTTAGGCTAAGATAAATTAATAAACTAGCAAGAACACAATATTGTGGAGGAAAATTTTACTATCTCAGCATTTGCTGGGGCAGGGGAAACCAGCTCTATATGTTGGAACCAAACAATGACATGTCATTCAATATTCATGGAGAAGAAATTTCTTGAAAATTAAAAGGCACAACCAAGTGACATTTGGGTAGCATCAGAAAACTATAATGATCTTGAAAAAAGCTTTTATAGGTCTCTCAACTCCCTAGCATAAGGCAAAGGTACATATACTCTTGTCTTATTTCTTTAGAATGCATTTTAATTATTTAGAATTCCAGTCCAGACATGAAAAAAACGTAAGATTTTTTTTTTCTCTTTTTCTCTAGATTTGGCACAGGCATGAGGAAGGGGGACATTGGGGATAGGAAGCCAATGTCGACATGACACCCCAGCCAAACGGCCCAAATGATAATATATCAGGCATATTTTCAGTTGATAGTAAAATATGTTTTAATAGTCAATCTTATGTTAGATAAAGCACATGCACTCAAAGGATCTAGAATCATCATTAGTCTCCAACGTAATCCTTAGAGAGGAAGGAGGGAGCATCAAACCCAAAATTCCAATGAGAGAACACTATGTTATACATCTGCATCAATATTCTTGATTTATAGGCAGGGGTTTATTCTTGATTTTGAGTCCTGTAACTAATTTGTTCTGGTTTATGTGAATGTTTTTCTGAACTGATTTTGAGTCCTGTAGCTGATTTTAGAGTCCTGTATGTAAGTGTAACTCAGTATATTCTTGATTTATAGGCAGGGATTTATTCTTGATTTAGAGTCCTGTAACTGATTTTAGAATGTTTTTCTGATTTAGCTTACTGGATATTGATACGTATGCATTTCTATGAGGGTTCTTAATAAGGGTTTTGGTTTTTCAGGTTAACATGGTACGTCCTGGAAACCATGAAATCTTGGATCATTAGCCTGGCCAGTGTGGAGAGGTATCTGCTGCTGCTGATTTCCCAGAGCTGATGCAAGGGCATGCATGACATTGCGAGGGAGGAATGTGTTATTAGCTCATCAGATGATGAATCGATGGCAGATAAGATCCAACCTGGTCATGATGCTGAGTATGAGAGTGAATCCGATTGTTAGCCAGGGTGGGACTCCAAGTCAGCACAACTAAACCTGTGGAATCCTGTTACAGAAGCACCCACAAGTGGATTCAACTGTTCTTTTTTTTTTTTTTTTTGGGGGGGGGGGGGGGTGGCGGGGATACTGATTTTACAGTGTTTTTTTGGCACACATCAACCTGTTACAGTGCTTTCTGTGGATAGGGAATTACTTGGGATACTTTGGTCTTTGGCTATAAATGATTTTTTTTGGGATACCTCATTCTATGTGATGCACATGTGCTTAGCTATAATGCTTGTGCACTTTTGGTGCTTCTTGTAACAGGGAACAATTTGTTATTAATGAATATGCATTTTACAAGAATATGCTCTTTCCTGTTTCTTGCTTTATTTGTCTACACATTTTGGGAGGGTTTCTCTGGGTTTTCCTACTGCAGAATATATGGATTGATTAATATATAGGGTGGCACTTTAGGTGTACTTCCTTTTTTTTATGGCAGCAAAGAGTATTAAAATTTGCATTTGACAATTTGACAGGAAGTGCTTAAATCAGTGAGGAATAAGTGCTTATATAAGTATTTAAGCCATAGGTGTGCTCTTTTTTTTTTTGGCAGCAAAGAGTATTAAAATTTGCATTTGACAATTTGACAGGAATTTAGCCAAAGATTCGTTGTGACATAAAACAATCCATTCATTAATTCAACAAAAGTACAAAATAGTAAACTCGTGAGTATCTTTTACACATACACCTAATACCTGTTTCACTCAACTACTACAATCATAAGTACTCAAACCAACATTACAATCATAAACATCAAAGCTGCAACAAGCATCTTCAATAATTGTACAATAGCTTCTACCACCTTCATTTGGTTCTTGCAATCGAACATTTCCTTCTCAATTTCACTTTTTCAAGTTGACATGTGTTTGCTAACATCTTCAGGGGCGATATCCTCTCATAGTCATTCAGGGTTTTTGGACCGCACCACTCAAAGAATTTGCATTTCCCATCTTCACACGTATAAAAGGAGCGAATGGATTAGCTTGTGTTTTGAAAACTTGAATGTCAGCTTTCTTTCCACATTTGCATCTAAGACCTCCACTATTACTTGTAACAGTTGAAGAAGGCATTGGATAGCAATCTAAATTTAGATAGGCAAAAAATTAATAGATAAAAGATGAATGTAAAATTCTAAAATCAGCAAGTTAGTAAATTTAGATCAGCAAATTAGTAAATGACAAGCATAAAAGAACTGACTAGATATAGTGGTTTAGATACTTGCAACTACAATGTACCAATTAACAAAGTCAATCCATAATGGAGTCAGTAACAAAGTCAGTCCCTCTCATTGAAATTGTATCAAACACCACATTAACAAAGTCAGTCTATAATGGAGTTAAATTTTAGTGAGAATATATCAGAATTCTTCCTCAAGAGATTCCACAAAATTAATATATCAGAATACATAAAGTTTAATATATCAAAATACACAAAATTAATACTGCTTCTATATAATTGCCTTCAAAGACTCTAACCGAGACCATGAATTCAAGGGATTTAATAATGCTTCTATACTTATTTAGTCCTCTCATCCCAGAGGTATGCATAGTGCAAGCTCAAATATAATTCCTCACAAGCTCTGTCGCATCTTTATTTAGTATTCCACTTGAGCATTGGAGTTACATTGGGGAGATTCCCACTCTCTTCTCTTTACAAGTACTCAGTCTCACACTACTTAATTAACAAATTACCGGAAAGAGAATTTCAATAGTATCCTAATGAGTTTAGTATTTAGAGTGAGTTCTCAAGTATTCATTAAATGCTGAATTTATGAATTTATAACAAACATTAAAAATAATCAATAATCAATAAAATGTTTTACAACTCTCCTTAAATACCAAACCCTAAAAAAAAAAAGTACCACAAATTTCTTTTACTGAAATTAGTGACATTAACAAACTTATCAAACCATGCATGGAAAAGTAATTAAACTCATACAGATTCAGAGCATCAAATTTCGAGGGTTAAAAAGAAAAAGTAAGCCTAAGCCATGGTCTAATTATTACCAAAGCCATGCTTGGAACACTAGCTAAAATCCATCAGTTCACTCCAGGCATTATATTTATGAGACCCACCACCTATACCATGCATGTGATGATATTATGTCTAAGACCATTTCCTTGTCGCGGTTCCAATCCCATCATGGTCAAACTCATCTACTTTTAACGTTTCAATGACTACATAAGGGGGTAAAAATGTAAAGACCATTAAAGTTGTGTTCTAATGTTCATAGTGCTTTCCAATTTTTGTGTAATTTTTTTTCTTCTAATTTTTATATAGTGAGGCTTTTCTTCAAACAAGTTTTGGACATAATTCTTACACTAAAGAAAACTCAAGTAGAAAAGTCAAATTTCTACAAACCCAAGTTTAAAAACACAAAATTACTTATTTTCTAAAGGTTAGGAGGAAACAAAAATGACTCAAAATCTCTATGTGAACCCTAAAAGTATACTAAAAAATAGAAGAACACAAAATCCAATGGTAATGCCCCAAGCTTCCCCTAATTTTTTTTTAATAAAAAAATATGTATTACAAAAACTAAAGATTTTACTGATCCTTAAAGAAAAAATATTGTTTCTCATGCTCTATTCTTTTATAATTGATCGAAGTCTTTCTTCTATTGATTAATTTTTTCACTCTCATTTATTAGTTTCTTTGTATGCTTTTAATGCTCCTAGTTATTGCTTTTATCATTTTGGTTTATTGATATTTGGAATTGATGCTTGTGAGTTATTGATGTAGTAATATGATGTTAACTATAATTTTTTTAATAAGATAAATCAGTATGGATAAATTTTTAAAGAAAAAGGTAATTTATCAATATGAACACTAAAATTTTTCTTAATTAAAGTAACAAAAAATTGAAACAAGCTTAAAAAATCATTTGCCAAATCTTACTTTACATATTAAAATTTCATCTTATCATTCAAATAATAGAATAACATCTAACAATAAAAGAAAAAAAAATATTTTCTTTTTCTCCTTTTTCTCTTCATCCAAACAATGAGAGAAAATGTACTTTTCTCTTCATTTTCTCTTCTCTTCAATTTCTCTCCACATCCAAACAAAGGGTAAATGACAAACTCCTCTTTGTCGGCGGAACACACCACAATGGAAGGGGCGGTTGATCTAATGCACTTGTCAATGGAAGAGGGGGGGTCATTATGCTCTTCTCACCGGAAGAGGGGGCTCAATCAAAACAAGGTTATAATGGTGATATTTTATTTTTAGTTCCCATTAATCAATCATGTGAGTTATGTGCATCATATCTGTAACTCATTTTAACGGAGGTAATGTATGAGGATAGAAAGTGACAGCATATTGAATAAAATTGGGGAGGTCTTTATCAGGTTTCAAAAGACTGGGGTAGTGTGTAATAGTGTAAAACTTCAGAGGAGGTGAGAACAATTTTCCCTAAAATTAATTAATAAATATACATAGGATTTTGAAAAGGAATAAAATTCTTATTTGGTAAAAGCAGATTATCACAAATTAATTAAATTAAAAGCACTAAAAAATAAAATAAGTCACATGACTTAATAATTAGACTATTTAATCTTAACCTTTAATTTTAATTTAAGAGATATAAAACTTTTTCTCATCTCTCACAATAAGCATGCCCTCTCTTGATACGTTCCTAAATGGGATTGTTAGTTTTTACAACTTTAAAGTCATTAGTAGTTGTGTCATTTTATTTCAAATACAAATCTGTTCAGTTAATTACATTTTTGTCTTTGTTAACAAACTTGTAATTATAATTTTAAGTTGTTAAGTGAAATTTCATGAATGATTTATTCTTTGTCATTTTATTTTTATCTTTTAAAGTTTTTACATAAGGACTAAAAATATTATTAAATAACTTCAAATATAAAGAAATATAGTTTAATATGACTAAATTACTTTTTTCCCATTCTATTAATATTTTATTTCTCCCAAAATTATGAATTATGTGTAGGAGAGAGATAGTTTAGAAAATTATAAAACTCAATTAATTATGAATTATATGTAGTTATTAGATTTAGTTGAGATAATACAAAATGAAGATAAAATTGAAAAAAAAAAATTTAATATTTTCTTATATTATTAAATGACAATTAATTTAGGATAAAAAATATTTCTTAAAAAGACAGATACAAAGAAACGGAGGGAATAATATCTAACATGTCATTTTATGTAAGAGTTTTTTAGATTTAACGTATGAATAATGCACAAACTTACTTTTGTGACAAGAATCAAACTCATGACCATTTAATTATAGAGATTATTATATATAAAGAACTAACTCTCAAAATTTTAAACTTTTCGGTAAAGATTCAAAAATAATTTTATATCTAACACTTTTAACATACTTATATTACATGTTATATGAGTTTCATAGTTTATTTATTGAAATTATTGTTTAAAAAGTACGACAGCATATGAAATAATTAATTCTTTTATATGTAACGTATTTTGTATAACAAATTTATTTATATTTATTTATTTTTAAATAAAAACAAAATAACATACATAACTTGTCAATATAGATTATCAATGTGATTTGAGTAGAAATAACTTGAATCTTTTAATTATATAATCTTAAATTTAATTTTAAAATTCATGTATATTGAGATCAATCATTCACGTGGGTACGTAATCAATGAGTTGAATTATTTCCAAAGATCTTTTACGGATGACATGACATTGCGAAATTGAATCAATTGACGAACGGATAACATTTGCTATTGCTTTTAACATAAAAAGATGTTTGAAGAGTCCAGCTGGTTGAAGTGAATGCCGTTTCATTTGTAGCTTCGAATAGTACAGGCTCAGAACTGGCAACATCTTTCGAAAGCATCTCCATACAATCTTGGGAAAAAAACATTCATGCTTAGGTTATTCTATTGTATTGTAACTTTCAAAGATCGACATGGTTGGAGAAAGATCAAAAGTGGGTATCCCATCAAATAATGATATTGTATAATTATAATTAATTTCACATCAATTTTTTTTATGTTTATATTCAGATTCTATTACGCATTCTCATATATAAGAATGTGAGAGATAAAAATGTGTATATATATCTTTGGGAATATATATAGTAAGAGAAGTTTTTATTGTAAAAAGATGAGATGAATAAATTTTGACCATGTAATTATATATAAATGATTAAGATTAAAAATTATTTAAAAGTCATGTGATCATTTAAAAAAATCACATACGTTTATGTTATAATCTTGATCATTCATAAAATTTAATAGTCAAGATTCACTTCTCTTACCTCTCACAATAAATACTCATCTCACCTTAGTAAGATCCATATATCTTTTTATGTATCTCATCATAAAATAATATTATTTACATATATATAGGTATAGATGCATAAAATATTCAAATGAATGAGTCAAAAATTATAAATTATATTATTAAATATAAAAAAAAATTAAAGTTAGAAAATAAAGATGTACTCACTCTTAAATTATTTAATAGGTTAAAATCAAATTACACTATTTTAAATTAAGGATAAATATACTCTTATTTGTTTATTTTAAAAGAGTATTTTCGGTTCATTATATAGAAAATTTATGAATAAAGTAAAAAAAATAAACAAAAATATTTATATTAAATATTAAATGTATCACAATAATAGTTGTCATTTATATCATAATTTATAAGGTAAATAAAGTTTATATATATATATATATATATATTAAAAAAGGAATAAAGTGAAGTTAAAAGTGAGAGGAGCTAGTATATTTATTTTATAAAGATTAAAAATTAATAGAAAGATGAGTTAAAATTTATAATATCAATGTATATAAAATAATCATGAATCATATATCAAATACATATCAAGTATAAATTCTTTTAACTTTATTATTTTTATCTTTGATATAATTATACTTGATCTACTCTAATGTTAGTAATTATAATATTAACACTCTTTTTGTTTGAGAACTTACTTATACCTCTTTTGTTTTGTATTTTTAATGAGATTTTGTATAATATTTATATATAAAATAAGGATGTATATATAATTTCATAAATAAAAAGGATGTTGAAGTATAACAATAATATATAAAATTAAGGATGTAGGTAAAATTTTTAAATAATAGTATCAATATAATAAATACTAATTTTATAAAAAATCAATGTAATTATTTTTTTATTTTTTAATTAATTTAATTTAATTATTAGTACTTAAAAAATTAATGAAAAAAAAAGACATAGACTCGTCCCTTCTTAGATCCGTCCCAGCACACACATATATATATATATATATATATTTTATATTTGTATAATATTTATTATTTAATTATACTTAATCACACATTATTTTTTAAATACATATACTCTTATTCTGATACCCTCAAATTCTGATACTTCACAATTGGCCTTTCTTTGCAGCTTTTATTGCATCCCATAATTTTTTAATTCATAACATAGGCATCTGGTTTGCCATTTTCTTCTTTTTTTAATATATACTCAAAATTTGGCATCTTATACCATTCTCCATTTAATGGCCACCAAGTCTCAAATGTGAAGCAAATTCCTTCTCAGTAACTATCTGAAGAAACCATATGTCTAGCATGGAAGTGATGTTCTTTGGTGGGGAGGGTGCAGGTGCAGGTGCAGGTGCAGGCTATGACAGAGCCAAAGAAGTGAAGGAATTTGAGGAGACCAAAGCTGGAGTGAAAGGACTCGTAGACTCTGGCATTGTGAAGCTCCCCAGATTCCTTATCCATCCACCAGAATCTCTCCCAAGTTCATCTGTTGCTGCCACTACTACAACTACATGCTTCCAGGTTCCTGTGATAGATTTCACAGGATATGAAAGGTGTCGCAGGTCAGAGATAATCAGTGAGATTCGTGAAGCATCAGAGACGTGGGGCTTCTTTCAAATGGTCAATCATGGTGTCCCAGTTTGTGTTATGGATGACTTGCTAAAGGCCATCATAGAATTCCATGAGCAACCGAGGGAGGTGAAGAAAGAGTGGTATTCCCGTGATCACAAGGCACGAGTGAGGTATTTCTGCAATGGTGATCTCTTTGTAGCCAAAGCAGCAAACTGGAGGGACACCATAGCATTTGACTTCCAAGATGTTCCTCTGAATCCCGATGCCTATCCCCTTGTATGCAGGTAATGTTAATATGGCAGCAGGGGCTTAACTTCTTAGGGGTCGGCCCCAAAATTTTTTGTATGATATATGTATATAAATTTCTTTTACATAACTCTCACACACGTAAAAAAGAGTGGTTCAGAAATTAAGTGTAAAGTAATTGATAAAACTTTCTCAACTACTTATTTCATTTGTATGAAGGTTATCTGATATAATATTTCAAATATGATTTTTGTTCTTTGAAAATATAGTAATTTTGCTTTGATCTCTCTATTTATTTATTCTTTTAATTTTGGTCCCTCTTTTTTTAAAAAAAAAATCTCTATCATAGTGATCCTTCTATTAAGTATTTACGTGACAAACAGAATTATTGATATGTGACATGAGTGAAGCACTTAACTTAACGCAAGCTCTACTAATAATATGGACTAAAACAAAAGAAAAAATAGAAAGACCAAAACTTAAAAACAAATTTAAAAAAATCAAAATCAAAATGTACTATATTTTTAGAGACTAAAATATATATTTTAGTCATATTTATATGCTTCTCTCGTTACTTTTTTTGTTTGTAATATTAGTATACTAAGGATAAAAATTAATTGCGACATATCTGTATTAACTCATGTGCCAATCAATTGTCACGTAATCCTAATATTTTTCAATGAGATTCTTTCTCCCATAATTAATTTGTTTTTTTTACTCTCTACTCACTTGAGGTAGTCACCTTCCTATAGTAAAAAAAAGATTACTCGATTGTTTTCTTTTTCTTTGATTCTTCAATTGTAGTGTTTTATCATTTGATAATTGCTTCTAAAATTGATAATGCTACAAGAATAAGAAAAAGTAATTGATGACTAAATATACTAATTTATGATTCTAGTTTAGTAATTATTGTAGGAGATTAGTGATTGATCTATTTTTGAAAAAAAAAATTATAGTCAAGCGTAAAGTAATTAGTAAATTTACTTAACTTAAAATCTCCCCCCCCCCCCCCGCTCCCAAAAATTTATGAAAAGTTCCGCCACTGTATAGGAACATGTGTTGCTTATTACTGTTACTTATCAGAATCAAATAGAAAGAAACTAGTTAACTTTGATTTTTTCTGCATGCAGCTATGGATTCTGAATATAATATTCATGAGAATTATTATTATTATTATTTTTATGCAGGGATGCAGTGATCCAATACATGGAGCATATTATCAAACTAAGGGAGATATTATCAGAATTACTGTCAGAGGCTTTGGGGCTCAGGAGGGACTACCTTACAAGCATAGAATGCATGAAAAGTGAAACATTGTTGTGCCACTATTACCCAGCTTGTCCGGAACCAGACCTAACATTTGGCGCCACCAAGCATTCAGACCCATCTTCCCTAACAATTCTCCTGCAAGATACCATAAGTGGCCTCCAGGTTCTCCATAAAAATCAGTGGGTTGACATAAACCCTATGCCCGGAGCATTAGTGGTAAACATCGGTGACTTTATGCAGGTAACATATGGATTCTTATTACAAATTCAAATGTGAATGATGAAATCTTACATTTGTAAAGAATGTAGTAAATGAAAATTATATAAATAAGAAAGATCCATAAACTTATTATTATAAATTTTTTTATTAAGATATGATATCAGACTTATTATTACGAAGGTTTCTCGCTTAATACATTAATAAAATATCTCCATTTTTTAGGCTTTATTTAATTGCCTAACATATATATTACTTACACAATGAGAATATGAATTTCTAACATAAGAAACTTTAATTATCTTTATGGGACATGCTCTTGTATAGTGAACTTTTCTAAAGTACATAATTATATATCTATACTTGAATCATTTAACATATTAAGATCACAATGTACATGTAAATACACCCTTATTTATTCATTTAAAAAAAAATTGTCCTTCATGAAGGGAGGCCTTGTGAGTAAATTAAATAATCTGGTTTAGCATCTAGCAATGGCATAAATTAACTCATTCCATTATGTTATTTCTTGTGTAGCTTATCACCAATGACAAGTTCAAAAGCGTTGAGCATCGAGTACTATCTGGACGAGTTGGGCCCAGGGCATCAGCTGCCTGCCATATTTATCCCAGCGCAGGTCATAAATATAAACCATATGGACCAATAGATGAGTTAACATCCAACCAAAACCCACCCAAATACAGGGAAACCCATAGTGGTGAATATCTTGCTTACTACAGGTCCAAAGGGCTAGATGGCAACAAAGCCCTCCTTTATTTTAGGCTATAATATGCTGGTGATGTATGTTATGTAATATGTATAATAAGGTACCAACTTGGCTCGGTAGTCGGTTATATAGAACCTCCATGCCTTTTCAAAAGCCCTCAAGTTATATTTTAGAATAATACATAAACACACTTATACACACATCATCTCACATCTATATAATTTTCACCATTTAATTACACACTAAATCACACCTTAATTTTTTGCACACTTACATCCTGACTCTACCACCTAATCCCTGATGTGTGATTAAGAGTTGTGCATGTAACATTTTTCTGTATTTTAACTGATCATTATATAGCACCTTCAGCTTGCTGGTAGCAAGTCTATAAAGTCAGTAAAGACTTATGAGCCAAATAGGGAAATGGATCCTTATATAATTTTTCACATGACAAGGTCATGCGGATATGAGAGAGACAGACACTTCGATTTTGTTAGCGGCCTAGTCAAAAATTGTAAAATTTCTTTTATAACCTCTTTATGTCTACCTTTCTCCTCCATGTGACCTTATCATGTGAAAAACCACATGAGGTTCCATTCCCGATAACGAGAGTTTGGAACATAAAATGTAGCACTACAATGTGTTCAAGGCATTTAAACATATGATAATTACACACATTCCAATCAGAAGAAGAAAAACAAGAAATGGAGTCTTGACACACTAAAATCCTCTATGATATAGGTCTCAACAAATGTAAGGGTAATTTTCTTTTCTTCAAGCTCCTCAATTTCCTTACCCCCAAGATTTTCTTTGCTTGGGGGAAGCGGGGTGGAGGGGAGGAAACATAAGATTTTGATCAGCATCATTTCATAGATCAAGAATGAGTTACAGCAGTCAATGAAGCACCTTAAAAGTTTCCAAGAATCAACCAACTTTTATGAATACATTGTGCTCTTGGATTGCAGTAATTGAACAAGCGGCCACAAGATATCCAATCTGTGTAAGTTTCTATTATTTTGGCCCTGAGACAGACAATTCACTCATCAATACCAATTGCTTGATAGTTGAATATAAGGACAACTTCATAATCATGAACTTTTGCAAACTTCTATTCCATCACATATAATACACCAAATATTCAGTACATGACTCTCTTTACTTATGGAATGTAATGGTTTATATAAAGTCGCTGTCAAATTCAAATTATTTATCAAAGAGATAGTTCTACTGAAGCCCAAAGCTATCAATTAAGATGTAAAAAACTTGCAAGTTATAACGCCTTCACTTACCATAGTCTTTTGTAAATATTATGAATTAGGTGGCTTCATTTGTAAGAGTCATTCCATAGAATTCAGCAGTGTATAAAATAGAAAAATGCAACTAGAATTTTCTGTAATGATAACAGAATGAGAACACCTTTCTAGGTGAAACTTTACAGTCTCCATGTGTCTAAGTATTCAATCAGGAAACAATCACTAGAAGTTTTCAAATGAATCATCATGATACACAATAGTTTTTACAACATATTTTAATTAACTATAGAACATGTTGCCAGTAATTCCATGTTATTTCTTCAGTCCTACTTATAAGAAAACAGTGCAGTAAGTTTGTTTAACTGAATAAGAAATAAGTCTTACTTCTTCTGATCCTACCTCAACCACAAAACATATGCATGTCTTCTCACCATGAGCTTCTGTTGCACCCTTCAAAATTGTCAGGCCCAAGCTTCTTATGGCTTCTGCTATCTCAAGAAAATGGCTGCACTCCTCACACAGCATCTGCAGCATAAGCCATAATTAACATAAAAAGAACATAATCAGCGGCTGATGTTGATCATGGAGCGCTATCTTTGAAGGGCCCCCACCCCTGGCCCACTAACCTCCTTTGTCTGTCGTCAGGAGGGGTTTTTCTCTTGCTAGTGTATTCTAATTTCTAATCAATCATTATAATAGAATAAATAAAAATTTGTAATCTTACATACCTCAACAAGCATCTGCCCATTCTTACTAAGATTCTCCACTAATATTGAACGAACTTTCAGATGGCCTCCTACTTCCATTGCCCAACTTGAACCCTGTTGATAACTAGAGGATCCATGAATGTCTGTTTCCATGTGATGCAACTGCACAATTGCAGTAGTATTAAACAATGGAAATAATAATAGAAAATCCACATGCAAAAATTGTTGATAGGGAGCAAATCAATAGAGTTTCTGATTGGGTCATTGACACTAAAAAGACTTGCTATCTAAAATAGCAATTAAACAAATACATAAAATCTGAGTCATGTCAAAAGTGTGCCCGAAGGGAAAATGTTAGGGAGAACTTAATGTCATTGTCTTCAGTAAAATACACTTTCTTCTGAGGCAAAATCAAAGTAACTTAAAATATTTTAAAATATTCAAAATTAATTTTAATTTTATAAAACCAATGCTTTAGTAAATGAACATAGTATAAATTGTTCCTTAATGTTAAGAATTAGGGATGTCAAAATCTCCCTGCATTTGGGAATAGCATGGATTGCCTCATTTGGAGACCCAAATTTGGGGAATTTTTCCCCACAAGGACAAGGAAGGGGATAAAAATCCCCTCGAGGCAAATGCGGTAACCGGGATTGTATTCCCCACCCAGCAAAGTCCTTGTCTCCAAGAAATTACTATATTATCCTTAATGATTATATATATATATATATATAATACTTTGTTCCTTTTAGTAATTTCGATTTACATTATTTTATATTAATTTAAAATTAAAAAAACACCACTAGGTAGTAATTTAGTTGTTTTACTTTGTTGATGTTGTAGACTTAAACTGAAAATTGTTTACACCTTTTTATACATTTTTTTCATTTTTCTAATTTTTTTCTTATTTTTAAAATAATTTCGAGGTCCCCACAGGGATCTAGGACAGGGAGAATTTTTCCCCCCGAGGCAGGGAGTGGGAGAAATAGGGGAGCCAGGGACAGCAAGCGGGAAGGTACTCCCTGTCCCCACCTTGCGCAGGTGTCATCAATAGTTTGACATATGTTCAATGTGCTAAATGTACAAGGGTACTCTAGTCTTTTAGGTATCCTATGATTACTCCCTGTATACAGTACACACATATATATATATATATATATATATATCTCTATGCCTGACACAATTGTGTTATAGCCTACCAATCCTTTTCTATTTCTCTCTTAACACTTACAAATGCCAAAATCATATTATGGTGAAGACATTCTTAATGTGTAACCTGAGTAAGAAACCAGTTAATTTGTAGTTAACTATAAACCATGTACGTATAACATATGCATATCTTCAAGTTCAAATATCAATACCTACTACCTAATTGATGAAGTATAGTCAGTTAACTTCTTTATAGCCCATGAACCAGAGGATACACATCTCAAATCCCATTAAACCTTACCTTTATCTTTGTGTCGGCCAATTTATTTAGCTTGTCAGCATGCTTAGTTATGCTTTGGAGAAAGAGCATGTGCTTTATTGTGCACTCCAGCAAGGAATCGATACTGCACTGTTGAAGTTATCATAAAATTTTTTTAGCCACGTGAATAGGAACTACAACCATCACAAAATCAAAACTTACTAAGACAGGATTAGTAAATATATATTACAGAAGAATACCTTTGCTCCATTTGGCACCAGTTCTCTCAACTCCTTAATACGATCTTGGATCAGTTGTCTGTCCCTTGGCCTAGGCCTACAACTTTCCCCAGGCCTAGCTCTCTTCTTGCTGCTCTTAGCTGGCTCAGAAGACCTCTCAAACAGTTCACTACATGAACTAGGACATGTAGCAGAAAAACCTTTTGGGGATACCACACCACATATCTCTGATGAACTCAAACTACGGTGTTTGTCCTCTCTGACAAGAGAGGGCTGATCTATTGAATACCCTTCTGAATTAATAGTGTGCACAGTGTGAATAGAAGCTTCAGGATTTTTTCCTAAGGCCATTGCAGATTGCATTGATGTAGAAAATGATAACTCACTATTAACATCATTATTACTATGGCAGACGTTGGCCACCATTGCTTCCAAAAGATACTCTGGACGAGATTCAGAAGTCAATTGGCTACAGCTAATCTCATCTGGCATCTCAACAGTTTTAACATCTTGATTTACCTGTGCCGCCCAATCAAAATATTTACTCCCTTTCAGAAAACCTGGTCCAAGTGCTTCATGTAGCTCACAGCCAGCAGGGAACTTCAGTGTGTTTGAGGTATCCTTGTAAAAAGGCTCAGTCTGTAACTTTGACTTTTCAGTATCTTTTTGGGAGTTTGCATCTGAAGGTCTGGGCACATTCAACACCCCTTTTTGGTTGATATCTACATAATGCAACTTATCACTTTCACAAACAACTGTATCAAGAAAGTCTGAAGGGAAGCATGCAGAATCAACTCCGATTTTTTCTGATGGATGTATTAAATCATTGAAGCTATTATTATCCATAACCAAATTGTGTAAAAATGATGAGACATTTTTTACTGATTCCATACTTGTATCTTTGCAGCCACTATTGTTCCCTTCAGACTTCCTCTCATTTACAGGTTTCATCTCTACAAATTTCTGATGCTCCACATTCATCATATTTGATAATGGCTGAAGCAAAATGGAACTTCCATCACTGTTAAATTCAGGCCCCTCATGCTTGGCCACATCCACAGCCATTTTCTGATAAACAGCATGAGGTGAATAGTTCTTCCCAGAACATTGAAAGGGCATTAAAATATCTAGTGTTTCACTCTTCATGGTTTTCTTCTCTGTATCATGTGAGCAAGCAGGCATAATTTCTGAAGACAAAGTTTTGGCGGATACCTCCAGCTGAAAAAGAAAAATGAAATCTAAACCTTATGATAATGCTCACTGCATCTGGGTTAAAAATAAATATGGCATAGTGCCACTTGCTCTATTAGCGTGCAAAAAAATGAACATGCCAATGGTCACACAAGCACATTCACGCAGAGTGAAGACACATACACATAGAAAGAAGTGGAGGCAGAAGGTTACCAGAGATGATGAATTCTTCACACTACTTTGTATTTGACTAGGAACATAGTCTATTATGTAATCTTGAGTAGACAAAAAGAGACTTCTGATATGAGTTACAACCCCCATATCTTCGATAACCTGTTATCAGGGATGTCAGAAGAGGAGCAAACTATTAAATATTTCAATAATAAATGGACTTCCACATAAAAGATTCAACTACATATATCTGGGAAACATTCTACAATCCATCGAAATTATAGAACAGACCATGCTAAGAGAAAAACATAATCAGATCCAACTAACTTTTAAACAGAAAATGAAGCACAAGACCTAAAATTTTACAAACTAAACACTCGCATGTACAGTACAATAGGTCATAGAGGTATTTTGGGGAGATAATGGAGCAATTAGGCATGAGCCTGTAATAAAACTAATAAGCTTTTTCCAGATTAAGCAAACAACATTTTTGCCAATTTAGGTACCACCAATTCATATAACAAACAACAAAAAAGACACCAAAAGCAAGGGTATTCACCATTATCTAAAATCTCTCTACTGGTTAGGTCAGCATTTCCTCAAGACTTCCACCTACCCCAACATGCTTGTAAGCCAGTATTTAAGTAGATAATGTCTCTTATTAGTAACATCAGGGTAATCATACGTGAAATTATATCTGCATAATCAGCACTAAAAAAAGCCTTAATATTTGATGCCAAATCCTCTAGCTTTGGTGGCTAGTTTAGACTTTAGTAAATTATAATTTAATACACTAGTAGCCCAGCATGGACTATTAAGTTCTCATCAATATATATATTTATTAGGCCTTTCTCCTGTAACCTTATTTTTTTAAGGGTACCGATACCCTTCTAATCAAAATATGTTATTTGTACTCATTTATTGGATAAATTTTTACTCCGGTTGACTTTTATTTTAACTTTCTTTGATTTAAGTGTGACTTCAAGGTTTTGATATTACAAATTTTAACTTATTAAATTTTAACTTTCTATTTTACATTTTTTGTTCTTAAAATCCTCATTTGTTGTGTTACCTAACTTACTAGGAGAAATGAGAACAAGTCGCATGATCAAAAGCATATGTATGAATCAATTTATCAAGTTATAAGTTATTGCTAATAAAATATTTTATAAAATCAACTAATAATATTATGCAAAGTTAGCAAGGTACCGATACCCTTTTAGAAACAAGGGTACCAAAGGAATTCCCATATTTACCTACTCTGTGTAATTAGGATTAAATGTCAATCACCAGCCAAGCAATTACCAAACTTAGATGGAGAATAAATACAAGGCAAGTCATATAATCTGAATAGTTATGTTATGATAGCAAATAAGTGCAAATAGACTTTAATGCTGAAAACAAAATGTTATGTACAGCATCACAAGGGATAATACTTAATAGATGCCTTCTTGAACCATATCAGTAATCACATTCACCAGCAACATGGAATTTAAGCAAAGCAAAAAAATAAAAAAGACTATAGTCATCTTACTTTATTTGAAGAGCCAAGCTGAACAACTCCAAGTGGGACTACCGCTACAACAACAATGGTCTACAACACAAAGCAAAGCTTTGTTAATGGAAAATCTTAACGCAAACAAATCATCTTCAAGAAGAGAACCACTAGTTTTCTGGCATAAAGTACACTAGAAGTCCAGAATCTAAATTTTTTAAATTTCCTTTTTTCTTTTTGTTCATTGGGAAGCCATTATCCCAACTTTTTCTTCCTTCATTACTCTGAAACAATCCATCTATCTTAACACGGAAAAATCTAAGTCTATCTCCTTTATTTTAATAAAATATATCTCTATCAAACGAAGAGTCTCATTTAGCTTCAACTGGGATATTTTTAGGTTAAAAGATAATACTGTAACGAAATCATTGAAACAATGCAGCACATTTGATTTGAGTAATCATAATAATAAAATATTAACATCTTATATAACTCTGGAATCTGAATCACCAAATCAGACTTCAATGCTCAAGAAGGTAATATGAGACCATGCACATATTTTCATTTGAATCTACAAACTTTTGCAAATATCATACTCTAAAATCTAAATAAAAAGTATGGATGCTTCAGATTCTGTTTGCAGTGAGTGAAATAGGAATAATGAGCCAGGGTCCTTCATGGCTTGATAATTTGTCATATTAAGCCTATTACCATATTAACCACAAATTTCCAAATACATTATTGAAATTAAATCATCCATTATCCTTAGTAATGTGAGGCAATTCTAATTTATAGGTAAATATACAAAGTTCTCTCTAGCAGTTTTTATTGAGAGTGAATTTTGTAATGCTAGCAATTAACTTACCCTAATTCCAGCAGAAAACTGAGATTGCCACCCATCAGCAAACTGAAAATCAAACCAAAGAGGGGGAATGGAATGAGAATGATAGGAAGATTAGCTACATAATGACAATACATAATACATATCCAGTACAAATTAGAGACCTTCAAATCTTACAAGGCAAAGAGAACATTAGTGGCTAGTGGCAACATTGAAGAACAAGAATCCTCACCTCAAAAGATGGGCCGGAACCTGTAACTTGATTATCTGCACAGATCCACCTATGCTTTCCGGTAACAGCTACCTGTCCAACAATACTGTACAAAAGAGGATCTCAGGCTAAGAGCTACATAAAAGATAAATTTAATCTCAAATAGCATCTATGTTCATTAGATTAGTCATACCCTTCCCCTAATGAATATACATGATATGACATCTTTGCCACAGCTAACCCAAGAGGGTCACGCGAAAAATTCTCACTGCCAATCTGTTCCAAGGTCTTCTGGAAGCACTTATTTTCGGAAGAGTCATAATCATCAGGATTGTCATAGTAAGCATCCTCCCATGTCAAGATCCTGCGAGCAAATACCACACCCAGAAAATAATTTAAGGGAACACATGGAATTTTAACTCTTTGGACTAAGTACATCCAAAACCAAAACCAACAAATCAATAGATGACTACACAGTAATGTGTTATATTGCCATCTGCACTCAAGACAGATAAAAAATAACAATATCAAATGCAAGCCTTAACACATTCCAGATACACAACAATGACAGTAACATAAAGCACTACGACTAGACAGAAAGATTACAATCCATCAAATAAGATGCTTTTAGAACACAACACAATAGTTTTCCTTAAAACCAAAACAAAGAACATCCAAGAGCAAAAAAAATCCCCAAAATATTCTTATTATATCATTATATGGATTCCAGATTATTGTAATCCCCAAAATATTCTTCTCAGTTTAAAATCTTAAATGGATTGTTGAAATAAGTATTATATATATGCTCTAACCACCTGGAAATCATTATAATAAAGAAATTAAGCTTAAGCATTGAAAACACCAAACTTATAAGAACAAAACAAAGAGGCACCACCATTTTCTTGGATAAGCTCCTCTAAAATGAGTTTGTCTGTAAAGTATGCAAGCAAGGATGTATCATTATTAAATTTTAATGGGTTGAGATCACTATACACTTTAGATTAAATCAATGGTTATTTGCTCACCTTTTTCCCTTTTTTTTTCATACTAAAACGATCCAACATATAAATAAAGCTCAGAAAAAAAAAAAGGAGAAGTAAAAGTGAAAGCATAAACCGTACATCCGGGCACGATGTTTGAGCTTCCAAAAGATGGCATAATTCCAATCAGTATTCAAACAGAGGCTTCTGAGCACTTGGTGCAAGTAAGTACCCATCTCCTTCTTCTTCTTCTTCTTCTAAAAATCCAAACTTTAGCACACCCTGAAGAAAGGGTTGTCAATCACTCCTCCAAAAAAAAAGCAACAACAACAACAACAAAAACCCTCCAATTCCCACAACACCACCACCCTTGTCCCTTGCTCCTAGCTTCCACTGTAAGACCCTCTTCCGGCCTGCTTCCTCCGCAACCCTGCTCGCCGTTTTAATGGCGGTCCAACCGTCGCCAATAGCAGCCGATCCCTACCCATTACTCCTCACTGCCCCAAGCTTCCAACTTTGCTTCTTCAGAAGCTTCTCGAAGGACTCACAGTTACAAAAATAGAATCAATCAAAACCACTATAAGAACATTGCAACTTTCCACTGAATTTGAACGTGCAGGGAAGCACCTCATTTGTTGTTGAAGGCAGATTCAGAAGTAAAAAAAAAAAAAAAGGTGGCGAAGGATCAAGCTAGCTTATATCAGAAGACATGGATGGAGCAAAAAGAGTGTGAGAGCTGAATGAATGAAACTGTGCCTGAGTGAATTTCTCTGGAAAAAAGGTGAGCGATTTGCAAAAGAAGAAGCCAAATGAGAAAAGGGGTGTGGTGAAAATGAAAAAGAGTCAACAAAGTTCAAAGCTTTATGGGAACTGAACCATAAATTGCTAATCTTTGAGCTACATTCGTCGAAGAAAAGAAAAGCCCTGCTCTGCTCTGCTTTTCTTTCACTGTTCTGCCTCTTTTTCTTAACGGTTAGAGAGAGAAGCAGTGCAGTTTATTTCTCTAGCTTGCTTTCGGCACTTGCGAGGAGATTAGAGGTAAGAGAGAGAGAGAGTGTGTGTGTGTGTCAACTGTCAATGGTGGAAGAAGTGGGAGAAGAGTATATTTTATATTGGAATTAACATGCGCACTCTGTTCTTTCTAGCTTTTCACTAGGATAATGTGAGCACATGGTGCATTTTAGCAAAGAGCAAAGGCATGATGGGCACATGGCCCTTAGAACACCAGTGAAGCTTGGAGGACAATTTGAGCTCATATTTAACCAAGGGGAGAGGGAGTAAAATGAAGACTTGGAACGATCCAATTGGATTATGAGTACACTTTCTGGATGTGTCAATTGATGGCCAACAACATCATAACAAATTGAGGAAATGCATCCTTATCTTCCCCTCAAATGTTTCAATCTATTTTTTAAAATCAATTCTCTCTCAAGCACTGTTTTTAAAATCTGCACAATTTGATAGTGTTTTTTAAATTAGTTTAATTGAATTGGTTGCATCCATTGAATAGTAAACAGATTATCTTACTAATTTTAATTTACTTAAAAAATCATATGAATAGTTAAATTGTAAAAAATTAATAAAAAATTAAAAAAATCGATAAAAGTCAATAAACTAACCGGTTAAATCTATTTATTTTTAATTGAATTTTGTTAAAAATATATATATAATTATAATATTAATGATTTAACTATTAATTAAATTGATTAAACAAATTAAAACTACAAATTATTCACTTTACTAGCTCAATAATTTCATTTTAAAAACACTATTATCAAGGTCGTTTTCAACAATGATCTTATTGTCATAAAGCTGTGACACCCCCAACCTCCCATTTTTTATCTCTTCTAACCCTTTCCTACCTTATACCTCATTATAATTAATATTCCTTAAAGATTCCAGCTCTTAATAATTCAAATTTAACTTGAGGGCTCTCTTTGGGCCAACCCATGCTTCATTGAGGGGCAGCCATGCCTTATGATCACATCATGCACCGATTTACCGGGGCGGCTTCAATTTGATCATATGGTTCAAATGGGACAAGTCAAGCATGTTTGTGATTTCATTTCATTAAATAAGTTTTTTATTCTAAGATGTTTCTTGTCCTACCACCACCTTAAAAAATGTACGTTTCCTTGCCCCGCACCAACTCAACATCATTTTTGGAATCCCACTATTTGTTTTAACACTGCTATATTCGGGAGTGATTATTGGCATTGATTCCTAATCATTTTATCTTCTTTTTTATTACATCATTGATTAAACCATTTTTGTTAGAGTACTCTAAAGGGTAGTACTAGTAGATGTGCTGAATTTAGTCATTAACTACTCATAAAGGACAAAATACAAACCAATAAAAGGTTTAAAGAGAAGTGATCCCATTGTTCCGTTATACTACCAAATATTGTTGCTTTGTTAATGTAAAGATAATCTGTCGGAAGTAGTTAACAGCAGTTTACCTGGTTTCCTAGCAATATTAAGGCACAATCACGCAACTTTATTTTGTTGCTTAAAATGTCACTAGGTTTCCTCAATTATCGATCATAATAATGGCCCATCATCTATCATCCCAAATTTGACTGCAAGAGGATGTTGCTGGTAATCAAATTAGTCTCTAGATATTGCTTGAAAATTTTATCTTGGTCAAAACCCACAAACAAAATAATTATATCGGTCTATAAAATATAGAACAACTGCAAAAAAAAAAAAGGAAGGATCATGACTATTATTTTTCAGTCGCCGAATGAATAAAAACTCTGAACAGCTATTATTATTATTATTATTACTTTGCAATAAATTTAGTTCTAGTGTGATTCATCTAAAGCTTGCTGGGGTTATGGTCATTGGACAAAGTCAACTAGGCTACATGCTTGAATACGCTAAGTTCGTGATAAGGAATGAGTATTATCATGAATGCAAAGAGACAAACAACAATGATTTCTCTGTTGTGTTTTTTCTCCCCATTTTTACTTAGAAAATTTGTTTTCTCACTTTATTATTCAGTTAAGTCTATCCTTGGTCCAATGTTCGTGCATTAGGTAAGTATTTTGCAATGGCAACAGAACAAGGAAATGCTGTGACAACATACATTTTTATGAGTAATGATAGTTGCATAAAAATATACCACACAGAAATTTCACAAGTCTAGTTATCACCTTTCCTCTTTCTTTTCTCTTTTTTTTCCTCTATCTCTTTTCTTTCTTTCCATCTACGGTTTCCATCAAGTTTATGTAGTATCTGTGTTCAAACTTTTATGTGCAACTATCATTTCTCATTTTCTGTTAGGTTTTCAATTTGCATTTAGATTTCAAAGGCCACCTTTTATCATGTCTATGGTCTTCCTTTTTTCTTGCTTTCCCTTTTTCTCTTAACATAGTTGGGAGCCAAAATCATCCCAAGTAGATCTTGTAGCTGAGCTTTTTACTAACACGTAATCTAAGAAGGCTGACTCCTTAGCCTCCTAGTTAAAGTCATGAGTAGTAGTTTGATCTCACTGCTCTCTCTCCTAGTCCAAGTCAATATTGATGGGCGTGAAAATGGAAACCAAATTTTAAATTTGATGAACAAGTGACATAGTGGCCACTATCTGAATGAATTATCTTTTAGCTAGAAGTTGAGGAACCAGGATTTACACTTTAATGTGCAGGAAGATTTTCTTTAATGAAACTTGCTTGGAAATCTGCCAAGATAAGTAGTATATTTGGTTAGAATTTTTGTTTGTTTCCTTTCCCAGCATGCTCATTAAGTCAGCTCCTAGCCTGTAATAAAAACAGGCACAAGGAATCCAATGATGATCACTAGCCTTAAACTCCTTTTAATCCCCCTTTTCTTTTTAAATTTCAATTGCTGAAGTAATAATGTTTCGGTCCTTGAGTGTAAAAAAAGATAGAAAAAGAAACTGGAATAATTCTTGTCATATTGTGATTTATTAGAAAATTGAATTTCTAACTTCAATAAGGAATATCATAATTATATTGTAAAATGCTGTAGTCCATTCTTCAACCACTAATAATTAATGTTCTATGATGATAACTACAACGGTTAATATGGTCCAAAATCGAGTTGTCACTTCCAGCAAAGGTACACTTTGGGTAAAATAATGAACTTACAATTGATTTCTGTGGGATCTGCACAAAGTAGACATTGACCATATCCAACAGCATGTAATCTTAAATGATACTGTTGCAAGGAAAGTCAAGCATTATGTGTTTAAAAATTGATAAACTTTGAACTAAAAAAGGTTATTCCTACCACCATGAAAGCTACAAACTCTTTTGTAACCACACGTAATTTTGGCAAGATAAGTGCTTAATCCAATATGTGCCCTTGGAAGATAAGGTTGGTTTAGTGGCATCTGTCATTTAATAGAGCTCTCACTGATATTGTGTACATGAAATGCTTTCTTCTTTGTTTTAATTCTTATATACCTCTCTCTCACCCTCTTTCCTCCACTAAAATTAATAATTCCCACCAACTATTGTGGAAAAGAATCTATATTGAAGGGCTATTCACAGCACTAAGTATAAACAACGGCTGTTGGAGGTTTGAAACAGGCCATTAATCAAATCTTGTAAATTCTAGAGAAAATAGAGTGTGTTTGTTTGTATTTTTTTTATAAGAAAATAGTTTTTTTTTCATTTGAAAAAATAATTTTAAAACATGAATATTTGTTTGGATAAGATTTTGAAAAAAAATCTAAAAATGTTGAAAAGTAGAAATGAGTTGTTTTTCAAAATAATTAATTATGAAAATATGCAATTGAAAAGAGAAAAAGTAAAAAGTGTTTTTTATAATTGTATTGAAATGTAAAATAACTTCTACTTTTCATAAAAATCTCTAAAAAAAAATTATTTATACTATCTTATAATCATTTTTTTTTAAGTTTACTCAAACGCATCTATAATCTACTAGATTTATATTAAAATAATTAAGAAAGTATTGAGTTTCAAAAGGTCTCTAGCCATTCAAGACAGTGTTGTCATCAATTTTATAGGAGTGAATGGAAGGAATGAAGAGAGAAGTGAAATTAAATTGACAACTTATCTAAAGGCCATGCATGCATACTATGATAAATACCAATTTTCAGTCCTTTTTTCTCCATTTCTTCCATTAAGCAAAAACACTACAAGATGGCTGCTATCTTCTGTACCAAACCAAAGCCATGGAAGTTTTGAGGGACAGCTGCTCTGTACTTTTTGTCCCTCTTCCTTCCAATGGGAGAATATAACTGCAAGTGGGGACATGATTTTGATTATTGACGAAACAATTATACCTTGTAAAGTCATTGGTGCTGTAGCTAGGTACAAGTTTCTTCCTTTTTCGGGCGCTGGGCTCATTATCCTTGCGTTGGACCAAACACACAAGTCACAAGGATTCTAAATCAATACTTGTCACTTTGTTATTTCAGTGGTGTGAATGAAATGTTCATTGAGAGGATGCAGTTCTTGTTCTGTCGTTAGACTATACAACATTCTTTGCCGTATGTAATCATGTAAATGGAAAAATGTTCAGGACTATACACCAAACTTTTCCAAGCACTAGCCGCAAAGCTAGGATATGCAGATTCAGCAGCTGTGATTATTATTATTACTTTTAACTAGTTTTGATACATGAGATTTTTATATTTAAACAGATTAATGATATTAAAAGTGATATTCATTGAATTTTAGCAACCCTATAAAGAAAGTAAGAGGCGCTGCTGAATGCAAAAATTGTAACACCTTTGAATACTGCTAAATACAAAAAAGCATTCTTAAGCCCAATTATTATTCCCCCATTGAACCAACCAGCATCCTTCAATTTATGAAAGCATTTTAAAGACAAAGATTATTGAAGCTTGTATCGCTCAAGTAGTGGCACTCTGGCATGAGTATCAGCTATATAAAGTACTACGGAAGTCTTTGTATACAAAAGCCTTGTACACAGTGGGACTGCAGTCATCAACAAGTGCTTTTGCTGGTTCAATATGGCCATTGTGGGATGGAAGGATGAAACAACCGACTGTTGTTCGTGCAAGTCTATTGTTTGTCACCACTTTGTGATCAGCACTCATCAGCTTCCCATTGCTGATAATCTACAGTCATATCAATCAATCAGCAATTACTAATTTGAGTCTCAATCGAAGAAGAACACATCAAGTTGCCATACAATATAATGAATATATAGAAGCACTGAATATATATATATATATATATATATATATATATATATATATATATATATATATATATATAGCGGGAAATAATAATAGAAAAAGATACTCAACTTAAAATTGGTAAAGATTAATTGAAGAAATTTCTAATGCCAAACCTAAATTTTTCGACTTACCTGTCTAGAAATTATTGGTTGAGTTAAAAGAAAAAATCATCTTATTTACAATCCATGATGATATAATTCACTTTCGATTAGTGATTTTTTTATAATAAAAAAAATTCATGATGATCGAAATACAATTACAAATTTGAAAAGATTTATTAGATCTAGAAAGAGAAAGTAATAAATATAGTCAATCATTTGAACTAATCAACGAGTTATAAATTTATTCTTTGCTGGAAGATTTTCGATGTCTAAGTTTCTTTCAAAGCTAATACTAACAAGAAAAATGTTGTAAATTGAAAAGTGCATTATGTTTCCTATCAAAGTAGATATAAAATTCTCGCTTACCTGCAAAACCATCATATATGATCAACCATATGGGGTATAACAAAAGACATCTTAAAAGTTAAAAACCAAAATACATGTAAAAGAGACAACAAAAATACTCATAGAAGAGACAACAGAAACACCCATAAAAAAAAGATAACAAAATCACAGAGAAGCTGATGTTAACAACTAAACTCAAGATCTATTAGATCTGAGCAAATTATTATAAAAATACAAAAAATAAAAGAATAGGAGACGGTGGGGTTGTCACTAAAGAATAAGGACAATAACCTCCGCTCCATCACTCACACGGAAGGGAGGTTCAGAATAAGATAAAGATAGAGAGAGATAGAGTGAAAGGGAGGCTAGGTTTGTTCACTTTTGATTAGTGCTTTTGATAAAACTAAAGTAGTAATATCAGGTTACTGCTTCAAAACAGGTTGAGTTTGAGTGGCAGTGAAGTTTTTTTATTTTTATTTTTATTTTTTAACTTCTTCCTTGTCAAAGTAATCTTACTGAAGATCGCTGAACTTAAGAACTTAAAAAGCAGTGGACAAATTTTAACAAGATACATGTCAATATAGATCTATAAGATAAAAAGTAACACTGTACCAGTTTAACATTGTTCTATAATTAGAAGGAGTACGTGCCTGACACTTGAGGAATCATCTTCACCCCACAAACCAAAGGGGTTCTACTCAATATTCCTACTACAATATTTATGTTAGGATGCAATTGAACCAATCAGCATCCTCCAATCTATGTAAACATTTTAAAGACAGAGAATGTTATTGGAGCTTGTATCGCTCCATAGGTGGCACTCTGGCAAGAGTATCTGCTACATATTTAATAAGGAAGTCTTTGTATTCAAAAGCCTTGAACAGAGGGGGATTGCAGTCATCAACAAGTGCTTTTGCTGGCTCTATATGGCTATTGTGGGATGGATGGATGAAGCAACCGACTGTTGTTCGTGCAAGTCTTTTGTTTGTCACTACTCTGTGATCAGCACTCATCAACTTCCCATTGCTGATAATCTACAATCATATCAATGAATCTACTACTTGAGATTCAATCGAAAAATAATTCATCAAGTTGCTATACAATATAATGAATATATAGAAGCATAGAAAAAAAGTTAAAAAAAAAATTGTGGGAAATAATAATAATAAGATACTCAACTTAAAATTGGGTAAGGATTGATTGAATTTTAAATAAACTGATTGAAGAAATTTCTATTGCCAAACCTTAAGTTTTCAACTTAGCCGTCTAGAAATTGGCAAAGTTTAAAAAAATAATCATCTTATTTACAACCAATGATCTAATTAACTTTTGATTAGTGCTTCTGATCATTAAACTGAAGTAGTAATATCAGATTAATGCTTCAAAACAGGTTGAATGGCAGTGAAATCTAGTTTTCTTTTCCTTCTTCCTTGTCAGAGTAATCTTATGCTAATTGAAGATCGCTGAACATAAGAACTGAAAAGGCAGTGGACAAATTTTAGCAAGATACAGGTCAATAGGTATCTATAAGATAAAAAATAACACTGCACCAGTTTAACCTGGTTCTATAATTAGGAGTAGCTGCCTGACAATTGAGGAATCATCAACCCCACAAACCGAAAGGCTTCTACTCTGTATTCAATACAATATTATCGTCAGGATGCATTGAACAAAGATGATAAAGAAATAGTGAATCATGAATTTTTCCTGTGTTATTTTACAAAAGGAACAAACATATATACATAAGCTCTACCACTCACCTAGCTAAGATCACTCCTACAAAAACTCCTAAATCAGATACGGTATTCTAATAATAATTATACAAATAAAAAGATTACAGAAAGGATCAATTAGTCAGGAATAATGCAATTAGATCAAGTGTAATAATGCCGCAATATTCTCCTAATATATCAATATATCGGTGTAATAATCTTTGCAATATTCTTCCAATATATCATGTAATAATAACGTAAGATTTCGTATTAGATTTACACGAAATTCTCCCAATATATCTGCCCCAATATTCCGTATTAGATGATTACACGGAAACTGCCTACAAATTTGAGCAATATGTTTTTTACTTTACTCTTTCAATGTATGAAAATGATACTTGCACAATTTTATCCTCATAAACTCAGTCTTATCCAAGTCATTAGATAATACCTTGGACTCAATGTAATTTTTTTTAATGGTCCAGATAATTTCACCTTAATATCTGTAAAAGGATTGTAATGATAAAGTTTATACAAGAATCATTACTCAACTAAATTAACAAAACTACTAGTCTAGTATGGGACGACTGTGTACACTAACAAATATCTTTTGAGAACCTCGTTTTTCTACGTTGGAAAACATTTCTTGCATAAATATTTTTGTGCACAAACCTCGCTTAGGGAAAGGTGCACCATTGATATTGGTTAATAAAAGGGAAAGAGAAACGAAGAAATGAGTGATGATGACTAGGATTTTGTGAAGTATATGTAGAAAAATAAATGTGTAAATAGCATTACTGTTTTATGTTTAGATTAATTAAGAAAAACCCATTTCTTTTACTTTTTTCCAGCTCTAAGTACTATTTTAATAATATATAACAATAAGTAATATGACAAGAAGTCTGAATAACATCTTAGACATAGTAATCTACTCCGTCAGTTAGGGTTACTTTGGCATGAAGAAAAATTGTATTTTAATAGGAGCAAAAATTATAGATAAGTTTTTATTAATAAAATTGCATTAAAACCTTATCCATTAAATTTTCATTCCTTTCTTTTACCCTCGTACCAAACTGAACCATTGAAGTTAAAACCAAGTGTTTGTTTGGTTTTACATTTGCAACTTCAAACACATGTTGGAGCTTCTCGAACGGCGTATAAAATTGTTTGTGTTTATTTTAATTTCCATTGTTTTAATTGAGTTTTTGTCTCCAACGTAAGTTTGTCTAAAAACAAGATTTTCTTACTTTTGGGTTATAATTTTGTCTTTTAAATATTTTTATCTCTTAACATTTATTTTTTCAAATTTACTTTTAAGACAAAAATTTCTAAACATAAATGACGTTACTAAAAATTCACTTTTAATTAAACTTAAGTTTACAAATACATTTTCGATCAAACTTATATTTATTAACTTTAATTCAAACACACCCTAAAACTAGACTTTGTTGGAATGATATATTCAATTAGAACAACTTAAAATTATGGATCTCAATTGACTTTGGTTATATGGTTAAGGTTGGGTACCATTTTTCTCTAAAATTTAGCAAACTAATTTTTCGGAAAAGAACGTAGTCTAGGAATAGGAATTAGAAAATAAAAGGGGAGAATTAATAGAGAGGACAATTAACAATACAAAATTAAAGGTGAAGGATCAATAATAATTTCCATAACAAAAATGACTATTGGGAATGGCAAATTGACCATTCTGAAATGGTTAATAATTGGTCCTTCCCGTTTATTTTGTATTATTAACTGTTCTTCCCGTTAATTCTCCCAAGTAAAAGGTTAAGTAGATAAAGGGATGAACCTGCAATATGTGGCCTATATTAACCACCAGTGCATTGGGAAGAGGCTCAATTGCAAACCATTGTCCATCCTTCCAGACTTGCAGCCCATGCATTTCACCTTGAAGAAGAAGGGTTATGAGGTTAACATCACTGTGTTTAGGCAAACCCAAAGTTAAACTTGGGTCTGGACAAGGTGGATAATAAATTATAGCCATCAACTGAACACTGCTAAGTTCATCATTGAAATATCCAGATTCAAGTCCCAATCCTTTACAAATAAGATCCAAAAGCTGCAAACCGAGCTTCCTCACTTTCACTGAATAGCTCCCCATCACATCCCTGTCAAGCAACCAAATAACTTCTTGAATCATTTTTGCTAGAATCAAATTCTACACAACTAGAAGGTTCTGTGCAGATGTGCTAGTATGCTATATAGTATTGAAAATTTCATGGACTTATTGCATGACTCTGTACATACCGATATCGAGTTGGCTTATCAGGCCAATTTTGGATGTGTTCATGTAAAGGATGAGAAGGATGCCTTAGAGAATCTCTCCAGTAGTGTACATCCTCATTAGCATAGTCAATGCTTGTACATAACCTACAACTTTGCTTAGGGTCATCTCAGGATAAGGTTGCCTTGTCCTCCATAGGCAGCTCAAAGAACTCCATGGCTACTTGCATTACATCATCCAATAGCTTCTTGGGTATCCCATGATTAACCAACTGCATTTTGTTTTCAAATTATTAAGTATGTGAACAGTTTGAGATTTGGTCAAATGTCAAGCAAAAGGTAAATATATGCAAACTGACTCAAGCCAATTAATTGGGACTATAATAACAATCAATTATTTGAATATCAACCAATCCTGTTCAGCAGGGAGGGGGAAAAATGTAAAAACTGGACCTGAAAGAATCCAAATTCTTGGCTAGCCTTTATAATTTGCTGAGTTAGGCTTGAATTATCATAACCCAATTCTCCTTCAAGATCAATTACTGGTAGGATGTTACAGGGGTGAACTTCTACTTTCCCAGGTCTGCTATCTGGTGGTAGTATGTAAGACTCTGGAACATATTGCAAGTTGCATCTGCTAGAGATGAGCTTCTCCATATGTGTCAATTATAAGTGCTTTAGTGATATAGGGAATGGTACTACCAGAATCCGATTATATAGCTGAGCTGACTCCACTAGTTCTGTCAATAAGCATATTCCAAACTTCTGTCAAATATGTTTATAGAATATTATTGAGTTCTTGGTATTTTATACCAACAACCATTTTCTTTTTGAAAATAGCAATGCTCAATAAAATAAAATAAATGCACATGCCAATCAATATTAATTGGTATAATCTATTGGTTAGAACGAATATGTTACTTCACATCGCTTAGATATTCTTATAATAACATCAAACCTCTTCTGCATGAGAATCAATATGTTTTGATTCCTGCAAGTCACAAAGAGACAAACAAAACAAGAACCCTTTTTTTTTTGCAATTATTTTGATCATAAGCTTTTTTTAAAATGCAAAATAAGTTATTTTTTTGGTTTAAAAAAATCATTTTAAACACATGTTAAATCATTTTATAATTTAAATTACAATTTTCTTCCTTTTTTGGGTGCTGGGTTTATTATCCTTGCATTGGACCAAACTCACAAGCCACAAGGATTCTGAATCAATACTTGTCACTTTGTTAATTCAGTGGTTGTGTGTCACAATGTATCCGGAGGGCAATGTGACGAGGGGTAGCTAAAATTATTAAAAATTTTATGAAGTCAGCTATCAATTTTTATTTAAGGAAAATAATTGGAAAAACATTTTAACTTTTGAAAACTGGTCTTTAAAAAATGAGAACAGGTTCTGGAGTTTAATTATGCATAGAGAAGGGTGTAGACTTAACCCCACTGCACTCCTGATACATCTGTTCTCAAACGGTTACCTTAAAACTAATTGTGCAAATTAATAACCAACCTTAATAATGTTTGCTTTACCCCTTTCAAAAAACAAAAAATAAAATTCAAAAAAGAAAGAAAGTTAAATACACAAAAAGGAAAGAAGCTAAACTAAAAGAAATGAAGACAACCACTAAAGTCATAATCTTATGATATAATAATGGACAAAAGTATGCAACAAGCACTTGCAAGTTACCTTTCAATCACAAAGCAGCACATGATATTAAAATCCCAATTCCAAATGAAGGAACAGACAGTAGATGCTGTCAAGCAAGGATCGCATGCAAAATTAAACCTTGATCCTCAACAAAACTGACATTAAATGGAAAGGAACAAAAACTGAACTCTTCATGATTAAAATCCCAGTATGTTAGCTTTCCATTGAGTCGAGAAGGGTATGATTTTGAGCTATAAAGCTCGAGTCATGAATCAAACACTGTGAGCTGCTAGACAACCAAATCCTGCAGCATCTAGTTCAAGTCCATGCAAAAACTGGTGCCAAACGACAAAAGGAAAAGATCTGAAGAACAATACATATTCAAGCCCTGTGCCTTAGCTTCAAAATGCGACAAACGGTGTACAAATTGGAGATGCATGGCACAAGTTACGCATAAACAAATACATGCTGCTCAAAACAGAGAATATGCAGAACTGACCCTGACTTTGAAAATAAAAACTGACATTGATCAAGAATGAAGTTGAATCCGAAACTTGGATGATTGAAGGCTTTATGTGTTAGCTAACATGAAAAAAGAAACGGCTCATGATTTTGAGTTGTGCAGCTCAAGTTATACACTGAAGAAGAGTGCTGCCCAGAACAGAAAAATATGCAGAACAGACACGGATTTAAACCAGAACTGGCTCCAACTTGCCAAGAGTTTAAATCCAAGATTTCTAGAGTTGAAAACCCTGTGTCTTAGGTTCTTAACAAAACAAACGGCACCCAAATTCGATGTGTCTAGCTCAAGTAATGAACAAGAAAGTAGCGGCTACCCAAGCCAATGACAGCATGTGAAAATGAGCTCCACATTGTGACTTGGCGCACACAGCCTAGCTAAACAACTAAAATACTAAACCAAGCTCATGTAGGAGACATTCCAACAACTCAAAGGAAAGAAATCCAAGTTTGTGGTGTGCAAATGGTGTACTCATTAACAAGCATGCAGCAAAATGTGATGGAAAACTAAAGAACTACAAGGATTCCAAAACCAAGAGCCTCAAATCGCCAACCATGCACAACTGGCTTATTCAATCATAATAATTCAGCAATCAAATCAAAAACAATGCTCAAGCAGCCCCTTTCTTTTACATATAAAATAACAAAACAACCAGCCATAAGAATGAAACAAATCCTAATATCAAGGAACAAAATTATATTTGAAGTCATATTCTAGTGCCAAAGGAAATGTAACCTAATGAGTCAGCGCATAAAAAACCCATAAGCAAAGGTTGGGCAATTGATACTAGAAAATGATGTTATGAACAAAACAAAACATGGGCTTCTTTAGAAACTGTTGTTTATGATTTCTCCAAGCAAATACAGAATTTGGTCCCATTAAAACAAGCACAGAATTAGGTTAAATGTTGTTCCGGACCGGGTTTCAGGTTAGTGGTTCATGAGTAGCCCAACTCGCTAGAATTGGATCTCGAATATTTATGAGCGCTATTGGATAAGTAAATATACCTATTTATGAGTAGTAAATCTCTAACGGAATCCCTCATAGATAGAGGAATTAATTATATCCCTCATTAGTAGAGGAGACAGTTATAAGAGATAACAATCTTACTGGATTCTTATTCTAATTAATAACATTTAATGCAGATTTAAACATAATTCTTATCAACCAAAATGCTTCTATAAATACCACACAAGGTAGCAAAGGTATGCATCTAATTCCAAATACTCTACTTACGTTGTGCACGGTCTAACTTAAGTATCAGAGTACCTTTTGTAGGTATTCACTCCTCGCACCACCGTTGCAACCACTGTGTATTAGAGAAAACCACCTTCTTCAACCTTATACAGGTGATTCTCTGAAATCCACTCAGAATAGATGTCAAATCCACAAGCCTAGCAATTATCAACCAGCACCAAAGTGAATCAAGCATCACAAGAGTATATCAACAAAAGTGTACAACCTCTAACCAAAGCATAGAAAAATAAAATTGCAACACCATAAATCTGAAAAATAAAAGCTACTAGTACTACTCATGATCATTAACAAAGCTAAAGCAAGCCCACCATGTAGGAGCCAATTCAGTTAACAATCATATTCCAATAAATTTGTGAAGCATGTTTCAAAAAGGTTATGTGGTTTGGAGTTTGGACCTTACATCAAACAAGTTGTAATCGAACTAAACATGCATCACAAACAATTAGATAACATTTTGGTCTCACTGTATTTTATTTTATTTTATTTTTTTTGTTTTGAATGATCCAGATAAGTTTATACAAGAATCATTGCTCAATACTTACAACTAAAATAATAAAACCACTTGTTTATTATGGGACGACTTTGTGCACAGAGACGAGAGCCTTGGAGAAATTTAGTTTATTTTTTATTTTTATTTTCAATTGATATGCTTTCATTAATAATTATAAAAATATCACCTTATTTTCATTTGTTTTCTATTTTTAAATTTTGTGAAGGAAATCATAAAAATTAACATTTTCTTGATGATATGTCAAGCAAAAGCTATATACATGCCAACTGACCTAAGCCAATTAGTTGAGACTAAACAATCAATTTACTTATTTGATTGAAAATAAACCAATCTTATTCAACAGGGAGGGGGAAAAATGTAAATACTGGACCTGAAAGAATCCAAATTCTTGGCTAGCCTTTATAATTTGCAGAGTTAGGCTAGAATTATCATAACCCAATTCTCCTCCAAGATCAATTACTGGAAGGATGTTGCAGGGATGAACTTCTACTTTCCCTGGTCTGCTATCTGGTGTTAGTATCTAAGACTCAGGAACATATTGCAAGTTGCATCTGCTAGAGATGAGCTTCTCCATGCGTGTCAATTATAAGTGCTTTAGTGATTTTAGGAAATGGTATTGGTACCAGAAACCAATTATATAGCTGAGTTGGCTCCGTTGGTTCTGTCTATAAGCATATCCCAAACTTCCAGTAAAGTATTCTGAAGCTTTGAATGAATGGTAAGAAGGATAAGAACATGTCAGGGAATAAAAAATAACAATAAAAGAAAAATATGTCTATAGAATATTGTGGAGTTCTTTGAATTTTATACTATCAATCTTTGTCTTTTTCCGCACTGGTCTTATGGGCCTAAGGAGATGCTTGTCCACTTTGGTGTGTTATTAGTTTTGATCAATTTCTTAATATAAAAAAGTTTATTAATTAATTTTTTGCAGTATTTTGACTTTTTTTTTTCAAACTACAAATTATGTTTATACGAAGTTACAAACACGCGCTAAACCATCTAGTTTTAGAAATTATGTCGGATAAAATTATACTACTTAAGTTATTCTATCATGTTTTATATAATTTTTAATGCATACATGGGATATTATACATTTATCAAGATAATATGTTACAAATAAAATAAAAATAAAAATAAAAATACTACTAGTGAATACAGATAATGTAAGAATCTTGTCTTAGGTTGAACATCTTATAATTCAAGTCACATTAATACCAGCAAATAGCAACTTAAAGAGTGTCCCATGGTCCTGCATGGCTGCATGGATGGAACAATCTAACACCACCCTTGCGGCCACCTATTTTGAGGATCCAATCTGGATAGCCATTTTCTCTTCTTTGCATTCCTACCCAAAGCAGCAGTCTTCTCTTTCCGCAGAAACAGTAGCTTCTTCAGAATTCCTCTGACTCTGTTACATTTCTTGGCACTACATTCACGCTTGGATTTGGAAGCCAAATAGTAGTCATCTTCAGCTGGAAAGATCTCATCCCGGGTACGGACTGTGTTGAGTCTTGTATACTTCTGTTCAAGTGATTCCTTTGGTATGCTCCTTGCCAACAAAGGAGATGCACCTCCCCAGTTATTTGTGCCCAAAGATGGGTGTTGGGGTGTTCTAAACTCCAACAATTCTCTCTGCCTCATGCTTTTTACTACACCACCTTTGCATTGCATCTTTCAGCTTTTTGTATTGGAACCTTTGGTTTGGCATCTTCCTACGCCAGATATTGTCATCTAGATATGCTGAAAATTTCAAGGCCTCATTGGATTCTTCTTCAAAGATGTAAATTCCAATAAGATGATGCAAAGCAGATATACTTGGGCTGCAAAATGACTATAATGCCAGATATATATATATATATATATATATATATATATATATATATATATATATATATATATATTCTTTCTTGTTCTTTTCCACCTATTTTTGTTTTTTTCCAACTGAGAAAGCTTTTGTTGTGGAAGATGCGTTTTTTTGGCCCAAAAGAATCTCATCTAAAATCGAAAAGTTGCAGCTTATAGAAAAACAAAATCTTCAGCTAGAGGATGTAGATCGTGACTTAGGAGTTCGGAACGAGGAAGCACACAGACACACAATACAGTATGGACATGAAAAACAAGACACAAACATTTGATATATCAATATGTATTTTGACGTGTTGCGTCTTGTTTGACAGAAAGTGTCTATACATGTCTATCATGAATATGATTTTTTTCCTACTTTATATACCATGTGACTATATAGTTACTAACCGTAGTCCATGGCATGGCTAGCTCCCAGCAGCTGGAACGAGGCAGAGATGAAGACAGACTTATAGGAGACACAGAGCAACTATTTCAACAGCTGGATGATGTAAACGTCCATTTGTATTAGGAGAAAAAAATAAGGTTAGATGCCAACTTAATGGAACAAACGAAGTTCTTACATAGTTCATGTTCCTTTGTCTATTTGAAAAATGACCTTCCATGTACTTCTAAATTGTAAGCATACATAAAATAATTGTTTCCTTGAACTAGAGATTTGTAGCAAGGTGGATTTTGCTCCCTCTCATTTTCGACATGATGTTAGCAACACGAATTTTCTTAAAATGGGAAAGATTTCTTTTGGATTAACAAGGACATGCTGAACAGTACTCAGCGCAAGAGAATGAAAATGGGGACTGAGGAGCAAGAGAAAGAGGGAAGGTATTCCAGTGAAGGATAGAGTGCAGAGTTAGGAAGAAAAGCAGGAGCAAATGGAGAAGAAAAAAAAAAGCAATGAAAAAATATATTTAAGCACAAAGTGTTCGTACAGGTTATTAGATTCTGGTTCTGGCCACGGGATAAAAAAAATGTGAAAATATGTGCAGATGACAATGATGCACAAAACAAAGAATCCATTTTCCATCCTAGTTCTCTGGCCTAGATTTTTTTAGTGGACAAAAGGAAATTATTCCTGCAAGAAAGAAATATAAAAGGCCCAAGTATTGCGGAAGTAACATTACTCATCTCTAGGAGAAGCATACTTTATGAAAGATAAGAAACCCCCCTCCCCCATCTCCCCCAAAAGTAAAGGAAACCTTTGAAATGCATGTCAAGGGAAATTAAGACAAAGAAAATAGCAATTAACAAGAATCATAAGTCACTTGTGCCATGACCTAGCAACAAATACATAATTGATCAGCTTAAATTAGGATGCATGATATCTTTTGTACAAGAAACACAGCCAACCACCATAAGTTGATGAAAAAATAGTGTTTCCTTTGATCTATTTCATGGTCTGGCTGTTTTGTGATATACACCCTCTACGAAAAAAGCTGAGTTGATCTGCCAATTTCACCTATCTCATGAATATACCCAAAAGAAAATAGATTGAACATTTACAAGCAACCCAAAAGAAAAGGACAATATACATCATGGCCCTGATAAACCTCCAACAGTACTTCTAAGAACTTTGTCAACTTGCTCATTTTGCTTCTTCAAGTGATGTTCGTATGGTCTCCGGGTTCACCATTTTATTAAGGCTACCAAAGACAGACAATAGCATCAAAACAATGGAAAAGGAAAGGTACATTGTTAAAATTCTGAATTCAGAATAGAGAATACGTTTAAACCAAAGAAACTTACCAGAAGAGGAAATCCCCACTAGAGGCCAACTTCTCAGAAATCCACTCTGGTACTAGTTCTACCAACAAATTCAGCTGTTCTTCAACTTCTCCTAAGAATACAAACCAGGAAAATTTAGTGTTCAGAAAACTATAAAATAGTCAATCATTTTTGCATAGAACAGTGCCTTACTTCTGTCAACAATATCACAATGGCTTGAGATAATCTTGCTTACAAGCTCCTCTTTCGTGATAATGGAACGGTTTATTGAATGAAACAAGAGGTGAATCATGTTAAAGAGCTTAGGGAGGCTGGCAATCATTTTTTGCCGTCTCTTTGCTTGAGAGATAGCTGGATCTCTTTCCTCCGTTGCCATTCTTTCCTTTTCCCTAATCTGCAGAAGGCACAGTTAATCTTGATCCTACTCATGCAAAGGATTAAAGTAAAGCTACATAGATGTTAGGTCCAATACTCTTCAACAACCATGAAATAGACAAACTCATAAAAGCAAGACTGCATACAAGTTAGGTTCAAAGCACATACATATTAGCAATTCGCATGATTTACTCACCGGTGACAAAGAAGACACAGAACATAAGCCATACTTAGGCAATATTATGCAATAAAGAGGAGAAAATATTGATAAGTAAATTGTGAACTGTTTCAGCTGATGAGAATAACTAGATCTCAAAAACCAACAGCACATTTGATAGGACAACAAATAAAAAGGGAAAGGGAAGCCTTATTTCAATTGTAGCCTACTAACATGTAACTTCATATTTGTAGTATTCAGTCCACTTTCAATATTCGAGAAAATTATTTCAACAATAATTACTATTTTTTTTTCAGTGAAGCATGTCCAATGCCAAATGGATGCCAGGGCTGCAAAACTTATAGCACAGCAACAACATGCTAATCAACCTATATAGGAATATTTTAAACCATACAATCCATTATTACCATAAAAGATATAAAAAAAAAAATAGGATCTGTCATTTTTCTTCATGCAGCATTGTAAAGAAGCTTTAGGGCATACCGATTGGAGAAGATTCTCTGGGAGGATATCAAAGATATCGTCATCAATTGATAAGTTACCAGCATCATCTTCATTCTCTATCTTCTTATTTTTCACTGGAGTGTCAAATTTCAATGACCTTGATCGAGGTGGGCGCCTAACCAACTTGTTCAGTGAACTGGAAGAGTTGTCATCCGGGCTCATATAATGTCTTTTAGGTGGAGGCAATGCAGGTGTGGCAGTCATCAGCCTAGATGGAGTAGAAACAGGTTTAGCTGGAGTTGACATGGTATCAATGCTTTTGAGAGACCCATCTTTATTTTCTGTATACTCAATGGTTTTGCTTGGAGTAGCAGGTGGAGCACCAGATGATGTGAAGCAATCCGGAGAAGCACAAATTGTTGGACATATTTCACTACTAGCTGCTTCTGAAGCCAACTTAGCTGGGAATGTTTTAAGATGAGATCTAGTACCGACAAAGGAGGCATTTTTATTCAGGTTTGACTCTGAAACTGGAAAAGGCAGGGGTTGGAATGAATCTGATGGTAATTTTTGCTGTAGATTATCTGCTCCATTTTCCTTAGATTTTTGAGAAAACCGCTTTCTGAAAGATTGAGACATATGAGAGGCTGCTGCCAGTTGCTGGTTAAGTGCTTCAATTGATGTCTTGACAGGTATTGGCAAGTTTTTTTCTTTGTTAGCAGGCTCTGTATTATCTGTAATGTCATTATCCTGCATGCATGCTGACAATACAGTTGCAGGATGAGCTGCACCTGCATCAGATGATGTCTCTGTATCGAATGATGAGGAGCGAGCTTTTAATATGTCTGAAAGCCGATCTTGCTTTGGGTGATTGAATGGCTCAGGCAGTATTTCTTCTGGAATTTCATCACCCTATATGCAGAAGCATCTTTTAGACCAAATAGTATGCATAATTAAAAAGAGGAGCTATTGTGATTGCAGTAGTAATGCTCATCATCAAAAGTAAAATGGAATCATTAAAAGTTTATCATTATTTATGATTTCTGAATTTCCAAACTGTGGACAAGACTTAAGTTGCTTCAGGCACTGCTAAACCTAGTGTCACAGCTTGTGCTTCAACACCAGAGTAGAAAACCCACAACTCGCTGCAATCTTTCATAGAATTTTACTAAATTACTATTACATACATATCAAGTCTTCACATAGAATCATTTGAATTCCACTGGATGATTGTTAAGGGGAGGGGAGGGGAGGGGAGGGGGGGGGGGGGGGAGGGGGGGGGGAAGCATGGGGTAATTGATGCAACTCTGAACTTGAAAAGGCAATCAGTGCCACAATCATGATACAAAGTTAGATGATTACCAAGTAATGCTTGGCAGTGAACTAAAAGCAAGGGAAAATAGAGTCATCAGCAAAGTGAATAGCAATAAGCAATGCTTCATAATAAATCTCATTACGCAGATAAGCTAGTTGGAATTCTTGTGTACCTCAGGATGAGATTTACAAAAATCTCTGAGCCGTGCACGAAACAACTTCCTCAGCGACACAATCCCACGTTCGGGGAGCAACTTTGCATCAGACTCTACTGCATCGGGATTTATAGTAAGATGCAGGTCTGGCTTCATACAACTTGTCCGTTCGTCAAACACTAGTAACTTCTTTATAACAATTGCCTCAGGCAAGATAAATTTCAACTGAGCCAGATGACCATGTGTAAACCTCCTAAATAAATAAGTCATAAAATATAATTACAAAACCTGAGATTGACAATGTCTTGTTTGAATCGAAAACTTGAACCAACAGATAAACTTGTAAAAAAAAAGGCATGTTGAGGAAAATTAAGAAAATTTTAAAATAAAAATAAAAAGAGTACCCTAGCAAAAGCAAGCATCAATGAAACATTCATACCTATCAGTTAAACATTCAATCTTGGGGCTGATATTCGTGAAAGTCAGCATCGAGCCTTTCAAACGCAACAATCGAATCGAACTGTCCAAGCTGTCAAAGAACTCACCTAAAATTTCATACCTACACACAAACCCCAATACAAAAAAAAATCAACAAAAAAAAATTAAATTTTTCTCAAAACACAAAAATCAAATACATACTTTTCCGGAAGCTTGAAGGGTTCATCAGCAGCAGTCTTGGGTTTACGTGGTGAAGGCATTGCAATCTGCCTTCTGACAGATTTTCCCTGCGACGCCGTTTCATGGTGTTGCTGTTGGCGATTCCGATCCTGAAGGCCTTCCGCGACCTTCTTGATCTCCGCAACGGAGAGTGCTACGCCGCGGTTGCGGGAGCGGCGCGTGAGCTGCGGGGTCTTCTCTGGGGTTTTGGAGCTCAGTGGAATAGGGTCTGAAGATTGGGTTTTTGAGCTTCGGAGATGATGGGGCTTCTTGGATCTGCACGATGGAGACGCAGAAGCCTCTGAGGATCTCATGATTTCGGAGATGAACAGTTTCTCAACAACGGATCTGGGATTTGTGAATGAAATTGCGAAGATTTTTGAGCAGCAGAGGAAGATTGGGGGTGGATTGTTATATAGTAGGGTTTTTTTGCGCGGGAAAATTGAGAGGGTTCTCGCGTGGCTCAGTGACACGTTGGTTCCCGCCAAAATGACCCGTTAGCTCCCGCGATTTGCCGGAGGACCCGGTACCGTACCTTAAGACCAGACGAGATGGGTTTCTGTTGGTTTGGGCCTAGTGGGCCTCCTTCTACAGGAACTGACGTGGGGTAGAAACCCACTTGAGTTTAAATGTAACCCAATATCGTGGGCCTCGGCCTAGCCCTTAACCATTGAAGAGGATATTCCTTTTGAGTTATTATAGTCGTCTATCCTAAAATAACCAAAAGAAAAAGCAAAAACTTGTGGGACACGTTACATAATGCAGAAGTGTTTCCCATACTCTATGGAGCATAAAAGTTATTTCTAAAGTTAATGATAAAAGTATTAAAATTTAAGTAAATAATTTTTTTATCAAAATTATTTAAAATTTGTAAGTATTATATTTTTTCCATATAAATTTGTATGCTATTTACTAGCTTGGGACATAATTTTTTTTATTAAAAATTATTTTTCTAGTATTTTTTTATTTTCATGATATGTTTGTTAGGCTAAATTTGTGTGTATTTTCAAAAAGATCGAATAGATTAATTTTAACCTTTTTGTTTATTTTTTCCTATCCTGAAATAATATTGCCATAAGTTTATAGTTATAATTTTATGTTGAATATTTTCTCAAATATATATTTATCGTGATAACAAAAAATGAAATTGTGCTTGTGTTGTTGATTTTAGAATTAGAAGTTGAAGTAATGGAGTCATGTAGAGTGCAAGAGATTGAGGCAAACACAACCTTAACTCGTAGAAGAATGGAGAAAGAAAATATAATTATTTTATATGAAGTAATTTTTTTATATAAAATATTTTTTTTAAGTTTTTGATTCAATTATTTGATTTATGATTGAATTGAATTATTAACTCAGTGATCTTCTAATCTAATTAACCTCTAATTCAAATTATACAAATATGATTTAAATTAATTCGTATAGTTTTATTCATTCAAGTTGTGATTTTTATAGGTTTTCTTTTTTTATTTCAATTTTTATATTTTCACGTTTATAAATTTTAGTTTCTCAAAAATCAATATCTTAATAAGTAAAAATTATAAAGGCTACTTAATAAAAATTATAAAAATTAATCTTTCATAAAAATAAAGAGTAATTAATACCTTAAGGAATAAAAATTTAAATGGAAATAAGTAAACAAAAATCAACACTTTAACGATAAATATTAAAACTAAAAAATGAGGAAAAAGATGTTTTAAAAATTAGTTTGAAGTGATCGGTTTTGAATCGATTAAACTATAAATTAGATATATTTTAAATTTAAATATTATTTAGTTTAACTACAATTCAATCATGTCTAAAAATATTATTTAGATTTAATCATAATTAAAATATAAATAAATATAATTTTAAAACATTGGTCAAATGACCAATAATATATATATATATAATTTTTAAGTATATTAATTTTGAATTTTAATTATTCAAAATTAAAATATAAATAATTATATAATTATATAATTTTTAAATAATTTTTATTTTAATTATTTATATATAATTATATAATCAAAATTTACTTCTCATCTTATCACAATAAAAACTCATATTAATATATATATATATATATATATATATATATATAAAACACTACCACCCAGGTAGGTGGACCATATGACCAAATGTTATTTAAGCATTAGAAAAATAGAAGAATTACCAGTTCTCACGTTTCCTAGTCTTTCCCAGCTAGGTTCCAAGGAAGGAGAAACGGAAGAGGAAGCAGAGAAAGAGTCACGAACTCAATAAAAACCTATATATCATCATATAATCAGATCAAATTATTGTCACTGTAATTTCCTCTTCCTCCACGCAACTAATAATACAAAACAAAACAAAACCCTCTCCTTCTCTTTCATTTCCTTCCTTGTCTTCTACGCTTATTCAATCACTTTCCCAACTTTTCTCATCCTTCAAATTCTTCAACTTTTCCCCAAATTCTGTTTCTGGGTATCCTCAATTCCCCCCCTTATTGCCTCATTATCTAACAATTTCCATGTTTTCTGCCTAGTCCAAGGTAACTTTATCTCTTTCCATCTTTTATTGTCTATATTTTTTTTGCTCAAAAACCCATCTTTTGAATGCTTAAATTCTTGTCTGTTATGTGATTCTACAACGGGTTTGTGGGGGGTTCAAGCTGTTTTTTTTTTTAAATTTTTTTATTTTTTTTAAAAAAGTGTTTACATTTTTGTCTCACGGAACTTGTTTTTATAGCCAAGACCAGTTTTTAACTTATTAACTTTGCTTACAATTGTCAATAATTATGTAACCTTGCCTTTGTGATGGTTATTGTTTTGTGCAATACTTTGTCTCGCAATGCAGTTTGTGCTTTAATGCCTCACTGAATTATTCAGTTCAATTTTGATGTAGTATGCCACAGCCGCTTCCCATTCTGGATTATTGTTTTATGTGTGCAAACAAAAAAGCTCATTGCTTTTTCACATGCCCTTTCCAAATGAAACAAAAAAAAAGGGGGGGGGGGGGTTGGGAGTCTTCTTATGCTTATACATACTTGGCTAGTGAAATTGAAATTTGAAACCTTTATCTGCATCTTGAAGTTTGGTGTGCGTATGATCATATTTGTTTAGGCCATATTTTTAGCATGTTGTGTAATTATGGTCCTCTGCAGTGGGGTTGGCGATGTGTGGTGAAAGTGTGACCCGTCATAGATATGTCAGACATGATGTCTCTATACAATTTGCTTGTTAGTAAGGTCTGCCCACTCACCCCCCCCCCCCCAATAAAAAAAAATCCTTATGAAATGCAATTATTGAATTGAGATAGATAATGATCTCGTGTGATATGCATTTTTTGGTAGATAGCTTGGTGTAGAAACCATTGGCAATATTTTTTATGGGGCTGACTCCAACCACGTGATATAAGATCTTATTGACTCGACCATATTTCTAGTGGTGATTTGTGATTTTTTGCTTTTTTAACTTTGAGTTGGGTTGGTAAATAGGAACAATTGCATTAGTAGCAGCATAAAGCTATAAATTTTTTGCTCCTTGTTCAATTTGATAGTTCATAAGGCTAAAGTATGAAATACTATCTCTTAATGTCTCTTTCTGCGTTCCCTTTGGAAGATACTAATATTGATTCTGTCGCGTTTGTAGAACATTGTCACAACCATTTAGGTCATTGGGGCATGGACTGGCTGTTTATGCCCCTGCCAGTGTCTGTGAACAATGTTTAGCAGGCCAAGAGATGCAAGTGCTTTCAGCATATTCAAATGGAAACGTCAAGGTGAATCATCAGTGACAACGGGTTTACTTCAGGATGTTTCGCCAGAGATTGAATTGTCTGATTATAGGAGGATCCCAAGTCCAGGTAGTGAGAGCCCTTCAGGGCTTCTTAATGGTGAAAGCCTAAATGTAGAACCAATTGCTGACTTGGATCTCTTCTTTGAAAGGCTTTACTGCTACTACTGTGAGAAAGGACTTTGGTGTATCATTATAAAGTGGATTGTTGAACTTCTGAGTCTAGGATTCACCATATGTTTTTCAGGATTTTTTTTACTATATGTTGATTGGAATGGGCTCCGTAATGCAAAGTGTGGGATGGATGCAGTTGAATCTGGAATGAAGCCCTGTGATCTTGCTAAAGAAGCTCTTCATGATCACCCTTTAACGCCATTAACACTTAACAAAGCTATTATTGTTGGATACTTGGGAATATTTTCCATCTATTGGATATTTTGCTTCTTGAGGTTCTTTGCTCAACTAAAGGATACTCTGGAAATCCGACAGTTTTACTACAATAGGTAAGTATGAATGATAAATAATTAAAATGTATTGAAGGGAATGATAAATTTTGCATGTGACTCAAGTGTTTTTGCCATAATTTATCATGATCTTCCCGCAGTCTCCATGTCACCGACAATGAAATTCAAACCATGCCCTGGGCTACAATTGTTGAAAAGGTTGTTATGGTGCAAAGCTCACGGCAATTATGTGTGGTAAAGGATCTTTCTGCTCATGACATGGTGATGAGGTTGATGCGGAAGGAGAATTACTTGATTGGAATGCTCAACAAGGGTGTGCTTGCTTTCCCCATTTCTCAGTGGGTTCCAGGTGCTGGTCCTATAGTGAAATCTGGTCCGAATGGAACACAACATTGTCTAATACTAACCAAGACCCTTGAGTGGACTTTGAATTGGTGTATCCTGCAAAGCATGTTTGATCGGTATGTTAATTATTATACAGAAGATACCTTTTCTTGTACAATCAATGTATTCAATATCATTTGATCCTGTATCTTATAAATATATGGCCTTTTATCATCTCAGGTGTAGTTATAAAATTTTTTCTTTAAACCAGTTTGAGAAAATGATGTGTTGGTTTGAAGGATGCAATGACCATTTAAACTAGTCTGGGTAGCCATTCTAGGAGTGTTAGGAAGTCTGAGAGGGTGTTAAGCAGTAGGAGACATATTGAACTTTGATTTCAACAACATCAACAGAAGCCTTTTCCCACTAGGTGGGGAGGTTACATGGATCAAATAACGTCAACGTGTTCTGTCATAAACTAATTCTTCAGAAAAGGCCATTTATATCTAAGTACTTTTCAATGGTTTCACCTATAGTAGTAGAGTTTTTTTTGGTTTTCTTCTACCTCTAATTATTAGGCTATCCTCCATTAGATAAACTCTTTTTACTGAAGCTTCTATGTGTCTTATTCTCACATGGCCAAATCACCTGAGGCGAGATTCTACCATATTTTCCTCAATAGGTGCTATCTCTACCTCCTCTCTAAGGCATTCATTCCTAATCTTGTCTTCTCATGGATGTCTTCTCATCCATCGCAAAATCCTCATCTCTGCAATACTTAGCTTATGCTTGTTGGCTCTTTACCACCCAACATTCAATCTCATAAAGCATCACGACTTTTATTTCATTTAACATTATTTTATCTTGTATTTGTATTTCATGTGAATGCATGTATGTGGTGATTTAGTTAAGTAATTCGTATGATAATGTTCATTATACTATACCGTTTTCAATGATGGTTTTCTCCTTTGAACATGCTTTCTTTGCAGGAACTTTTGTGTCAGAAGGGATTTTGTGTCAAATCCAAGGACATTAAAGAAAAGGCTTATGGTAGTTGGGCTTGCAATGCTTTTACTTTCTCCATTTCTTGTCATATTCATGCTTGTATATCTCTTTCTGAGGCATGCTGAACAATTTTATAATCACCCAAGCACGGCATCATCTCGAAGATGGTCAAATTTGTCAAGGTGGATCTTCAGGGAATTTAATGAGGTATCATTATTCTTTTCTTGGTCCTTTTTTTCAGTTCATTTACTGCTTGCATGGGTTTCATATTAGCAACTTAAAATAATCATTAGGCAAGAAAGATTTGAAGTTATAAACAATTATTGATGAATATGTTGGCTTTGCCTTTGGGCCAGCATCTTGCCTTGGCAAGGCGTCAGAGATAGATTGAACTGAGGCGCTTGGGCTGGTGCAAACTTTTTCTACTTAAGTGCACCAGCCCAAGCTCTCAATCTTGCTCCAACCCATGTGGGCTTTGAGAATTCTTATCTAGTAGGAAAATGCAAGAAACTGAGAGAAAGTGCAAGAAAGTGTTGGGAGAAAGAGAGAGAATGCGAGAAAGAGAGAGTAAGAGAGAGGAGAGAGAAATGTTCTAGAAACTGAAACTGAAAAATTGAATTAACCAACTAACTGAAGATACGCAACTGTTTATTTATACAGCTAACAAAAACCTAACTATGTAGAATATTCTAACTAACCTGTAACTAACATGTTCTAGTACTTTCTAGGCTAACACTTACTACAATATCACATACTCTAATACTTTCCCCTCAAACTCAGGGTGGGTGTTGCAAAGCAAACTGATCAAACACCCTGAGTTTATCCCTCAAAGTACAAAACCTGAGATTAGACGAGGGTTTAGTTAGTAAATCTGCTGTCTGATCTTGTGCTGAAATGTGGGAAACCACTAGGCTCTTATTGATGACCTTTGCTAGGACAAAAAATATGTCCAATTCCATATGCTTGGTTCTTGCATGTAGAATCGGATTATGAGCAAGTGGCATTATACTTAGGTTGTCACAGTGAACAATTGGAGCTGGAACAACAACATTGAGTTCTCTTAGCAGTGACTGAATCCAAATCAACTCCGTTGCAGTGACTGCAAGGCTGCTATACTCAGCCTCTGTGCTGGATCGAGCTACTAAGGTCTATTTCTTTGATCACCAGGACACAAGATTAGGATCCAAGAAAATGCAAGATCCAGATGTTGATCTTCTATCATCTGGATCTGATGCCCTATCAGCATCACAAAAAGCATGTAGAGTGAGTGAACTAGGTGAAATTGCAGGTTGGAGTAGCAAACCATGAGTAATAGTACCTTTAAGATACCTTAAGATCCGTTTAACAGCCTTCCAACGGTCTTCAAGTGGAGCACTGAGAAACTGGCAGAGTTTATTGACACTGAAACAGATTTCAGGTCTAGTAATTGTTGCATATTGCAATGCACCAACTACTGACCTATATAGATGTGGATCATCAACATAATTACTTCCAAGTTTGGACATTTTGCTACCTGTCACCATAGGAGTATTGATGCCTTTTGCATCAGTCATTTTGGCTTTTTTCAGCAAATCTCCGATGTACTTGCTTTGACTAAGAAGTATAGATCCATTGGACAAATGTTTGACCTCTATTCCAAGGAAATAATCAAGCTTCTCTAGTTGCTTGAGAGTGAATTCCTCATTTCGCTTAGTAATCAACTGCTGCACCAAAGTGGGTGAACTTCCAGTCACAATGTTGTCATCAACATACACCAAGACATAATTAGTATGCTGTGCGCCAGTCTGGATGAAAAGTGAGGGATCACAAACTGACCAAAGAGACTGCCAAACTTTCAAACCAAGCCCTAGGGGCCTGTTTTAACCCATAAAGTGCCTTGTTTAGCTTACAAACCAGACTCTTATTTGTGTCTTCAAAGCCTGGAGGCTGCTGCATATACACTTCCTCTTGTAAATAACCATTGAGGAAGGCATTATTTATATCCAACTGCTGCAACATCCACTGTTGAGTAAGGGCTAGTGTAAGTACAACTCTAATTGTCATTGGTTTGACAACTGGTGAAAAAGTGTCTGTTGATGAAATCCTTTGGCAACTAACCTGGCCTTGTACTTGTTAATTGGACCATCTGGGTTCTCATCTAGTCGAAACACCCATTTGCATCCAATTGCAGTCCTATTAGGTGGAAGTGGAACAAGTGTCCAAGTGTTGTTCTTAATCAGTGCATCATATTCTGCAGTCATAGTTTCATACCATTTGGGACTGTTCAAGGCCTCTTGGACAGAACTTGGTTCAAGATGAGTAAGAAGAAGAGTAGGTGTAATTCTAGGTTTAAAAATGCCAAACTTAGACCGATTTTGCATAGGATGAGTAGATGCTGAAATGGGTTGAGGATTAAAGGAAAACTCAGGTTGAAAATCAGAACCTGAAGATTGGAAGAAGAAGTACTTGCAAGTTCTATCTCACTAGAATTAGAGAATCCAGCAATCTCAGTAACTGCATGAGGAGCAGCTGCTGACACACAGACTGAATCTGTTGACTATGTGGTTGCAAAAGTAGGACCATTGGAATCAGAACCAGAAGCAGAAAAGTCAATAGAACTAGACACAGGAGCAATATGAGACATAGCAGAATCAGAACCAGAAGATTCAGTAGATAAGGACACAGCAGAAGCTGGCAGAGAAGAATTATCAGATGTAGTTAAAGGAAAATGAAACCTAGAAATAGAGGAAGAAAGTAAAGGAGGACAAGACTGAATTTCAGAAGTAGATGCAACTGAAGATGAATGAGACTCAGAATATGGAAAGCAAATTCATTAAAAAGAACATCTTTAGATATGAAAATTCTATCATATGAGGAAAGACACTTATACCCCTTATGATTAGAGGCATAACCTAGGAAAGTACACTCATTAGATCTAAATTCTAGTTTGTGTCTATTATAAGGCCTCAAGCAAGGATAGCATGCACACCCAAACACCTTAAGAAAAGTATAATCAGGAGCAGCATGAAAAAGCTTAGTGTAAGGAACTTCATTTTGGAGAGCTGTAGTGGGCAATCAGTTTATAAGATAGATAGAAGTAAGAAAGGCATGATCCCAAAATTTAAGAGGCAAAGAGGCTTGAGCCAACAAAGTTAAACCCATATCAACCATTTGTCTGTGTCTGCGCTCAACACTACCATTTTGATGGTGAGTGTGCGGACAAATAAGACGATGATGAATGCCCAAGTCAGCAAGAAATTTGGAAAAGGGTCTAAGTTCCCCACCCCAGTCTGTTTGGACAGAATTAATCTTTTTATCAAATTGCAGTTCAACTACTGCCTTGAATTGTTTGAAAACAGAAAATGCCTCTGATTTGAGTTTAAGAGGATAAAGCCAAGTAAATCTTGTACAAGCATCAACAAATGAGATGTAGTAAAAATAGCCACTTGAAGATTGAACAGGAGCTGGACCCCACAAGTCACTAAACACTAGTTCAAAAGGCTCTTGATAAACAGCAGTAGAGTGATGAGAGGGTAAACGATGAGCTTTACCAAGGCAACTTGCTGTACAAAAATTTGAGAAAATTTTATTATGAACAGGAATATTACAAGAGTATAATACAGATGTGACAACATCAAAGTGGGGATGTCCTAACCTACAATGCCACAAGGTGTAAGATGTAGGGGCATTATTTACAACTGTAGAAGTACTAGAAAGCTTATTTACAGTGTTTTCAGAAAAATCATGATTTACATTTGCAAAAGCATCTGATAACCTATTTATAGCAGTATGTACAATATTTACAACAGGCTGAAATGAAGAACAACTTGAAGCAGAAGCAGAAGATGAGGAAGCTGCATTTTGTGAAGGCACACGGGGAAAGGAGAAACTGTGGAAGGTGTACAAACCATCAAGTCCAAGGGAACCCTCCAACAGTGTCTCGTTTGTGGCATGAGATTTCACAAAACAATGAAAAGGGTGAAATTCAAAGTAAACAAAATTATCTTGAGCAAACTTACTAACACTTACTAAGTTCTTGGTAATGGAAGGAACAAGAAGTAAGTCATTTAGAGACAAAGAGACACTAGAATTTAAAGGAGACAAAACTTTAGATGAACCAATAGATTGAATTTGAAGGCCTTGACCATTACCCATTAAGATTTAGTCGGATCCTGAAAACTCTTGTCTTTGCAGCAAATTTGCAGGGTCTGCAGTGACATGATGAGTGGCACCTGAATCAGGATGCCAAGCCTGATTAGGTCCTTGAGTAGAGGCTATCATGGCCATAGGATGTATCTGTTGTGCTGTATAGCTTGAAAAAGGATCATTACAGACCACCTTAGGCATAGAATTGACAGGCTGAGTAGAATATTGATAAGGACTAATATTAGGATGTAAGGACTGAAATCTTGTAACAGGAGAAGGAGAAGATTGCAGCAACCCAGGTTGCAGCAATTGTGAATGTGCCAATTGAGCCGAATAAGGTTGCAATGATAATTGCTGCTGCTGTATAGGCACTTGTGACCGAAATCCTTGCTGAAAATTACCTTGTTCTTGCTGCAAACTACCCTGTCCTTGCTACTGAAAACCTTGACCATATTGTTGAAAATTAACTTGTCCTTGCTGCTGAAAACCTTGACCATAATTATGATCAAATTTGTAGTAGCAGACTGAGGTTGAGTGACCAGGTTGATCACACACTTGACACACTACAGAGCCTCTGTAATTGGACCCAAACCTGCCACGACCTCTGCCTCCCCTGTTACCAAATCTGCCACCCCTATCTCCTCTATTAGAGTTTTACTGATAAGTATGATTGCCAAACTGATTGTTAGAACCAAAATCAGAAGTAAACCCTGATTGAAAACCTTGTTGAAACCCTTGAGGGTATTGATTTGGATTTAAAGCAAAACCTGGTGGAGGTTGAAGAGGTTGAACTGAACTTGAAATATTTTGTTCCAAATTTGGGGATGGCTGATTCATAGAACTAAAGGACTGAGGAGAAGGAGCAGCAATGTGCTCTGTAGAAGAATTAGGCAGAGGATTACCTTCTTTAGCTTGACCAACATTAATCGAAAAAGCATCAGAAATGGAGAGACGATTCTTCTCTATTCTAGCTTCATGAGACAGCAACAAAGATTCTATATCCCCAATAGTATAAGGATCAAGTCGATTTGCAACTGAGGTTACAAACATATCGTACTCCTCTGGAAGACCTCCGATGATATGCTCTTGTGGTGAAACCGGATGACCAATAGAAGTGAGTGAATCAACAAGTGCTTTAATTCGCAGCAGGTATTCTGAAACAGATCGCTAACCTTTCTTCGTATTGCGAAGTTCGCTCGATTTTGAGATCTTAAGTATGGATGGACTTCATCCCACAACTGCCATGAATGAACACATCCAACAACACATGTTCTAAGATTATCGGAAAGCGAAGATAGCAGCCATAAGAACAGCATTTGGTCTTGCTGTTCCCAATCTAGATAAGCATCATTGATGCGACCTACACTATGATCTGAATCAGAAAGAAAACGTGGAGGAATATCTGGATCAACGACAAATCTTTGCAACTGATGCGCCTTCATCATGGCTTCAATCTGCTGCTTCCAGACAAGAAAGTTCTTCTCATCTAGCTTTACCGATATCGCATGAGAGAAACTAGCTAGATTTGGAGATCGCAAAACTGGAGTGGTGGAGATGGGTGGGTCAATCGGAGAAGTAGCCAGCATTTCCATGTTTCGATCGAAACTCAGCTCTGTGATACCATTTGAGAATTCTTATCTAGTAGGAAAATGCAAGAAACTGAGAGAAAGTGTAGGGAGAAAGAGAGAGAGTGCGAGAGAGAAACGTTCTAGAAACTGAAACTGAAACTGAAAAACTGAATTAACCAACTAACTGAAGATACACAGCTGTTTATTTATACAGCTCTAACTTTGTAGAATATTCTAACTGACCTGTTCTAGTACTTTCTAGACTGACACTTAATACAATATCCCATACTCTAATATGGGCCTTGCCAGGGCAAAACCCACTTGCCTTTGCATATATTTTGAATCTGGTCTTTAATTCTTTATGAAACGTTAATGAATGAAATGAAGCTTCAATTTCTTTAACAGAATTATTTTACTTGTTTAAGTGTGTGTCTGGATTCTTGGTTTATGATAGGACACAATGGCGTCGTTTGATCTATGTAGCCAACCCCACCTAGTGGGAAAAGGCTTGGTTGTTGTTGTTGTTGTTGTTGTTGTTGTTGTAAGTGTGTGTCTGGATTAGCTTATTTTGTGTTCAAAACAGCTTATAATCAAAAGTTCCCTGTGAGAACTTTTGAAAAAAAAAAAAGGCGATTATTTCTCAAAAATAAGCGTTACCAAACATGCACCAAGTCAAGTTATTTGAAGAAACCTATATATTAGCAAGTGAATAACTACATATATTGTATATGACATTTTGGAAATTGTGTTGTAAATGTGCTCTATTGTACTTTCATGATAAAGGTATTACTTGTTTGAAACTGGTATTAAGTATTAACTATTAATAGTTTGAAAGTGCTAGCGCCAAGTTATCATTTTTAGCATGTCACTTATATTTCTTTTCCTTTGGTGCTCAAGCTTACCAATAACTTGTGTTTTAGGTGGACCATCTCTTCAAGCATCGGATTAATAGCAGTGTATTACATGCTTCTGATTATCTCAAGCAATTTCCTTCACCTATCATATCTATCATTGCAAAATTCATCTCTTTTGTATCGGGTGGCTTTGCTGCAATTCTGATCATCATTGCTTTTCTTGAGGAGTCTCTGCTAGAGGGTCATGTAATGGTTTTCTTTTCCATGCTTTTGCTGAAGATAAGTTATACAAACATGTCATGACAGTCATTAATAATAGTTTTTCTTTGTTTTTCTAAACAAAAAACCAATGCAGATATTTGGTCGGAACTTGTTGTGGTATGCTGCTGTTTTTGGAACTATAACTGCAATTAGCCGGGCTGCGATTACAGATGAGCTTCTGATCTTAGACCCTGAAGGAGCAATGTCCATGGTAGTTCAGCATACACATTATATGCCAAAGAGATGGCGTGGCAAAGAAAGTACTGAAATGGTCCGAATTGAGTTTGAAACCTTATTCCAGGTACTATCAGCTTTTTGTTTAATTCGTTTACATTAAGCTAGACCCACCCCTATGTGCTCTTTGTTGTCTACATAATAGCATAGGTTTAAATACTACTTCTTATGCTACTATGTGTTTGAATGGTGCAGTACACTGGGATGATGTTACTTGAGGAGATGGCCTCAATTTTCCTCACTCCATACTTACTTCTGTTTGTTGTCCCAAAGGTCGTTGCCATATTTGGATATATCTTTATTTATGTGCCATATGGTGTAACTTTATTTATACACCATATAGTATACGGTATTAACTGTGTTCTTTTCATTTTGCAGCGGGTTGATGATATCTTGCAGTTCATTGCAGATTTTACTGTGAATGTTGAAGGTGTTGGTCATGTTTGCAGGTTAGCATGGAATTTTAATGTTATAATTTTCATTTTTTTAGGTTGGATCCCTCTTGTCTCTAGCAATTCTTTGGGCTTCTTATATGAATTTTTCTTTTATTCCCTGTTTTAATGTGTTAATAGGTGGCAGACGATATTAATTATGTTTGTTGTATGATATTATTGCAGTTTTAGCGTCTTTGATTTTCAAGAGCATGGAAACAGTAATTATGGTTCCCCATACAATGCGCCTTGCAGCCGGAGGAGTTCCCAGGGGAAGTTGGAGAAATCATTTTTGAGGTATGTTCATGGGCAGAGCTTATCATAGTTGCGAGACTGATTTGATTGAGTTCTATTACAATTTATATTCATTGAGGTTGTTTTCATGAACCTCTCAGGTCTTAGATATAGATATATTGTGTAAATGAAGATCATGCAATAATTAGAAAGTTAACGATGATAATATTAAGTAGCAAAAGGAGGAGAAAGAAAGTAAGTTTCATGGCATGTCATTTGGAATAAAAGTAAAATGATGCTTCTGCTCCCATGGTTGGATTTTGGTCTATATAAATAAAGCTCCTCAGACAACTTATCTCTGAAGACTCCTTTAACTGCTCTCAAAAACTGTTTTGAAACATAGATGTGAACTGTTGCCTAAATGATTATTTGTTTTGTTTTACTTCTGTTGTCATTGCAGCTTTCAGAGTAGTTACCCTTCATGGGAACCAAATGCTCATGGGAAGCAGTTTTTACTAAATCTGAGAACCTTCAGAGAGCAAAAGTTGCCAGGACATGGAAACACACATGCATTTTCCCCTCCTAGAGTATGGAGACGTAGTCCAAACATGGGAAGCAATGGAGACAGAAACAGGTTTATATCCAGGGAAATGCCATATAGTACTTTTGAAACTGGCAATCACTTGGGTTCATTGTGGCTAGTTGAAGCCAATCAAAACAATCATCCCTATCTTCTTGACTGGTACTATACTTCCCGACCTCACGATGTGACTTTGAGAGATGTTCCAACAGATCCATTTGAAGTAATTGAGCATCATTCCAGAGATTGGATGCCCTCAAACTTGACACAGAATGAACCAGTGAATGAAGAATACTTAAATGAGTATCGCAATGATCGGGCTGCTTCTCATCTTGGGGCTTCCACATCAGCTCCCTTCTTCAGGGAAAGCATAATTCAGGATCAAAATTTCAATGATCCACTGCCCCACGCTACCAGGAGTCATTGGTGGGCTAGAAGTCACCGGCAGGGTGGACAGGGTCAGACAAGCTTTTTTGAGCCTCCAGATTTCAATCACCAAACAGCAGCATATAATTATTATGATAAATTTTCTGATAGAGATTCTGATAGAGGTTCAGTGGGTCATGATCAAGAACAACACTTGTACGGGAAAGATTATCACAATTTATCTAGAACAGCATACACAGATGACTTAGAGGCAGGAGAACTCAATCTTCATTTTGATGATATTTATAGCAGATCTCCAGAAAATCCCACTGTAAATTCAAGCACTGCAAGCTTTTGATTGATGGCTTTGTCCTTCATTATTTGTTTGAGAGGTTCTTGCTTTCAAGGATCTGGAATGCAAGAGTTTCCAAGTCATGATTGTCCCTTCTATATTTCTTGTATGGAAAGTGGAAACTCTATTCTTTGTTGTATATAGATTCATTGACATGTGATTACATTGTTAATGAGCCTCAGCTTGATGTTAGAAGGACCTGACCTAGGGCTGGCTAAAATGGTTCTGGCCTGCCTTCCAGGTTTAAATATTCATTGCATCCGGTGTTCTAAACTCCTAATTCATTCACCAATTTTTTTTTGGTGTCCAAAAAAAAAAAAATTCACCCATTTTATTTGTACCTAATTTATGTTTTTGGTTCAGTTTAGTATCTTTAAAATTGGGGGACATTTATCTTTTTGCAGAAAATTTCATAAAAATTAAACCTTGAACTTTTCTCTGCCAATTATATGGGATTGCAAACTACCATTGAGATCAGGTTTCTATAATATGTTTTTATAAACCTAATTATATCTTTGTGTTAAAGCCAAGCTTGACTTGTAATTTTAGTGAAATACATTCACTAGAGTTCTTTTTCTTTTCTTTATTAATTTCTTTCACCATGATATTGTCATACACGTTGTTTTGAGACTAACTTGTGAAATACAAATGCTAGTTTGAATATATATGTGATTAATGTACAAGTTGCACATTAATATCCATTGTAAATAGTCATACCCTCGAGTAAATTTACCCCTAAACAAAGTTTTTTTTTTTTAAATATGCCCCTAAACAGAAAGCTACTTTTGAACATTAAGATTTAATAATGTATTTTTTTAAAATTTTATTTATATTGTTATTTTATTGAGAATAAATTAGAAACTAAAACTTTTAAAAGAAAAAAAAGGTTTTCATAAAAATAAAAATAAAAATATTAAATAAAAATAGAAGCATTTAATCTTTTAAAAATCTAAAACATATCTAATACTTCATTTTTTAAGTAATTAAGAAAAATTTTAAATACTGTTTTTAATCTTTGACATATATATATATATATATATATTATTAAGATTCATGATAACAAAAAAATCAATAAATAAAATAAAATAGAAACTAAACTTTTCAATACATTGTTCACCTAATTCCGTGCCAGTACCCAAAGTGTCAACTAGAAACTAAACTTGAATGCAGAAAAATATATCCTTTAAAACGACAGCGTTTACAGTGTATTTCCCTGCTTTACATTTCTCTCCTTCTGCTATTCTTCAATGGAGGGTTTTGCGAAGGTTTAACATTAACACACAAAACCCGACGCTTCGCACATCGAATCGAACGAAAGCTCCTCAACATGAGAAAACTCTCGAATTCGATCGCATTGTTCTCTCTTCTCAATCGTCGCAGACCAAACCCTTTCCCTCCTCTCCTTTCCAAATCCTACACCTCCGATTCACCCCTCAAACGCTGCACCAAAACCCACTCATCATTACTCACCCGACCCGCCAAGTTTCTCGCCACCCCATTTCGAAACATGGACACCCTCGTCGAGAAACCCTCTCAGATCCCCTCCAGGCAGCGTAAAATCAAAGAAAAATCTCAACTTGAAGAAGCTTTCGAATCCGCAGAAACCACCCAGCAAATGCTCAAGGCGTTCAGGGACATGGAGGGTTCTTTCGACGAGAGAGAGCTCGGGTTGGCTTCCTTGAAAATTGGCCTTAAACTTGACCATGAAGGTGAGGACCCTGAAAAAGCTCTTTCCTTTGCTAACAGCTCTTTGAAAGCTTTGGATAATGATAACAAGCCTTCTTTACCGCTTGCCATGAGTTTGCAATTGATGGGGTCAGTTAATTATGGGTTAAAAAGGTTTAGTGATAGTTTGGGGTACCTTAACAGGGCAAATAGGGTACTGGGTAGGTTGCAGGATGAGGGTGTTAGTGTTGATGATGTTAGGCCTGTGCTTCATGCCGTGCAACTCGAGCTGGCGAATGTTAAGACCGCCATGGGGAGGAGAGAGGAGGCACTTGAAAATCTTAGGAAGTGTTTGGAGATTAAAGAGATAACTTTTGAGGAAGATAGTGGGGAGTTGGGTAAGGCGAATCGCGACTTGGCCGAAGCTTATGTCGCGGTTTTGAACTTTAAGGAGGCGTTGCCATTTTGTTTGAAGGCTCTGGAGATACATAAGAAGGGATTGGGGCAGAATTCTGTGGAGGTTGCGCATGATAGGAAGCTTCTTGGTATTATATATAGTGGGTTGGAGGAACATGAGAAGGCGCTGGAGCAGAATGTTCAGGCACAGAGGATTTTGAAGAATTGGAATCTTAACTCTGATTTGTTGCGTGCTGAAATTGATGCTGCGAATATGATGATTGCGCTCGGAAGATATGATGAGGCTGTTGGTACTTTGAAGAATGTTGTGCAGCAGACGGATAAGGACAGTGAGACTCGAGCACTTGTGCTTATATCAATGGCGAAAGCATTATGTAATCAGGAGAAGTTTGCGGACTGCAAAAGGTGTTTAGAGATTGCTCTTGGGATTCTTGACAAGAGAGAACGGATATCCCCGGTGGAAGTTGCTGAGGCATACTCGGAGATATCGATGCAGTATGAAACTATGAATGAGTTTGAAACTGCAATTTCGTTGCTGAAGAGGACACTAGCTTTGCTTGAGAAGCTCCCACAAGAGCAGCACTCAGAGGGAAGTGTCTCTGCAAGAATAGGGTGGTTACTATTGCTGACGGGTAAGGTGCAGCAGGCTATTCCTTATTTGGAAAGTGCTGCTGAAAGATTGAAAGATAGCTTTGGTCCCAAGCATTTTGGAGTGGGTTATATCTACAACAATTTGGGGGCAGCATATTTGGAGTTGGATAGACCCCAGTCAGCAGCACAGATGTTTGCAGTAGCAAAGGATATCATGGATGTATCCCTTGGTCCACATCATGCAGATACCATTGAAGCTTGTCAGAACCTTTCAAAGACTTATGGTGAGATGGGAAGGTATGGATGATTTTCTTGGTTTGACTTCATATCTTGATGTTGGTTCTCTTGATTTGTTGATTTTGAGAGCAAGTTGTTTTGGGTACACTTATTATAATATATAATGTACTTGGCCGTCTAAACACTTAACTTTTAAACATATGTCCAATAGTGTGCCATCCAGGTTCCATTGGAACAATTGTTGTGAAACTCCTGGATGGCAGAATTCTCATGCATTCAACTTTTAACAATTTATTACAGAAAAAATAGTGTACAATGATTAATATGTATGCATGTGTTTTCTCATTATGTTCATAGACTGCTTCCTAATAAAAATTGCAAGGCTCCTAGTCCTTTTACTTTGAGTGTCTCCCTCTCATATAGTTCTTATCAGCTATCAAACTAAGTTTATTGCCTCCTAAAAATGAGTTAATTTGTAAACCACTATCATATCTTTTGTACTTACCATAGGATTTCTGATTTGGTGGTTGCACAGCACAGATTTCTATTCTTCAAATATTAGATAAAATTTGATGGAGTTGAAAGATGAAATCCTTGAGGATAGATCTTGAGTATAGGGAATTATGTCCTGAGCCCGTATTTGCATATGGAAATGCTGCAAATGTAGACAGCCATCAAAATTTTGCTTCTTTTTTGGACTTTATGCCAAACTTATTTCATGATTGAGTTTGGTCCATTTTGAGCTCAATTGCAGATGTTACTTAACTTGCAGTCTACACAAATTTTATTTGTAAAATTGTTATGTACATGATCCTATCCTGGGAATATATATTGGAATTTTATCCAATATGGTGCAGTTGCTGTTTGTTGAACACATATGAGATGTAGGTAAATATCTCAAGATCGTGTAGGAAAATCTCCACTTATGTTTGCCGCTATCTGCATGTGTTATTCCATATTTCTACAAGTAAATACAAAGATGTTATGTTAGTAAAAGACTGACAAGTATTTTATTTTGGTAAGCTACCTATTTTTTTTTTAAAAAAAGATCTTTGGTGATTGAGTTGGAGTTATTAAATTTAACCCCAAACAAATTGGCTTCTGGGTCAATACTGGTAAATAGGAAAACGAGAGTTGTTGTTTTTAAGCTGTAATGTTAGTATTTATGTGTGCATATATTCCTTTCCTCTCTATTGGAAAACAAGGATTGTTATTTTAAAGCTGGAATTTCAGTATTCAAATATGCATATATTCCTTTCTCCAAATCATTATGTGACATTCTATAATTTCTTTTGCAAGAAACAAAATCTGGAAATGTACCTCCCCATTCTTTATATTTCAAACTTTTGGGCTACTTCAAATTTATGGAAGTATCTTTGTTATCTTGGTTATGTGAGATGCTTAAAATTGTTTGGTTTTTGTTCTATCATAGATGAGGGCAGAGTAGTGATTTTTCACTTACCTTCCGCTATTTCAGCCCTGGCGGTGCCATCCCGCCATGACCACTGCGGCCGCTATGGCACCTCCATAAGGAAGCCGCCATGCCATTGCATTTTGATTGCAGTTTGGCTGAAATCAGCCACCACTTAATAACACTATATTGGGGAGTGATGGTATAATATTTATTTTGGAACAAATGTTTAGGAATTAGGAGGAATGTGTTTATATTTGTGCCTTGGTTGGTCCCACTTCAGAGCTTCTCTTGGTAGAGGACTTAAATATAACAATACTCTCTTATTGGGTGAGTGGAATGCGCAAGCATGTTTCTGTCCCCTGTTTTTCCCTGCTGTCACTCTGGGAGAACGTGCAACTATCTCTACCTGTTTAATTTATTTGTCATGGCATTGGCAACTGATAAATGTCTGGCCAAAGGGATAAATAATGTTTTTTGAAAAATTTGCTTCTTGAAATTGCAGCTATATCCTTGCAATTGAGTTTCAACAGCAAGTTATTGATGCTTGGGAAAGCCATGGAGCAAGTGCAGAAGATGAACTTAGAGAAGCCCACCGACTTCTTGAACAATTAAAGAAAAAAGCCCGTGGTGCCTCTGCAAATGAGTCTCCTATGAAGGCTTTGCCCTTACCTCATACACCTGCAGCATCCAGGAGTTCCCAGCCTGAAATTTCATTGCATCAATCCAGGACAGTTTAGCGGACTTCCTCTTTCACATTGCCATTGCATATTCTAATAGGTTGCTGGTTTTGAGATTTTCTTAAATTAGCTGGCACATATCTAATTGATTGATGATTGTTAGCCTTTGGAGACAATAAATTCAAAGTTGAAGTTTGTATGATGTCCTTGAAATTTTGTTCTTTTGTTGCTGTAATAGTAGTTGTAAAGCCAATGCAATAAATGCCTATGTTATTCCCTTGCGTACTGTAATTTTCACTTGCCCTTCCTTACTTTTTGCCTGAACTGACTGAAGTATAATTGGTTTAGGCTTTCGGGAATGAGGAGAATTATTGCATATGTTGCTTGATATTGATTCCTATTTCTTCTAAGCTGCTCAGTAAGGTTACAAATAGTGGGGACGATGACTACCATAATGAGAAAAAGGTTGAGGAAGGAACCATTGTCATTTCTATAATGGGCGCTTGGATGGAGTTGGAGTTGGAGTTGAAAGACAAGTTGCTGTTCTTTCTTTTGTTCTCTGGAAAGTGTCAGATTGTCAGTGCAGTCAAATATGGACTGTGGATTATTAGATCAATTTTAAGAAGTAATTTGAACCGTTGGGTTTTAATGCACATGGAATATGTAATGTAAGAATTGTTCATCGACCCATTAATCCCTGGTATTCAAAATTCTATTCTAAATGGCAGTGCCAGTGGCAGCAATGTCTAAGTCAGCCATAAAGTGCTATTTACGGAGAAAGAGGTCCTAAGTCCTGAATTATTTTGTATAAGCTATTCTGAACTCCATTACTTCTCTCTTTAGTCTTGGCAGATATTTCTATCTCTAGCATAAATATGTGAATTTAATTTTGATGTATTGATCTTGTAAAGTTTTTTACACCATTAATCAATTATTTGTTATTATATACGTGACTTTTAATGTAGTTATTATGAGAGTCAAATATTTTTAATGACGTGATAATGTATAATTGTATGACGGTGTAAAAACGATGCATTCAAATTAAGTCCAAAATCTATTGCCATTTCCTTTTTGGGATATTGTGACATTACAAAGGGTCTATTAAGGCCTAGCCATGGGAAGGGTAGTGGTTGAGACCGAGAGAAACAGGGATAGAGATGGAATACCAACATAGTGTCAAATCAAGCCATATTTATTGCTGTGTTTTGCACTTGCCCAATGTCCATATGATTGTGGTGAGGCAAAAAGGAACTAGAGATAATTTCCAAGAAGACATTTCTCATGCTGCTACTTATGGCCTCTTATCATTGTCTGGGTCCCTCTGCTCTGGCTTCCAATAAATAGCTTCTTCCAATCACACCTGCTCCCTTGCTCCGTCCCTCTGCATTCTCCCACCCCTATCCCTTGCACATTCCTCGGGCCCAAATACACTCAAAGAAAGGAAGCGAGATCATGCGCATCATAGCATGGAGGAAAGATGGACCCAGGTTCAAAATGTTTGACAACCAAGTACTAGTACCCAGTAAAAAAGAATGAGTATGGGATTAATACCCTGCTAACAATCATCCACAATCATTTGCATTCATTTATGAGTAGAAACTACTTTAGAAAGGAAAAGACCCACACCTTGTAATTTAAGCAAGGGTACTAAAAGCAATGCCTTTTTTTCCCACAATAATCCCAGTGTCAAACTCACTCTGTGACTAACTATCACTGCAGAAGTCACTCTACAGTCGCCTCTTGTCGTTTGTGTCATTACTCAGATTTAAGGATCTTCATTTTGATAACTGATTTTACTCAAATTTGAGTATAGCTATCTACACATATTTACACACACATTACTTTACATCTGTATAGTTTTGACCATCTAAGTTGATTTCACCTGAACTTTTATACACCTATATTCTGATTCTATCACTTATGCAAGGATGTAAGCATATGTGCAAGAAAGTGTGTGTAATGAGCATTTTTCCTCAATTTTAAAGACCTTCATTTTGATACTGGAATTTAGAAAAAAAAGAAAAAGAAAAACTAGAGAGAAAAAGGAAATTGTCTTCCATTAAAACTCATTTTCCCAAGGAAGGATTGCATTTTTGGATCCCCTTCCATAACGAAATGGAAAGAAGGATCTTCGACCTCTGTGATTACAATCCTCACTGGCACTAGCCTCATTCTGATGCCTATTTTGTTGTATAATGGCTTGAGCATCCAAGTAAACTTGTCTATCATTGGCAGAATCCATTGAGAAAGATCTTCGAATGGGCTGAATAGAAAACTGATCATCTTTCTTTCTGACATCAATGACCTCATCTCCCATGATGGAAACATGGTGGCACTTCCTTGGTTTCAAGTGTCCAACTCCAATCTTCTGCTGCTCCACCTTCATTGTAGAGTGACTTCTACACTGTGCTATGCTTCCCCTTGAGTCATTTCTTTCCTGTAGCACCTCTGGCAGTACTCCCCCATGTTCTTCCCCCACTTCAATGACTACAAAATCTTCATCACTACCCATGTTAGAGAGTAACTGAGAATCCTGAGGAGAAGAACTTGGAGCTATGATATGGTCAAATGGACAGTGTGTGTTGCCTGAAATGCTTGATCTACAAAGAGGGCAATTGGCATTGGTCTGAAGCCAAATGTCAATGCAATCCAAGTGAAAGGCATGGCTGCAACTTGGTAGAACTTTTAACATATCCTGTTCTTGAAACTCAGTCAAACAAACCACACAGCCATACACACTTTGATCCTCACCTTCTCCTTTTATGAACTGAAGCGTTGGGATTTCTCTGATGACAGATTCATCAAGGCCACGGTTATTCCACATGGTAGGAGAGAATGCTATGAAGGGATCTTCATCCTGTCGAGCTCGCAGGATGGAAATCCATCTCAGTGGGTTAACTTGATGCCAGTTTGAGCAGCATTTGGTCAAGAAAATGAAGTAGCTGATGAGCAAGAAAGCAGTGGCCAAGATGCTTAGCAAAACAATGGCAAATATGGGAAAAGCATAGTCTGAAGCAGGTTGTGGTGGGTGATGGAGTGTACTAGCCTGGGTTTTGATGAGTGGGAGAGCTTGATATGCAAGCTTGTTGGAGTGGTTTTGGTTCAGTGCCATAATCAAAACTGTGAATGGGAAATATGGGGTGCCTTGAATCTTTAGGTGCATGGGATAAATAGGTTTGACTATTGGTATTAGCTATGATTAAAAAATAAAAATAAAACATTGTCTTGTATGGAAAGGAGTCATGCAAGCAAACTAAATAAGATATTGTGTTTATGGGTCGGTTATTGGCATTCTTTTTTTACTATTAGCACTCCTTCTATTTACTTAAAATTTTGATTGCTTAAATTAACCTTCATTAATTTATATATTCAACAATTCAAACCTTTTATAACTTATACCAAACTATTTATATATTTATAAATTTTAAATATTTATTTAATATATTAATTATTTTTTTAATATTGACCATGAAATGAGGCAATTTCTCCACTCCTAAACTCTTAAACACACAAAAAAATTATTATACAAAAATGTTTTTAATTCAAACTTCTTACTATTTATTTTTTAAAATATGTATATACTTTATAATTTTAATATATACTTCTTTTATTATAAAACTTTCTCTTTGTTTTCGTTTTGTTCATTCTTTTTTACTTTTAATTTAGTTAAGTAAAAATATATTTTATTTTTATTTTTTTACTTTTCATAGATAATAGTCATATCAAAAGTCAAAGATTTATGATATGTTTTTTCCGTTCCTTTTTATTTGTCGTTTAAGGAAATGACATTATTATTAAGAAAATAATTTAATAGTCTTGATTTTTAAAAAAATTATAAAAATCGTATTACCCTTTGACTCATTAATTGAAAAGAAAAAATGTAATTGACCAATAAAAAGGTGATATGAGAGATATAAAAGTTAGATGAGTAAATATTAAGAAATTCTAAGTGTTAAATAATTAATAGAGTAATAAAAAATAAGGATAAAATTTATATAAAATAATTAATTTTGTGTTGGAATTCTAAAACGACATCTAATATGAAACAAAAAAAAAATTAAACTGACAACTAAAAATGAATGGAGGGAGTATTATATTTAAATAAAACAAGAAGCATTTTAATATGTTTATATTTTTAATCTTCTTAATTTCAAAGTTACAGTCAATACTTTTATATATGAAAGATGGTTTTTTTTTCTTAAGTTTGTTTCTTGTAATATATTAATGAAATATGAAAAAAATACTCTGCAATAATTTAAGTAAAAATTATAAAAATATTTATTACTATAATTTACAACCTTAAAATAAATCTTTATTGTATCAGAAAATTACTAATATTAAAATTATTCAAGTAGTTAGATATTTAAATATTTTCCCATGTCACAATCATTTAATATAACTAATATTTATTTTTCATAATTCCCATTTTAAGTTTTAATATTTTGGTTATTTTTATGATTTTTTAGAAGTAGTTATTGCTTTTTATATGTAAGTATATTATAATAAAATAATAAAATATGTATATATTAAATTTATAAAGTATATTCATAATTAAAAATATAAATAATAAAAAGTTTGAATTTAAAACATTTTTGTGTAATAACATTTTTTTTGTGTTTAAGAGTTTAGGAGTAGAAAGATTACCTCATTTAATGGCTAAGATTAAAAAATTAATTAAAAAATTAAATAATTATTTTAAATTTATAAATAGTTTGGTATAAATGGTAGAAGGTTTGAATTATTAAATATATAAATTAATTAAAGTCAATTTAGGTAATCAAAGTTTTAAGTAATTAAGAAAGAGTGTCAATAGTCTCACTTAGGGGTGTAAGTGGGTGGTTTGGTTTGGTTTTTGAGGAAAAATAAATTCGAACCAATCAAAATCAATTGGTTTTGTTTGGTTCGATTTTTGTATTATTTGATAGTCAAATCCGAACTAAACAGAACCGAACATCTATGGATTGGTTTGGTTCGGGTGATCAAGTTGGTCATTTTTTTAATACAAAAATACACTAAATAATTAACTTTTTATAACAAAAAAAAATACATAATAAACCTATAAAAATTTCTAGAAATAGTATCAAACTTATTAATTTGAACACTAATAATTATTTTATATTTCAGAATGTGTATTAAAATGTTCATAAAGATGGAACAAAAAAACATATTGATATTTGTATTAAGAAATTATATTTGAATAAGTTAAAAAATTCTTCAAGAGAGATTTAACTTAACAAGTTATGTACTACTACTATTCAATTACGAGAAAATTGTGAGGCTACTAAGCTGGAGGTATATATGTAACCAATTAAACCCCTAAAGACATGAGTGGAACTAATGGAGACTTGATTAGTTGAACTTTGAATCAGCAGTTTAGCGAATCCAAAGTCTCCAACTTTTGCAGTCATATTTTCATCCAAGAGAATATTGTTGGATTTCAAATCACAATGCACAATAGGAACTTCACTATCATTGTGCAGGTAATCCAATGCACAAGCAGCATCAATATATATATTCAGTCTCTCCATAAGGTTCAACTCATTTTCATTTGCATGCTTTCTCTTCTCTTTAATCCAATTTTTCAAGGTCTAGAGCATCTACTAGAGCATTTAAAGTCAATTCATCATTTTCAAGCTTTCAAGTTTAGATGATGTTGTTGCTATTACTTTCACTTTTCTGTTCTTTATATATAGTAGCAAGCAAATTGTCAGACATAGTATCAGTGTTATCACTGGGTTTATGATGATGTAATGTCTGACATGCCTTCTTCCATGGTCATGAGGCTCACATGCAAAATACAAGCAAAATTTTTTATTGCTTTCTAAATGGACAACAGAAAGATTTTAGAAAACTCTACCATTAGGAATGATTCCTTCTAAATCATTATAAGAGAGATTCAAAAGTTAAATGACATGTAGATTTTGAAGTTCAATAAAAATGTATGCAGAGAGTTTGTTGAAGGAAAGATCCAAAGTTTTCAAGTCTCTCACCTCTCAAAGAGTTTTCAGAATAGTACTTGATAGCATATTCTGACATATCTAATGATCTTAGGTGAACATAACTGAACATTTTAGTAGAAGAGTTTTCTAGTCTTCTGTGTTGAACGAAAATGATGTTTTAGGGGTTAGAAACTGAGAAAGTATTATAAAAAAAAAACAAGTAGGAGCCAAAAAATGTTGTAGCATAAATTTTTTTTAAAATAAAATATATAAATATATGATTTGGTTTGGTTTGGTTCAGTTTAGTTCGATTTGGTTCGGTTTTGAAATTTCAAATTCGAGAACTGAACCAATTAAATTTTAATTGGTTTAAATTTTATCTGAACCAATCAATATACCCAAACCAAACCGAACCAATATAATTGGTTCGATTTAAATTAATCGAGTTAGTCGGTTATCCAAACTAATTTACACCCCTAGACTCTCACATTGTATTTACTCTTTTCATTCCTTTTTATCTGTGTTTAAAGAAATGATACTAATATTAAAAAATAATTTAATAATTTTGATTTTAAGAAAAAATAATTATAAAAGATAATATTATCTTTTAAAAAAATAGAATATGATTGACCAATAAAAAAATGATAAGAAAGAGAAAAAAATTTAATGAATAAATATTAAGAATTTTTGTAAGTTAAATAATTAATAGAATAAAAATAAGAATAAAATTAATATAAAATAATTAATTTTGTGTTAAAATTTTAAAACAACATCTAATGTAAAATATTAAAAAAACTCTAAATCGAAATATAAAAAGTAAAAAGAAAAACCCAACAATGAAATGGATTAGTTGTAAGGGACAGAGTAACACGCACATGTGCTGACTACAAGGAAAAGGAACAACTTGAAAAGAAGCACGAGGGGTCAGGATTTGACTTAATGAGGAAGGTATACAAAGAGGGGTTTGGATTAATGTAATTGTATCCTTTTTTAATCTTTTCAGTGTGTTACTTACTCTTGGATTTTTCTCTTTTTTCTTATCTTAACATTGCCTTTCCCCCCAACCTCACCTGTCAGATCTCATCTAATCCGTGTCTTTGATGGTCCTACCACCCTAAGATAAGCTCCAAACATGTGGTCAGATTGATTACATTAACAACAAATAAAATGAAAATATGAAAATAATAAGGTACATACAGGGCACCTTATATGTAACCCACAGTTATTTCTGTATCAACCAAACATTTTTAAACCCCCATTAGGGGAAAATACTATTTTACTACATTTTTGTTTCTCTTATAATTTTTAATGATAATTTAAAGCCAAACCCCAATATTCCACTTTCAAGGAGAATACCATTTTTCACTCAAACTCAAGCTAAAATTGTAGCACATACTACATATTACATAATATGAAAAAAAATGTATCAAATTAAGTAACTAAGGGTGTTTTTATTATTAATTTAATATAAAATATATCATCATCTTAATTCATTAAAATTTAATAATAAATACATATTTATTTATTTATTTTAAAGACAAGTTCACGATCAACCTTATCCACATAATATAATACATCTCTCACATAATATGGCTAATTTTTATTACCTACTGCTGCAATACACAGAGCTACAAGCTCGTTCCACTATTTCTTATTGGAAGTGCTGTACTTCAATGAACAAAGAAAGATAATATTTTTTGTATAATTAAAATATATATATTATATTTATATTGTAGATTTATATAAAGAGATATTAAATCAAATTATATATTATTATAATTTTATCAAGAAATACAAAATAAATTTATAAATAAATTAAATAAAAATTATAATATTTTAATTAGAGAATAATGTTACAAAGAAGCAAGCAACAATACACTATTTCTAGTTTCAAGTTTTTTCTTACTTGTGGGCCACGCGCCCTTCTCAGTTACTTTTACCACCAGCAATTTGTTGTTTTTTGTTCAACTTCATAAGCGTTGGGCCGGCCAGCGCCAACTGAAGGCAGCAGAATAACTTGAAATAATTTTAGGGAGAGGGTATCAAATACACGTTACAAATGATATAATCACAGCAATTTCGACTATAGTATGCATAGAATAATATAATCGTCAGGTATTATATAATGGAGAGCCGGCATATGGCATTAGCCTCTAAACTACACCCATTAGAAAATAGGATCAACACTTTCATGTAGATTATGATAGAAGATGTCAATGCGCGGAGCTAGGAATTTAGTGTGAGGGACATACCAAATATATATAACATGAAAAGACATGGAAGTTTCTTTTCTTGTTATTTTGTATAAATAAATCTTGTCTGGTAGTAAAAATTATTTTATTTTATTCATTTTATAGGTCATATGCTAAAATTAAAGATATGATTTGATCAATATTTGATGTTAAAATTAAAGATATAATTTGATTAATATTTGATACTAAAATTAAGGATATAATTTAGTTAATATTTGATTTGGTCAATATCCTTAATTGTGTAATCTGTTTTTATTCCGCAGTTGTAGGATATTTCTCTATAATCTTTTATTCGTTCCTTATTAACGTTTGTACTATATATATTGTACAACTACGATGAATGGAATTATCATAAAATTATTCTGCAATTGTGTTTATTTGATATGGTATCAAAGCTTCCTTCAATCTTTTTTTCTTAACACTAAGAATTGAAGTAGGTTTTATATTCACAATTGTTGTTTACGTTCATATCATTCTGCTGTAAAATTTTCTTTTAGTGCCACTATGACTTAAGTAAGTGGTGTCAAATCATCAAAGAAGAACGAATCTTCGACTATTGTGTCTAGCCTCCATTTGCAGGAAACTTTTTCTCTCATCATAATCCTTGCATTCACTGCTAAGTTAGGTATGTCTTTTAAAAATATAATTAATAATTAAAAATGAAAATGAAAAATATGACTTGTGATCGTTATAAATTTAGTTATTTATCTCCTAATGTTCCAAAGCCACTATTACCAATCTCCAGCTATTTGTCTATTATCTTTCACGTTAAAATTGTCTTATTTGTGCCATCATTAAATTATAATATTCTCTCAATCAATTAAAATATCATTTGTGATGCTTATATTTTCTCACTTTGTAAACATCCATACTTTGGCAATGGTAGACAAATTTATATCTTGAAGATGGATTCCAACATTTTAAAAAGGGGCAAGCTTTTGTAATAATTTTATATAAAAAAAGGAAGAAATATTTATATAAACATTTTTTTGGCTATCTTAGGAGATGATTTCCATCATTATTTCATGGATGTAATCTTTCAAACTTTATTTGTGAAACTTGTGTAAAGGTAAAAAGTCATCGTATTACTTTTCATTTGAGTGATCATAAAATAGATTTACCTTTTTCATTAGTTCATTCAGATGTTTAGGGACCGGCCCCAATTTCTACTTTTAATAGGATAAAGTGTTTATAACTTTTGTTGATGATTGCACTCGCATGACTTGGGTTTATCAAATGAAACACAAAAGTGATATTTGTTCAATTTTTCGCATGTTCCATCAAATGATAACTACTCAGTTTAGTGTTCCAATAAAAGTTTTTTCGTTCTGATAATGGTGATGAGTACGAAAAGAAAAAAATTGATGGAATTTATGCACTCTGAAGGAATTATTCACCAAACATCTTACACAGATTCTCCTTAATAAAATGGTGTCGCAAAACGAAAAAATTGACATTTATTGGAAGTTACTCAGAGGCTTTATGTTTCCATGGATATTACCTTCCACGAGACTGAACCTTTTTACAGGGGCACCGACTCCTAATTTACCATTTCAGGGGGAGAATTTAGACAAAGTGATAAATTATGAAGAACTGGAGACATTTTTTACCAAAAATTTAGAAAATATTTATTCGTTCAGAGATTCTTCAAGACAGGGTGAATTTTCAAATGAAAAGGAAGAGTTATCGGTTGTTGAATGAGAGACTTCTCATACTGAAGATAATGCTCTTCATGATAATACAATGCCGCCCAACAATTCAACACAACCACTGAGCCAGTCTTCTTCTGAGATTCCTCTAGAGGTATCCACTAATCTTAATTCTACATGTAGTAATGATCTTTTTTCTGAATCTTAAGTGTCTTAATATCATCTCCCACCTCGTTCTAATCATGGTGTATCACCTGTTAAATATAAGTCTGATCCTAAATCCAAAGTTAGATACCCTATTAGTAATCATGTGTCATGTCAAAAACTGTCCAAGTCATATGCGTCTTATGTGCTACATTTATCATCTGTTCCTATTCCTAGTAAAATGCAGGAAGCTTTAGCAGGTGATAGATGGACTCAAGCAATGGCAGAAGAAATGGCAGCGCTTGAAAAAAATGATACTTGAGAGCTTGTGACTCTACCGAAAGGAAAAAAGACCGCAGAATGTAGATGGGTCTTTGCGATCAAGCATAAAGCAGATGAGACAATTGAGAGGTATAAAGCTCGATTGGTTGCGAAAGGATATACGTAATCTTATGGGGTTGACTACTAAGACATTTTTGCACCTATTGTAAAACTATTCAATGCTTTTTTACGTGGAGATCTTACAGAGGAAGTGTATATGGATCCCCCTCCAGGTGTGGAAAAATACTCAGATGTTACAATGGCGTGCAAACTCAAAAAGGCGTTGTGTGGTTTAAAACAGTCTCTAAGAACTTGGTTCGGTAGATTTACCAAGTCTATGTAGAGTTTTGGATATAAACAAAGCAACTCAGACTGTACTTTATTTTTAAAGCATTGAATGGGTAAGATTACTACTTTGATTATATACGTTGATGACATAGTGGTGACAGGAGATGATCAAGAAGAAATTGAGAGCTTAAAACGACATTTGGCCTTAGAGTTTAAATGAAACAACTTGGAGATTTAAAATACTTTCTTGGAATCGAGGTAGCCTACTCAAAGAATGATATTTTCTTATCTCAATGAAAATACATTCTTGATTTGTTAATTGAAACAGGTATGCTTAGATGTAAGTCTGCAAATACCTCTATTGAACAAAATCACAAGTTGTTTGAGTGTTTGCATGCAACTTCTACCAATAAAGCAAAGTACTAGAGACTTGTGGGAAAATTAATTTATTTGTCCCATACTAGGCCAGATATTGCTTATTCAATATGCATAGTGAGCCAGTTTGTGCATGATCCTTGTAAACCTCATATAGATGCTGTGGAACGCATATTGCGATATTTAAAGTCTGCTCCGGGTAAAGGGTTGTTGTTCAACAAGAATAATCACTTGAACGTACGTAGAAGGTTACATTAATGCAGATTGGGCTGGTTCATCTAAGGACAGAAAATGTACATCAGGATACTTTACTTTTGTAGGGGGTAACCTTTTGACTTGGAGGAGTAAAAAACAATCAGTGGTAGCAAGGTCAAGTGCAGAAGCTGAATATAGAGGCATGACTTTTGAAGTATGTGAGTTACTATGGTTGAGAAACTTGCTTAAGGATTTGGGTGTTCACTCTCAGGAGGCAATGAAGTTATATTGTGATAATACTTCTACTATAGAGATTGATCATAATCCAGTCCAACATGATCGGAACGAAGCATGTGGAAATTGATAGACACTTCATTAAGAAAAACTTGAAGCTGAAATCATTGTTTTTCCGTTTGTGAAGTCTGAAGACCAACTAGCCGATATCCTTACCAAAGCTGTTGCCAGTAGTGTTTTTGGTCACTCTTTAGACAAGTTAGGCATGTGCGATATACATGCTCCAATTTGAGGGGAAGTGCTAAAATTAAAGATATGATTTGGTCAATATTTGATGCTAAAATTAAGGATATAATTTAGTTAATATTTGATGCTAAAATTAAGAATATAATTTGGTCAATATCCTTAATTGTGTAATATGTTTTTATTCCATAATTATAGGATATTTCTCTATAATCTTTTATTCTTTCATTGTTAATGTTTGTACTATATATATTGTACAACTACGATGAATAGAATTATCATAAAATTATTCTACAATTGTGTTTATTTGATACCATCAATTAAATATACGAAGAAATATATGAGGAAAATTACAAAGTTGGGGACCGTGGCATCTTAAGTCAACAAAGTTGGAGACCATGGCATCTTAAGTCAAGTGCACAACATTTTTTGTTCTTCTCCATTTAGATCCCTCTTCATTTTTCCCTTTAGTCTGACTGAGTGAAAGCAGAATCAAGCTACTAAAAGGTGATGGAGAAACTTATTTCAAGCTGGTCCAATGTCCAATCTCTCCCTGAGAACTACATATTCCCACCAGAATCAAGACCAGGGAACCTCAAAATCCCCTTCAGCAGCAACATTCCTGTGATTGATCTCAGTGAAGCAGAGAAAGGTGATAGAACACATACAATTGAGAAAATTATTAAGGCTGCTGAGGAGTTTGGATTCTTTCAGGTCCATACTAATTGTTGTTGTTGTTGTTTTTAATCTTTTTTGGTCAAACAATAAGTTTTCCAATGCACAAGATGAATATTTATAGATTATTGAACCTGCTATAGTAATGTTTAATGGAAATTGAAGTGGGATTGAAGCAGGTAATCAATCATGGGATCTCGGTGGATCTAATGAATGAAACAAGGAGTGTTTTGAAAGAGTTATTTCAGATGCCGGCTGAGTACAAGCAACCATTGTGTTCAGATGATCCTTTGAAGACATGCAAGATGTTCACTAGCACTGTCAACTATGCAACTGAAAAGGTTCATCTATGGAGGGACAATTTTAGGCACCCATGTCATCCTTTGGAGAAGTGGCAGCACTTATGGCCTGAAAACCCAACTAGATACAGGTAAATGAATGGTGTGTAATGTTAGGAATTCAAGTGTGAGTTGCAAGTGTATATATAGGTAAAAAAAAGTCTCATGTTATCAAGGAATAGACAAAGTAGAGACTTTATAAGTGGACGGACCCATTAAAAATCTAAAAAGGGTCCAGACTCTCCTGCCAACATAAATTTAACTCTGTTGCCTGCACCTTAGTTCTAATAGATCTTTGTTTGCAGAGAGTGTGTTGGGGCATGTTCAGTTGAAGTTAAAAAGTTGGCTTCGAGGCTCTTGAGGTTGATTAGTGAAGGGCTCGGTCTGGAATGTGGATATTTTGACAATGATCTTAGTGGCTCAATGCCATTGATAATCAATCATTATCCACCATGCCCTGAACCAAGTTTGGCACTGGGAATAACTAAGCACTCTGATCCTGACCTCATAACCATTTTACTCCAAGATGATATATGTGGGCTTCAAGTCTTCAAGGATGGAAAGTGGATTGCTGTTGAGCCTCTTCCTCATGCATTTGTGGTTAACATAGGCTTACCGTTTCAGGTACACTTACTCTTATTGAATCTATGGAATATTTTCATTTCAATGAACCCCACAATAAAATAATAATATTAAAATTATAATGCTTGAATTCATTTTTTCTGGTTCAATTTGTCATGCTGCCAAGGATTGGTTCCAATTACTTCCAAATAGCGCTACCCAACCCATGGTGGAAGATTTTTTTCTTTTCATTTCAATTTTGTCTCTTTGGCACAATTGTGCTTTGGCAAATTTTGTTGAATTGTGGTGGAAATTAGTATGTTTGGATTTGCTTAAAGGAAAAAATCGCTTTGTTTTTTTTTTTTTCCAAAAACTCTCAAAAAAATTTTGATTATAAAATATTTTGAACAAAAAAATAAACTAATCATTGCAGATAATCAGTAATGGTAAGCTACAAAGTGCTGAGCACCGGGCTGTGACAAATTCAAGTTATGCTCGCACATCGGCTGCCTTTTTCGTAACTCCTTTAGATGACAGTATCATAGAGCCAGCACAAGCTCTCACTGATGAACGCCATCCTCCAATTTTTAAATCTTTCACATACAAGGAGTTCATTTCACACTACTTTGCCAAACATGGTGACTCAGACGTGGTGCTGAAATCATTTGAGACACAAGGTTAACTGAAATGTAGAAAGCAAAACAACTATACATGAAATGTGGAAAGCAAAAAAATGCGGCCACATCATAGCAACTATGTAATAATGGCAACTATGTAATAATGGGAAACCTTGGCCATCTTTCTGATTGTTAGGCTCTACCTTCAGGAAATAAATGTTAGGCTTTACGTCTTACATTTCATATGCAATTCATAGATGCAAATGATCAACATCAACCAAAAAATATTGTTGACGATGATTATAATTACTTTGCCATATTTACTAGTATTCACAGGTACAATAAGAGTCGTTTATTCTCGAAACAATGTTTTCTAAATAGTTGTATTAATATATTAGTCATATTTGTGGGTGAATTAGTCATGGTTAAAACTACAGCTAATAAATATTTTTTTTTGTAACAAGTATAGTTTTTTTCTTTAGTTTTCTAGAATATACCTACACTATTTGTATATGAGACTAATTCGTTCGGATAAAAAGCAATATGATTAGGATCTTTCTACAAGTGACATCTCCGTAAATCAAATCTTTATTATATCCTGAAAGCATAATTCTTTCAACAGTACTCTACCCCTGGTTGGTACATGGTATAGTTCTTTAAGAAGTGGATCATGTATTAATATGTCAATATATATCATGCAGCTAACGTGTAGCCCTTTGAATCAAAATTTGCTCAAATATTGGCCTTAAATATCAAATGGTTTTTGTTTACTAAGAAGTTTCAACTTAATGTTAGAATATCTAAAAAATATATTTAAAATATCTTAGTTAATTTTTAAAATATATTATAGAATTAATTAGTCAATAAAAGAAGAATCTTTGGAGTTATTTCATGATTTCAATATTTTTTATTTTTTTTTTATTTTTTGTATTATTTTGTATCACATCATCATATCTTTCAATAATATCTTTAATTTATAATTATTTTTTTCTTTTCTTTATTTCTTAACCTTAAACCTAATTTTTTAACTTGATATTAGAACAATAGTATCCACCTTGAAGAAATTTTTTTCTTTTCATTCTTTAAAATTTATAGAACTTGTTAAAATCATTATTCACCATCTTTAAAACTAGATCTAGTTTTATTATTTTTCTCATCTTTATTTTCTTCTAATCTCTTCCTTCTGAGTCTTTATATGTTTTCTTTTATTCTCAAGTTATTGATAGAATTATTGAAATAACAAATTGAGGTGTTGATGCTTTTGGTTACATACATGATAGGCAATCAATTAATTTGGAGTTTGGGTAACCCATGGGCTCCGTACGCTGCAGGTTTGGGGGCTACTACGAGACTGCAGCCATGCGACAAACACAAAAGAAGCGTGAAGGGAATATTAAAATCGAACATTCCTTACGGCGTGTTTTGTTTCAAATTAAATTAGTTTTTTTTTATAAAAAAATCGTTTTAATAGTATTATAATATATTTAGTAAAATTAATTTTAATTTTATATAAAATTTAATGTATTATAAATTTTTTTTGTAATAATGTTGAATATTAAAATTTATGATTTTAACTTATAAATTATTCTTTATACTTTAATATATAAATATTATTTTATTCTCAATCAAATATTTTTTTAAAATTATTTTATATTTATTTTAATAATTTAATATATAAAAATAATTTTTTTATACCATTCAAATGAAATAAATTAGTTTAAAAATTACTTTTCAATTAATATATCTAAACATAAAATTGATTTAATTATAATCAATTATAATAAAAAAATTTATACAATAATTAATTATTAAAATAATAAAATTTTCATAATTATCCTAAATACACACTTAATCTACTAACTTTAATTAGGATAAGACATCAAAAAAGAAAAAAAAAATCATTAGGATAAAATGTTAAACTTCTTAGTTGATAAATAGGTGAAATTTTTTTTAAACAAATTTTTACATTAATCCACTTTCTGTTTCATCTGCAGAGCTTTGTCAACAAATCTGACGTTGTTTGGTTAGCTGGTGAGGGACTTCGTTGATGCAACTACTACTTTTGGTTCGCATTCAAAGACCCCAAATGGGTTTGTTGCCAAAAAATAAGGTTTGGTTTTAAACCAGTTAACCAAACTGGAAAACCAGTTTTTTGTCACAGTCTGACAAACCGAAACTATTCTTGCAGTGCGGTTTAAAATTGGTTCTAAAATATGAATTAATAACAGTTTGGCCCAATTTTTTTAACTGGACCGAACCATACCCAGCCTTACAGTCACGACATCATCTGACTCAAACAAACCCAAGGACATGGTTTGAAAAGCTCACACAAACACTGCACAAGTATGGTTTTGTCACCATGAAGTGTGATCCTTCCCTTTTTATTCAATCCAGCTCCAGAGGGCTCCGCCAACATTCTGGTTTACGTGAATGATATCATAATTACAGCAGCTCTCCTACATTCATACAATAGTAAATCTCTAACCTTGACAAGGAATTTGCGCTCAAGGATCTTGCCAAGTTAAATTATTCGATGGCGAAAAGTATTTTCGGCAGGCATGTCAACTGGAAAATATATATATTTTTTAAAATTAATATTTGTAATTAATTTCCGGCGGATGGACACACCAATAAATTCAAAACCTATTTGTTGTATTACTTGGAACCCATTTGTAGTGGCAAGGTTGTCGCAAAGATATAATTTTTTAATCAAAAAAGCAAAAAAGAAGATTTTTTTTTCAATATATAATGTTGCTGGAATATATATATATATATATATATATATATATATATATATATAATATATATATATATATATATATATATATATATATATATAAAACTTTTCCCAGTCTCGTCCAACTTTTTTGCAAATTATGCTGCTAGAAGGCCAAACCCCAATATTCCACTTTCAAGGAGAATATCATTTTTCACACAAACTCAAGCTAAAATTGCAGCACATATTACATAACATGAAAAAAATTGTACTGAGTAATTAATAGTGTATTTATTATTAATTTAATTTAAAATATATTATAATCTTAACTCACTAAAATTTAATAATAAATATATTCTCATTTACTTATTTTAGGGAGAAGCTCTCGATCAGCCTTATCCACATAATATAATACATCTCTCACATAACAAGGCTAATTTTTATTTCCCCACTGCTGCAGTATACAGAGCTTCAAGCTCGTTCCCTTATTTCTTCTTGGAGGTGCTGCACTTCAATGAACAAAGAAGCTACAACACATTATTTCTAGTTTCAACTTTCTTCTTACTTGTGGGCCACGTGCCCTTCTCAGTTACTTTTACCACCACCAATTTGTTGGTTTTTGTTCAACTTCATAGGCGTTGGGCTGGCCAGCGCCAACGAAGGCAGCAGAACAAATTGAAATAATTTTAGGGAGAGGGTATCAAATACACGTCACAAATGATATAATCACAGCAATTTCGACTAAAGTAAGCATAGAATAATATAATTGTTAGGTATTAGATAATGGGGAGCCACCATATGACATTAACCTCTAAACTACACCCCTTAAAAAAGAGGATCAACTCAACACTTTCATATAGATCATGTTAGAAGATGTCAATGCGCGGAGCTAGGAATTTAGTGTGAGGGACATACCAAATATATATAATATGAAAAGACATGGAAGTCTCTTTTCTTTTTATTTTGTATAAATAAATCTTGTCTGCTAGTAAAAATTATTTTATTTTATTCATTTTATGGGCCATCGATTAAATATACGAAGAAATATATGAGAAAAATTACAAAGTTGGGGACCATGGCATCTTAAGTCAACAAAGTTGGGGACCATGGCATCTTAAGTCAAGTGCACAACATTTTTTGTTCTTCTCCATTTAGATCCCTCTTCATTTTCCCCTTTAGTCGTCTGACTGAGTGAAAGCAGAATCAAGCTACTAAAAAGTGATGGAGAAACTTATTTCAAACTGGTCCAATGTCCAATCTCTCCCTGAGAACTACATATTCCCACCAGAATCAAGACCAGGGAACCTCAAAATCCCCTTCAGCAGCAACATTCCTGTGATTGATCTCAGTGAAGCAGAGAAAGGTGATAGAACCCATACAATTCAGAAAATTATTAAGGCTGCTGAGGAGTTTGGATTCTTTCAGGTTCATACTAATTGTTGTTGTTGTTTTTAATCTTTTCTTGTCAAACAATAAATTTTCCAATGCACAATATAAATATTTATAGATTATTGAACCTGCTATAGTAATGTTTAATGGAAATTGAAGTGGGATTGAAGCAGGTTATCAATCATGGGATCTCGGTGGATCTAATGAATGAAACAAGGAGCGTTTTGAAAGAGTTATTTCAGATGCCGGCTGAGTACAAGCAAACTTTGTGTTCAGATGATCCTTTGAAGACATGCAAGATGTTCACTAGCAGTGCCTACTATGCAACTGAAAAGGTTCATCTATGGAGAGACAATTTTAGGCACCCATGTCATCCTTTGGAGAAGTGGCAGCACTTATGGCCTGAAAACCCAACTAGATACAGGTAAATGAATGGTGTGTAATGTAAGGAATTTAAGTGTGAGTTACAAGTGTATATATAGGTAAAAAAAATCTCATGTTATTAAGGAATAAACAAAGTAAGCACTTTATAAGTGGATAGACTTAAAAATCTATTGTTTGAAGGTTTTGAGTTGAAACGTGATGTTTGCTTACTATTGTTGTTCCTCTTTATTATCTCGCTAGTATAACTCACAAGTAAGATGTGAGATATTTAAATGCATTTATCTTACCAACCGTAAGTCATGGTTGTTGGGTTTGACCCAAATTCTATTAAAGATTGTTATCACTAGTTTCTTATTTTGTGAAAATATGAAAGATTTGTAAAGATTTGTGAAAATATGAAAGATATGAAGAGATATATGAAGATACGTTAAAGATTTGAAAAATATATTAGAGATTTGTGAGATATGTATAAGATTTGTGAGAGATTTGTTTACAATAGGAAATTAGGAAAGATGAGTTATAAATACTTGTATTTGGGAATTTGTAGAATTATGAGATTGAGAATGAGAGTTTGAGAAAGTTTGTCTTGAAAGGCTTATAGACTATATTTGTTTTTATAGTAGATATGACTCTTCTTATCTGTGGATGTAGGCTTATTAGTCAAACCACGTTAAACTTTGTACGCGATTTGTGTGATGTTTTTTTTAATTATTAATATTTATTACATGTTTGTGTAGAAGGGGATGTGGTATTTCCCAAACACATTGATGGGGATGTGGTATTTCCAAAGAGATTGACGAGGATATGATATTCCCCAAAAGATTGAAAGGGGGATGCAGTATTACTTCCAACAAGTAGTATCAGAGCTGATAGTTCAAGGATCTAGGCGATGGTACGGTCCATTGGGCCCTTGTGTCAAAAGTTTGTCTGACAATGGAGGTTAGGTGGGATGTCTTGTTATGATGGTGGCAAATGTGACAGATGTGTCGAAAGTCTTCTTGACATTGAGGTCAAGCAGCGTGTTTCATATAATGACGGTGCAAGCACAAAGATTTGATTTAAAGATTTGGAATATTGAGCATTATGAATGGCGGCAGGTGTTGTTGAAAGTCTTCTTGGCATGGAAGTCAAGTGACATGTTCCATTGATAACAACAGATTTGAAGGTTTGAAGATTTGAAGATTGTTTTGTTAGAGATGATAATGGAATTTGAATCAAGGTGAAGATTGTTAGGTTTGACCTTAATTATATTGAAGATTGTTATCACTAGTTTCCTATTTTAAGAAAATATAAAAGATTTGTGAAAATATAAAAAGATATGAAGAGATATATGAAGATATGTTAAATATTTGTTAAAAGATTTAAAAAATATGTTAGACATTTATGAGATATGTATAAGATTTCTGAGAGATTTGTTTACAATAAAAAATTAGGAATGATGAGTTATAAATACTTGTATTTGAGAATTGGTAAGGTTATGAGAGTGAGAATGAGAGTTTGAGAAAGATTGTCTTGTAAGGTCTGTAGGCTATATTTGATAGAAAATTTGAATCTTCTCATTCGTAGATGTAGACATATTAGTCGAATTACGTTAAACTTTGTGCGTAATTTGTGTGATATTTTCTCAATTACTAATATTTATTATATGTTTATGTAGAAGTAAATGTGGTATTCTTTAAACAGATTGACGGAAATGTGATATTCTTTAATAAGATTAATAAGGATATGATATTCTCCAAAAGATTGAAAGTGGGTTGCAATATTTCCCCCAAGAATGGTCTCCCTTGAAATCATGCACAAGAGTTCTTCGTACTTAAAGTAGTCAAGTCAACCATAGGCATTCAATTATTCTCAAGATATCATTACTCAAGTCAAGATAATATCACTGTATGGTTTCACTTGGTATAAGTCACCAAAAATGTTGGGAGCACACTTTAAGTTAATATTAGATTAAATAAAAAATCTAAAAAGGTTCAGATTCTCCTGCCAACATAAATTTAACTCTGTAGTCTGCACCTGTAGTTCTAATAGATCTTTGTTTGTAGAGAGTGTGTTGGGGCATGTTCAGTTGAAGTTAAAAAGTTGGCTTCGAGGCTCTTGAGGTTGATTAGTGAAGGGCTCGGTCTGGAATGTGGATATTTTGACAATGATCTTAGTGGTTCAATGTTATTGATAATCAATCATTATCCACCATGCCCTGAACCAAGTTTGGCACTGGGAATAAATAAGCACTCTGATCCTGACCTCATAACCATTTTACTCCAAGATGATATATGTGGGCTTCAAGTCTTCAAGGATGGAAAGTGGATTGCTGTTGAGCCTCTTCCTCATGCATTTGTGGTTAACATAGACTTCCAGTTGCAGGTACACTTACTCTTATTGAAACTATGGAATATTTTCATTTCAATGAACCCCACAATAAAATAATAATATTAAAATTATAATGCTTGAATTCATTTGTTCTGGTTCAATTTGTCTTGCTGCCAAGGATTGGTTCCAATTACTTCCAAATAGCACTACCCAACCAATGGTGGAAGATTTTTTTCTTTTCATTTCAATTTTGTCTCTTTGGCACAATTGTGCTTTGGCAAATTTTGTTGAATTGTGGTGGAAATTAGCATGTTTGGATTTGCTTAAAGGAAAAAATCGCTTTATTCTTTTTTTTCCAAAAGCTCTTAAATAAATTTTTGATTATAAAATATTTTGAACAAAAAATAAACTAATCATTGCAGATAATCAGTAATGGTAAGCTACGAAGTGCTGAGCACCGGGCTGTGACAAATTCAAGTTATGCTCGCACATCGGCTGCCTTTTTCGTAACTCCTTTAGATGACAGTATCATAGAGCCAGCACAAGCTCTCACTGATGAACACCATCCTCCAATTTTTAAATCTTTCAAATACAAGGAGTTCCTTTCACACTACTTTGCCAAATATGGTGACTCAGAAGTGGTGCTGAAATCATTTGAGATACAAGGTTAACTGAAATGTGGAAAGCAAAACAACTATGTAATAATGGGAAACCTTGGCCATCTTTCTGATTGTTAGGCTCTACCTTCAGGAAATAGATGTTAGGCTTTACGTCTTACATTTCATATGCAATTCATAGATGCAAATGATTAACATCAACCAAAAAATATTGTTGATGGTGATTATAATTACCTTGCCATATTTACTAGTATTCACAGGTACAATGAGAGTCGTTTATTCTCAGTACAATGTTTTCTAAATTGTTGTATTCATATATTAGTCATATTTGTGGGTGAATTAGTCATGGTTAAAACTACAGCTAATAAATAAATATATATATATTTGTAACAAGTATAGTTTTTTTCTTTAATTTTCTAGAATATACCTATGCTATTTGTATATGAGACTAACTCGTTCGGATACAAAGTAATATGATTAGGATCTTTCCACAAGTGACGTCTCCATAATTCAATCCTTTATTATCCCCTGAAAGCATAATTCACTTACAATTGTACTCTACCCCTGGTTGGTACATGATATAGTTCTTTAAGAAGTGGATCATGCATTAATGTGTCAATATATATCATGCGGCTAATGTGTACCTTTTGAACCAAAATTTGCTCAAATATTGGCCTTAAATATCAAATGATTTTCGTTCACTAAGAAGTTTTAACATGAGTGTTAGAATATCTAAAAAATATAAAATATATTTAAAATATCTTAATTGATTTTTAAAATATATTATAAAATTAATTAGTCAATAAAAAATAATCTTTGAAGTTATTTCATGATTTCAATATTTTTTGATTTGTTTTTTTATTTTTTGTATTATTTTATATCATATCATCACATCATATCTTTCTTTTAATAATATTCTTAATTTACAATTATTTTTCTTTTTTTTTATTCCCTAACCTTAAATCTAATTCTTTAACTTAGTATTAGAACTATGGTATCCATCTTAAAAAAAAAATTTTTCTTTTCATTCTTTAAAATTTATAGAACTTGTTAAAATTGTTATTCACCATCTTTAAAACTAGATCTAGTTTTATTATTTTTCTCATCTTTGTTTTCTCTTAATCTCTTCCTTTTGAGTCTTGATATCTTCTTTTTAGTCTCAAGTTATTGATAGAATTATTGAAATAACAAATTGAGGTGTTGATGCTTTTGGTTACATACATGACAGGCCATCAATTAATTTGAGGTTTGGGTAACCCATGGGCTCCGTACGCTGCTGGTTTCGGAGCTACTACGAGTCTACGACACTGCGGTCCTTATGCGACAAACACAAAAGAAGCGTGAAGGGAATATTAAAATCGAACATTACTTACGGCTTGTTTGTTTGAAATTAAATTTTTATAGAAAAAGTTGTTTTAATAGTGTTATAATATATTTGGTAAAATTAATTTTAACTTTTATATGAAATTTAATGTATTATAATTTTTTTTCATAATACTTAAAATTAAAACTTATAATTTTAATTTATAAATTATTACTTATATTTTGATATATAAATATTATTTTATCCTCAATTAAATAATTTTTTAAATTATTTTATATTTATTTTAATAATTTAATATATAAAAATAATTTTTTATATCATCCAAATTAAATAAATTAGTTTAAAATCACATTTCAACTAATATATCTAAACATAAAACTGATATAATTATAATCGATTATAACAAAAAAAAATTTATACAATTATCGATTATTAAATAATCAAATTTTCACAACTATCCTAAATACACATTTAATCTACTAACTTTAATTAGGATAACACATCATAAAAGAAAAAAAATCATTAGGATAAAATGTTAAACTTCTTAGTTGATAAATAGGTGAAATTTTTTTTAAACAATTTTTTCATTAATCCACTTCTGTTTAATCAAGGATCAAGAAAATTAAGGTTATGTTTAATAGCATAAATTTAGCATTGAATTTCTAGTGATAAAAAATTAAGTAATAAAAAATTTAAATATATTTTGATAAAAAAAATCTTAAATTATGCTGACATTATAGCTAGTACAGTGTATTGGATGAGGTATGTCTCACTTACGAGGCCTACTTCACCCAATACACTATTTGGGCAGTCATTTGGGCAATTGGGCTATCAGGATCCCGATCCCCTACAGTTAAAAAGTGAACTGCAGGTGGTGGTGAAGTTCCAATCCCACGACTGATAATTTTAAAACAATGTAATTTTTTTTCAATTTTTTAACTTAAAAAACTTGGTTTGAAATGTTGAGATCACATGCACTTAAATGTCAACTGTAACAAATCCAAATCTTGGGCTACCATGTCCTAGCATTGTAGCATTTCATTAATTTTAACTGTTAAATGTATTCTAAAAAATAGTTAATATTTTAGTGTTTGACCAATTATTTATATAATTTCAAGTTAAGATGATAGTTAGATAAAATCTTATTCAAAGTAAAGATTTTAGAATTTAAATTCTTAACATTACAACAAAGGTTCCCATGAGTTACAGTTTACTTTCACTTCAATTAACAATTGTTGGCATTTAATATTAAATAAGATTATATTAAAATAGTTAATCTTTTAATGATTTAAATAAGGAAGTAATTGTTATTAAATAAATTTAATTAGTGACAGCACATATGTTGAATATATTTAACATTTTTCATTGAATTTATTTTTAACTCATATTAAACAAATACTATTAATACAAAAAAAAAACATAAAGAAAGAAGCAAACATTTAGAGTGTGTGTGGGAAAGCTTAATTATTTTCCAAAATAGCCTCTCTCTTTTCCTTTTTTTTGGTAAAAAAGATGTTATGATTAGTAAAATGTGAGATGTTTGGATAAAAAGTGGTTAGAATGATTATAGATTATATTTCTTACACTGTGAAAAGATTTTTTTGAAAAGCTTTTTTTTTAGTACTATGATTATAATCTAGATTAATTTCCATTTATCGCACTAGTCATTGAGTTTTCGGAATGCAACCAACTAAACAAAAAAAATCACTTCTTATGCTTTTTAATAATTTATTATATAAAATGATTTTTTAAACAATATAAAGAAAACATATTATCTTTAAATTATTTTTTAATTATCATATTCAAATATAAAATTAATTTTATCATAATAGATTATTGAAATAATCTTTTTTTTTTCAATTGTGAATCCAAACACTTGGTAATATTTCTACCCTACTTGTAGCACCCAACTTATCTTGCCTTGAAGGGCTTAGTGACGGGTTAGGGTGGTTTATCCTTGCGTGGTGGTTTGGTATAGGTTTAGGGTCAATCTATCCAATTTCTCCTGGCATCCCATATCTATAAAATAAAAAATTAAATTAATTTTGTCACTTGTTACTTATGTTTTTGGCATTTTAGATGTCTTTATTTACTTTTGGCTAAATTATAGATAGAGGACAAAAATTCGAGCCTTTAAAATGCTACTTGTGGGGAAAATCTTACCATATTACTCTGTATAGGAGGAGATTTGTCTCGTACCCAAGTGATGTATGGATATATACCTTGACCAACCCTAAAAAAATTATAGATAGAGTTGATAGAAGTAAATATTCACATGTCTTTTGATTATATAAAATGATGGTTAATTTTTAAATTTTGATTGATTATGTTATTAATATAAATTTATGTTTAAGGCTGCATTTGATGCAACTGATAGTATAAGATATGATAGTATATGACAATAGGATAAAGTCTAATAGTATAAATAAACTGATAAGCTCTTATACTATCAAACATTTGGTACACATAGTATAAGCAATTTGATAATATATGTAACTATCTACTATGACCATACTACTATTCACCTTCCTCACCATCTCCTTTGGCTGCACTTCTTCACTCTCACCTCCCACAAACAGATCCACAACCCCACTGAATCCACGATCCAGCCATGGAAACCAACATGAGACCATCCACAAATGAACACTCATAAGCCTCTGTAAACCATCCTTGCAACCATACCCAGGACCTCTATTGTCAACACCATCATCAACTTCATCAAACACCTGGTGAATCTCTTCAAATCTCAACTCTCTATAACCCAAAACAATTCATTCATCATCCTCATTTTCAAATGAACAAACACCATTCCAAATCAATTACATACAAATCTCACAACGAACAGCAACCCACCAACAAATCATCAAGCAAATCTCAAACAACTATCCCCCTTCATCACCAACAAATTACTCCTTATCACCATCCTCTACCCTCATAACCTAACCACCATACCTATGACCCCAACCATCGGAACGCCTTCTCGACCCCATCCTCGAACCACCACGTCTGACCCACGTGCAAACCACTAGTAACCTGCGACCCAAATAGCCACCATACCCCTTCTATTCTTCCTCTATCTCATACTCACAAGTCATGCCTCAACGTGCGAATTGCCATCGGTAGCAACCCACCATCGTCCCTATCTTCGCCAATGAGTCGCACAAGCAAAGGTCGCTGCGTCGCCTCCACCGCAAGCCACACAATTGGCCAGATCTGCGCACAATCCGTGGGGCAGCACTGACCAGATCCGCACTTACCAGTGGGGTTGATGAGGTTGGTCGGCAACCAATGAAGGTAACAGTTGGGACTTGAACGACGGCGTGGTGGCTTGGGCTTAGGTGACGTTGGTGGCACGAGTTACACAGCAGCGACAAAGAGTGGTGGTGCGGCTTGGGTTTGACAAGGGTCTTAGACGATGGTGGCTTATGGGTGACTAGTCGTAGGGGTGACGACATAAGGGTGGTGGTCCTGAGTTATCGAGATGGAATGGTTGGATGTGACTTTGTTGATGGGTTGTTGTAGTGATGGAGATTAAATGGTGATGGCAGAGAATGAGAGGCTTGAAGTGAAAAGGATGAAGTTGAGGGATAGGGTGGGAAAAGATATACTATCAGGTCTTATCTTATAGTGGGGGAGATGATATAGGATAAAAAAAAAAGCTAACCTAATATGATTATACAATCATATGAGTGCATTAAACATCTGATATAACCTGATAGTATAAACTTATAATATCATGTTTTCCTTATACGATGCACCAAACGTAGCCTAAGATGTTTGTAGAAGTGGGGCGGAATGAGTAGAGTGTGAGTTTTAAATATTTTTATAGGAATAAGTTCAAGTTTTCGGCAGATTGACCAAAGTAGTGTAATTTTACAAACTATTTATCAAATTTGGATAGTTTTAAACTATTTACTAGTTTGGGGTCCTTTTTGCCACGCTGGCAAAGGACCCCATATTTTTTTTTGCCACGTCATGTAAAGAGCAACTTCAAGTTGCTCTTTCAAGATTCTCTGACTTGCGTCCTATCAAGTCTAGAAGAATCAAATTTAATAGTATTTTAATAAAAAAGTAAAAGAGCAACTTAGAGTTGCTCTTTCCAGACTGTCAGTCGCGTCATTTCATTTTTAGAAGAATTAAATTTAATACTATTTTTATAAAAAAAATGACAAGTTGCTCTTTTCAGACTGTCCCGTACTGTCATATAAGAATCAAATTTAGCACTATTTTATTTAAAAAATGAAGTTGCTCTTTCTAGATCGTCAATCACATCCTTTCATTTTTAGGAGAATCAAATTTAATACTATTTTAATAAAAAAAGTGATAGAGCAACTTGGAATTACTCTTTCCAGACAGTCATGTCCTGTCATATAAGAATAAGATATAATACTATTTTATAATACTTTTCAGAATGTCAGTCGTGTCTTGTATATTCAGAAGAATCAAATTTAATATTGGTTTAATAAAAAAGTGAAAGAGCAACTTTGAGTTGCTCTTTTCAAACTTAGTCTCATCATATCAAATCGAAAGAATCAAATTTAATATTATTATAATAAAAAAGTGAAAGAGCAACTTGGAGTTGCTCTTTTCAAAGTACAGATCACGTTCTGTGAGTAAAGTTTAACAATATTTTAATAAAACAGTGAAAGAGCAAGATCAAGTTTCTCTTTTCAGTCAAGCTTAGAAGAATCAAATTTAATACTATTATAATAAAAAAATGAAAGAACAACTTGGAGTTGCTCTTTTCAAAGTACGAATCACATTCTGCGAGTAAAGTTTAACAATATTTTAATAAAATAGTGAAAGAGCAAGATCAAGTTACTATTTTCAAAAACTGACTTAACAAGTATTTTAACAATGAAATGAATGGAGCAACTCTAAGTTGCTCTTTTTTAAAATTTATTTTGCTCCCCCTTGGCCTATGCTCTCTCTATTTAAACCCCAACTCGGGCTTGTACTCTACTCTTCACATCTATTCTATTCTCTCTCATCTCTCACAGATTCTTCCATTCTTTAATTTTGTTCTAAAAATAAGTCAACTTGTTTTTTTCCCTTTATTCAAATGGTAGGAAGTTTGAAAGGCCACACAGGATCATATTCGAAGGCGACATTAGGCCAATTCAAATTAAATGCATATCAATTATCAGATGTTGAAGAGAAAGATTCATGCTAAATTAAACCTTCAGTCTCATCAAATTATTTCTAGTCTTACATATAAATTTCTGATATCTCAAAATGAGAGCAAATATACTGCTCTTGAAATATTTGATAATGAAGATGTTGAGTGCATGATCAACACTTTTGATCAACACACTATGACAGTATTGGAATTGTACATTGAGATCGACGTTGTAGGCAGTTCATCATTACTTGCGTATTCATGTCATATGAATACTCAACTACTTATGAAGAAGACCATGTTGATGAGGATGTTGTTACACCTTTTTGTGGTCAATCTAATGCCTACATTGGGCTTTCAGATGATGATGAATATTGGAATAGAGACCTGACAATGGAGTCTAGTGAAGATGAAGGTGAAGGTGAAATTCCTGATGGCGATTCGTTTGACACTGAAGTTGAGGGTGATTTTAATGTTGATTTTAATGCTGTTGGCTTGGATTTCCCAATTGTTATGGCTTCTCCAATTGCATCATTATTACCTGTTAGCAAACTTCCACAGCAAACAGGTTAGTAGCCATATAATTTAGTTAGTTTATAGTGAAGTTAGTACTTGCCTCTCACGTTTTTAAGATATGTACAGGTGAACATTCCATAGAGACTCCATTTTGGACTTCAACTCCATATTATAAATATATGAATTGGGACCACCTCGATCAAGAGACTGGTTTTCTAGGGTTGGATGTGCCCGGTTCTTGGTGTGCAGGAGATGAGTTATATGTTGATTTACGATTTGATAGTAAAGAAGTTGTTCAGTTGGCTGTCAAACATTATTCTATGAAAAGGCATCATACATTTTTTGTAGTTGAATCAAAACTAACAATTTTATATATGAAGTGCCCAAAACATGCTGAAAGTTGCTTGTTGCGTATGAGAGCAATTTTAGAAAAAAAGACAAGCAAGTGAAAAATTACTAAATGGGGTGGTCGTCACACTTGTATGAATCCAATGCTTTCTCAAGATCATAAGAAGTTGGATCCCAATTTTGTCTGCTCATGTATAGTAAGTACGGTCCTCACTCATATGTGAATTATGTGCTTTTAGAATAATATTTCAATATTTTATAATGTGTATGTTAGGTATGGTTAACCAAGAACCATCGCTCTCAATTTCTTTGATCAAGGAGATGATTAGCAGCCAATTTGGATATCAAATCTCATACAGGAAGGCTTGGAAGGCTAAGCAGAAAGTAATTGTGAAGGTGTTCAGTGACTGGGATGAGTCTTGTGCAATCTTACCTAGCAATTATAGAAGTTGACGGAGCTTTCTTGTATGGTAAGTATCGTGGTACACTATTAATTGCCACAACACGGGATAACAATAGTTGCGTTCTGCCAATTGCCTTTGTTATCATTGAAGGTGAAACCTTGAGTGCTTATCATGGTTTTTGGCAAACATATGCCAATATGTGATAAGAAATAAAAGTCTATGTATGATTTCTGATCGACACCAAAGCATAAAAGCCATTGTGAATAATGCACACCTTGGTTGGTAGTCTCCTAATGCATATCATGTATACTGCATACGCCACATTGCCAGCAATTTCAACCATAAGTTCAGGAATGCAAAATTGAAGGAGGACTTATTAAAACTAGGTAAAAGTTCATCCCCTATAATGTTTCATTAAGATATATGATTTTGTTGCTTTTCAAAACATTTTTTATTTTAATGTAGGTTATACAACTTGTAAGCACTAGTTTGAGAGGAACTTGCAAAAATTTCATCAAATTAGCAGTGACATGCAGAAGTGGATTCACGGTATTTCAAAAAAAAAATGTCAGACTCATGATGAAGAAGGGAGAAGATATAGGCATATGACAACAAACTTGTCAGAGGCTATAAATAAAGTATTAAAAGGTGCTCGAAATTTGCCAATAACAACATTGGTGAAGTCCACATATGGTAGGATGGTTGAGTACTTTGTACAAAGATTAAGGTGGGATAAGTCTAAGCAAAATGCTAGGCAGAGATTCTGTAAGAAATTAATTGAGGTGATCATGAAAAATCAAGAAGATGCGAGTTCCCACCAAGTCCATAGATATGATATACAATCCACAATATTAGAAGTTAAGGAGGCATTCAATCCAGTCATGCAAACAGGTGGTTAGACATGGTCGATGATTCTAAATAGATGGTATTGTTAGTGTGGGAGATTCCAAGCATATCAATACTCATGCTCTCATGTTATTGCTGCATGTGTTGCCGTCAGTATTGACTTCTACTAGTTTGTGGATCCTCTTTACTTAATACAAAATGTTGTGAATGCCTATAGTCTTGAGTGGTGGCCTATTGGAAATTAGGCGAACATTCCAGCCTCTGTGGGGTGGACATTAGTTCTAGATTAGTCGACCATTCGTGCGAAGGGCCGCCCAATCTCAACACTCCTTAGGAACAAAATGGATTGGGTGGAATCTCAGCCTAGGCAACGATGTAGAAACTATAGATAAGAAGGTCATAATCGACGACTATGCCCTCACCTCAGTCAAGGACAGAGCTCTCAACAAGGTGATGATAATGTTGAAGATATTAAAAGTTAAATTAAAGGTTTGTATGTATTGATGTATCGATCAAGGGGTTTATTAATTGAAATCGTACTTATGTTATATGTTTTTTTTGTCTTATTAATGTAATAATCTAACAATGCTAATTTTTTTATTATAAGAAATTAAATAAAAAAAAGCATTGCAAGTTCAAATAATTCCACAACATAATATTAAAGTCTGCATATTTAATAGTGAATATGTGTATGCTGTTGAATCCTGAGATGGATAATAATATGTCATCGACGCATATGATAACACAGGGTCATATGGTGGTCCATGTGGAACATAATATACTCCATGACCACGCTGTGGGATTGGTTGAAGAGTAAGATATTCAGTAGCTGATAGTAATATATTTTATTCTTTTTATAATCCTTTCACTAGACTTCTTAAGGTTCAATTAGGCTTAATTAAGTTAGTTTTATTACATTTATTAATATTGAGCTTAATTGGATCATTGAAAGAATTATTGTTCGAATTGGCTTTAGTTTGTCTATTTGGCAACGTTCAATAAACTAGTTATAATTTGAGTTTCAAATATCTTATTGATGTAATTCTGGTCTTATAGGAAAACTAAGACAATTCTCTATAACTTTCATGAGACCTCAAGAGCCAAATCGCACATTTAGAAATTTAAATTGGAGTTGAAGCAAGATCCAGAATGCTGATCCTAACAGCTTGACATTTGCGCACTCATCAGCCCATTTCTTGAGCTATAGAAGTTCAATTGACACCAAACCAGTGACATTGAAAAGTTAAGACCCAAATCTACAACTTTCATGAAGAACAAAAGAGTCAGATTAGAAGTATAATAGATCATATTGGGCCTAGAAGTCAGAACAGAGGAGTTGTAGTTGGGCCTGAACAGTGTACAAAGATTGGACCATATCTCGAGCTGTAAGAATGATATTAGGTTGAAATTAGTGGCATTGAAAAGCTAAGACAAAAGCCTACAACGTTCATGAAGACCATTTTTCCATTTTCTGACGACAGTCATGAGTTCAGCACCGAATCATTTTCGAGACAAGCATCTCAATAATTTTTTACTCATTCACAATTATCAAACAACTCTTTTGGCATTTTTCACTTATCCACTCACTCATTAAACAACTTCATTGTCATTTTGTGCTCCTTAAGATCTATAAAAGGGAGCATTAGTTGCTTATTTGATCATCTTGGCTTACAGATCAAGATCATGCTATTTTGTTATTTGTTTATCTTGTTGTGGTTTTCTTTTGTTCTAAATTGAAGTTATGTTCATCTTCATCTTCTTCTCTCTTTCTTTCCTCTTGTTTATGAGTAACTAATTTTTATTTTACTTGAGTGAAATGGTGAAGCTTTTGGTAATAAATTAAGGTTAGATTAATTTTTTTCTTTGTGCTTAAATGATGTATTATCAAGTGGTCATTATATGTGTTGTATTTTGTTTCCAATTAATTTAAAAACTCTCCTTGTAAAATGAAGATCTTGATTCATTGTAGACAAGAGGTTGACACAATGAATGCTTGAGCTCATTCATAAGTGGTGGTGTTAATAGATAATTAAAGGAACCATAATATAATTACATATATAATCTTAAATGAACTTTGAATATTGTATTTTTTGATTGGAACCTCCGTTATGCGTGGATTCTAATTGAGTTATAAAAAGAATTAATCTTGTTCTTAATTTACTTACCAAGAGTGGATCTCCTAACCCAAGTAAATCATTTTTATTTGTGACTAAGTTTTATCACCTTTATTATTGTGACAAAATCTTTTCTTTACCTCAAAGAATTTTTCTTCATCAATTCCCTGTGGATCGACCTCGGATTCCCGAGAATTTATTACTTGAGACAACTTGCACTTGGGTTTGCAACTTATAATTCACATCAGTAGCCTCACGCCTCCTTCTTCGCTGAAGTTCATGACCTTTCACTCGAGACACAAGTATGGTCACATTCACCTCTAGCCTTGATAATTGTTGCATCGACTCCGAAGCTGGCACAACAGGTTCTAATATGTGATCCAACTCGTCTAAAGTCGATCACATCTGCTCAGTCTCATGTTTAAGCTCATCCCATGAATAAACTGAATGCTTTTCATCATAAATATGGTAATGCATCTTCTCTAGTCTATCGGCCTAAAATAAAAATGTAAGTTACTTAGTGAGTTTAATTTAAAAAAAAAGATTGAAATAATCAAATAAAGTAACATTAACATTACTTACCATCAAGCCAGTCTGTGCGCCATCTTTAGTAATCCATCGGCGGGTATGCTTGCTATACCACCTCATATACTCAGAGTTTGCACTAAGTATTCCCTCCTCCCGAGGAGTATTCGTCAGCACATATGCACGTCAGTTATCCCATATTTGAATATATTGTGCATGATATTGCAACCAATTTTCAGTATTCTTGCCTCGCAATGTAAGATCACGGACGTGTTGAGGCTGACAAGGAGGTTCTAGAATATGTTGGCTCATACCAAATTAACGCCTCACGCGATCGGGCTAGTGCCACTCAATGATATGGAAGCATATCAATGGGACAACAACTCTCCAAATTTGAAACACATGCAAGCAAATATATGAAAGTGACATCATCATGTCTGGAGTGTATGGTTCCCACACAATCTATAAAAGGTGAATAATCACTATTATAAGTATGATAGCATTAGCACAACATTTATTAAGTTCATGTTAAAGGAGTTTGTTACATCTTTTCGCTTCAGTCGATCAAGTTTCTACCGATAGTAAGTCAAGTATTATCGAGTTGTTGTAAAAGTCCTACTGCCCAACCACCTATTCATATGCACATTACTAAACAAATATTAAAAACCTCTAATGATTATGTAAAATGTCAACATGGCAAAATACATGTCATGTACCGTGCGCTATATGGGGTGTCATACATATAATGCCTCGGTGCCATAGGTGCGATTGATGGGAATTTATCTCATGCTTACAATTGAATCAGGACACATAAACCACAAATCTCCTTACGATTATAATCAGTGGCTTTGTGTAACACCCCAAATTTCGTATCCTATAAACAGTAATTTTGACAGCTAATAGAATTTTACTGTTTAGTAATTTCTGGATACTGTAAAATTATTTTGTTTATTCCGTCAGCGTATTTGATCGTTTTGAGTGATTTACTCCGTGTCGGAAAATAATAATTTCAGTATGCGTAAAAATCTTTACGTATTTATTTCTCTTGATTTTAATTATTTTTAACAATCGACTTGATTTTCATACATTTTCTAATTTTTGTGATTTTATGTGTGATTTTAAATTTTTTTCTGTTTGTGGGCCCCACGAGGTGTTTGTGAGCCTAGGTGACCTTACTTGGGCCCAGGTGGGTTCCGCAAAGTGAAAATTTTTCTACACATAGAAAAATTTGTACTATTTAGACGGAGACAGTAGATCTTACTAAACCTGAATCCGGAAATAGTTTTAGAAATTTTCTTGTACTGTGTTTTGTACTGTATTTAATTTATCGGGTGATAAAAATACAGTAAATATATTCTTTCATGGGGTTTTTAGTAGATAAAAATAAAAATTATATTGCTTAAGTCAACACTGGAGGTTTGGATATCTACCATTGATTTAATTAACGGTTAAGAAATAAGCTTAATAAAGAAGTATTAGATAATCGCCATTGATTTAATCAATGGTGTGAGAATAAACTTAGTTAGGCAAGCTTCAATATCAACCGTAGATTTAATCAAATGTGTAAATTTGATTATATAAAGTGATCATTTACAACCATTGGATTTAGAATTAATCAAGGGTGGAGATTTGGTCTTGTAAAGTAACAAGGACCATTTATGACCATTGGATGAAGAATTAATCAAAGGTGGAGATTTGGTCTTCTAAAAAGGTTATGACTAATTATAACCCTTGGATTTAAAGTTTGAAGAAGTAATCTTGACCCTTTATTTTGGAGACACATCTAATGGCTAGAATTTAAAGGAGAAGGATCCAATGGCTTAGATTTAGTCTTCTAAAAATCAAAAGTCTACCTAAATCCTAACCATTGAATTAATCAATGGCTAGAAATACTCTAGATGGTAACTAATAATTATGACAACTTTGCATGCATAATGATGAAGGGGGGGACGGTTTTGGAGTGCTAGGAAGAAGGAGACATGTTTAGACATGCTTGTATAGCCTTTTTAGGCCAAAGAAAAAGATGACAAAGTGGAAGACTTTGTGCATCATGTGATAGCCTTCAATTATGCCAAATGAATTCATATCTCTCCATTCTTTCACTCCCACGGCAGCAGCACCTTTGGTCACACTCTCCCTCTCCATATTCATTTTTCTACTTCACCAAAAAGCCTCCATCTTATTCTTTCAAAATCCCAAGAACCAAGCAACCATTTTTCCTTCCATTTTCTCTCCATTGGTTCGGTCTCTACACCCAAATACACTATCCATCACCTATAATTTTCACTCTCATCATTTTCTAAAGCTAAACATCATTCTAAACACTTTTCATTTAGAAAGTTTTCCCAAAATCCCACTCTAAGTGCTTCAAAATCCCACTTTTACCTTACTTTCCTAGAGATAAACTTTGGTTTTTATGGTTTAAATTCATGTTTATGATTTTCTAAGCCATGATTGTTCCATGATTTGTTTAATTTAATCCAACCATAGATCTTGAATCCACATGATATTCTAAGCAACTTTCATGTTAGAGATTTTCTCTAAATCATTCATCTTCATGAACTTTCTCCAAGATCAAAGTTATTGGGTTTTTGAGGTGAAGTATAAGAAGACTTCATTTCTTCTCTTGTTTTTTTTTTCATATTCTAAACCATATTTGATCCATGGTTCCTCTTAATCAAGCTTAGTATACTAATTTCTATGTATTTTGTTTTGAATTTGAGAAGCCCTTGGTGGTGAAGGACTTGGAAAGAGAAGCAAAATCAAGAAACTTTGAGGATCTTCAAGAGGTAAGAGGGAGATCCATCTCACCAACCAATTATGGTGGTGGGAGATGGTCTTATATTTGATGGATTGTGAATTCATGTGAGAATTCTAATCCATGGTCATGTAATAATTAATTGTGTGTTTATGAGCTTTGCTTTATTTTATTGTGCTTTGATTATTTTTGTCTATGCTTAATATGCTTTGCATGATTTTATGGCTTTGATAGTATACTTATAATATGCATGATGAGTATATGGTATGTTTGTGATATTTATAATGAAATATATATACGTATGCCATGATGTGTGGATGGAAAGAAAATTGATCTTGGTTCCAATGACCAAGGAAGAACTACAGTTTTGATGCCATTAATTTGGGTAAATGTTGAAATTTTTCAAGAACAATGAAATTAAATTTTGATCCCTAGAACAATGAGAATTTCGGCCAAGACACCTCAAAATAGGTGTTTACAAATTAATATGTTTATGGAAGAATAAAATTGGATTGATTTGAGGAGTATGAAAAATGAACTAAAGGTTTGTTTTTTTTAAGAAAACATGAACACAAATTTTAGAATGAAATTTTATTGATTTATTTTGTGTAGAAACAAGAATGGAACTTATTTAAGTTAGAAGAAAAATATTTCATGGTTCCAATGGCCATCTATAAGATTTTGATAATTTAGAAAAAATGTTTTGATGCTATGAAATACAAGAATTTTTAAATAAGGATTTTTGAAAAGGGAATTAAGTGTTATAAATTAAGTGAAGTGGAATTTTCATAAATAAAAGAAAAAAAGATTGAAAGTATTGAACTTCAAATTAATCAATTTTTTAGAAGTGATTTAGAAATATAAAGGAAAACGTTTGTAACTTAAAATTTATAACAGAGAATTTATTTATTGGGTTTTGAAAAACGTTAGAAAATTTAAAGTTAAGAAACAATAATTAAATCAACTCAATATGATTTTGTAGGACTAGGTTAATAAAAAGTGATTTTGAGAAAATATATATTAAGGAAAAGATTTTTGACTAAGAATGAAAAAGGATTTGCAAAGAAAGTGAAAATGAATTTGAGCAAATGAGTTTGTGTTATGACCAATCGGTACTTTGGTTTTGAAAATAAAACTTTAATGGTTTTGTTTGTGAAAAATCATATCAATTTAAAAGGAAAAATATTTGATGACTTCAATAGTTATGTCCACATTTTTGAAGGCTTGTAATGCTTTGATTTTTATGAACAAAGTGATTTTCAAAGTGGAAATGTAACTTGAGTTAATACAAGAATTTGGAAATGGAATTAGAGCATTTATCACTTGAGAATTAAGTTTTTGTAAACAAGAATGTTTTCGAACTTCAATTTATTTTGAAGAAGGTTGTGTTTGGAAATGCTTTGAGAAAAATGGAGAATATAATGGCAATTTAAGAATTTACTAAAGCATAATTTATTTTCAAGTTTTGAAATACGTGTGAAAATTTTAAGATTTGAAACATTGATTTATATCAATGGAAAAGTAATTTTGTGGATTATATTTGAAAAAAAATTTCTTGAGTAAAGAAACGTGAAAAAAGATTTTATTGAGTAAGAAAATGTGAAAAATGAAATACAAAGTCATAATATTTTGTGAAAAGATGAAATGGAATTTTTGAAGGTTGAGAAATATTTTTTGTAATAGAAATATGGTGAAAAATTATTTACGTATCTTAAAAACATGTTGAAAATGATATTGACTTATTTGAAAGTCCAAAATAATGTTTGGAATATTGAGGAATATTTTATATGATTGTAAAATGGTGAAAAATGATTTACGTATCTTAAAAATGATTTAAAATATAGTAAAATATTTCTACGCAATTAGAAATATGTTAAAATATTTCTACGTGATTTGAATTACGTTTAAATATTTTATGTAAGCTTAAATATTTTACGTGATTTGAAATATAGTTGAAAAATCACTACGTGATTGAACAAATGGTAAAATATTTTTATGCGATTATGAAAAATGGTAGAAAATTGGTGGAAAAGTGTTATGAGATTTGGAAAGCGTTTAAATATTTTACACTATTAAAAATATTATTGAAAAACATACGCAATTTTGAAACAGTGGAAAAATAATATGCATTTGAGAAACGATATATTTTACGCCATTGAGAAAGACATTGAAAAATTAATACGTGATTTAAAAGTGCAATGAAAAATTTCAGATTTTGAAAACGTAACAAAAGTGTTACTGATTGTGAAAATATAACGAAAACGTTTGAAATTTTGAAAATGTAATAAATATTTTGGAATTGTGAAAAACGTAATGGAAATGTTACACAATTTTGTGAAAACACGGCGAAAGTGTTTTATAACTATGAAAACATGATAACATGATTTCGTGTTGAAAATATAGTATAATTCTTGTTGAACCAGGTGTATGGACAACTTTGTATGAAAAATGATGTGTTTTGCCTATGGTGGTATTTGGTGCATTTTGTATGCATTGGAAAAAGATGCTGTGAATGGATTTGGTGCATTATACATGCATTGGAAAAGTATGCGTTGAAGCATATGGTATAAATTGAACAAATGAAATTGAAAAGATTTGGCCCTTTGGAGTTGGACTTGCACTGATATATTCGTGCATTGTATAAAATATAGCTAATAGCTATTATGGCCATTGTGGTTGAAGAGGAAATGAGAATTGATAGTGAGGTCTATGATGGATCTTGGGGCGTCGAGGCGCGCGTGCGGTCGACCGATGGACGGTTAGCGAGTACCTTGCGCCACTTGCGATGCATCCGTTGCAACGCATTGACGATACCCAAGACAAGAACACGATTCTTTTCAACGACTGGGAGATTGTCTTTGGGCTAAGGCTGATAATTGACCAGAGCATTCTTCTCGAAATTGTGAAAACCTCCATGGAGTTGTTTTTGAAAAACTGAGTCTTTGTGCATATGCATAATCTGAACATTTATATCTGTGTGATATATTAATTGAGGAATATTGGATATAACGATTGTTATGAATACTTGGATGATGATGATGATAATGCTGATAACATGATTATGGTATGATCTATCTGTATGATATTGTTGGCTGTGTGTTATCTCTGTGCTGCCATATTGGTATTGGTGTAGGTGATCCCACCTCTTTGTTATATTGTTTTGCTGTGTTTGTATTGTTAAAATCAAACAATAAAAGGATCGAGTTGTCTTAGACATAACGAGCGATAAATACTCTGAGATTGGTGACAACAATAAGGAGTGGACATTCAGGACTCGAAGGTGTGCAGTGTTGACAAAGGAACAGATGTCTGATGCATCAAGATGGACTTAAGTATGTTAAAATTTTCCATTAGTGTTATACCGTGCTATTAAGTAGGACCCGTTATGGGGTTTGCTACTGTCAAAAGAAAAAAAAAATAAGTCTGTTAATTTTATATTTCTCTTTAAATTGTGATATTAATTGGTATCAATATTGTATAATGAATAGTTAAAATATGATTTTCAATATTACCTAATATTTTCAGTAAATTTACGTTTCAGTAAAGATGAAATTTTGAAACCCATCTTTTATAACTCAAACTTTGTGCGAACTTATTTTCAGATTATGAGTCGGAAGTCAGAAATGTGATGCCCTAGCTAGGGTGTTACATTAGTTGGTATCAGAGTTAGGGTGTTACATTAGTTGGTATCAGAGCACGGTTTGAGTCTTTTGGGGTTTGTGGTTAGGTCTATTTTGCTTGTGTTGTGTTCTCTGTGTGTTTGTATCCCGAAAAATAATGTTGTTTATAATGGATATTAGATCCATTGTATTTTGATCCATACGCCTTAAAAAAAAAAAAGGGAATGGCTCGGGATAGTTATACTTGTGTGGAAGTGGAACATGTTACTAGTAATGCGATTGCGGTATGGGATAGAAACGGGAGCAATGTGAAAAGACGACATTTGCCACGAACAAAGAACCATTGTTCGATGGAAGCTGAAGTTGAAGTTTAGGATCTGATGGAAGAGAATCAGTCTTGGAATATAAGATTTCATAATTTTGGAACCTGGTATTTTTTAGGATATTGAGAAAGTAATTGATTTCGACGGAAGATGAATTTACAACCATTGAGGAAACCAAAAGCAGTAAGTGATGTGAAAGAAAGTACTTCAATGAAGGAATGTACGTCAAGAAAACAATTTGTGGAAAAGTTGGACACATTTCCAAAGAGTATAATCTCTGATGTTTTCTTTGAAAATAGAGTTTTCTATTAGTAAAAATTTTAGATAGTAAGGAAAGTTGTTACTCTGAATAGAACGGGAGTGTTCTGAGTGGAAGATTTAATCAATGGAGATTGCGTCATTGGAGCTAATCCTATAAACCATGCTGAATATTTCTGTGAGTAACCTATTCCTTATGACATATGATTGAGTAAATCAATTATATGTTAGAGTCATTCGTTATCCTCTGATTTGTTTACTTCTATTTCTATTCTTAGCTAATTGAGCTATTCAAGTTATTCAAATTGTTATTATAGATCAAAACTTTGTATTAGTTTGATCTGTTGTTCAAAAATTTTGTGTTAGTTTGATCTGTTTCATAAACAGACGTGGTCTTTGAAAATGGATTGGTTATTTTCCACCATATCCAATGAGATTATTTTAACAGATTGTGAGTAATCCGGAGAAAATTCATTTTTTGAAAATCGGGTTACATCCAATTCTTTGCTGGATATATTCGATAACAGGTTTGATTCGTTTTATTATCTTTCATGATGTTTTCTTTCATCTCCTGCAACTGAAGGAATATCTTGCAAGAAAGGATATTTCTATATTTGTATCCGTGTTAACGTATCTGAGTAACGCAGCAAAAGCGTGGTGAATTTTTCAAAAGATTGGAACAATTCTTCTATGGGAAAACTTAAGATGGTAATGGAAAACTGTAGAAAAAAAATTATGGAAGTATCTGGTATCGTGCTATGGAAAGGAGAACTCGGTTAGTGAGACATTTCCTGTTAAAAGCAAAAATCTAGAATATGTAGTGATACGAGGATAAGGAAATTTTAAGTTATACATTACATTAGCTGAACATTTCATTACATTAGTTGGAAGTTATCTGAGAAAAACTATTCTAGGCATGAATGAAGATCGGTTGTTGTTATGTTGATATCAGAGATATGAAAATTTTTTTCTTTCTGGAGTAACATTCAACATCTTCAGTAATAACCAACAAAATCTCTATGATAGGAGTCTGAGATATCTGTTTGATCAGGAGAAGTTGAACATCAGCAAAGAAATTTTGTGGGATTAGAATAGTATAGCAAGACGTACGAGAGGAAGCTTCATGGGAATTGAAAAATAAGATAAATGAGGAATAATGTCATTATTTATTCCGAGGGTGTGAAATCATAGTCATGAAATTTCGAGGACAAAATTTCTATAAAGAGGGGGAGTATTGTAACACCCCAAATTTCGTATCTATAAACAGTAATTTTGACAAATGACTAATGAATTTTACTATTTAGTAATTTACTGATCTTGTAAAATTATTTTATTTATTCATCAACGTATTTGATCGTTTTGAGTGATTTACTCAGTGTCGAAAAATAATAATTTACAAATTTCATGAAAAATCTTTCTGTATTTATTTCTCTTGACTGTTAATTATTTTTAACAATCTAACTTGATTTTCATACATTTTCTAATTTTTGTGATTTTATGTGTGATTTTAAATTTTTTCTGTTTGTGGGCCCCACGAGGTGTTTGTGGGCCCAGGTGACCTTACGTGGGCCCAGGTGGGTCTCACAAAGTGAAAATTTTTCTACACATAGAAAAATTTGTACTGTTTGGACGGAGACAGGGGATCTTACTAAACCTGAATCCGGAAACAGTTTTAGAAATTTTCTTGTACTATGTTTTGTACTGTATTTAATTTATCGGGTGATAAAAATACAGTAAATATATTCTTTCGTGGAGTTTTTAGTAGATAAAAATAAAAATTATATTGCTTAAGTCAACACTGGTGGTTTGGATATCTACCATTGATTTAATTAACGGTTAAGAAATAAGCTTAATAAAGAAGTATTAGATAATCACCATTGATTTAATCAATGGTGTGAGAATAAACTTAGTTAGGCAAGCTTCAATATCAACCGTAGATTTAATCAACGGTGTAAATTTGATTATATAAAGTGACCATTTACAACCATTGGATTTAGAATTAATCAAGGGTGGAGATTTGGTCTTGTAAAGTAACAAGGACCATTTATGACCATTGGATGAAGAATTAATCAAAGGTGGAGATTTTGTCTTCTAAAAAGGTTATGACTAATTATAACCCTTGGATTTAAAGTTTGAAGAAGTAATCTTGACCCTTTATTTTGGAGACACATCTAATGGCTAGAATTTAAAGGAGAAGAATCCAATGGCTTAGATTTAGTCTTCTAAAAATCAAAAGTCTACCTAAATCCTAACCATTGAATTAATCAATGGCTAGAAATACTCTAGATGGTAACTAATAATTATGACAACTTTGCATGCATAATGATGAAGGGGGGACGGTTTTGGAGTGTTAGGAAGGAGGAGACATGTTTAGACATCTTGTATAGCCTTTTTTAGGCCAAAGAAAAAGATGACAAAGTGGAAGACTTTGTGCATCATGTGATAGCCTTCAATTATGCCAAATGAATTCATATCTCTCCATTCTTTCACTCCCACGGCGGCAGCACCTTTGGTCACACTCTCCATATTCATTTTTCTACTTCACCAAAAAGCCTCCATCTTATTCTCTCAAAATCCCAAGAACCAAGCAACCTTTTTTCCTTCTATTTTCTCTCCATTGGTTCGGTCTCTACACCCAAATACACTATCCATCACCTATAATTTTCACTCTCATCATTTCCTAAAACTAAACACCATTCTAAACACTTTTCATTTAGAAAGTTTTCCCAAAATCCCACTCTCAGTGCTTCAAAATCCCACTTTTACCTTACTTTCCTAGAGATAAACTTTGATTTTTATGGTTTAAATTCATGTTTATGATTTTCTAAGCCATGATTGTTCCATGATTTGTTTAATTTAATCCAACCATAGATCTTGAATCCACATGATATTCTAAGCAACTTTCATGTTGGAGATTTTCTCTAAATCATTCATCTTCATGAACTTTCTTCAAGATCAAAGTTATTGGGTTTTTGAGGTGAAGTATAAGAAGACTTCATTTCTTCTCTTATTTTTTTTCATGTTCTAAACCATATTTGATCCATGGTTCCTCTTAATCAAGCTTAGTATACTAATTTCTATGTATTTTGTTTTGAATTTGAGAAGCCATTAGTGGTGAAGGACTTGGAAAGAGAAGCAAAATCAAGAAGCTTTGAGGATCTTCAAGAGGTAAGAGGGAGATCCATCTCACCAACCAATTATGGTGGTGGGAGATGGTCTTATATTTGATGGATTGTGAATTCATGTGAGAATTTCAATCCATGGTCATGTAATAATTAATTGTGTGTTTATGAGCTTTACTTTATTTTCTTGTGCTTTGATTATTTTTGTCTATGCTTAATATGCTTTGCATGATTTTATGGCTTTGATAGTATACTTATAATATGCATGATGAGTATATGACATGTTTGTGATATTTATAATGAAATATATATACGTATGCCATGATGTGTGGATGGAAAGAAAATTGATCTTGGTTCCAATGGCCAAGGAAGAACTACGATTTTGATGCCATTGATTTGGGTAAATGTTGAAAATTTTTCAAGAATAAGGAAATTAAATTTTGATCCCTAGAACAATGAGAATTTCGGCCAAGACACCTCAAAATAGGTGTTTACAAATTAATATGTTTATGAAAGAATAAAATTGGATTGATTTGAGGAGTATGAAAAATGAACTAAAGGTTTGTTTTTTTTAAGAAAACATGAACACAAATTTTAGAATGAAATTTTATTGATTTATTTTGTGTAGAAACAAGAATGGAACTTATTTAAGTTAGAAGAAAAATATTTCATGGTTCCAATGGCCATCTATAAGGTTTTGATAATTTAGAAAAAATATTTTGATGCTATGAAATACAAGAATTTTCAAATAAGGATTTTTGAAAAGGGAATTAAGTGTTATAAATTAAGTGAAGTGGAATTTTCATAAATAAAAGAAAAAGAAGATTGAAAGTATTGAACTTCAAATTAATCAACTTTTTAGAAGTGATTTAGAAATATAAAGGAAAACGTTTGTAACTTAAAATTTCTAACAGAGAATTTATTTATTGGGTTTTGGAAAACATTAGGAAATTTAAAGTTAAGAAATAATAATTAAATCAACTCAATATGATTTTGTAGGACTAGGTTAATAAAAAGTGATTTTGAGAAAATATATATTAAGGAAAAGATTTTTGACTAAGAATGAAAAAGGATTTGCAAAGAAAGTGAAAATGAATTTGAACAAATGGGTTTGTGTTATGGCCAATCGGTACTTTGGTTTTGAAAATAAAACTTTAATGGTTTTGTTTGTGAAAAATCATATCAATTTAAAAGAAAAAATATTTGATGATTTCAATAGTCATGTCCACATTTTTGAAGGCTTGTAATGCTTTGATTTTTATGAACAAAGTGATTTTCAAAGTGGAAATGTAACTTGAGTTAATACAAGAATTTGGAAATGGAATTAGAGCATTTATCACTTGAGAATTAAGTTTTTGTAAACAAGAATGTTTTCAAACTTCAATTTATTTTGAAGAAGGTTGTGTTTGGAAATGCTTTGAGAAAAATGGAGAATATAATGGTGATTTAAGAATTTACTAAAGTATAACTTATTTTTAAGTTTTAAAATACGTGTGAAAATTTTAAGATTTGAAACATTGATTTATATCAATGGAAAAGTAATTTTGTGGATTATATTTGAAAAAGAATTTCTTGAGTAAGAAAATGTGAAAAATGAAATACAAAGTCATAATATTTTGAGAAAAGATGAAATGGAATTTTTTAAGGTTGAGAAATATTTTTTTGTAATAGAAATATGGTGAAAAATTATTTACGTATCTTAAAAACGTGTTGAAAATGATATTGACTTATTTGAAAGTCCAAAATAATGTTTGGAATATTGAGGAATATTTTATATGATTGTAAAATGGTGAAAAATGATTTACGTATCTTAAAAATGATTTAAAATATAGTAAAATATTTCTACGCAATTTGAAATATGTTAAAATATTTCTACGTGATTTGAATTACGTTTAAATATTTTATGTAAGCTTAAATATTTTACGTGATTTGAAATATAGTTAAAAAATCACTACGTGATTGAACAAATGGTAAAACATTTTTACGCGATTATGAAAAATGGTAGAAAATTGGTGGAAAATTGTTATGAGATTTAGAAAGCATTTAAATATTTTACACTATTAAAAATATTATTGAAAAACATACGCAATTTTGAAACAGTGGAAAAATAATATGCGATTTGAGAAACGTATATTTTTACGCCATTGAGAAAGACATTGAAAAATTAATACGTGATTTAAAAGTGCAAATGAAATAATATTGCGGCATTTTGAAAACGTAACAAAAGTGTTACAGTATTGTGAAAATATAACAGAAACATTTCAGAATTTTGAAAATGTAACAGAAATATTTTGGAATTGTAAAAACGTAATGGAAATGTTACGCAATTTTGTGAAAACACGGTGAAAGTGTTTTATAACTATGAAAACATGATAACATGATTTCGTGTTAAAAATATAGTATAATTACTGTTGAACCAGTGTTGGACACTGTATGAGAAAATGACGTGTTTTGCCTATGACTGGTATTTGGTGCATTTTGTATGCATTGGAAAAAGATGCCTGTGAATGGATTTGGTGCATTATACATGCATTGGAAAAGTATGTGTTGAAGCATATGATATAAATTGAACAAATGAAATTGAAAAGATTTGGCCCTTTAGGGTTGGACTTGCACTGATATATTCGTGTATTGTATAAAATATAGCTAATAGCTATTATGGCCCTTGTGGTTGAAGAGGGAATGAGAATTGATAGTGAGGTCCATGATGAATCTTGGGGGCGTCGAGGCGCGGCGGTCGACCAGTGGACAGTTGGCGAGTACCTTGTGCCACTTAGCGTCTGATCCGTTGCAACGCATTGACGATACCCGACAAGAACACGATTCTTTTCAACGACTGGGAGATTGTCTTTGGGCTAAGGCTGATAATTGACCAGAGCATTCTTCTCGAAATTGTGAAAACCCCCATGGAGTTGTTTTTGAAAAACTGAGTCTTTGTGCATATGCATAATCTGAACATTTATATCTCAGTGTGATATATTAATTGAGGAATATTGGATATAACGATTGTTATGATTACTTGGATGATGATGATGATAATGCTGATAACATGATTATGGTATGATCTATCTGTATGATATTGTTGGCTGTGTGTTATCTCTGTGCTGCCATATTGGTATTGGTGTAGGTGATCCCACCTCTTTGTTATATTGTTTTGCTGTGTTTGTATTGTTAAAATCAAACAATAAAAGGATCGAGTTGTCTTAGACATAACGAGCGATAAATACTCTGAGATTGGTGACAACAATAAGGAGTGGACATTCAGGACTCGAAGGTGTGCAGTGTTGACAAAGGAACAGATGTCTGATGCATCAAGATGGACAGAAAAAGGAATAAGTATGTTAAAATTTTCCGTTAGTGTTGTACCGTGCTATTAAGTAGGACCCGTTATGGGGTTTGCTACTGTTAAAAGAAAAAAAAATAAGTCTGTTAATTTTATATTTCTCTTTAAATTGTGATATTAATTGGTATCAATATTGTATAATGAATAGTTAAAATATGATTTTCAATATTACCTAATATTTTCAGTAAATTTACGTTTCAGTAAAGATGAAATTTTGAAACCCATCTTTTATAACTCAAACTTTGTGCGAACTTATTTTCAGATTATGAGTCGAAAGTCAGAAATGTGATGCTCTAGCTAGGGTGTTACATTAGTTGGTATCAGAGTTAGGGTGTTACACTTTGCACAACTCACGGTATAGATATGCCAACATTTCCCCAACTATATTGCCCGGCCTCCTTAAAATCCTCTAACAGTGTAAGATACCTTAAAGGTACCAATGAGCTAGAGTGATAAGGAAATAGAACTCCACCCATCAACCTCAAAATATAAGCCCAGGTAAATCGTTCAAGCTGCACGTGATCACCGATATGATCATTAACATCACCAAAGTTATCGTCTAGCCACTTCATTAGGATCTGACCACCCTATAGTGCGTCCTGTGGTGGATATATGCCTAACAACTAGTGCACAAGCAATTCCCACTGATCCACGGTACGACCAATAAATGCTTTCCCATCTACTCAGAGACCAACTAGGATAGCAACATCCTATAATGTTATTGTACACTCCCCTAGTGGCATGTGAAATGTATGGGTCTCAGGTCTCCAGCGCTCTACCAATGTAGATATCAAGGTGCACTGAATCTGAAAGAATGCAAGCTGTGCAACTCCCAGAAAACCTGCCTGTTGCGGATACAGAATAATCTCAATAGGAACCTGCTCTACCCCTTCACGTGTCACCTGTGCCCATCTAACAAACAGAATATGATCTTGTTTTCCATTCCAAATACGTTGAGAATGTGTGTTTCTTGCATTGTTAACAATGATTGATCCTTTGACCCTGGACGCACAATGCGTGATTATGAATATGAACTGGACGCTATATCTAACATCTAATTTGTCAAACATAAATAATTATTATGATGTAATCAAATTTTATTAATTAATTAATTATACAACATGCGTACTGAAAATCAATTTTAAAAATATTAGCTAAAGAATTGACAAATAAAAAGACCTAATCCTTAAAAGGAACAGACAAAAGTAATTTTACACTATTATTTAAAAAGACTTTATCTTTGAAGAAATTAATAAGTTGTAATTTTTTATTCCAATAAAAAATTCATATTAAATAATCTTAATCAAACAACTAAAGTTTAACTCTACTAATCTCTATGATGACAAGTTTACAGTGTTATACTTAATAAACCTTTTAAGATTTAAAGGATAAGATTTTTTGCATACAACAATATCAAATTTTTTTAATGATATGTTGTTAAATTATTTAATGAAATTGACAATGCATGTACTTTTTTACTTTGTCAAACTCATTAAATAATATCTCTAACACATTATTAAAATAGTGCAAAAAAATTTATTCTAACCTTGCAAAAAAATTATTCAATAAATTATTTAATAATACAAATACAATGTTACAAAAATTAATTAATATTTAATAATTATTCTAACCTTGCACAAAAATTGTATTCATATTATTTAAAAATAAATTAATAAATAACAATATTACAAACATATACATATAATGCAATAGATAAGTTAATTAATTAATTAATAAGAATAACAAGATTTCAAACAATTCAGATTAATAAATAAATAAAAAAGCACTAAGAAGCCGATTTAATATTTCAAGAAATTTAATAGAAGAATAATGATATATAACTTTACCTGAAAGTTGAAAATCTTACTCTCTTTGAATGCTACTTCAACAACTCATCAACAAAGTCTAGAAACCAACGTCTTTTTCTTAAAGGAGAAAAACTTTTTATTTTAGGGAGGGGACCAGATTATGAAGGAGAAACTAGAGGAACCATATCGTCTTTTTCCTTTGCATGGAGGGGGGCCAGTGTCATTTTAAAGAGGAGATTAATAGAATAAGTGACTTACATAGAGCCACTTGTCAGTTTTTGAGGAAAAAGTAACTCCAAGTTACTTTTTTACTTTTTTATTAAAATAATATTTACTTTCATTTTTCAGTACCTGATAGAATGTGACTAGTGGAAAGAGCAACTTCACTCTTTTGATTGACAGCGTGTAGCAGCTTTTTACAAAGAGCAACTTCAAGTTGCTCTTCATATGACATGACAAAAAAAAATGAAGTCCTTTGTCAATATGGTAAAAAGAACTCCAAACTAGTAAATAATTTTAAAATTATCTCAATTTAATAAATAATTTATAAAAGTACACTACTTTAGTAAAAAAACCCTCAAGTTTTCATCTTCGAAACTTGTGTGATTAATAAGGGTGAGTAAAGTGCTAATTGTAAGGTTGGGTTGAGAAAAACCTTCCTGACCTGCTTAGTTGCTAAGCCTTTAATGGATGTTAGTGAAAAGAAAGTTGGTTGATCACTTATTTTTATTTTTTTAAGTGAATAGATTGTAAATATTATTTGCGTGATGTTTTTTAACTAAGCAAGTTGTGACTCTAGAAATTTCGCGGTCTTTATATGTTTTGGTGAGAATCCACAACATGTTCATTTTAAAAGGCGCTAAATTAGGCACGTGAATCAAATAGTAGAATTAGCTAGCAATTTTAGGAAGATGGCTGCAGCAGGTGGTAATTCAACTGCAAATCCTTAACACAAGACGGGTACAATGAACATGTGAAGACAGTGCAAAGATCATTCCAACCAGGTGCGAAGCATTGTGTCAGTGTCACGAACCTTTTGGTAATGGTATTTGTTTTGTTTCGTACCATACCAGCGCAGAAGCCAGAAGATCTAGTGAATTTGGTCATGTCTGCTTGTTGGTCCTCTTCTAAGTATCTTATTCCTTGCTTGCCCATCAATCCCCATTTTCTAAAACACTGTTTATTATTATTATTATCGTCACCGTTGTACATTGGTGATGCAAAATGATAAAAGGGAACGCGCATGTGAGCATTCACATGATTTCAAACAATTAGTGAAACGAATCAACTTGTAGTTAAATAATGCACCACTTGTTTAGCCAGCATTAGGGCCTCCTTTGGTCTATATAGCATTTCATTAATCCCACCTGCTTCCGCATTTTGATTGTATCATAATGCCATTGTTTAATGGACACATGCAGATACCGAGATACATGAACACCAAAGAAAGGGAAGCAGATAGCTGAATTAATATTTGAGATTTATTATCTGTTATTGTGCTCTTTGCTCTCTCTCTCTCTCTCTCTTACTTTTCTTTCCTTTTTTTTTTCTGATGACTATTTTATTGAATTTATGCTTATTGACAAGCGGTTAGAAGTTAGAATGTTGGTCCACTGCATCGTGCTGTCTTCAAGCCCAAGTGGCAATGATATATTATAATAATAAAATACTTGATCCTCAAAAGTGGTAGATTCACTTTAGAAAAATAAAGTACAATAAAAATTATAAAAATGTTTTGTAAATATTGATTATTTACACTTATATTTTATCAAATTTTCAATCTTTATAAATTTGAAGTTTAAAGTATCTTGATCCCAATTTTTAACGGTGAACAAACACATACCTCCTTGAAAATAATCCATGTTAAAGTTATAAGAACATATCCCTTAAGAAATATGAAAAATGGAACATTGCAAATAAAGGAAACATGGGACAAGCGAAATGAGATGTCTGAACCTAGGATAAGCCAAAAGCAAAACAAAATTGAATAGTAGATTAATTAATTAGCAAACCAATGTTAGCCGCAACTTTCCCAATAGGATCACAATCAGAATCACTTATATAAACTGGCAATTTACATTTGTCTGAATTTGGCTCCTAAGTCCTATCCTAAGCAATAGAGTGATTTGAGAATTTTGCATTTATTTTCTCTAAATCTGTTTCTACTTTGATTTTGGTGCATAAGAACTTAAGAGAGAGCAAGACGAGAGAATCGAAGAGCTAGGTACATACTAATCTCATATTGTAGGTTTTTTTTTATCATCTCACACCTTCTTCTTACATAGCATATGTTGATCATATTCTGCAGCTAATGGCAATGGCTTTGCCATGAAGACGACGAATTGCGGGACCTGCACTTCAGGCATAGGAAGACGGGACAGCAGCAACAATGTATCTATCTATACACAATACAAATACAAAACGTTTTCTTCCAATGTGCGTACACTGTTCAAATACACATTTCAGTCTCATAGCCATTGCAAGCATTTTCATGTGCTTTTATTTTTTATTCTTTTATTCTTTAGTTGTTGAAGTGTTTTTGTTATTTGTTTTCTTTATCCATTTCGACTATCTTTCTTTTTAAAATTTTGTTTTAGCCCGATTGCATGTGTACCTATATCCCCTTCACGTGAGCCTTACAGTTAACTCTACTTTAATAATCAATGACACACTCAGAAATTTTAGGTAATTAATAAGTGCAAAGATAATACTATTAATACATAAATATAAACAAAAAGTTTCAATAATTATATTTATATATCAAAAAATATATTAATACAAAATTATGAAAGATTAATTTACAATTGTTCCCCTTCAAGTTTTCATATTTTGAAAACGCTAAATTATTTTTTTATTATGAATACTATCAAACATTTCTCTGTCTATGTATGTAACTGTAACCAAGCAATCATTCAATTATTTATCTCTTATACGATTGCGTAGCCAATTCTTTATGATATTCATAGCAGAAAAAGTTCTCTCAACTGATGCAATTGCTATTGGTAAGGTCAAAGCTAACTTCAAAAGAAGAAATATCAATGAATAAACAATATGCTTTCTAGTCTCAATCAACTTCTAAGAGAGACCACTAATCCCATTCACGTTTGAGAATTGATCATCAAAATGCACATCTAATATAAAATTCTCAAGTTGACTATCAAGTCTCAAAAAATTAGCAAAAGAAAATTCAGATGGATAAATTGAGTTAAACGAATTAGTTTCTCCTTGTCAAAAGCAAAAAACAAATCTCTTGGGTTTAAGCAAGCTACACAAAGAAGTAGCTCGATATTTACTTCTGTAAAAAGATTGTTAAGTTCTTGAAATTGTTTTTCAATCACTTGATAGAATAGTTCAACTTGAAAATGGTGCTGATTTGAGATCTTTTCAACTTTACGCCTTGATCTTCCTTGTGTCACAAATGTATCATTCATATTTGGAATGATAATATTGTGCTTGTTACAAAACAATGAAATTTCATTGAGAAAAGGATGTCAATCATCATCTCTTATACTCTACAATCGTTGCTTGCACACTTTAACCAATGTCATGGCATTTACAATGTCTTGATCACTTTTTTGTAGTGCTTAGGATAACTCAGCAGTGTCTCCCAGTATATTTTTCATCAAATGTAAGTTGAAAATAAACTCAAAAGATTGAATAACATTCAACAAATGACATGCTTCATCTCTTTGTTCTAAGTTTATCCTATCTTCCTCAACAATTTCAAGAACATCAATCACTGAAGAAAACATAGAAACCAAGCTAAGTATTGTACTATAATGTGAACCCCATCTTGTATCGCCTGCCCTTTTTAATGTTATTTCTTGATTCAAGACACGTCCACTAGAATTTTCTCCTCTTTGTAATGCTTCAATTGTCTTAAGCATTTGACTTTAACATAGCATGTCTCTACAATTACAAGAGGCTCCAACAACATTACACAGATTAGTAACCAAATTAAAAAGTAAAGCAATTTCAACTTGTTTCTTTTCAACTGTCACAAGTGCTAACTGAAGTTGGTGGATAAAGTAATGAACATAAAATGCACAAGAATTTTCTTTCAAGATCAAACTTTTTAGGCCATTGAATTCTCCTTGCATGTTACTAGCTCCATCATAACCTTGGCCACGTATTCTTGCCAAGTTTAAATTATATGTTTCCAATAATGACTAAAAAGCTAATTTTAGTGATAAAACACTTATATTAAAAACATGAACAAGGCCAAGAAAACGCTCCACAACATGTCATTCTCTATTCACATAACGTAAACAAACAACCATTTGCTCCTTAATAGAAATATATTTAGCTTCATCAATCAAAACAATAAACATATCTTCTCCAAAATCTTCAATAAGAACTTTAGTAGTTTCACTAGCAGCTGCTCTTACAATATCTTTTTGAATTCGAGCATTTTTTAAAACATGATCAATCTCTTCATTATATTGGGCAAGAAACTTTAGAAGCTCCAAGAAATTACCTTGATTACTTGAATGCTCTGATTCATCATTACCACGGAAAGTCAGTCCTTGTCGTAATAGAAATCTAATGCAATCAATTGTAGTTGTCAAGTGAATTCAATAATCCTTTTTATGTTGCTTAGATTGCATGCAAATAGCAACTTCAATATGTAGCTTTTGGTTCATGAGTGCCTGACATTTTCTCTAAGCTTAATTATGAGCACTATAATGATTTCCAACATGAATTTATAGTCTCTCATTCTTTCTCCAATTTGAAAAGCTCTCTATTACAAATGTATCATTACCTCCAACCTCAGGCTTCATGAGATAGCAACAAAGACAAAAGACAACATCTTTTGATATACTATACTCTAACTAATTGCCAAAGTCATCAAACCACTTAGGATTAAATCTACGAAAAGAAGACTCATAATTGGTTTTTGGGAAATCATGGTCCATTGGTTGACAAGGACCTTTTTGCAAATAGGCCCTTTGAGCTTCATCTTTGTCATTTGGATGATAATCTGAAATTTTATGTCGCTGTCCAAGATCTACAGGAAGACTTTTCACATTGAATTCAATAAACCTTTTCTTACTAGATAAGGCCAATAAGGTACTTTGAGCAAGTGTTTGAGACTCCAATGGTGATTTTCTTTTAAGAAATTTGTCCATTGCTAATAAAACACAAAATTTATGAGCCTATGTAGTAATTGGCTAACAACAATACTAATATTGGATTATTAAATTCATAATTTTTTAAAAAACTCAACAAAACACACACTTCATAAAAAATACCAAATTTTACAATGTACAAAATAGTAATAACAATATCAAACTATCAGTAACAATAGTAGACATAAAGGCAAGTTTCTCATAAAAATTAATAAATGAAATGAAACTCTAAACTTACTTCATTGATATTTGGTAGAACAACATTCAACACTCTGCCACTGAAAATGGAAAGGGAACCTACATAGTTGAGCTCAACTAGCAACTGCAATAAAATATTTTGTAAAGCTTATTAGGCAAAGTTAAAAACAAAGAATTGAGAAATTTAGGGAAAACAAAGAATTTATCAATACACAGTTAAATTTTTTTTAAAAAAAAGTATACCAAAAAGAAAAAAATTAAGAAAAAAATACTTACAGACTACAAACAATGAGTTCAATAACAAGTTTTGATATTTGAGGCTCAACAATCACTCTCACCTCACTACATCTCTTATGCAAGGCAAAGGATGAGATAGGAACTTTGGATCATTGTGTGGGGTGAGGTGAGAAGCGTTTAAGAAATTTGGGGGAAGTTGGCAACCTAACTTATTTCACTAAATATTCAGGAATGAATAGAACATAAGTTGATTAAATATATATAGGTAAAGAATAAATGGTTAAGTAAAAGAAAAAAATATTGAGAAAGCTGAAGAACTAGCGTAACAAGGGGAGAAGAGAAAGAGGTGCGTAATAAGGGGAGAAAGAGGTGAGAAATGAAAAGTAGTATTTTGGTTAGAAAGAGAAACAATGAAAGGCTAAAAGAGTGTCACTTTGAGTGTTTGATACTCTAACTTCAAATCACATGGGGAGTTGGGGACGTACGGTGGGACTTGAGAAACAATTAAAAAGTAAGATTTACTTTTTATGTTAATAAATATATTAACATATCTATATGAGAGTAAAAGTTACACATATAAAAAAAATTAATTTATCTGTATGGGGGCAAAAATTATATATACAAAAGATTAAAAGAGTAAAAATGATAAATATATATATAAGATCAAAGAAAAATTTTCAAGTTGAGTGGGAGCGTCTCCCCACTCCATTATACATGCATCCGTTCTTGTTGACAATGTTCAGCCGATAGACATGTGCACCTATTTCCCTACCACAGAATCAGTGTGAACTGTCTAATCAAAGGTATGGTCTTTTATGTACTTCGCCGTTACTATCACGTAAAGTTGGTATTTGAGATGTGTGTGATTTGGGAGAGGAGCGTAAAAATTTCACTTCAACTATGTGATGAGAATCAGTGGAATTTTAACTAATTTGAGCTATTGTTCATCTTCAGCCATAGTAGTTTCTCGCCCATTTTTTATTATTCAAATTTCAAAATGTAGCCTCTATAAATATATGGATGTGTCGCCACTTCAATGTGCACTCAGTCTCACTCTCTTCTAAGTTCTTTTTCTAGTATTGATACAAATTCTTCCTTGATTCTTTGTTGGTGTAACAATGGCTCCACCTATGGACCCACTGAGCATGATTTGTGCAGGAGGAGAGGCTTGGTGGGTGAAAGTTCGGATAGTCAGAATCCTAGTCTATCTAAATTGAATGGTGAGTTCAAAGTTGCATGAGATGATGGGGTTACTGTTGTGTTGAAGGAAGTTAAGATAGAGAGAGTGATCTCTTACATTGGAGTTGTTAATATTATATAAATATATTTGGACTTGGTTATCCCTGAAGATTTTTTTTTTGGACACTCATTTGGTCCAGTTTATATATATAGTGTGGGGGGCATATTTTTTTATTTTCTTTCTGACTACTGGACAATTTCAAATGTATTAGACTTATAAATGTATTTATTTATTGCCATCAAAGATTACACCATGATGCAATTGATGTAAAGTAGTTATGGTTGTAATGAATGAATGATAATATTTTGGTAAATGTTGTTTTATGATTATCATCTACATGCTTAGTGATTGTCCTAAATAAATATAATAGGATCTTCCTTTTATAAGCATTCTTCTTGCCCATTGTATCTTATTGTACTTTCCTAATTGCCCTGTTCGATTTGATTGTTTATCCAATGACATTTAAACCATGTTTAGTATAACCAGGTCAAAGTTGATAAGCGAAAGTACACTTTGTTCGATCTTTGCTATCTTCGGTTTCGATTCTTTGATTATTTTCATCAAGTTTTTCTTCAATTTGTTATTTATAAGAGCCAAAAGTTGGCTCTTATACTAATCCTATGAGATAAATGTTAATTCAAATGAAATAATTACTTCGATAAATGACAAATATTTGAAACAACATAGACCAATTCATGAAATAAACATTTCATATTAAATAGTCATTATAAATTCAAAAAGTAATGCTCAAAATAATTATATTTATCTCTCATACTTCAATAATAAATATTGGGAAACATTTGTTGGTATAAAAATAACATTTTTCAATTTCAGACAACTTCGAGCATGCATTGTAAAGCTTAATATAAATGAAATTCACTGTCATGAACATAGACATTCTTTAGCTTTATTAGAGTTGAAATTATAATAAAATTGAAGTTATCAAAATGATAGTTTCGATTTAATATCAGAAATGATACTTTCAATTCTATATCAATGACTTTGAGTATTTCAAAAATAGTAATTTCAATTTTACATCAAAATGATGATTTTGATTTGATGTTAGAGTTTGTGCCATTGATATAAAGCATTTCACTTTATATCATGTAAACAATTATGTGACTTACTGTATGTTCATCTTTTGACCATCTTCTAAATTTTTTTTAAAAAAATAGTCAAACATTGTTTAATTTTTTATATATAATATGAATATATTCATGTATATTCTCTAGCTTTATTAGAGTTGAAATTGTAATAAAGACTTGAAGTCATCAAAATGATATTTTCGATTTGATATCAGAAATGAAACTTTCGATTCCATATCAGAAGTGATGGCTTCGAGTATGTTAGAAATAGTAATTTCGATTTGATAATAAAGTTTGTGTCATTGATATAAACCATTTCACTTTATATGATGTAAACAATTTTATGACTTAATGAATGTCTTTCTTTTGACCATCTTCTGAGTTTTTTTTTTAACAGTAAAGCATTGTTTGATTTTTTTTAATATAATATGAATTTGTTCATGTATATTCTCTTGCTTTATTAGAGCCGAAATTGTAATAAAAACTTGAAGTTATCGAAATGATAGTTTCAATTCAATATCAGAAATGGTACTTTCGATTCCATATCAGAATAGTTTCTTCAATTTCGATTATTTGCTATCTTCAAGCTTTTCTTTAAGCTTTGCTCAATACCATCCCATTTTCTTATAACTATAAGTTTTTGTAGTTGATGAGATAAAGTTAAAATCAATTTCTGTGTTTATGTAACGTGTGATCTTTCTCATGTTTATGTAACTAAAGTTTTTAGTATAAATGAAATTCACTATGTCATGAACATGCACATTGTCTAACTTTATTAGTATCAAAATTGTAATAGACTTGAATTTATCGAAATGATAATTTCGATTTGATGTCAGATGGTACTTCTGATTCCATTAGATGTTATGACTTCGAGTATGTTAGAAATAATAACTTCAATTTTATATCAAAATGATGGTTTCAATTTGATAATTACTAGAAATGGTAATTTAGAGTAAAGCTCGAAAACAAAGACTCGAGGAGTAATTTCGAGTTGTTCTCAAAACGTTAGACTTGAGTAACTACATGGGATTTTTCGATGGTAATCGAATGGACTAAGAGAGCTATTTGAGAAGGTCATTCTAGCGTGACATGTTTTTCAAGACCCATCGAATAGACTAAAAGGCTCAGAATGACATGTTTTCGATTCTAATTGAAAAGGTGCAGAATGACATATTTTTTATTCTAATTGAAAAGGTTCATAATGACGTTTACGATTCTAATATAAAAGGCCCGAAATGACATGTATTCGATTCTAATTGAAAAGGAAAATCGTGTCATTTATTCGAATAAACTGAGTTATTCAAAGGACATAATTTCGATGTTAATATAAAGATTAAGATCGATATATATGACAGTTCAGAATAACATATTTTTGATGGTAATCAAATGGACCAATAGAGCTATTCGACAAGGTCATTCCAGTGTGACATGTTTTTCAAAGCCCATTGATGCACTCTTTTTAATTTCAAACAAGTCTACAAACTTGATGCGGGATTAATTATTGCATTGCGAACCCATGTGCAGGTTGTCTCAAGTAATAAAATTCTCAGGAGTCCAAGGTCGATCCACAGGGAATGTTGAAGATTAATTAAGGTGAAGTGAATATTTTGTTATTACAATTAAAATTATTTACTTAGGCAAAAAGATTCACTCTTGGTAAATAAAATAAAGGTAAGATTAATTCCTTTTATAAGTCAATTAGAATCCTCGCAACATGGAGGTTCCAATCAGAAAATACAACATTAAAAGTCTAATTAAAATAATATACGTAATTATATTATGTTTCTTAAAAATATTACCACCACTTATAAATGGGTTAAAGCATTCATTGTGCCAATATTTTGTCTACAACAAATCAAGAACTCCTCTTTACAAAGATGGTTTCTAAATTATAAGAAACAAATTATAATACGTATAATGGTTACTAGAAAAATATAAATCATTTAAGTACAAGAGAAGAATAAATCTAACCTTACTTTATTACCAAGAGCTTCACCTTTTCATCCAAGTAAAATGAAACTTAGTTACTCATAGATAAGAAGAAAGAAAGAGAAAAGAAAAAGAAGAAGAAGAACATGACTTTAATTTAGAACAAAGGAAAATTACTACAAGAAAACCTAGTAACAAAATGACATCATTTTGGTAACTAACACCTAACACCCTTAATGATCTGCCAAGGCCCCCTTTTATAGAGGATTAGAGATACAAAATGACAAGGGGGCTGAGTCATTAGTGGTTGGATGAGTGGAAAATGAGTGGAAAATTCCAAATGACTTTAGGTGAGTGGAAAATTATGGAGATTCCTTGTCTCCGAAATCATGCAGCTCTGAAGTCATTGCATTCGTCATTTTTGAACCAAGTGGTCTTCATGAAAGTTGTAGGCCTGGATCTTAGCTCTCACATGGCTTTAGTTTGAGTCCAATATCATTTCTCTAACTCCAGATACGTTCAAATTACTGAACACTACCCAGGCCCAGTCACAGCTCCTCTGTTCTGCCTTCCAAGCCCAATATCACCTTCAAGGAGTCCAATTATGGAAAAGTGTTCAACATAAAAGTTGTAGATATTGGTCGTAACTATTCAGCATCCAAATTTCAGCCCATTTTACAACTTCTATCCCGAAATATGTGATGAACAGTACCCATAGGTTAAGTTGTCAGGAAAAACACTCTGGTTCTTACTTCAATCCCAATTTGAGTTATCTACTCGAGTGATTAGGCCTTTGAGGTCTTCATGAAAGTTATAGAAATCTCTCTTATCTTTCAAATGCGACTAGAATCACCTCCAAAGACCACCTACAGCCTAAGATATAACCCAAATACAGAAACAGTGTAAGATATGAATCATGCTGAAAAATTCAATTAAGTTCAATTCGAGTCCAAACTTACAAAACATAATAAAACTCAATCAATTAAGTACATAGAGAGTGTAAATGACTAAGAATGAAAGTTTATTAATGTATTAAATATATGATCATCAAACTCCCCTACACTTAGCTTTTTGCACTCCTAAGCAAAACACATAAGATCACTCACAAAAAAAATGAAACAAACTCAAAAGCTAAACACTTTAAAAGACTCAATTTCTAATAATATTTAAAAATGAAGAGCATTCAAGTAATCAAAACATTCATGAGGTAACATATCTTCACTTCTCAAATCAACAAGTAAGGATATTTCAATTGAAAAGCATGAGTCAAGAATGATAGATTTTCACAAGATTCACTCTCAATCCCTCAAGTGTTTAAAAGGTAGGTATTTCACTCAATTCAACCCATGAAAATTGCACTACCATAAGCTTGCTTATCTTCTACTTCTCCACTACTCAAACACATGCACACACAAATCATGAGGACTTTATTCAAAGTTGTAATGGGGTCAAGGTAAAGGAGGAGGTAATATGGATATGACAAGTTAAATACCAGAGAATAAAAGAACATGAGAGCTGAGTTCAATTAACAAGTATGAAAATTCATCTTAACTCCACCTAATACAAATTCCCTTTACATATTCTTTTCCTTTCCTTTATTACCTTGTTGACCCTCTTTTTTTACAAATTTTTTTTGATTGATTTTTTTTTTTTTGATTTTTTTGATTTTTTTTGATTTTTTTTTTTACAAAAAGAACATCATATATGCATTTTTTTTAACCATTCTGCACACACACCCCCATACTTGTTCAAGAACTCATCAAATGACAAAACTAATGTTCTCTTATTCCCTAAGGTCAAGTAAGAACATGGTTTTTCATTTAAGGCACATAATGAGTTCGAAACAAAGAATAGTCAAATAAGTTCAAAGGGGTTAAGCAAGGGGAAATAGGTCATTTCTAATGCTTTATGTTGCCAGGAATCAGAGAATTTTCAAGAAGTCATAAGAGTGTTTGATATTATATTGAGACAACATGCTGCTAAACAATGCTGGCTATTTGATTAAAGTAGCTATTTAAAGAAAAATGCCTCAATCATATTTATGTATGCATATGAAAATGTAGTCTCAAAAAGAATCAAAGCAAGTTCTAGAGTAACAATTTCTTGAGTGAGATTCACACAAGAAAGAAAAGAATGGTACAAATGTTCAATCCATTCATCAATAGGCTCAAAATCTCACAAGGCATAATTCTATCATTCTTAGTCCACCAATTCAACATCCATAACCAAGCATGTGAAGTTTAATAAAGAAGACAATTTACTCAATCATGCAAATTTCCCTGAATTTGAATTGCTACTTCCACACAAACTAGTTACTATCTCAATTACTCCTTACTCTGCCACCAATTTTTGATGCGTCTCAAGAGTAAATAATTTACTCTTTACTCTGTCATCCCTAATTACTTTTGTTGTTAATAAATTGATGACAAACACAACAAACATATTAACAAACACACTCCTATATATTTTTTTTTGGGTTTTTTTTAATATAAACACAATAAACATATTAACAAACATACTTTTGAATTTTTTTTTTGGGTTTTTTTTTACAACCATCCTTCCCCCCAACCAAATCACAACATTGTCCTCAATGTCAAAACATAGATAGGAAAAAGGATAGAATATATTACCTGTTCTTTGTAATTCTTGAAAAGAAAAACTTCACACAAATCGAAACAAAGTATGATAAATAAAACTAAAGGTTGTAATTATTTAAATAGTTGGAGTGTCTTGGCTGGCTTTCTTTTCATTTTGCTTCCTTCACCACTTCCTTCACCGCTTTCTTGAGACCAATCTATCTAAGTACATTCTTGGATCGGAGTTCATAAACAAAAGTTTCTAATTTATCAATTAACTCATCAACAAGAAAAAGCGAGAGATAAGGAGTCGTCTTGCGAAAGGTGTGACAAATTTACATTTCCACATGATGTCAACAAAAGATAATAAATTATCAAAGAAATTATTAACATTCAACAAACCTATGGGTTTATGGTGGATGTTCAATTGGGCCCAAAAGACAACTTGAAAGACTTCTTCCAAAGTACCAAAACCACCAGGTAAGACAATGAATGCATCAGAGTTTTCAAGCATCGCCTTCATTCGTCCAAGCATAGATGATACCTGAATTTTCAGTCTAATTGTCTTTCCAACGATGTTCCTTCGAGTAAAAGGTTCAGGAATGACACCTAAAACTTGATCACTTCTTATATGTGCAGAAAGTGATACAGCCCCCATTAACCCAATGCTACCTCCCCCATATACAACACGAATGTTCCTCGCAGCAAGTGTTCTACCAACAGTGCTTGCTGCGTTTACAAACTCTAAGCCCTTCCCATAACTTGTCCCACAAAATACACAGATACTGACAAATCTACGAACAGAAGAAGGAGCTCCCTCCATTTCTACACTCACACTCTCTTTGAATGATTATGAGTTGCAGGAAAGTGAAGAAAATGGAGTGTTTAAATAGGGAAGAGAATAGAAAAAGTAATAATAGCTCCTATACAGGTAGGTTGACTGGTGTCAGAAAAGTTTGAAATTTAAAAATAAATTTTTTTTGTTGTTTTTTTTTTTTTTTTTGTTTTTTTTTTTTTTACTTCAAGAAAACCATCAGGGTAAAGAAGTCTAGAAACCCCCGAAGGATCCCATCCAAAGGATCGTCTGTCCAAAACCAAAATTCAACAAAATCATACAAAGATAAAATAATAATAATAAATGATTACATACCTTTATGTACAGGTTTCATGGCAGATCTTTATACTTGCGTGCGTCATGAGTGCAGTAATACCAAGACGGCTCAGCCAATCTGGGCATTCTTCTCCCTCCCGCTTGTGGGATATTTTGGATTAAGCTACGATGCCACTAATTAAAGTGCGTAAATTTGACAACTACCACCAACGACCACAGCCAGTGAAAGGTCGCTGAAGAGCCCATGACATTAAATCACAGGATTCAGCTTAGAGGCATTGTCACGCGAGAATGCAAACACGGGACGCTTCTTTTTGTCCATCAGCAAGCAGAGCGTTTGGTTAAAACCTGGGAATGCTTGCGCGGCTCTCTACAGAGCATGACACACGAATCTTATTTATCGACCGGCGTGCGAAGGTCCACCCGAGTTAATGAATGGCCAGTGCGCCACTCCACCGCGCAAGGGCTCCTAATCTAATTAAAGACCAAGTACAACCGAAGTTTCACCCTTTTTTATTCATTTTTATTTCATTTTTTTCTCTTTTTTTCTTTTTTTTTTTTTTTTTTTTGAAAAATGTACAAGATAATATATACATGTTATTGTGATTGTGGCTCACATCTTCCTCTGTTTCACGTCCGAAACGGCTTAAATGCCTTCTATGAGTTGAGGATAAGCTTAATCCAATTTTCTTATAAATTGGCAAACGAGGTCTTTTTGAGTCGATTCCCAAGACATAACGCTCTTGCTCGTCCTTGAAGAGATTCCACAAACTAAGAAGTTCACGCTGCACAACTCCACAAGAATGCGTCTCAAGAGTCAATAAGATATTATCTAATGACTCCTTACTCGATCCATTCTTAATGAAGAATATTTTATCTTCTCTTTTATGGAAACCATCCCCAAAGAGTGACATCGCGTGTTGCAATTCCATCGTGCACACTTGTAACAAACTTTCATTCTTTTTGCTCTTCTCCTTTTTGAAAATGAACTTTTACCGAGACCAGACATGTATGGGACAAATGAATCTGAAGATTCACCACTAAATGAACCTTTGCTTCGATTATCCAGCGTATATCTTATGGGATGCCCTTATACATTAATAATCTCAGTCTTTCACACCTAGCTTCATAGACTTTTGTTAGAGCATTTAGAGGGAGAGAAGGAAAATGTTTTCTTAGATTTGAGAGAATGACATCCATTTTAAAAGGAGAAGAATTCAGTTATTATGGGAAACTGAAAAATAAACCGACTTGAGAGTCACGGAGTACCGTTATCCGCCATTTAAATGGGAACACAAAGAACTGCAAAAAAAAAGAAACAACATTAAAATAAATTCTACTCATAACAAGGATTAGAAAGAGAAATGGATTCTACCTCAACAACTTGATGTTCCAGAAATGGTTTGAGTCTTTGTCCATTGACCTTAAATACAATACCATTCCTAGGATTCTCAATGTCTATGGCCCCATAAGAATACATATGTTTGACAATATAAGGACCAATCCACCTAGATCTCAATTTTTCGGGAATAGGTGAAGACGAGAATTATAAAGCGAACTTTTTGACCAATTTCAAAAGTTTTTCTTAAAATTGATTTGTCATGAAAAGCTTTTGTTCTAACTTTATAAATCTTTGAGTTTTCATATGCATCATTTCTTAATTCCTCAAGTTCATTCAATTGCAATTTGCGTAACTTGGAAGCATCATCAAGACTTAAGTTAAAGCTTTAATGGCCCAAAATGCTTTATGCTCCAATTCTACAGGCAAATGACAAGGTTTTCCATAAACTAACCGATAGGAAGACATGCCCAAAGATGTTTTAAAAGCAGTACAATAAGCCCAAAGTGCATCGTTTAGTCTTAAAGACCAATCTTTACGATTTGGGTTAACCATTTTTTCCAAAATTTGTTTAATCTCCCTATTTGCTAATTCAACTTGTCCACTTGTCTGAGGATGATAAGGGGTTACAATTTTGTGGGTAATGCAATATTTCTTCATTAAATATTCAAATGATTTATTACAAAAATGTGTTCCCCATCACTGATGATAGCTTGAGGAATTCCAAATCGACTCAAAATATTTTCTTTTAAAAATTTTAGAACAGTTTATGATCATTGTGCCAACATGGAATTGCCTCAATCCATTTTGAGACATAATCAACTACAACCAAAATGTACACAAATCCAAAAGATGATGGAAATGGACCCATGAAATCAATTCCCCAACAATCAAAAATTTCAATGACAAGGATAGGGTTCAAAGGCATCATATTTCTTTTAGAAATGGACCCCAATTTTTGATAACTTTCACAATTTTTGCAAAAAGTATAACTGTCCTTAAATAAAGTGGGTCAATAAAATCCACACTGCAAGATTTTCGCAGCTGTTTTTTTTGAAGAAAAATGACCTCCACATGCTTCTGAATGACAAAATTTAATGATACTACTTACCTCATTGTTGGGTATACATCTCCGAAAGATTTGATCAGGACAATATTTGAACAAATATGGGTCATCCCAAAAAAAAAAATTTCACCTCAATCAAAAACTTTTTTCTGTCTTGGTGTGTCCACTGAGGCGGCATCTTACCTGTTACAAGAAAATTGACAATGTTAGCAAACCAAGGCATGGAATTGACAGAAAATAAAAATTCATCGGGAAAAGAATCATTGATAGGTGTGCTATCAAAAGATGAGCCTGTTGTCAGCCTTGACAAATGATCTACAACAACATTTTTGGCTCATTTCTTGTCTTTTATTGTGATGTTAAATTCTTGAAGCAACAAGATCCACCGTATCAACCTAGGTTTGGCATCCTATTTAGGCATTAAATATCTAACAGTGGCATGATCAGTGAAAACAACAGTGGATGAACCAATTAAATAAGCCCAAAATTTGTCCAATGTAAAAATTACAGCAAGTAGTTCTTTTTCAGTAGTGGTGTAATTCATTTGTGCACTATTTAAAGTTTGACTTGCGTAATAAATTACATGAGGCTTACCTTCCTTTCTTTGGCCTAAAACAGCGCCAATAGCAAAATCACTAGCATCACACATCAACTCAAAAGGCAAAGACCAGTCAGGAGATTGCATGATAGGAACAGAAGTCAAAAGATCGATTAATTTTTCAAAAGATTTTTGACAATCTTGAGTCCAATCAAATGGTGTATCTTTTGTTAGAAGATTACATAAAGGTCTAGATATGACACTAAAGTCCTTTACAAATCTTCTGTAAAATCCTGCATGTCCTAAAAAGGAACGAACTTCTCTGACTGTTTTTGGGAAAGGCAAATGAGCAATTAATTCAACTTTGGCCTTATCAACTTCAATTCCCTTAGAAGATATCACATGACCTAACACTATTCCTAAGGTAACCATGTAATGACATTTTTTCCAATTTAACACAAATCATTTTTCTTCGCATCTTTTAAGAACTTTTTCCAAATTATCAAGACAATTTTCAAAAGAATCTCCAAAAACTGTCAGATCATCCATGAAAACCTCTAAATAATGCTCAATCATGTCACTGAAAATACTTAGCATGCATCTTTGAAAAGTTGCCGGAGCATTACAAAGACCAAAAGGCATTCTTCTATATGCAAAAGTGCCAAAGGGACAAGTAAAAGTGGTCTTTTCTTGATCCTCCAATGCAATTGGTATTTGATTATACCCTGAATAACCATCAAGAAAACAATAGTAGGGATGTCTTGCTACTCTTTCTGGAATCTGATCAAGAAATGGCAAAGGGAAATGGTCTTTCCTAGTGGCTGCATTCAATTTTCTAAAATCAATACACATACGCCAACTAGATGAGACTCTGGTAGGTATTAATTCTCCTTTTTCATTTTCAACCACTGTTATTCCAGATTTCTTAGGCACAACTTGTGTAGGGCTTACCCACTGGCTATCAGAGATAGAATAGATAATTCCAACATCAAGTAATTTAAGAACTTCAGCTCTAACTACCTCTTTCATGTGTGGATTTAATCTTCTTTGAGGTTGTTGAGATGTTTTAGCATTATCCTCTAAATGTATTCTATGTGTACAAATTAATGGATTAATGCCTTTGATATCCTTTAATGTCCATCCAATTGCATTTTTATGCCTTGTAAGTACTTCTATCAACTTACCTTCTTGTTCTTTGGTCAGGGATGAAGAAATTACCACTGGAGAGCTTTGTTCTTCTCCCAAAAATGTGTACTTCAACCCATCAGGTAATGGCTTCAGTTCCAGTGTGGGTACTTCTTCATGGGCATCATCATTCATGGATTTTAGCTCTTCGAATCTTGGCTTCCTTCCTTTGTATTCCATTTCCTGTGTACAGTCAAGCAAAGAGCATATTTCAGAAACATCATCATCTAATTGTGTAGCTAAATCAAATGAATTAATTAAACAGATTTCTAATGGGTCAGAAGAACTCCTGATTTGAAGATGATCATCTATAATGGCTTCAATCCCTTCAATCTCTTCCTTTTCATCATAAACTTCTTGTGGTTGCTTACACATGTTGAAAACATTAAGCTCCAGTGTCATATTTCCAAAAGTTAGCTTCACCACTCCATTTCTGCAATTTATCAAAGCATTAGATGTTACTAAAAATGGGCGACCCAAAATAACAAACTGACTTAGAACTATCAACCATAGGTTCGGTTTTCAAGACAATAAAATCCACAGGGATATATGAATTTATCAACTTGTACAACACATATTCTACTATTCCTTTTGGAATTTTAATTGATCTATCAGCAAGTAGAAGAGTTACAGAAGTTAGTTTTAACTCACCAAGGTTGAGTTGCTGATAAACTGAATATGGAAGCAAATTAATACTAGCACCAAGATCAAGTAAAACTCGTTCAATTTTATGTTCACCAATAATGCATGAAACTGTAGGACAACCAGGGTCTTTATATTTCAACTCATTATTGTTTTGAATAATGGAGCTTACCTGTTCAGTCAAAAATGCATTCTTTTTCACATTATGTTTCCTTTTAACAGTGCATAAGTCTTTCAAAAATTTGGCATAACAAGGAATCTGCTTGATAACATCTAACAGAGGAATATTAACTTTCACTTGTTTAAAGATTTCAAAAATGTCACTATTATGATTCACTTTACTTGAATTATTTAATGCTTGAGGAAATGGGGGTGAAGACGAGGGTTTGATCTCCTTTTGGCTAGGTGGCTGATCAACTCCTTCCTCATCTTTGGGAATTGACTCATCATCTTTCTCAAAAAGTTCAGGAATTTGTTTTTCAACAACCTTTCCACTCCTAAGAGTTATCACTGAGTTGACTTGATCTATTTTTTGACCTTCTGAACTACCCTCATTTAGGCTAAACTGACCCTTGGGATTTGGTTGAGGTTGAGAGGGAAACTTTCCTTTCTCATGAATAGCAAGTGCAGAAGAAAGTTTAGTAAGAGTGTCTTTTATGTCAATCATGGTTTGATTGTTGTGGTTATTAATGGCCTCTTGTTTTTCCATGAATGCATGTGGTGTAGTGTGGAATGTGATTAAAAATAAATATCAAAAACAGTTGCCAAGTTCCACAAAAAATATAAAAACCTTGCAACTAATTGTAGTAAGCAAGGGTCAATCCACAAAGAACCAATTCAATTAACACTATCAATCCAATTCCTAAATTAAACTCTGATGAAAAATAAACAGTAAAATTAAAAGGGGGGTTTTGTTAATTAAAACTAACAAAAGAAATTAAATTTAAACCAAAACAGTAAACACAAATTGAATTATCAAGTTAAAGATATTGGTTAAGAGATGGAATCCACTACTAGATTTGTATGATTATGCTAACTTACATACTCTTTATACCAACATGATCAATTATGTTCTTATGTAATTGTGAGATAAATCTCTTGTTTTCTTTAAGGTTCGTTTAATTCAGCAACCGCTCAAATCAAACCCTAACCATTAGTTATTTGTAAAGCAACCGCTCTTACACCTACCTAATGATTGCATTAAGAATTAGAAAACCAATCACACTAAGATCTAATCACACACCGGGATTAAATTACTTAGATCATATGTCTCAGTAGTCATACTACCGCAACCGGGCATAGCAATCCTAGTTTTACCACTCTTGAAATTTGGCAAGAATATAAAAACCTTTATATCAATTTAAGAATAGAAATATATGAATAAAAACATAATTATATTGATATAAAGAAATATGCAAGAGTCACATAATCAAAACTAGAGTTTCATCCTCCCTTAACCAATCAAGAAGTTTAGCCACACATGGCAAATTCAAAAACAGAAGAAGAATTAAAAGAAAACATTGTTCAGAACAAAAGAAGAAAAGAAAAACTAAAGATCAAACTAATTTCCAAGGCTTGAGAGTGATTAATCTTTGATCACTCGAATCTGAGTCTCCAATCCTCAATCGAATCCTTCCCCTTCTTGGTCTTCGTGTTTCTCTCAGTTTCCTTGACTACTCTCTCTGTCCAGACCTCCTTTAGGGACTCTAAGCAACCCTATTTATAGGTTTGGGAACCTAATTTAGCATTAAAACATGAAATTAAACTTCTGAGTCGATGACACGGGCCGTGTCATATTACACGACCCAACCCGTTTTCAATTCTGATGATAGATTCTCAGCTATTCCAAAGTCAGACAAGAACACGGCCCACCCCGTGTCACTTGACACGGGCCGTGTTCTCGGTCAAGGCTTGAAATTGACTCTTCCTCGTGAAGTCAGAGAAGTACACGGCCTACCCCGTGTCATTTGACACGGGCCGTGTTCTTCAAAACCTTCCAATCTTCAATGTCAGAATAATAGACGGCCTACCCCGTGTCATTTGACACGGGCCGTGTTCTTCACATTCTTCAAATCCAGCCTTGATTCTTCATGAACATTCTTCTTCCTTTGCTTCTAGGGGTTGATACTGATTCCCTTAAGTCTCTTAACTCTCTTCTCAATAGTTCAATACCAATAGACTCCATCACTCATAGATCTCCTGAAAATCATAATACGTTTATGAGTGTTTATAACCACATTTAAGCAAAGTTTCACAATAAACATCCAAAGACAACTCTAAATTAGAAACTTAGCTAAATGTCAACAATTAAGCACATTTGGAATCCAATTAGATCAAACAAAGAACATTCAAGAGCTGAAATTATTAGCAGATCAAATACCCCCACACTTAACCTTTTGCACTCCTGGGCAAAAACATAAAACCAAGCACATGCCACCCAAAAAGTAACAAAAGTACTGAACAATGAGCAAAGATTTACACACATTAGTTCTTTCAAGGAATCTAAGCATTCAGGAATTTCCTCTCTTAACAATCCAAATCAGCAAGCAAGGTCAATCTAATATCAGGGTTAAGTCAACATGATAAATCCTCACAGATGTACTCTCTTTCACTCAAGTATTTTGAGCTTGTATTTACTCTCAATCAACTCATGAAAACATGCCTTACCATAGGCTTGACAAGCCTCTACTTCTCCACCACCTAAATCACATGCACACAAAGATCAAAAGGTCTTTAATCAGGTTGTAATGGGGTTAAGGTCAAGGTAAGATATATCAAGGATAAACAAAGTTAGACCATCGGAAATAGAAGAGCTAAGGGGAATAAAAACCAAACACTTTTGCACAATTACCCCAACACTTTTCAATCTATCTTCATCTTTTACTTGACTTTCTCCATTTATCAACCAACTTATCAATCTCTTTTTCTCTTTCTCTTTTTTTTTTTTATATTTCTTCCTTTTCTTCTTTGAGAGCCCTTTTTTTTTTAACCAAGGCAAAATAGTGTAATCACCCCCACACTTATTCAAACACAATTCCCAACATAATTATTAAGCTCTTCTACTCCCTAAGGTAGGGTAGCAATGGTTTTTCACTATTAGGCTTGTATTGAGCTATAATAAAAAGAAAAGAAATCATTCAGGCTCAAAAGGGCGAAACAATTGATCAAAACACAAGGATAGCTATTTGGCCATTGGCTGAAAGAAATAAATGCCTTTATCATCTCAAAAATGTGCAGTGATCATTTTCAATTTAAAAGAAAGTCAAATCAAATTCTGAAAAGCATATAATCAAAAGTGGAACCACACAACAAAGAATAGAAATGACTTAAGATTAGTCATTCACATAAAGGCCCAAAAACTCACTAGGTCCAATTTTATCATATTCTCAAAACCCATTCAATTTTCAAAACCTCTTAGTGCAAGTTTAGAATCAAGAAAGTTAACTCCTTTAGGCTTAAAAACCTGTCAATAAAAATCAACCACTTGCTCATCGCTCAACGTACTCTCAAAACCAGTTAGAAAAACATGCACCAGATATGCCATTAAAATTTGAATGTGCAATTAAGGTCAAAATCAAACTTCAAACTTCCCCCTTAAAATAGACAATGTCCTCAATGTCAAATCATACACGACATAGAAGAGGAATCCACAAGTAATAAGCAAAGTATATATGAAGAATTAAGTCCGGCATCGGAAATTCAAGCAAATACAAAAGATAAACTAATAGTAACCAAAACAATGTCCATTAAGCCAAAAAATGAAGGACATAGTCTCAAAATGAAAATACATCAATATGGGGAGAGGGATATGAAAAACGCCGAAGGTAAGATCAAGCTTGCCATCAATGGCATCCATCTTCTAATCGCGCGCAACCTCCGTAGCCTGAAAGCGATCCTCTGCGCCCAAGCGAGCAAGCATGGTCCGGCTCCAAGCGGTTAATACGGGCCAAAATAGCATCATAAGAAGGCTGCGCTGGTGAGTGGAAGGGCCCGCATTATCGCAAACTCGGGGGAGGGAGACAAAGAATATCCTCATGCGGCTCAAAGGCCAGATCAGCCCTAAGTAAGGCAGCTCCATCAGTGCCAAGCAAGACGAGAGCACCATTTAAACGAGTGCAGAGCTTTATAGATACCAAAATGGCCCCGTCAATAGCAGTGGGACCCTAGACTGGTGCCTCCTCTAACAAATGCAAGTAATCAAAATGATCAGCAATGGTTGTCACATACCCTCCTATCACAATGCGACTAGCTAGAGTGGTCCCTACGTGGTGAAACTGATTGCAGAGCCAATACCCTCCATTAACAGGAACTCCCTCAATCATGCAGTGTAAGAAAAACAACTCAGAACGGCTAATTGTCTCTTGACTTTCCCCCTACCACAAAGAATGTTAGCTAACCATTTCTGAATATAGCGATGGGCAGGGGACCTAAGCCTAGAAGCTTTAGACACCTTAGGATCATATTCATCAGACCCAGGCACAGTGAGGACAAACCACACACGATTGGCATTAAAATCATGAGGTAACATATTTTCCCCCTCAGGAAAACCAAAAATAGCTCTAAACATATGGATATCAACAGAATGAGAATTACCAAGCAACCTAAATGTGATTTCACCAGGCCATCTGGTTTGATCAGACAGAGGACAAAGCTTGCAATTAAAACTAGAAATAAACTCCCTAGTTAACTCAGTAAAAGTAGGCCTCTGTAACAGTACAAAATCAACTCAACCAATCCTACCCAACAGAGCAAACACCTCATCATATAACCCTATAGCCCTAAGGGTATCTACATCTAAAAAGCGAGTGGGAACCACTACCTTTCTGTCAATAGGGTTGACTAGCACCTGAGGGGGTGAGGGCTCACGCGGGGGTGATGGAGACCGAGCACGCCTAGCGCTGGTACGATGGGGATGGAGCGAACAGGAAGCAGCGGTGGTCTTGACGCACTTTTTAGGACCCATTACTAGAAGAAGCGAAGAAATGAAGAAAAATAAAAAGAAAAGAAATGGGATGGGACCGTGGAGGAGGGAGGAGAAAATGATGGAAAGGGGAGGAATGCGTGTGAAATGCGTGTGGGGAGAGGTGATAATGGTTAAAAATGGTGAAGAAGGAGGAAAATAGTGGTGAATGGTGGTGGGTAGAAGAGATTGAAGGGGAGATGATGGTGGGCTGCGCGAGAGAGAGAAGAAGAGGAGAGAGAGAATTTGGGCGAGAAAACCCTAAATCAGGGTTTAAATGAGCCACTGGTACGAGTACACAGGCCGTGTCATGGGACACGGCCTACCCCGTGTACTCCTCTGTCTTAGTAATAAGCAGCGCAAGACAACACGGGCCGTGTCATATGACACGGCCATACCCGTGTACCTCTCTGGAAAACAGGGGTTCTGATGGTCATGACAACACGGGCCGTGTCATGGGACACGGCCCACCCCGTGTACTTCTCTGGACTCATCACAAACGTCCCATCCTCGAAAACACGGGCCGTGTCATATGACACGGCCCACCCCGTGTAGTTTTCTGCAGTAATGGGGTTGCTGTCATGAGGACACGGGCCGTGTCATGGGACACGGCCCACCCCGTGTACTCTGCTGACTTACAAGAAGCACTCTAAACTTTTCCTCAGAACTGCATGCACCAACAAACCATGAACTCAAGCAATTAAACTAAAACTGAGCAAGTCAAAACACAATTATCAGTAAGGAGACAGATATCATCAAGCAAGAAACACTTAAAAATAGGGTAAACTAAGGAACTAAATAACACAAAACATAAAGGAAAAAGAAAGCAAATCTGATTGGGTTGCCTCCCAATAAGCGCTTGGTTTATTGTCCTCAGCCAGATATTGTGATGCTCCTCAGGATTCTTCATAAGAGGGATGGAGAAGAGGCATGTCTTCAACTTCTGCATTCTCCGGAAGTTCATGGTAAGGTTTGAGACGGTGCCCATTGACCTTGAACGTCTTCCCAGAGGCCTCGTTCATGATCTCCACTACACTAGAAGGAAAAACATTAGTTACTACAAATGGGCCAATCCATTTAGAACGTAACTTACCTGGAAATAATTTTAGTTTGGACTGGTACAGCAACACTCTTTGGCCTGGATGAAAGCTCTTCCTAGAGATCATTTGATCATGAAATGCTTTGGTTTTGGCTTTGTAAATGAGGGCACTCTCGAAGGCCTCATTCCTCAATTCTTCCAACTCCTGAATTTGGAGTTTCCTCTGTTTGCCAGCACCTTCCAAGTGCAAGTTAACTTACTTGATAGCCCAGTAAGATCGATGTTCTAGCTCTACTGGCAGGTGACAGGGCTTCCCATAAACCAATCGGAATGGGGACATACCAATAGGGGTCTTGTATGCGGTCAGAAATCCGATAGGCCCACAAGGCATCGCCAAGTCTAGTACTCCAATCCTTGCGCGTGGGATTCACGGTTTTTCAAGGATAGACTTGATCTCCCGATTGGATACCTCAGTCTGGCCATTCGTCTGAGGATGATAAGGAGTAGAGATCCGGTGCACCACCCCATATTTCTTCAACAGGGCTTCAAAGATTCTGTTACAAAAATGTGTCCCTTGGTCACTAATGATGGCTCTGGGAGTGCCAAACCTGGAAAAAATAAAGGACTTCACAAAATCCACAACAGTCTTAGAATCATCAGATTTAGTGGCTTTAGCTTCCACCCATTTTGAAACATAATCCACAGCTAAAAGAATATAGGAGAAACCAAAAGAAAGAGGAAATGGTCCCATGAAGTCAATACCCCAAACATCAAAGACTTCCACAAATATTATTGGAGTTTGAGGCATTTGATTTCGTGGACCAATATTACCTATTCTTTGACAGCGGTCACATGACTTACAGAAATTATAAGCATCCTTAAAGATAGTAGGCCAGTAAAAACCACTGTCAAGTACTTTGTTTGCTGTCTTCTTCATGCCGAAATGTCCTCCACAGGCATAGGTATGGCAAAAAGAGAGAACGAAGTGAGTATTTGAATCCGGGATACATCTCCGAATCACTTGATCCGCGCAATGCTTCCAAAGGTAAGGATCATCCCAAATATAGTACTTGCAATCACTCCTCAGCTTATCTCGCTGTGCCTTGTTCAGGCCTGCCGGAAAGTCCTTGGTGGCCAAATAATTGGCAATATCAGCATACCACGGAATAGTGGTTGTGATAGTCATTAAATGCTCATCCGGAAAGCTCTCTTGAATAAGTACGTCCTCCTCTTCAGTCACCAATCTGCTCAAATGGTCTGCCACCAAGTTTTCGCTCCCCTTTTTATCTTTAATCTCCAAGTCGAACTCTTGGAGCAATAGAATCCATCGGAGCAATCTTGGTTTCGCCTCCTTCTTTGCCAATAGGTACTTCAATGCTGCATGATCAGAAAAAATAATTACTTTAGAACCAATTAAATATGATCTAAATTTCTTTAAAGCAAAAACAATAGCAAGAAATTCTTTCTCAGTTGTAGAATAATTCAGTTGAGCATCATTTAGGGTCCTTGATGCATAGTAAATAGCATAAGGAACCCTATCAACTCGCTGTCCTAAGACAGCCCCTACTGTAAAGTCACTCACATCACACATTAATTCAAATGGAAGCTCCTAATTTGGTGGCCTAATGATAGGTGCCTCAGTCATCAACTCCTTAAGTGTAAGGAAAGCCTTCATACACTTCTCATTAAATTGAAATGGAACATCTTTTTGGAGAAGTGTGCAGAGGGTGGCTGATATCTTGGAGAAATCTTTGATGAAGCGCCGATAGAAACCTTCATGACCAAGAAAAGAACGAATATCCCACACATTGGTAAGCGGGGGTAATGAACGCACAAGTTCTACCTTAGCTTTATCAACTTCAATGCCCCTAGCAGAGATTACATAACCTAACACAATACCTTCTTCTACCATGAAATGGCATTTTTCCCAATTTAAAACAAGGTTAGTATCAATGCATCTCTTTAAAACCAAAGTCAAATGTTCCAAGCATTTCTCAAAACCATTCCCAAATACACTAAAATCATCCATGAAGACCTCAATGATGTTTTCGATATAATCAGAAAAAAGACTCACCATACATCTCTGAAAGGTCCCTGGCACATTGCAAAGTCCAAAAGGCATTCGCCTATAAGCAAAGGTGCCAAAAGGACAAGTGAAAGTGGTCTTGTCCTGATCTTTCAGAGCGATAGCAATCTGGTTATAACCTGAAAATCCATCTAAGAAGCAATAATGAGAATGACTAGCTAACCTCTCTAACATTTGATCAATATAGGGTAAAGGGAAGTGGTCTTTTCTGGTGGCAGCATTCAATTTTCTATAGTCTATACAAACATGTCACCCAGTCTATAATCTAGTGGGAATAAGCTCATTCTCAGCATTTCTTACCACAGTAATGCTAGATTTCTTTGGTACTACCTGGACCGGGCTTACCCACTTGCTGTCAGAAATAGGATATATGACCCCCACACTTAGGAGCTTCAGTATCTCCTTCTTCACAACATCCATCATCGGGGGATTCAACCTCCTCTGTGGTTCTCTCACTGGCTTAGCCCCCTCCTCCATTAAGATTCGATGCATGCAAATGGAGGGGCTAATACCTTTGATATCCGCAATAGTCCACCCGATGGCTATCTTATGTTCTTTCAACATAGAAATCAAGCTTTCCTCTTGCTCTTTGGTGAGGGATTTAGCAATTATTACCGGGAGTGTCTCCTTCTCTCCCAAAAAAATATATTTCAAATGGGAGGGCAATTCTTTCAATTCCAGCTCTGGTGCCTGCACAAATGTAAGGTTTAGGTACATCAGTGGTCAAAGGTAAATCAACATACGATACCTCATGCCCTTCTGAGGTGGAAGAAAGTGTATGCAAGGCTGCCACCACTTCATTAATCTCCTCACTCCATGGCTCCCCTTGGTCATCCTTCTTTGGATCCTGAAAATCTAAACTGCGAGTCATAATTGTATCAAGAACATCAAATTGATCGACTCAAAAACAAGAGAAATTAAAGATTCAACAACATCAAAAGAATCAATAACATAGGCAGAGTGCACATCACTCGGGTATCTCATGGCCTCAAAGATGTTGAATCTAATCAACTCTCCATCAAATTCCATAGTCAATGTTCTCGAATGCACATCAATTTTAGTTCGGGCAGTCTTGAGGAAAGGCCTCCCCAACAGAATGGGGGCAGAGTTGGGGAGATTTGTCCTCCTCCATGTCCAAAGACATAGAAATCTTCCGGAAACACCAGTTCATTTACCTGCACCAAAACATCTTCAACAACCCCCTTAGGGTAAGCGTTAGACCTGTCTGCAAGTTGAATAATAACTCTAGTAGGTTCTAAAGGTCCTAGATGTAAAGATGCATAAATAGAAAAGGGCATGACATTAATAGATGCACCTAAATCTAGCATGGCCCTCTCAAACCTGGCATTACCGATAGTGCATGGTATAGTGAATGTGCCAGGATCTTTACATTTAGTTGGGAGTTTTTTTATTAAAAACAACTGAAACATTTGCTCCCACTTGGACCCATTCATTACCTTTCAACTTCCTTTTGTTAGTGTATAACTCTTTTAAGAATTTAGCATATCTAGGCACTTGCTTTATGGCATCTAACAGAGGAATGTTAACTTCAACTTTCCTAAAAGTCTCTAAGATCTCTTTATCCGCTTCTTCTTTCTTATTTTTAATCAACCTACTCGGAAAAGGGGCCTTAGTGACATATTTAGGAAGTGGGTCAGAAATACTTACCTTAGGGGTCTTAGAGTGGATCCCCTCCTCATCTACCTCCTTAGGATTTTGAGCGTTGTCTTCAGTGACTGAGGAAGATGTGGGTCCGTCAAGTGTTTTCCCACAACGCAAGGTGACAGCACTAGCATTTTCTCTTGGGTTCACCTCTGGCTGCGAGGGAAGTTTCCCAGAAATCTGATTCTGCACTTTGTTGATCTCAGTAGCCAACTGTCCCACTTGGTTCTGCAAAGTACTGATAGTGGCCCTTGTTTCTTGCTGAAACTGAATATTACTGGTGGCCATTTGCCTCACTAGTTCTTCCAACGAAGGCTCAGGTTGCCTAGGAGCTTGAACTTGTGGTTGCCTCGGAGGAAATGGTGCTTGTCTTTGCTGAAACCTTGGAGGCCCATAGACTTGAGGTTGAGCTTGAGTTTGGGGCTGTTTGGCATAGCTAAAGTTTGGATGATCTCTCCACCCTGGATTATATGTGTTGGAGTAGGGGTTGTAGTTTTTGGATGGACCAGAAAATCTCCCCACTGCTTTGGCCTCTTCATTTGTGTCCTCTTGCAAAGTGGGACACATATCAGTGGGATGTCCTGAAGAACAACAAATCCCATATGCCTGTACTCTGCTTTCCCATTATCCATCAACTTCTGAACTATAGCAGTCAACTGAGTCATTTGATGCTGCAAGCTAGTAGTGTCGACCTCTTTAACTGCTCTCACCCCTGTATCATTCCGAGTGAAGAATTGTTGAGTGTTCGCAGCCATTCTAGATATCAAGTTTCTAGCTTCTCGAGGAGTCTTATCAACCAAAGCTCCTCCACTGGCAGCATCAATCATGTTGCGGTCCATCACTAGCAAACCTTCATAAAAGTACTGTATCAGAAGTTGTTCACTAATCTGATGCTGAGGGCAGCTAGCACACAATCTCTTGAATCTCTCCCAATACTCATGAAGTGATTCCCCATGTCTTTGCTGGATGCCGCAAATTTCTTTTCTGATGGTTGCGGCCTTTGACGCAGGGAAATATCTATCTAGGAAAGCCCGAGTCATGTCTTGCCATGTCTGAATGGATTCGGGTGGCAAGTAGTATAGCCATTCCTTTGCAAAATCCTTCAGGGAAAACGGAAAAGCTCTCAGCTTGACTTGCTCCACTGAAATTCCCGCAGGCTTCATGCTAGAACACACAACATGGATTTCCTTCAGATGTTTGTTAGGATCTTCTCCGGCTAGTCCATTGAAAGATGGCAAAAGATGAATTAGGCCAGATTTCAACTCAAATGCCTCCTCATTCTCAGGAATTTCTATGCATAGAGGTTGTTGGTCTAAGTCCGGAGCACCCAACATCCTTAGTGTATTTTCTGCCATCACTTCTTCTTCAGGTGGCTCAGATATCTCAGATGCCGCAGAACTAGAAAGATCTATGTGACGGGCAGCTTCAACGTCAGCAGGTGTGAATTGTGAGCTAATTTGTTCAAAGTAACGCCTCAAATTCCTCAGTTGCTCGTTCACCTCTTCACCGGACATGAACACCTGCAAGATAGTTGAAGTAAATAATTGAAACTATTAAAATTAAAAATAAAAATAGAGATAAAATAGGAAACAAATTAATAGCGCAATTGAAAAATTAGTTCCCCGGCAACGGCGCCAAAATTTGGTGTGGTGTGGAATGTGATTAAAAATAAATATCAAAAATAGTTGTCAAGTTCCACTAAAAATATAAAAACCTTGCAATCAATTGTAGTAAGTAAGGGTCGATCCACAGAGAACCAATTCAATTAACACTATCAATCCAATTCCTAAATTAAACTCTGATGAAAAATAAACAGTAAAATTAAAAGGGGGGTTTTGTTAATTAAAACTAACAAAAGAAATTAAACTTAAACCAAAACAGTAAACACAAATTGAATTATCAAGTTAAAGATATTGGTTAAGAGATGGAATCCACTACTAGATTTATATGATTATGCTAACTTACATACTCTTTATACCAACATGATCAATTATGTTCTTATGTAATTGTGAGATAAATCTCTTGTTTTCCTTAAGGTTCGCTTAATTCAGCAACCGCTCAAATCAAACCCTAACCATTAGTTATTTGTAAAGCAACCGCTCTTACACCTACCTAATGATTGCATTAAGAATTAGAAAACCAATCACACTAAGATCTAATCACACACCGGGATTAAATTACTTAGATCATATGTCTCACTAGTCATACCACCGCAATCACAAGATAGCAATCCTAGTTTTACCACTCTCGAAATTTGGCAAGAATATAAAAACCTTTATATCAATTTAAGAACAGAAACATATGAATAAAAACATAATTGTATTGATATAAAGAAATATGCAAGAGTCACATAATCAAAACTAGAGTTTCATCCTCCCTTAACCAATCAAGAAGTTTAGCCACACATGGCAAATTCAAAAACAGAAGAAGAATTAAAAGAAAACATTGTTCAGAACAAAAGAAGAAAAGAAAAATTAAAGATCAAACTAATTTCCAAGACTTGAGAGTGACTGATCTTTGATCGCTCGAATCCGAGTCTCCAATCCTCAATCGAATCCTTCCCTTTCTTGGTCTTCGTGTTTCTCTCAGTTTCCTTGACTACTCTCTCTGTCCAGACCTCCTTTAGGGACTCTAAGCAACCCTATTTATAGGTTTGGGAACCTAATTTAGCATTAAAACACGAAATTAAACTTCTGAGTCGATGACACGGGCCGTGTCATATTACACGGCCTAACCCGTGTTCAATTCTGATGACAGATTCTCAGCTATTCCAAAGTCAGAGAAGAACACGGCCCACCCCGTGTCACTTGACATGGGCCGTGTTCTCGGTCAAGGCTTGAAATTGACTCTTCCTCGTGAAGTCAGAGAAGTACATGGCCTACCCCGTGTCATTTGACACGGGCCGTGTTCTTCAAAACCTTCTAGTCTTCAAAGTCAGAATAATACACGGCCTACCCCGTGTCATTTGACACAGGCCGTGTTCTTCACATTCTTCAAATCCAGCCTTGATTCTTCATGAACATTCTTCTTCCTTTGCTTCTAGAGGTTGATACTGATTCTCTTAAGTCTCTTAACTCTCTTCTCAATAGTTCAATACCAATAGACTCCATCACTCATAGATCTCCTGAAAATCATAATACGTTTATGAGTGTTTATAACCACATTTAAGCAAAGTTTCACAATAAACATTCAAAGACAACTCTAAATTAGAAACTTAGCTAAATGTCAACAATTAAGCACATTTGGAATCCAATTAGATCAAACAAAGAATATTCAAGAGCTGAAATTATTAGCAGATCAACATGCAATGTTCCTTCAAGGTTTTTCCTATATGGTGGGACATAGGGTGCATATCCTTGAGGATTTTGAGAATCTTGCTGTGCCTGAGGAGGTGGTGGTTGCATGAATTGTGGCTGGTTGCTATTCCTCCAACTGAAATTCGGGTGATTTCTCCATCCCGGATTGTATGTATCTGAAAAAGAAGAAGTGAATGGCTTTTTAAAATTATTCATTGCATTTACTTGCTCATGCACAACTTCTTTAAAAACAGAAATTTTTGGACATTCATTTGTTGAGTGTCCTAATTCATCACAAATGCCACAAATTTCTTCATTTTGCACAGATTTGATTTCTTTTACTTTCCCTGATTCCATAGCTTCAACCTTTCTAGCCAAACTAGCAAACCTTACATTTAGATCTTCTTCTTGTCTAAGATGATATTTTCCTTTACTAGCATTTGCAAGGTTAAATCTAATTGAATTTTCAGAAGGATTAGTACCATGCCAAGATTGAGAATTTTCAGCCAAATGGTCTAAATAGTCTAAAGCTTCTTCAGGTTCTTTATCAAGAAATTCACCATTGCACATTATTTCCACAAATTGTTTGGTTTCGGGTGTTAACCTTTCATAAAAGAAGCTTATAGTGCGCCATTTTTCAAAACCATGATGTGGGCAAGAATTCAACAAATCTTTAAAACGTTCCCAACTTTGAAAATATGCTTCATTGGAATTTTGGGAAAAATTTTGGATTTGTCTTTTCAAAGCATTGGTTTTATGTGTTGGAAAAAATTTCTTCAAAAACTCACATTGCATTTCTTGCCATATGCCAATTGATCTTGGTTTCAAAGTGTTAAGCCAAGTTTTTGCTTTATCTTTCAAAGAAAAAGGAAATAATTTAAGTTTAACAACCTTTTCAGTGCAAGTTTGATCATGAAAAGCAGTACATACTTCCTCAAATTCTTTTAGATGTAAATATGGGCTTTCAGATTCTAAACCATGGAAATTAGGAAGTAAAGAAATCATACTTGACTTGAATCTAAATTTGTTGGCATTGAGTGGAAAGATAAAATATGATGGACTAGAATTTTGAGATGGTTACAGATACTCACGCATAGTTCGCAACGGTTGATTTTCATGTTCATCATGCACACTTTCGTTTTCAGCCATTGTGCTTAATGTGTGTGATTGTAATTCAAATAAATCAATATGTAAAGTACCTGGATTAACTCTAACTAAACGACCAAAATTTAAATCACGATACCAATTAAGTATAAACAAGTAACTTACAATAGAAAAGAAAATATACAAGCTAGTAATATAAACTGTCCATTAAATATTAACAAAGGTGTGGTATAAACCAACCACCAAATATAGTTAATAAGCATAAAAATTGAAAAGTTAGTATACAGATAAATTAAAATATTAGAAGCAGATAAAGTAAAAAGTTAGATAGTTAGTAAGAGAGTTAGTAAGTTAGTAAACAAAAAAAATGATAAAAAATAAATACAAAAAATAAAGTACAAAAAAATAAAAGGGAAAGTTACCCCACTAAGTTAAAATGTACAAGAAAATAAAATGGAGAATTACCCCCACTCGTACATTAAATTAAAATGCAGAAAATAAAGTGTAGAAAGTAAATTACAAAAAAATAAAATAAGTAAAAGGAGAGATTCCCCCACTAAGTTAGTGCGTAAAATAAAAGGGAGAGGTTCCCCACTAGTTAGTATGTTAGTATATATACAAATTTTTACACCGAAATTCAGTCTTCAAATCAAGTCCCAAGAACGGCGCCAAAAACTTGATGCACACTTTTTAATTTCAAACAAGTCTACAAACTTGATGCAGGATTAATTGTTGCATTGCGAACCCAAGTGCAGGTTGTCTCAAGTAATAAAATTCTCGGGAGTCCGAGGTCAATCCACAGGGAATTGTTGAAGATTAATTAAGGTGAAGTAAATATTTTGTTACTACAATTAAAATTATTTACTTGGGTAAAAAGATTCACTCTTGGTAAATAAAATAAAGGTAAGATTAATTTCTTTTATAAGTCAATTAGAATCCTCGCAACATGGAGGTTCCAATCGGAAAATACAACATTAAAAGTCCAATTAAAATAATATACGTAATTATATTATGTTTCCTAAAAATATTACCACCACTTATAAATGGGTTAAAGCATTCATTGTGCCAATATTTTGTATATAACAAATCAAGAACTCCTCTTTACAAAGATGGTTTCTAAATTATAAGAAACAAATTATAATACGTATAATGGTTACTAGAAAAAAATAAATCATTTAAGCACAAGAGAAGAATAAATCTAACCTTACTTTATTATCAAGAGCTTCACCCTTTCACCCAAGTAAAATGAAACTTAGTTACTCATAGATAAGAAGAAAGAAAGAGAGAAGAAGAAGAAGAAGAAGAAGAACTTGACTTTAATTTAGAACAAAGGAAAATTACTACAAGAAAACCTAGTAACAAAATGGCATCATTTTGGTAACTAACACCTAACACCCTTAATGATTTGCTAAGGCCCCCTTTTATAGAGGATTAGAGATACAAAATGACAAGGAGGCTGAGTCATTAGTGGTTGGATGAGTGGAAAATGAGTGGAAAATTCCAAATGACTTTAGGTGAGTGGGAAATTATGGAGATTCCTTGTCTCCGAAATCATGCAGCTCTGAAGTCATTGCATTCGTCATTTTTGAACCAAGTGGTCTTCATAAAAGTTGTAGGCCTGGATCTTAGCTTTCAAATGGATTTAGTTTGAGTCCAATATCATTTCTCTAACTCCAGATACGTTCAAATTACTGAACACTGCCCAGGCCCAGTCATAGCTCCTCTGTTCTGACTTCCAAGCCCGATATCACCTTCAAAGAGTCCGATTCTGGAAAAGTGTTCAACATGAAAGTTGTAGATATTGGTCTTAACTATTTAGCATCCAAATTTCAGCCCATTTTACAACTTTTATCCCGAAATATGTGATGAACAGTACCCATAGGTTAAGCTGTCAGGAAAAACACTCTGGTTCTTGCTTCAATCCCAATTTGAGTTATCTACTCGTGTGATTAGGCCTTTGAGGTCTCATGAAAGTTATAGAACTCTCTCTTATCTTTCAAATGCCACTAGAATCACCTCCAAAGACCACCTACAGCCCAAGATATAACCCAAATACAGAAATAGTGTAAGATATGAATCATGCTGAAAAATTCAATTAAGTTCAATTTGAGTCCAAACTTACAAAACATAATAAAACTCAATCAATTAAGTACATAGAGAGTGTAAATGACTAAGAATGAAAGCTTATTAATGTATCAAATATGTGATCATCACCCATCGAATAGACTGAAAGTTATTCGTATGGCACGATTTCGATGCTAATCGAAAAAGCCCATAATGACATGTTTTTCATTCTAATCGAAAAGGCTCAGAATGATATTTTTTCAATTCTAATCGAAATGGAAAATCGTGTCATTTATTCAAATAAACTGAGTTATTCGAACGACATAATTTTGAATTTAATTGAAATATTAAGATATATAAACAATAGTTCAAAATAACATATTTTTTATGGTAACTAAATGGACTAAGATAGCTATTTGAGAATGTCATTTCAATGTGGCATGTTTTTCAAGACCCATCGAATAGATTAAGAAAGTTATTTGTATGCGACAATTTCAATTATAATAAAAAAGGCCAAGAATGTCATTTTTTCGATTATAATAAAAAAAAGCCCAGAATGTCATGTTCTCGATTCTAATAGAAAAGGCGCAAAATAACATGTTTTTTATTCTAATCGAAATGTCTCAAAATAACATGTTTTCGATTCTAATTGAAAAGACTCAGAATGACATGTATTCTGATATGGAATTGAAAGTGTCATTTCTGATATTAAATCAAAACAATCATTTTGATGAATTCAAGTCTATTACAATTTTGACTCTAATAAAGTTAGAAAATGTGTATAAATAAATTCATATTATATAAAAATAATAATAATGCTTGACTGTTTTAAAATAATCTTAATTATTTAAAAATCAAAACACATACAAAGTAAATTAAATGCACTCATGCATCTCATGGGTCTCCTACTAGTACTGTATACATGTAAGTACTATTTAACAAGCTGGAAGAATTAAGAAGAATGATGGTTAACAATACAAAAATAATAGAAAAAATCAATTAACCACACTTTGAATAGTATTATTGTTATGAGAATAATTATTGATTCTTTATCTTTAATTTTGTATTATTAACTGTCTTTTACGCACATTAATTCTCTCATGAATTAATTTTTATTTTATAGATAAAACTTAGATAAATTTTTTTAGGTATTTATGGTGTTATTCTCTAATAAAAATATAATGTATGTCTTATTTTTTAGCCATTTCACCATCTTTTTCAAAATTTTCATTGATGAGTTATAAAAAAATATGCACATATTATATTTTTATTAAAAACTAACATTAAAAGCACCTAAAAAATTTCACTTCAAATTTGTCCTTGTTTTATTTGTTTTAGTCTTAGTTCCCTTAAACCCAATTGGACATTTGTATTGGAATAAAAGTAGGAATAAGAGCATTATGAGAAGTAGATTTTATTCATTAATTAGCAATCTAATGTGCTTGACTGCCTGGCTTATTATTATTATTATTTTTGGCATACGATCGTTACATAATAAAAGGTTTCCGCACCTCACCTATATTATTATGAAATTGGTTTTTAATATGGCTCTGGAAAAATTAGTCTTTACACTAAACTCTTATAATTTTATATTTTTAATGTACCTTTAAATATTTTGAAATCATTACTAGTATTATTAGTTTCTAAATTTTGAAAGCAAAACTTTATAAGCTAATTACATAAAAATCCTTTTCAAAGTAGTTATTTTGTTTTCTTTCGCAAGGCAAAATACTTATATCAATTTTAAATTTTTCGTTGAATTCCTTTTTTCTTTTGAAATAAAAAAATTCATTCTTCTCATAAATTATTTTGTAATAACTTTTTATCTCAATATATATGATTTTGAGAATCATTATTTTATAGTTATAGCTAGTAAAAATTTGTAATAATTAAATTTTTAAGCAAAATAACCCTTCCAGATGATGTATAATTGTTATTTTGGGACACTTATTTAAGCTCTCTTTAAGCAATTATGCATGTTATTTAAAGGGTTCGGGATTATGGATGGAAATAGGCTAGCTGACCTGTCAGGGGCCTGTGACCTGACCTGTTTTAGGCCTGACCTGACATGACCTGTTTAGAAAATAAGTTAGGCTCAGACCTTTTTAAAAGTCTGTTTCATTTAGTAGGCCAGGTCTGGCCTCTCAGCAAAACTTGTTAAGCCTATTAGGCTGACTTGTTTATATTTATTTATAAATATATTTTATTTTTTTCTCAATGACTTTTTAAGGCCTATTTAAAGATTTAGGCCTATTTGAGGCCTATATGAAGGTCTTGGCCTGCTGACCTATTTAGAGGTCTTAATATAAACCAGGCTTCTAAACAGTTTCAGTCGATCGAGACTTCTTAAACAGTCGTCGACCCAAAAAAGGCTTTTGACAGTAATGCACTGTGCTCAAGCCGGATATTTGTAACACAGACCTGACCTGTTTAGGGTGAAGCCTGACTTGACCTGTTTCTATCCCTACTCAGGATGGTCCTATCTAGCCGGGCCTCGCCACTGTTAACTCTATCATTCAGTTTCACCCACATGAAGCCCCTTTTTCTGTGTCTTTCTTTACCCCACCAAGCCAACCCAATTGCTGCGGTGAATGTGTGCTGCAAATTTTCTTGCGCTGTTGTTGTGTGCTGAAATTCAAAACGCCATTTGTATCAGTTGGGCATTTATATTAGTTAAATATCTGACGTTTTGATACTTTATTATTTTTTAAATGAAACATAGTGAAAATATAATAAATATGGTAGTATACATCTCATACATATATAATAAATTAATAATTATTTATATAGATTGTATATATCAAAGATGATGTTAATTTATGAGCTTTTGTTAAAAGTATTATCTGGAAATTATGATGATAATTAACTCTAAATAATATGGTGTTTTCATAAAAAAAATTTGTTTGTTTAGGGTCATGAGTTTCGATTTTTGCATCTTGTCTGATTTATGTCTTTAATCTTATATGCTTTGTGACGATAAGAAGGTATATGTCAATGTTTTAAAAATTGGACCAAATTGGTCATCAGAATCGATTGGACTATGAATTAACTATGTATTTGGTTCGAGTATTCTTAGATTTAATCGCTGTGAACACCCAATTTTGTCAGGGGCATTTTGTAAAAAAAAAAAAAAAGACTCATCTTTCAACCCATTAGCCCATTAACCCCTAAACCAACTCATTGACCCATAACCTATGATCTAACCCATTAACCCACAACCCTTAAGCACTTATCCTAAATAAACCTCATCAGTTATCCTAATCCCTAAGCACTTATCCTAACTATCCCAAACAAACCTATCATAAACTAACCATAACTCATCCTACCACAAACTTATCCTAAACCAACCTTGGCACTTATCATCAAACTCATCTTAACACAAACTTATCCTAGCATAAACCCATCATAACTCAAACTCATCCTAAACAAACTTATCCTAAACCCCCATCACTTATCCTAAACAAACTCCTAATCGCATTTCAACTCAAACTCTTCAACCTAATCCCTTCCTATAAATACCCATCACCCACACACTCGAAACGACCGACTTTAGCCTTCATACACACAGACTTTTGCCTACATGGTTACCAACACCGCAACCATATTTTCTCACTTACATAGCCTTCATCTTCCATCTTCAACCAAACTCCTCACCGTCCCATCATCACCTCTGGCATACGTTCAAACTTCTCACAACATAATAACCACCTCTGCCAAAATTGCCATTCACGTTAGCCTATCACCAACAATACACCAACTCCTTCATCCCACTAACAGCAAGCCACCGTCGTGACTCACTTCCATCTGAGCCACTACCTACTTGGGCCGCCGCCGCCTAATTTGCCTTCATATTCTTCCTCTGTTCTTTCCACAAACATCAAGAAGAAAAGAAATAGACCCCCTTTTGCTTTTTTTCATTCTTTTCGTAAGCAAGAAGTCACTACTTGTTTTCTTTTGCTTATTTTAATTCTCATTATTCTTTTTATTATTTTTTATGCTTTATCTGTTTTCTCTTTCTTTTTTGTTTATTATTTGCTTTCTTTATTTTTTTTATTTAGTTTAATTAAAGAGAAGAAAAGAAACAAACTTTTTCGTAAAGTTGTTAACTTGTCTTTTTTTTTTTTTTTTTTTCCGTAAAGTTGCTAACTTGTTTTTTTTTCTTTCATAAAGTTACTACTTTTTTTTAAAAAGTCATTGTATTTTTTGTTATATATATTTTTTTAGAGAAATGGTTTTGAGTAGTGGACTTTAACTTAATGAGCTAAAAAAACAAAAAATAGAAAAATAGAAAAAATTGATAAAAATAAAATATAAAAATAAGATAATTAATTTTTTTTAAAAAATAACATGGGTTACCTGAGTTGCGACAGCTTGCTAACCTTTTGTAACATTTGTAATCATCTGAGTTGCGACAGCTTGATGATTCAAATTATTATAATTTAAATTATTATTTTGTCTTCAAACTTTTATAAAATAAACTGTTAATTGATAAAGGTTCAATTTTTTTTTAAAAAAAATAAAAATAAAAGTTTTCGTAACAAACTTGATGAGCAATGGGTGACGTCTCTAGCGTGACGCGAGCTTCACCTATTCAATCCTTAATTTGAATAACTGAGTCGCGACGACTTGTTAATTCAAATTTTTAAAAATAATTAAGTTGTTTCTTTTAAAAAAAATAAAATAAAATAATAATAATAATAATAATAATAATAATAATAAAATCAACTAATTTTTTCCTAGATAAATTTTAAATAAAAATTTTGTAACAAATTTGATAATCAGTGGGTGACGTCTCTAGCGTGACGCGAGCTTCACCTATTCAATCCTTAATTTGAATAACTGAGTCGCGACGGCTTGTTAATTCAAATTTTTAAAATTATTTTAATTAAAATCAACCAACTCACAATTATTTTCTAAAGAACTACGTGACTTTGAGTTCCTCATTGCACCTGAGGATACGTAGGAGCAGAATTTCTATTCTGTCAAGCTAAAAATTAAAATTTCATAATTTATTTATTTATTTCATATTTTTTTTACAAAAGGGGTAAAACAAATATTTTCAAAGATTATTAAGAATTTGCATAATTAATTTAAGGTACCGTCTTAGGACGGGTGTGTTAGGGGTGCTGTGGAATTAAGTTTCTACTCTTCCCTACACATAACCGACTCTCAAATTTAATCTGGTTTCAAAGACTATTTTTTTTTTGGGTTTTCTAATTTTTCCTAATAAAAAATAAAACTGGTGGCGACTCCATTAATAATTATTTTTTTAATTTAAATTGTTATTCCGCCGCGATTTTTCGGTCGCGATAGATGGCGACTCCACTGGGGATACTTGAGAGTCAAGCCTATAAAAGTTGGTTATGCAAAATTTTTGGTGATCTTTATGTGTTTGTTTTACCTTTTTTTTTCTTTTTATTATTTGATGATTTTTTTTATTATTATTTTTTTAGTGTTAATTGTTTTATTATTTAAACTTTAGGGTAGAAAACTTTTAGACTTTGTTTTGTGTTTGCTTTATTTTGTAGGATATGAGTAGTCTTTAGGATTGTAAAGGTTTATACGCTCCCTACACCTACCACACCTACACATTATTCACACACATTCGAGTGGGGCCCTATACCCGGGTCTGAGTGAAGCCTAAGTTAAGTAGAGGTTGCGTAGTGGTAGCCATTTTGGATGTACTTCCTGTTTGGTTATCGCAAAAACCTCATCTAGAGTGTGCCTTTTTCATGAATGTCCCACACCTAGTGGTTTACCCATTATTTCATAGTCAACATTCTGAAATAGGACTTGACTCTAGAGACCTCTAAAATAGAATAGCCACCCTATGGAAGTTCTCACGAACCAGAAAGACTCTTAGATCCTTAGGATAGAATTCCCAAGTTTAAGGCAACCCCATTAGGACACAAAGGGAGCGTACTTCTTTTTTCCTCATGCCATCCATTCTTGCAAAAAACAAAACTTAAAAAATACATTTTCTTGCATTTTCATGGCATTACTAGCATTCTTAAAAAAAAATTTATCTTGCATTTTCATGTCTTGCATTTTCATGGCATTCCTAACATTCTTCAAAAGAAAAAAATATATATCATTTTGCATTTTCATGGCATCTTTAGCATTCTAAAACAAATATAAAAAAAATAAATCATGCATTTTCATTCCATGCATTTAAAAAAAATGTTTTCATTTCATCTTATGCATGACATTAATCTCATTCATTTCATCTCATTTATTGTATGATGTTACCATGTTTAGCAACCATTGTGCGACCAAGGAAAGAAAACACCAATCAAACCCGTGTTCACAATACAAGGGTTCGAACAAAGTTGCTTGCAGCGATGGCAGTTGAAAATGAAGGTAGGAACCTAAGTTTGGAAATGGATGAAGTGAAAAGAAGAGTGAATGAGGTGACAGAATCTCAAAGAAGAATTGAGGAAATGTTGTCAGCCATGAGGGAGACCCTCACCTTGATGGGGGCAGTTGGAGGTGCAGGAGTAACCGGGGCACACTCGCACCCACTGAATACCACTTCCATGAGGACAAACCCTGGAGTCACTACTGAGATACCTTATGTGGGAGGAACCTCAAACACGACATTAGTAGTGATTCCCATTGGAGAAAGATTTCATTCATTGGAAGGTACTCGAAATGAGGTCCATGGTAACACCGAGTTTACGTGGGAACCACCACATATGTCCATTCAGATGCCAACTAGATTTCCTATCGGTAATGGGCACACAACTGTTCGGAATGATAAGATGAAAGAAGAGTGGATGGAAAAGATGGAGGAGCAAATCAAAGCGATCAAGGGTCCTAGCACCTACGGTCCCCTTGGGATAGAAGAATTGTGCCCCACTGCTAACATCGTCATCCCCAAGGATTTCAAAGTCCCAGAATTTGTCAAGTGTGATGGGAGCACTAATCCCTTTATCCATCTAAAAACTTACATTACCAAAATGTCCATTTGGTCAAGGGATTGGAAGTTCCTCGTCAATTTTTTTCATGAAAGTTTGACTGGGCCTACTCTGGAGTGGTGTATCCAATAGGACCTTTCGAAAATCTCCTCTTAGGATGATTGGGCAAATTTGTTTATGGGACAGTATCAGTTTAATCTAGATACAGCCCTAACCCGAGAGCAGTTGGGAACACTACAGAAGAAAAATGAAAAGACATTCAAGCAATATGCCCAGAGGTGGAGAACTCTCGCAGCTCAAGTGCAACCGCCGTTAACTCTGACAGAAATGTGCTCATACTTCTTAGGGACTTTAGGAGCTCCCTATGTTGGGACAATGGCAGGTGCTGCTTACCAAGGCTTTGCTGAATTAATTGTTGCTGGAGAGAGGATTGAAATTCTGGTAAAGGCTGGCAAATTACCAATTGGCAATAATGAAGGTAGTTTCAAGAAGGGATTTCCCACTAAGAGAAATGAGCCAGAAGTGAGCTATCTACAAAATCAACAACCTTCACAACCCCGATATTCTCCATCCTACCCTACCTATCGAGCACCCCCATATAACCCAAACACTTACCCTTCTACACCGTCTCATCTACTTGGCCTAACCGCCCCTCCCACGAATGCACCTCAAACCCAGCCACTCCAAATCAACAATGTTCCTGTACCTCAACCATATGCACTAGCTCGCCTAACCAATACCTAATATCCACCTGCAGCTTCACAAAATTTCCCAAATCACCCACAGCCTCGACCAAGGCCTACCTCCTTTCCCAAGATTGTCCATTTCGAATGCAGAGTTATTCCAAAGGCTCTATGATGCCCATTTAATTTTGGGAAGTCCTGTGCGCCCCATGGAGTCACCATTCCCGAGTTGGCATAACCTAAATTTGACTTGTAAATTTCACATGGATGTTTCTGGGCATTCCATTGAAGACTGTGAAGCTTTTAAGACAGTAGTGAGGAAGTTAATTGCTTATGGGAAGCTTGATATCCAAGAGGAGGCTGAACCCGATATTGTCAACAACCCAATACCTAATCATGGTGGAAGGAATGGGGTAAATGCTTAGAATAGTTGAGGAATTTCTAAGCGATTTGTATTTTGATTTGTTTATCAAGTAGTTACCGCGAAACGATGGTTTAATTGTATCAACCCTATGCTTGTTCGATCAATAAAATCATTTGGATTTTGAACTTATAATAACTTTCTTAAAGCATTAGTGTAATGAATTTGCATGGATATCTTGTTTCCTTTCATTTTCATCACGTTGTCTTTCTTGACATTTATTCGCTTTCGTTTCTTCGAAGTGTTTTCCTTGTATTTGGATCCCATTGAACGCCAATTCTTGGCAATTCTCAGTTTGGTATATGTCAGTAAGGTTCGCCCCTGCAAGTGCCTTTTGTAAAAAGAAAAAAGAAAAAAAAAGAAAAAAGAAAAAAAATGATAGCAAAGAAGTAATCACTTGATGTGCACTATCTTTTTGTCTCAAAATTAAAGTTTTGAAAATAAACAATCATGATTTGAAAATGAAGACTGGCCATTTTTCTCTATCTTTTACAAAATTTCATCATTTTTATCCCTCGTTACCCCTTTTGAGCTTGAAAATTTCTTCAATAAACCCTGGATAAGGATCACCCCTACACTAGGGGATAACACAAAGCAAAGGTTGATTGTCATGGTGATTATTTTGAAGCATAATGAAAGAAGAAAAGGTGAAAGGGGCAAGAAGTAAAAAAAACTAAAAAAAAAAAGAAGAAGAAAAAATGAAATAAAAAAAAGAGAAGGAAAAAAAGAGAGAAAGAAAATGAAATGAAATGGGAAGAAATTGAGAACAATAAGAGAAAAGTGTGTTTAAAAGTGCAAAGTTCAATTTTGAAAGTGTAAGGATCCTTAGTCCCATTCAACCCTTAAACACTTGTTTGAGCCTTATATCTTTTCTTTCATAACCCCTAGCTTTGGCCACGTTACAAGCCTCAAAAAAGTCCATTCTGATCAATGAAGGATTGTTGTCATTTCCTTAACTTTAATTTTGAGACAAAGGTTACACTTATCTAAGTATCTAGTTCATTGCTCTTAAAAAAAAAAGGAAAGAAAAAAAAGACTTTCACTAGGGTAAGTTTCTACCATGTTCGAGTTAGCCCTACACTGGGGCATTCTTTTCCCTAGTTCAATTTAACCTACACTGGGGCAAATCTTTTGGTCACTAGAGCGAGTTCCTGTCCTATTCAATTCAGTCTTAGACTGGGGCAAATTTTTTTTGGTTCAATTTGGCTTGATGTAGATATTCAGCAGAAGAAAATCCTTGGTCATAATGTCTAGTGAGCAACTAAAGATTGTTTTCATGAGGATCAAACCAATTCATATGGGGTCAACACATTTTTGAATCTCATACCATCGTTTGTGTCTTTTTCCATATATACCCTCTGGTGTAGTCAAACTTCCAAGGTCAATATAGAAGTTGTTCACTTAGTCAATTCCTGTTCTGTTGTACTTTTGAATCCATGTCTATCTGTTATGTAATGCTTCAGGTAAGGTGAACATGAGTACAACATTATGATTTGACCATCTAATGGCAATCTCCTGATGAACAATTCAGATAGAAAAGAACTTAGAAGTTCCAATTAAAGGAGAAAATGATATCTCAAGGGATAATTTAAGAATAAGATGTATCCGAGCAAAGAGGAAAAGAGCCCCGAAAGGGCGATTTAAGAAAAAGCTGGGGCAAATAAATAGGAAGATGGCCTGAAACTCCTTGAAAAGTTCACCAAACTGGGGCAATTTTGTTCAATTGGCCATACAAGGACAAATTTTTGAAGGATTAAAAAGAAGATATGTTGAAGGAAGTAGCAATAGAGATAATGATTGAGTAATCAAGCAGTTGCAGGGAATCAATTGGATGAGGGACAAAGTTAAATACTGGCGTAAAATTTTCTCTCAAGAACTCAGCTAAGCAAGGGTTCATGACAAGAGATGATCATTTCATTTCTCAAAAGAAGAGTTGAGAGTGGCAAACAAGGAAAGAGAAAGAAGAAGAAAAAGGAAAGAAAATATGAGGACCGAAGTTATCAGGTCCAACAAGCTAAAGCACGTGAACGAGAGGTTTGATTGGTCAAAGCTTTCCAAAGTCGTCCTTGGTTCAAATGAATTTTTTTTTTAGAAAATAAGAAAAATAAAAAAAGAAAAAAGAGGAAAATAAAAAAGAAAAAAAAAAAAAAAAAAAAAAAAAAAAAAAAGAAAAGAGAGAAAAAAAATAATAAAAAAAAGAAGATCTTTTTTGATCAAGATGCCCATTGTCTTTAAAATTTGTCTTTTGGGACTCTGTTGCCCATTGTCTTTTAAATTTTGGGACTCTTGCCATTGTCATTTAAATTCTGTCTTGCTTTGCCTTTTAATTGGGACTCGTTGCCCATTGTCTTTTAAATTCTGGGACTCAGTTGCCCATTGTCATTTAAATTCTGGGACTCAGTTGCCCATTATCATTTAATTTTCGGGACTCAGTTACCCATTGTCATTTAAATTCAGGGACTCTGTTGCCCATTGTCATTTAAATTTTGGGACTCTGTTGCCCATTGTCATTTAAATTCTGGGACTCTGTTGCCCATTGTCTTTTAAATTCTGGGACTCTGTTACCCATTGTCTTTTAAATTCCAGGACTCAGTTGCCCATTATCATTTAATTTTTGAGACTCAGTTACCCATTGTCATTTAAATTCAGGGACTCTGTTGCCCATTGTCATTCAAATTACGGGACTCTGTTGCCCATTGTCTTTTTAATTCTGGGATTCTGTTGCCCATTGTCATTTAAATTACGGGACTCTGTTGCCCATTGTCTTTTTAATTCTAGGACTCTGTTGCCCATTGTCTTTTAAATTCTGGGACTCTGTTGCCCATTGTCTTTTAAATTCTGGAACTCTGTTGCCCATTGTCATTTAAATTCTGGGACTCTGTTGCCCGTTGTCATTTAAATTCTGGGACTCTGTTGCCCATTGTCATTTAAATTCTGGGACTCTGTTGCCCATTGTCATTTAAATTCTGGGACTCTGTTGCCCATTGTCATTTAAATTCTGGGACTCTGTTGCCCATTGTCTTTTAAATTCTGGGACTCTGTTGCTCATTGTCATTTGAATTTTGGGACTCAGTTGCCTATTTTTTTTTTAAATTCCAGGACTCAGTTGCCTATTCAGTTTTGTTGCATCGGCTCCATGTATTTTAAATTTCTGTCAATTTCTTTGAGTGCATCGGCTCCATGCATTTTAAGTTCCATTGAGCGCATCGGCTCCATGTATTCCATGCATTTTAGGTTCCTGTCTTTTGCTTTTGAACACATCAGCTCCTATCTGTTACTTTTGAGCGCACTAGCTCCCTGTCATGTAAGTTTCTATCATTAAGTGCATCACTCTTTGCATTGTTTTGTTTCTTTTCACTTTCGAACAAAATTCGAGTTCATGTCTTTACTTGTTCCTTACCATGATAAAATGAAAAAACTACGGTTATTCTTTTTATCTAGTAAGAAACAAGTAAAGAGGGGCAACTGTGAACACCCAATTTTGTCTAGGGCATTTTGTAAAAAAAAAAAAGACTCATCTTTCAACCCATTAACCCATTAACCCCTAAACCAGCTCATTGACCCATAACCTATGATCTAACTCATTAACCCACAACCCTTAAGCACTTATCCTAAATAAACCTCATCAGTTATCCTAATCCCTAAGCACTTATCCTAACTATCCCAAACAAACCTATCATAAACTAACCATAACTCATCCTGCCACAAACTTATCCTAAACCAACATTGGCAGTTATCATCAAACTCATCTTAACACAAACTTATCCTAGCATAAACCCATCCTAACTTAAACTCATCCTAAACAAACTTATCCTAAACCCCCATCACTTATCCTAAACAAACTCCTAATCGCATTTTAACTCAAACTCTTCAACCTAATCCCTCCTATAAATACCCATCACCCACACACTCGAAACGGACCGACTTTAGCCTTCATACATACGTAGACTTTTGCCTACACGGTTACCAACACCGCAACCATATTTTCTCACTTACATAGCCTTCATCTTCCATCTTCAACCAAACTCCTCATCGTCCCATCATCACCTCCGCATACGTTCAAACTTCTCACAACATAATAACCACCTCTCGCCAAAATTGCCATTCACGTTAGCCTATCACCAACAATACACCAACTCCTTCATCCCACTAACAAGAAGCCACCGTCGTGACTCACTTCCATCCGAGCCACTACCTACTTGGGCCACCGCCGCCTAATCTGCCTTCATTTCTTCCTCTGTTCTTTCCACAAACATCAAGAAGAAAAGAAACAGACCCCTTTTGCTTTTTTCATTCTTTTCGTAAGCCAAGAAGCCACTACTATTTTTTTTTGCTTATTTTAATTTTGTTATTCTTTTTATTATTTTTTCTGCTTTATCTGTTTTCTCTTCTTTTTTATTTATTATTTGCTTTCTTTATTTTTTTTATTTAGTTTAATTAAAGAGAAGAAAAGAAACAAACTTTTTTCGTAAAGTTGTTAACTTGTCTTTTTTTTTCTTCTTTTCTGTAAAGTTGCTAACTTGTTTTTTTTCTTTCATAAAGTTACTACTTTTTTTTTTAAAAGCTGCTGTATTTTTTGTTATATATATTTTTTTAGAGAAATGATTTTGAGTAGTGGACTTTAACTTAATGAGCTAAAAAAATAAAAAAAAATAGAAAAACAGAAAAAATTGATAAAAATAAGATAATTAATTTTTTTTAAAAAGAATAACATGGGTTACCTGAGTTACGACAGCTTGCTAACCTTTTGTAACATTTGTAATCATCTAAGTTGCGACAGCTTGATGATTCAAATTATTATAATTTAAATTATTATTTTGTTTTCAAACTTTTATAAAATAAACTGTTAATTGATAAAGGTTCAATTTTTTATAAAAAAAAATAAAAATAAAAGTTTTCGTAACAAACTTGATGAGCAATGGGTGACGTCTCTAGCGTGACACGAGTTTCACCTATTCAATCCTTAATTTGAATAATTGAGTCGCGACGACTTGTTAATTCAAATTTTTAAAAATAATTAAGTTGTTTCTTTTAAAAAAATAAAATAAAATAATAATAATAATAATAATAATAATAATAATAATAATAATAATAAAATCAACTAATTTTTTTCCTAGATAAATTTTAAATAAAAATTTTGTAACAAATTTGATAATCAGTGGGTGACGTCTCTAGCGTGACGCGAGCTTCACCTATTCAATCCTTAATTTGAATAACTGAGTCGCGACGGCTTGTTAATTCAAATTTTCAAAATTATTTTAATTAAAATCAACCAACTCACAATTATTTTCTAAAGAACTACGTGACTTTGAGTTCCTCGTTGCAGCTGAGGATATGTAGGAGCAGAATTTCTATTCTGTCAAGCTAAAAATTAAATTTTCATAATTTATTTGTTTATTTCATATATTTTTTTACAAAAGGGGTAAAACAAATATTTTCAAAGATTATTAAGAATTTGCATAATTAATTTAAGGTACCGTCTTAGGACGGGTGTGTTAGGGGTGCTGTGGGATTAAGTTTCCACCCTTCCCTACACATAACCGACTCCCGAATTTAATCTGGTTTCAAAGACTATTTTTTTTGGGGTTTTCCAATTTTTCCTAATAAAAAATAAAATTGGTGGCGACTCCTATTTTTTTAATTTAAGTTGCTATTACACCGCAATTTTTCGGTCGCGACAATCGCACTTCAATCAAGATTTAAATACAAATTTAATCGGTTTAACTAATCAAACCATAACTTAGAGGCATAGCTAATTCAATTTCTAATTCGATTTTTAAAACATTAGTATATATGTATCGAAACTTTCAAGTCTAAGTTTATGTTTATGTCTTCTAATTTACATTTGAAGTGCCTGGTACTATTTTTTATTAAAAAAATATTAAAAGATTGAACCTTTCCCCTTATCGAATGTTGCCTAATGCCAATAAATATATATAAGAAATTCATGGTTTCATTTACGCCTTTTAGTTCTAAAATATTTGATTATTTTGTAGTTTATCAGAAAAAAAATTCATTATTTTTTATGGTTATTGGGTATCCATTCTTAATATATAGCAATCATGATACGCTTTTCAGGTGAAATTTCCCCGTTGAATTGGATGTCAACTTAATTAATTACCAGGTACACACGCATATACATATGCTGTACATGAGTTATTCTCTCTTAATGCATACCAAAATATATAACTTCTATAAGTTGTATATATATGTCCTTGGTTTTTATTTTATTTTTTGAGGGCGACTTCTGAATAAGTAATATGCCTGTTTTTATTCTTTGCTGTTATTGGTGATACCCTTTTTGAGCTGCACTATTTAGCTATTGTATTGAATATGAGATTTCATAAGATGTGTGCTCATAGCCAACATTGTCCTTAGTTTTTCGTCGCAACGAATAATGCAGGACAGAATATATAAGACACAAGGAAGCAATATATTGTTCTGAAATGTGTATTTTCAAAAGAATAAGTTCCACATTGGTTAGAAGTAAGTCTTTTGAAGAGTTTATATTTCAATTTATATTTTGAACTTTATAAGAAACAAATAAAGTGATGGGTTCGCGCACACAAAGATTGAGATTATGAACAATATTACAATAAACTTTTTGCATAGATAAAACTACATATTATCTTCCATTTATCTCCCATTACTACTTTTATATATAACTTTTATACAGATAAAGTTGTAAAACCTCCTCCGTTATTATTACTATAATTTTTGCATAGATAAAATTACAAACCTTCCTTGTACAAAAAAAATAAGTTACAAATCATCCATCAATACTACTACTACTAAAACTTTTGTATGAATAAAATTGCATGCCTCAACCAAGGCATTTTCCCTTACAACTCTTTATAACTTTCTTAGTTTCCTATTAACAACATATACCTTATCTCCCACATATATATCTTTTTCATATCTTGATATGAATTATAATTCAAAATTTGAATCGACCAATAAAATAATTTGAGTGAAACTCAATAACTAGACAAAAGAATATAGCCTATCTCAATCTGTGATGCCTTCCAATGGCGCTTTTAAATAGTCTAATTAATCAATTTTAGTGTCTTCCAATTATGCCTTATACTTGTATTTTTATTTTGTTAGTATCTAATAATTTAGGTAGTACAATTGAAAGTTGTGACTTTACCAGTTTAGTCCTATCTTTTAATTTAAATTTATGGATGAGCTTTTGCTTTTTAATTCTAATTTTTCTATCATTTTTTTTTCACATTACTTTTTATAGTTCTCTCTATATCATAAATTATGCATATTTTTTATTATTATTTTTTACTTAATCACAACTCTTAAAAATGATGTAAATAATAATATACTCCTAAAAAATTATGTAAGACTAACATTTTCTTTTCCTTTTCGATATATGTAACCCAAATATTGATGATGAGTGCTACATCTTCCTTGTACTTTTATTTGTAGACAAATACAGGAGATATTTTAATATTGCTGGGAATCACATGTCTGAGTTTGGCGCCCTAGAAGCCATCAAGAGATTAAAATTTTTGAACTGCTTTTGAAATGTCCTTATATTCTCTTTGATGCAGAATGGAGTGCATGAGAGATTGAGAGCTGTGAAGGGAAAATTGTTGGACGAGCTTCTTCAGGCACAAGAATGTAGGGAACACCTCAGCAATAATTACTGAGAATAGTGTTGGGTTCCAGCCAATTTTGTTGACCATTAGTTGCAATTGTTGAAATTTTTAGCCACCAACCTTGACATTCTCAAGAATAGGACGATGTAGAATTCACAGACTTTTGGTGGAGCAAATTTTGGGAGCAAATGGTGGAGGAGGTGCAAGTTTTCAAAGCTTATTCGGTGCCTTAATTTTAGGAGCAATTTGTCAACAATTTTGCTTGGATGGTGGAGGAGTTTGCTCTATAAATAGAGCATTCTTCATTTGGAGAGCAACAGAGCAAGAAGCGAGAAAGAGAGCTTCTGATAGTGAGAAAGAAAAAAAAACAGAGTCTCTTCTCTTTATAGTGAGAGTGTATTATCATTTTTGTAACTCTTGAGAGGGTGTACTCGAGTTTGTAGAGTGATACACAATTGGGGTGGGTTACAATTATTGTAATCATTGTTGTGATAGTGAATAATTTTATTGGAGTGTTTCTGTGGATGTAGGCAAGAGGTGCCGAACCACGTAAATTCTTGTATTCTCTATTATTTTTCTGTAGTGTATTTTTGTGTGTTCTCATGATCCTTTCTCGGTACGAGAGATACCCAACAGTGGTATCAAAGCTATGGCTGGGAACACACCAAGGTTTGAAATCCCATTATTTGATGGGAAAATAAATTTTATGATTTGGCAGTGTACCATTCAAGACCTCTTGGTGCAAAATGATATTGATTAGGCTTTAGAGAAGGAGAAGCCAGCTACCATGAAGGAAGAAGAATGGACTAAGATCCAAAAGAAGGCTGTAAGCACGATTCGGTTAGCTCTTGCTCCTGAGATAAAGCACAACGTGGTGAAGGAGACAACACCGAAGGCTTTGTGGGAAAAGCTCGAGAATATCTATGCGTCAAAGTCGCTAACCAATCGTCTTTGTTTAAAGATGGAGTTGTATCAACTCAAAATGGAGATGGGACAAAATCTCCATGACCACATCAACAAGTTCAACCAGCTAGTAAGTCAATTGTTGAATACAGATGATAAAATATATGATAAGGAGCAGGCACTGTTGTTATTGGCCTCACTACCAAGGTCCTACAAACTTGTGGTTCAAACGTTGCTTGTCGGGAGAACAACTTTGAAGATGGATGAGGTGACTGTCACTTTAAGAGAAAATGAGAGAATGATGAAAAACGAGAATATTAATGATGAAAGTGCAATAGCAATGGCAGAGGAATCTGAATGAGGGAGGAGTCATTCAAGGAGGCGTGATGGGCCAAGAGGAAGATCAAAATCGCAATCACGTCCTCAATGAGATATGAGTAACGTGCAGTGTTACTATTGCGGGGAGAAGGTCATTTGCAACTGAGGTGCACACAAATGAGGGAGGACCTGAAGAAATTGAGAATGATGAGAAAGGATGATGACAACTCTCAGACAAACGTGGTCAAAACCGTTGAAGATGAAAATGAAGATCTGTTTTTAGCAACAACCGAGGAGGTTGCTAAATCAAATTGGGTAATGGACTCTGCTGCCTCGGAGCACATTTGTAGAGATCGAGCGATGTTTGATACCTTGAAAACCGATGAAGAGTTTGGCCATTTCAAGTTAGCAAATGGTGAAAAAATGAAGGTTGAAGGCATTGGGAGTGTGAGAATGAAGCTCCATGATGGTGCCATTAGAGCTTTCCAAAATGTGAGATTTGTACCCTCTGCAGTTGCCAATATTATTTCTTTGGAGGAGATGGCATTACAAGGGTACAAGTATGTTGGTTCAAAGTGGGGATGCAAGGTGTATAAGGGAAGGCACTTGGTGTTACGAGGGCAGAGAAATGAGAAGAACCTTTGCTACTTGGAAGGGCAAGCTTTGAGAAGGGAAAGCAGTCGTGATAGCAAATTTGAGAAGAAGGTAAAATTTTCTAATGTTGTAGTGTTGTTAGGAGAACAATTCAAGTGTATGGAAAAGAAAGAGCTTCCACTTGAGGGGGAGATTTGTTCTCTCCTAAACTGATCTGAGGATTTTCCCTATTGGCTGGAGGGGGAGAATTGTTAGGTTCCAGCCAATTTTGTTGACCATTAGTTGCAATGGTTGAAATTTTTAGCCACTAACCTTGACATTCTCAAGCATAAGATGGTATAGAATTCACAGGCTTTTGGTGGAGCAAATTTTGGGAGCAAATGGTGGAGGAGGTGCAAGTTTTCAAAGCTTATTCGGTGCCTTAATTTTAGGAGCAAATTTGTCAACAAATTTGCTTGGATGGTGGAGGAGTTTGCTCTATAAATAGAGCATTCTTCATTTGGAGAGCAACAGAGCAAGAAGCAAGAAAGAGAGCTTCTGATAGTGAGAAAGAAAAAAAAAAGAGTCTATTCTCTTTATAGTGAGAGTGTGTTATCATTTTTGTAACTCTTGAGAGTGTACTCGGATTTGTAGAGTGATACACAATTGAGGTGGGTTACAATTATTATAATCATTGTTGTGATAGTGAATAATTTTATTGGAGTGTTTCCGTGGATGTAGGCAAAAGATGCCGAATCACGTAAATTCTTGTATTCTCTATTATTTTTTTGTAGTGTATTTTTGTGTGTTCTCACGATCCTTTCTCGGTACGAGAGATACCCAACAAATAGCAATACATAAGAGTTCTTTGGTTTATTATTGGTTTTCCGTATCTCTTTGAATAGTTCTCTGCAGAACCGATTGGATGCGAATTCTAAGTGAGTTACATGCTAAAGGATAAAAGTTTTCCCTTATAAGTTGTTCAACTTTTATCGTTTATATATGGACTTCACCAAATACTTGTACTTTTATTCAAAATAATAATCATAAGTATATCAATGTATAATCAAATTTAGACACATCATTGATTATCTGATTACCTCGTGACTTTAGAACACCATGAGATTCTAAGAAGAAAGAACAAATTATAAGTCTAAAACTGATGTTCATGGGAATGATAAGTAATTTAATAATATGATGTTCATTACGGTTTTTGTGCTTTTAAAACTAAATTTTAGATTCTAAATTATCTATATAAATAGCTTTTCTTCTGATATATATAACAAGATTGAAGCAAAAACTCAAATGTGTACAGTTGATGATTGACATGTATTAGAGTATAGTTAGAAATGCTGAGTTGTGAGCCTACCTGGCATTATACTGAGTTAGTTAGAGTGATAGTTGTAAGTCAGTTAGAGTTCTGTTGTATTAGTAGTTAGAGACAGTAACTTGTATAATATACGTACTATATTTGTACATTCACTGATCAATTGAGTCAATAACAAATTCTAATGTAGATTACACAATTCTCTCTCTCTCTCTCACACACACACACACATTTTCCCACATTTTCTCACACTTTCTTTCTCTTTCTCGCTTTTCCTTTTTCTTAATATGGCATCAGAGCTTGATTTTCCTTCTTCACTTTCACACACTATTCCTTATACTAGTATGTTCTCATTTGTTCCAGACTATTCTATCCTTAGAGTCTTTGCTTGCCCATGTTTGCCAGTACTAAAGCCATACGACAAAATAAGTTGCAATTCAGATCAGTTGAATGCACTTTTTTAGGATACAATTCCTATCATCGAGGTTATAAATGTCTTGCTCCAATGGTAGTCTCTATGTTTCTAAGGATGTCATTTTCAATGAATTTCAATTTCCTTATTCCTCCGCATCATCTTGTGTTTCAGCTCCTCCTTCTCCATCATGTTTCCCTCCCGCTCTTATTCCTATTTATAAGTCATTATCTCCACTTGCTATAGTTAGATCAGTACGTACCTCCACTATTCCTACTCCTGCTACTAAGATATTTCTCAATACTTATCATCAACCTTCTATTACTCATTCTGGTTCTCCTTTTTCTCAACACCTAATATCTATCTCTATACCATATCTATCTCTATACTTCCATTGTCTGCTACTCATATATGTGAATACTCAATTTTGTCTGAATCTTAAAAAAATAAAAAAAATAGTTAATCAATAATTATTCACGTTATTAGTTAAATCTTCTAATTGTATCACTTTTGTCTTAATTTGAATGCTAGAAAGCACGGACACGCCATTTTACTGGTGTGTCCGTGTGTCGGACACGTGTCTGACACCGACACACGACGACGCACACACGACACGCGTGTCTCATGTGTACGGATGTGTCTAATTAAAAAAATTATTTTTTTTGGTTCGGACACGTCTAGGACACATCTCGGATACACTGCGGACACATATTGGACACATCCTATTAAATTTTTAAAAAAAATTACTGTGTGGCAGTGTACTAATATCACGGCCCATAAGCCCAATATCACCCGACCCACCCTCAGGAAAAATTTTCTATTCTTTCTCAATATATTGTGTTCACTGTGTGCTAATGGTTCAAGTTTCAAGTGAGTTTCACTCTGGTCGGGTGGTTCAATTTTTAATTATTGTTGATTTCTTTTCTAGTTATAAATGAAGATGCTTGTGTTGTCATTGAGGAGTTGTGTTTAGATTGTTTATAATCAAAATTTATATATATATATATATATATATATATGCCGTGTCCGTCCGTGTCCTAAAATTTTTGAATTTGGTATGTCTCTGTATCCGTGTCCGTGTCGTGTCCCATGTCCGTGTCCATTTCCATGCTTCATAGTTTGAATGTAAAAAAAAAGTATTAATTTAAAAAAATTATTAATTAAAAATAATAATAGAAAAAGATGAATGATTGATCTCGGTTAAAAAAAATAGAAATGGATGAAAGTCTCTTGGCAGCACACTAAGTGATTTGCGGAAAAATTGTCAAAAAAGTTGACAATTGTTAATAAGGGCTTGTTTGGGAAAGTTAAAAATTATAGATTATGCTGATAATCGATTATTATTATAATCGATTATAATCGATTCATTTTTTGTTTAGATACATTAGGCGTAAAAGTGATTTTAAGCTAATATGATTCGTTTGAATGATATAAAAAGAATTACTTTTATGTATTAAATTATTAAAATAGGTATAGAATGATTAAAAAATTATTTAATTGAGGACAAAATAGTATTTACATATCAAAATGTAAGAAATAATCTATAAGCTAAAATCATAAGCTTCAATCTTTAACTTATAATTATTAGCTAAAAAAGTTTTTATTTTGTATTAAATTTTGTGTAAATTTTTTTTTAAAAAATAATTTTTTTACCCAAATATAATAATTATTTCACAAAATAACTTAATCCTCTAACAATAATTATTTAAAAAAAATTTAATCCAAACATGCTCTAATTGTCAAAAAGTCTGCAGAAACTCAAGGCTCGAGGAAAGAAATTGAGACTCAAGCGTCGAGAGAAGAAATTGAAAAAAGTGGCAGAGAAGTGAAAGAGACAACAACATTAAAAAAAATTTCTTTCTACCTACCAAAGAGGATTGGAGTTCTGAATTGAAAAACAAAAAAAAAAAAGAAAAAACAGCAAATTCTTGAAATTTTTGGGGAAGACATTTTTTTTTAAGAGAAGGGGAGCGAGAGAGTGGAAACAGAAAGCTTTTGAGAGGTTTTCTTTCTAGAGGACATTGGAAGTGTGAAAAAAATAACTTTTATATTTTTATATTAAAGAATATATATATATATATATATTTTTATATTTTATTTAATATTTTTTATTTTTTTATTTTTTTCTTATTTAATCATATTTCTTAAAAAATATGAATAATATTTACACGTCTTTTAAAAAATGTGTGATAATATTTTTTTTTTAAAAAAAAGAGAGACAGTTGGAAATCAGAAACAGAGGATATACTACTGGACTCTTTCTCATTTTCTGTTGAGCTTTGAAGGGTGAAAATATTTCGATCTCTTTTAGCTTCAAGATGGATTCTATTTTTATTTGATTTGCATCTTGATTCACTACACACACAGTATCACATTTTCATTTCGTGTTTATATTTTCAATCTAAAAAAGATGTACTGAGATAAAGGGTAAGCAATAAAAAGGAAATGAAAAAAAAATTAGTAGGCCTATCTTTTAAAAAAAAAAAAAAAGGGAAACAGCACCATCCACAACCCCATTCACGGCCGCCATCACCAAACCCAGTTAACTCATCACCTTCAACCTTGCAGCCACCATCACTAAACCCAGTTAACTCACCATCTTTAACCTCAACACCACTTCATCTTCTCCACCACCACCATCACCCACACTTTACTATCTTCCATGGCTGCCATCCATACACAAACACCCATCAACACCTATACATCCACCTCCAACCGTGACCACCCCTTTCAACCCCCATTCACCTTCATCATACACCCCAACTGTAACCACCCACACCCACCGAAAACCGCCACCACCTCGCTGCAATTACTCACGGCCACCTTCACCATCACCAATCCATCGAGAACCCACAATCACCCTCCACGGATCCACCACCCACAAACCCCATCACGAGTCCACGAGTCTTCCTCTCTAGTGGTCGTCTTTGTGACCAATTTTTTGGATTACTGGTTCAGAAAAGAAAACGACACCATCCACTTTCTATCTATTTTCATCTCCTAAATCCTAAACATCTAAACATATGCTTTACTCATTGAATGTTTTTTTTATTAAAGGAACGAAACGGAATAAGTGAGGATGAAGCGAAAAGAAAAGAAAAAGAATAAAACATAGTTTTTATTCTATTTGTTTAAAAATTTCATTAACGGAATAGAATTATCTATATATTCTTTTCATTTTATCTCAATTTTTAGGGAATAAAAATTAAGCATTTGAGGGAAAGAAAGAGAAAATGATTCTTCATATGTTTCGTTTTATTTTCATACATTTTAAAATTCTCAAATAAAAAAAATTATTTTTGTTCCGTTCATTTCTTTTCTGTTTTCATCGTTACCTACCATCCAATCATTTATATTGATTTAACTTTGTTGTTTTGTATTTTAGCTGGTTGTCTGTTGAGTCATTTTGAAAATGGGATGCCAATTGAGTCCAATAATCTTATCTAATAAGAAAGCCCACTAAAAAAAGATGATGGAAATAAATTTTCAAAAAAATGTAAAAAAAAATACATAAAAAAATAAATTATTAAAAATGCTAAAAAAAAATCTAAGTTGCTTAGTTTATTTGAGTTTTATCACTCTTTAATCTGCTTAGTTTATTTATTTGTTTGTTGGTATAAATGAATCATTGTTAAATAAATTTTTCTTAAAAGACTTTACTTTACATTTTAATTAAAATCAATTAACTCATATTTATTTTTTAGAAAATTAGGTGACTTTGAAGTCTTCATTACACTCGAAGATACGTAAAATAGTAAAAATTTATTTTGTTAAGTCAAAAATTAAATTTTCATAATTTAATTTTTTTTCTTTAAATTTTTTAAAAAAATTACACTATTTTGTAAGAAGAGTAAAATAAATATATTTGAGATTATAAAAAATTTACACAACTAACTTAAAATATCATCTTAAAACAAATGTGTTAGAAATACTCTGAGATTATCCATAATCGACTCTCAAATCTAATTTAATTTTCAAAGACCATTCTTAAAAAAAAATTAATATTTTTAATTCAAAAAAAATGAATAATAACTCTATTTTTTATTTTTTAAAATATTATAAGTTGTTATATTTTTCATCGCGATTACAATCACACATCATCTGACTCAAACAAACCAAAGGACTTGGTTTGAAAAGCTCACACAAACACTACACAAGTATAGTTGTCACCAAGAAGTGTGATCCTTCCCTTTTTATTCAATCCAGCTCCAGAGGGCTCCGCCTACATTCTAATTTATGTGAATGATATCATAATTACAGCAGCTCTCCTACATTCATACAATAGTAAATCTCCAACCTTGACAAGGAATTTGCTCTCAACGATCTTAAATTATTCGACGTCGTCCAAATTTATATAACTTTTCCCAGTCTCGTCCAAATTTTTTGCAAATTATGCTGCTAGAAAGCCAAACCCCAATATTCCACTTTCAAGGAGAATATCATTTTTCACCCCAACTCAAGCTAAAATTGCAGCACATATTACATAACATGAAAAAAATGTAGTAAACAGAGTAATTAAAAGTGTATTTATTATTGATTTAATTTAAAGTATATTATAATCTTAATTCATTAAAATTTAATAATAAATATATCTTCATTTCTTTATTTTAGAGAGAAGTTCACTATCAGCCTTATCTACATAATATAATACATCTCTCACATAACAAGGCTAATTTTTATTTCCCCACTGCTGCAATATACAAAGCTTCAAGCTCGTTCTCTTATTTCTTCTTGGAGGTGCTGCACTTCAATGAACAAAGAAGCTACAACACATTATTTCTAGTTTCAACTTTCTTCTTACTTGTGGGCCACGTGCCCTTCTCAGTTACTTTCACCACCAGCAATTTGTTGTTTTTTGTTCAACTTCATAAGCGTTGGGCTGGTCAGCGCCAACGAAGGCAGCAGAACAAATTGAAATAATTTTAGTGAGAGGGTATCAAATACACGTCACAAATGATATAATCACAGCAATTTCGACTAAACTAAGCATAGAATTATATAATTGTTAGGTATTAGATAATGGGGAGCCACCATATGACATTAACCTCTAAACTACACCCCTTAAAAAAGAGGATCAACACTTTCATGTAGATCATGTTAGAAGATGTCAATGCGCGGAGCTAGGAATTTAGTGAGGGACTTACCAAATATATATATAATATGAAAAGACATGGAAGTCTCTTTTTTATTTTGTATAAGTAAATCTTGTCTAGTAGTAAAAATTATATCATTTAAACAAAAAAATTCAATAACTAAAAGGGCTACGGAAATTTTTTTCATTTTATGGGCCAACAATTAAATATAAGAAGGAATACATGAGAAAAATTACAAAGTTGGGACCATGGCATCTTAAGTCAAGTTCACAACATTTTTTGTTCTTCTCCATTTAGATCCCTCTTCATTTTTCCCTTTAGTCTGACTGAGTGAAAGCAGAACCAAGCTACTAAAAAGTAATGGAGAAACTTATTTCAAACTGGTCCAATCTCTCCCTGAGAACTACATATTCCTACCAGAATCAAGACCAGGGAACCTCAAAATCCCCTTCAGCCGCAACATTCCTGTGATTGATCTCAGTGAAGCAGAGAAAGGTGATAGAACCCATACAATTCAGAAAATTATTAAGGCTGCTGAGGAGTTTGGATTCTTTCAGGTTCATACTAATTGTTGTTGTTTTTAATCTTTTTTGGTCAAACAATAAATTTTCCAATGCACAATATAAATATTTATAGATTATTGAACCTGCTATAGTAATGTTTAATGGAAATTGAAGTGGGATTGAAGCAAGGTTATCAATCATGGGATCTCGGTGGATCTAATGAATGAAACAAGGAGCGTTTTGAAAGAGTTATTTCAGATGCCGCGAGTACAAACAAACTTTGTGTTCAGATGATCCTTTGAAGACATGCAAGATGTTCACTAGCACTGTCAACTATGCAACTGAAAAGGTTCATCTATGGAGGGACAATTTTAGGCACCCATGTCATCCTTTGGAGAAGTGGCAGCACTTATGGCCTGAAAACCCAACTAGATACAGGTAAATGAATGGTGTGTAATGTTAGAAATTCAAGTGTGTAGACAAGATAAAGTAAAGATTTTATAAGTGGATGAACCCATAAATCTATTATTTGAAAATTTTAGGTTGAAATGTGGTGTTTGCTTACTTTTGTTGTTCCTCTTTATTATCTCGCCAGTATAACTGACAAGTAAGATGTGAGATCTTTAAATGCATCTATCTTACCAACCGTAAGTCACGGTCTCCCTTGAAATCATGCACAAGAGTTCTTCCTACTTAAAGTAGTCAAGTCAACCAAAGGCATTCAATTATTCTCAAGATATCGTTAGTCAAGTTAATATCACAGTATGCTTTCACTTGGTATAAGTCACCAAAAATGTGGGGAACACTTTAAGTTAATATTAGATTAAATAAAAAATCTAAAAAGGTCCAGACTCTCCTGCCAACATAAATTTAACTCTGTAGTTTGCACCTGCAGTTCTAATAGATCTTTGTTTGCAGAGTGTGTTGGGGCCTGTTCAGTTGAAGTTAAAAAGTTGGCTTCGAGGGTCTCGAGGTTGATTAGTGAAGGGCTCCGTCTGGAATGTGGATATTTTGACAATGACCTTAGTGGTTCATTGTTTTTGTCAGTCAATCATTATCCACCATGCCCTGAACCAAGTTTGACACTGGGAATAGCTAAGCACTCTGATCCTAGCCTCATAACCATTTTACTCCAAGATGATATATGTGGCCTTCAAGTCTTCAAGGATGGAAAGTGGATTGCTGTTGAGCCTCTTCCTCATGCATTTGTGGTTAACATAGGCTTCCAGTTGCAGGTACACTTACTCTTATTGAATCTAAGGAATATTTTCATTTTAATGAACCCCACAATAAAATAATAATAATAATAATAATGCTTGAATTCATTTGTTCTGGTTCAATTTGTCTTGCTGCCAAGGATTGGTTCCAATTACTTCCAAATAGCACTACCCAACCCATGGTGGAAGATTTTTTTTCTTTTCATTTTAATTTTGTCTCTTTGGCACAATTGTGCTTTGGCAAATTTTGTTGAATTGTGGTGGAAATGATTTGCTTGAAGAAAAAAATCGCTTTATTTTTTTTTCCCAAAATCTCTTTAAAAAATTTTGATTATAAAATATTTTGAAGCAGATAATCAGTAATGGTAAGCTACGAAGTGTTGAGCACCAGGCTGTGACAAATTCGAGTGATGCTCGCACATCGGCTGCCTTTTTCATAACTCCTTTAGATGATAGTATCATAAAGCCAGCACAAGCTCTCACTGATGAACACCATCCTCCAATTTTTAAATCTTTCAAATACAAGGAGTTCATTTCACACTACACTGCCAAATATGATGACTCAGACGTGGTGCTGAAATCATTTGAGACACAAAGTTCACTGAAATGTGGAAAGCAAAACAACTACGTAATAATGGGAAACCTTGGCCATCTTTCTGATTGTTAGGCTCTACCTTCAGGAAATAAATTTTAGGCTCTACGTCTTACATTTCATATGCAATTCATAGATGCAAATGATTAACATCAACCAAAAAATATTGTTGATGATGAGTATAATTACCTTGCCATATTTACTAGTATTCACAGGTACAATGAGAGTCGTTTATTCTCAATACATTCGATCATAAATCTATTTCAAAGCCTACGTCTTACATTGCAATCTCAAAAGGGCAATGTGTGGAATTAAATTTTCAAATAGTATATAAAGATAGTTCAAGAAAAAATATATTAATTTTGCATGGGAAAAAGATATTTGATTATACCCACTCAAGAGTTATAGTGATTCACTTATCCGCATATATTAATCTGTGAGGGTTCTAGCATTCACCCTTTTCTTTTCATAATTTTCTTCCATTTTAATCAATTCTCCTTTGAAAAGAGTGCACATATCATATTTGAACCATTAATTTGTGTTGAAAATGCAAGACTATAGATGCAATCTTGGTCCAAAATATTACAAATGGATTAAATTGGGTTTTACCACTTATGTAAAAACCAACAAGAATATACTTTTGCTCTTCTTGTTTATTCAAAGTCAACAAGACTATCTATATATATTATAATAATAACAGCTTGCACAAGACTATCTACACCTTTTTTAAAAGATGTGATTGAATAAGAAAAAGTGATAAAAAAAAGTATGTATAATAAATTATATTAGATGGAGTGTGATATATTCTAATAATAACAGCTTGCACAAGTAAAACATATTAAACTATTTGATGTAATCTTTTAATCAATAAATTTCTTATATATAAAATAATCGAATAACATTACAAAGGCCTGTTCCCCCGCCCCTTTTGTGTGGCTATTTCGTCTTTCTCAACCATCTTGTTAACTATATCAAGAATCATCTTCAAAGTTCAAAGCATGAAAGCAAATTTCTAAAAAGAAACTGAAATAAGAAAATCTTCCTCTCCTTACTCACCAAGTTTTAGCTACTTCAAATAAAATTGGTTAAATTACAATTTAGATTCATTTTTATTCACCATCAATGTAAAAAGCTTACAACAACAAAATGACAAAGTTCATCAACATCGTACTCATGGACAGTAACAAACATAGCCCAAAGTGACTAAATAGAAAAATATATATATATCCAAGGAACATACGAAAAACCGGAAATACATCTTGAGACCCAATGCAACAATGGTCTCCACCATACCAGATCTACAAGATCATAAACGATGAAGCCAAGAAAATCTTATACCTTCAAACCATATATCATCATCTAATTATGTAAATTAAATCTGACTAGTATAATAACTACTTAGAATGTCACATTGTTTTAATAATGAGTTAATACACTATTCAATGATAGTGTAAAAAATATTAAATAGACATTAGATCAAATTTAAACCCTTAATTTTTTTTTGGAATTTATGAAATCTAAGGAAATTATTATTTTGCAAAGGAAATTGCGTAAAAAATAAATAAATTACAAAGTAAAGACAAATCTTGGACTTAGCCCATTCCAGGGTCCAAAAACATGGAGAGGATGTTGATGGCGTTTTGGTTCAATAAACCTTAAATAACCAAACGAACCGGCAAACCGCTAACTGCTACAACTGTTTATCGTGGCTTCATCTGAGATGTAGAGATGAGAGGTACCTATCTATCTATATTTCTGAAATGATTCTAAGAATGCTTGAAAATGGGATGAGCTTTCCAAATTTATAGGGACAAAAAGAAAACAAATTTGGTGCTTTTCTATTTCATTGTTGAGTACCTCATTTCACTCTTCTTTCCCTTTACAATTTCTATGCCTAAGAAAAAAAAGTTAGATTTGAATTTCCAGTTTGAAAGATGAGTTTTTTTATGCTGAGTCCACAGCACTGCAAGAGTTCTGAGAGGGGAATGAACAATGGTGGCTGTATAGAAGATGGGGTCTTTGGGAAATTGGTTGATTTCAGGAGAAGATGTGTTTTTCATGTTCTATCTGTTGGCCCCATCCCTTCCCATATTGCTTTTATCATGGATGGAAACCGTAGATATGCTAAAAAGCAGAAATTGGTTGAAGGATCTAGCCATAAAGCTGGTTTCTTTGCTCTCATGGCCATGCTCAAGTACTGCTATTAGTTGGGTGTGAGGTATGTGACAATCTATGCCTTCAGCATTGACAATTTCAAGAGGGTTCCTGAAGAAACAAAGTTTCTGATGGACCTGATGCAGGAGAAAATTGAAGGCTTGATTAGGGAGGAAAGCATTGTGAATCGTTTTGGCATGAGGGTTCTTTTTGTAGGGGACTTGAAACTGCTGAATGAGTCTCTCAGGTTGGCAGCAGAGAGGGTCATGGCTGCCTCTGCTAATAACTATAGAGTGGTGTTATCAATATGTGTTGCCTACACTTCTACCAATGAGATTTTGCATGCTGTTCAGGAATCTTGTGAAGAAAAATGGATGAGATTAGATTGTTAGATGAAGTGGGGCAGGCTATGGTCTTGTTGGAATTGGAGGAGATGTGAAGGATGATTCACAGCGCTCAATAAAGTTAGCAGATATTGAGAGACACGTGTATATGGCAATTGCACCATGTCCTGATATCTTGATTCGTACATCTGGTGAGACCCGCTTGAGCAATTTTCTTTTGTGGCAGAGCACATACTGTTACTTGTATTCACCATCTGTTTTTTGGCCAGAAATTGGATTCCGGCATTTATTTTGGGCAATTTTGAACTATCAAAGTAATTACTTTTGTTTGGACAAGAAAAGGAAACAATCATAGTTATTGTTGATGCATGTGGCTTCTAACATTCATGTATATAATGTTTCTAGTCTTCAGCTCTTCTAAATGAATATAGGTTTCAGGGAAGGCTGGGACTATATGCATCATCTTGGTCAATAATGGCCAATGAAGATATATCATGTAACACCATTGAAATTATTCTTTTAACATTATTTTGCCCAATATTTTATGAGGATGTTGGTATGCAAAGTGCTCAGTGACCGTAGTCTGACTGGACCATCACAGTGATTATACCCTTTCAAGTTTGGCATGTAGCAATAAAATTATGACATTATACTAACCCATGCATGCTTAAATAAGTAGGATGCTGTCAATATTGGACTTTGGAAACAAATATTTCCTTAGGCTTGAGCCATAACTAGTGAATTATAATGGTACAACTGGATGCTTGAACAGTAGTTGCTTTTTTTTTTCCTTCATAAAGGAGGGTGCTGATGTATGTGCTAAGTTTTATAACTTGCTTGATTTGGCTTAAGACACGTTCATGTGCTGTAAGGTTCACAAATTTGGAACTTGAATATTTTGTTTGCCTGCCGGTCCTGATCTAATTTCAAGTAATGATTGTGAGTTACTGTTCTTCTATTCCCCATAGCTTTATTGTTTTCCTTAAAACCTCATATTGGATTTTCTTTTTTCTTTCTTTGTCATAGAAAATTAAGCAATTTTGAACAATAGTAAATTGTCTATTGGAATGTTAACTGGTCCTATATGTCCTGAAATGTTCCTGTTAATTCAATGTTTTATTGTTTAAAGCTGTGAAATGTTGTTAGGAGGGCATGTGTGTTAACTCACCGAAGTTTGATAGCTTGGTGCAGCCTTGTTTTGTTCAATGCTGGTATTGTTATGCTGTGGAAACTTTTACAAGTGTGATTGCTAAGTGAGTATCTGGAGTCCATGACAAATTATTGAACATTTTTTATGATGAAAATAAAAAATACCCAATTTTCCAATGCAAATAGGTTGCAGCAAAAACATACACTAAGTCAGAGGAAAACCTAGCATTAGTAATAAATTGCCCTTTGTCTAAATGCCACCCTGATATGCATTTTGAGTCACCTTTTATTTCCCAGTTATAGCTATTTATGGTACAGTAACTTGTTTTTTTCTTTTCGAATTATTAAGTTTGCATTTATGTGGTGCTTGAGCTCTTTTCACGCTAGTGATAATATGATGATTATCTCTTTGGTTACTAAATGTATGATTTAACCCAGGATTTAAAGCAGGGTATTTGCTGCAATGTTTTCTTGCCACAGTAAATGAAAGTAAGTTTGTATTTTACTTCTGCTTATATGTAATTACTTAGTTTATTGTTTAAGTATTCGTTTAACTTCCAAGTGGTATTGTGTAACTTATCAGCATTTGTGCGAAAGCATTACCTGAATCTATTGATAAGATTTTAGTTGCATTTTGTCTTCCTTGTGACTTGGTGGTCACGGATTCTAGTGGCAGAAACAACTACTCTGCGTGTACATCTGACCCTCCCCAAACCCCATAATGGTGGGAGCCGCATGCACTAGGCCACCCTTTTTTTGTGTCTGCCCTTTGACCTGATCTACTTCTTAGTGAAAACAGAGAGAATTCTATTACTAAGATTACTGTTGCTTGAAGTTAGGAAATATTACCTAAGGAGAAGACTAGAAGAGATCAAGGATTCAAGAGTTTATTAGTCATTATGTGACCAACCAAACTTTATTTTCATACTCCAGTTACTTCCTTTTTAATCAGATACCCTTGTCTTCTTTCAGCTTTATTTGTGCAATAATTGTTATATATATGCCATTTGCTTGTATTTCTCCTTTCCAAGTTGTGCCCTTGTAACTATTTGAGCGTTTTTCTTCCTTAATAATGGCGAGTAGATTGTCTTTCAGGTTAAGAAGTTGGTGGTCACCTAATTACATTGGGATGGCAATATCTGCAGGAAAAGGATCTGTTATTCCATTCATCCATGTGTAGAATGATACTAAAAGATTATAGTTTTACATGTGAAAGTAATTTTCCACCTTTATAAATGGCCAGGATTTGAAGCCCCTAGGAATTTATTTTTATTTTGATACAGGCATATATTCTGCTGGAAGTAGTGGTGACTAGGGATATATGCCAATCAGGATTTTAAGCCTTATTCTCTAGGGATGCTTGGCATGCAAAAGAGTGAAAGGTGCCTCACTTTAATTGGGGTAATTTCATTTTGTTTTCATTCTGATGTATCACACTGGGAAGGAGGTAAGATCATGGTATGTTTGGTGATGTCTTGTGCTCTTTGTTGTGATTGGGCTCTGCTTCATCTTATTAGCTTGTAATTCACAGAAAGTTGCACATTGTTTTGGCAGCCTTTATTGGTTATGTACCACAAAATTCATGTCTGGGACTTATAAGAAATGATATTTTAACTGAGCAAAGAATTGATGCCAAAAGAGGCAAGATCATGGGATGCTTGATTCTTTTGTGATGTCTCTTGTGTTCTTTTTTGTGATTGGAATCTGATTCTACTTGGGAAATATAGGCTTGTTATGCTCAGAAAGTTGGCCATTGGTTTGGCATTTTTGTTGTTTATATACCACAAAGCTCATGTCAGGGCTTTAGGAACAGAAACAATCAAACGAGATGTTAATTAAGCAAATAATTGATGCTTGCTGAGTCAAGCTTTAAAATCATTTGGTTTATATTCAGTTCGATCTCAAGTTCAAGCTTTGAGCTTTTGGGTTGGCTTTCAAATCATTTAGTTAAAAATGAGTTGGGCTTGAATTCCCTCAAGCTCATCTGGGTATAGACTCTAGAGCCAATTTGAGCTCAACTCACACACATGATTCATTGGGGCTCATATATTTAACTATTTCAGGACATTAAATCAACCAGATCCAGCTTGAGTTATGTGTGAGTAGCTTGGTTAAGTACATCCATATATAAGGGGGAAATTTTTTTTGTTTGGAAGAGTTCTTCTCATATCATGTACAAATATTTGTAAGGATTGGATCTTGAGTTCTAAGTTTACATGCCTTTCTATAACAACATTAATATTATGAAGTACAAAGCAAGTAAGGCAAAAGCTACTTTAAAGTGAGTTTGTTTGTAAAGTGAGTAAGTAAATATGTTATCATGCTTGATTTAATTCAAAGTGTATCATGATTTTAACTCACTAAATAATTTAAAAGTGGATATACTCTTACTCACTCTACAAACAAGTTCATTATATGATATATAAAATTATTCATGTGCCTTTATCTAATAACTTAAACTTATGAGAGAGTTGATTCATAATACTCACTTTAGAGGAGCTTTGCCCTTCAAGTAAATTCATTGAATGTTTCTCTTTTCACATGCTTTCAGCTCTAAAAGTCCCATTTATTATGTTAGTGTGGTCAGAGAAGCTTTCTGAACTCCAAGAATTAAAGAAGGAATTTATGAGGTATTCTTAAGAGGTTAAAGACAGTACAAGGCCAAAGAATAGATGGTGTCCACTGTGACTCAGTCGCACCTACCCACAGAAGAATTTCCTTAGTATCTCTGCTATCTGTAGGATCATTTTGTGAAACAGAAAGTTTCTTATGGAGTATCTTAGGGGGTGGGACATTAATCACACAGGAGTCAACGCAAAATAGAGTTTACTGTAACATAGTTGTTGCTTAACAACGAGACGGTTATATGTATTGTCCTGTATTGACTTGTGTAGAACACTCACCTTCCAATTTCTGCTTTCTTGTTCCGGCGCAGGCAACTGAATCACACACCTTCCACGTGACATCACTTGTGGATATAATCACGTCTTGCTCTTAAACTTTTTCAAGTGCTTAAAGCTACAAATAAGATTTCTGGAATCTACTATAACTAAATGTGGAATCTCCTTCAGTAGAATACTTTGGTTTTATGTGTTTTCCTGCAAAAAATACTTCACTTTATTATTTATAAATAGTACAGAAGTATGCATAAGGAGAAGAGAGTGAAAAAGAAAGAGAGAAAGAAAGAAGTTGATGGAATCATTATTTGTTTAGTTTGACTTAACAATATTCACCTTCCGTTCAATTAGGGAAAGTTTGAGTTAAATGAAGACTTATTGTTTCAATATATCAAATGATTACTATTCATGACATATACATTATTTTGCTGCCCCCTCTTGTGTTGCTTAAACTTGAGTACCAGTTTATTGCCGTTGCATGTTTGCATAAAGCTAGATTGGTTTAATTTATCTTTTCGGTCTCTCCAGAGACATCAAATATCCCAGATCATCAAAGATACAACCATGATCAGTAGATTCAGTACGGCTCCAGTTTCATCCTAAAACGATGATGTAAGGCATGATGTTACAGCTAGCTACAGAAATTCAATGTTTCATCTTAGAATAATGATATTACCCACGTGATGAATGATATTTCTAATTTTAATTTCATGGTCCCTGTCCAAACCTTCAACATAACAATAATATAATAAACTAATCATCAAAAACTAATCAGAACTGATCCTGGGATCGTTGGATCATTTAGAGCAACAGGTGGCAGAAGGAGGATGAATGGTTATTTTCTAATTCCAAATATTCCATTAAGTATATTCTTTATTGCCTAGAGTGCATTTGTGTTGCATAACCCTACAAAGTATTATCCTTGTGACCTCACCCTTCTATCTGGTTGAGAACCAGGATATAAATATGGTGTCATTATTTGTGGATAATTCCAAACAAAAGTGACCTTGGACAGGGATTTAGCCATCACCACACTTTGTGATCCACATACGTTGAACTCCAAAAACAATCTCCATCATGGGGTCTCAGCACGTTGAGAAATTTGCCATCCATTGAATCTATATGGTGAATTTGCATTACTAGCCAACTAGGTGCATTTGTTTGCATGCTTAGTATAAAATGGCAAGAGTGTAGGTTAAGATTCTTGCTCAACCAACCACACAAATGGAAGAGGACTCAAAGGAGAAGGCTAAGGAAGAGTCACCAAAAGAAACTAGATACAGAGGAGTTAGGAGACGGCCATGGGGAAAGTTTGCTGCGGAGATTCGGGACCCTGCTCGCCATGGTGCTCGCGTGTGGCTTGGGACATTTTTAACGGCAGAGGAGGCTGCAAGAGCTTATGACCGTGCTGCCTATGAGATGAGAGGCATTTCAGCCATTCTCAACTTTCCAAATGAGTATCCTTCATGCAATGTGGGTTCTTCTATGAACTCCTCTTTATCATCATCATCACCATCATCATCATCATCATCATCAGCAGCGCCTTCAGCTTCTGCTTCTGCATCTTCATTAGCATCAATGCCATCTTCTTCTTCTTCTTCTTCTTCTTCTTCAATGGCTAAAACTGAGCATGATAAACAAGTTATTGAGTTGGAGTGTTTGGATGACAAATTGTTAGAGGAACTTCTTGATTTTGATGAGGATACCATCAAGCAAGACTTGCCTAAGTAGGTTAGAATACTTAAATTTAAAAGTATACTGCACCACCTAGTGAGAACAGAACATTTGGTATCAATTTTGAATGTTTACTGTTAGATTAACTTCAAAGCAGAATATGGTGTAATACTCTTCAGAATTTCTTTTAAGGTACCGCTTTACTTTTGTAAATATGGCTTGTACCCTAAAATATGTAAGATAAATTAATTAAGAATGATATGATTCAACTTTTCAGCTTGATGTCTCCTTATAAATGGGAATGAATAGTTTATAAAACAATTATTTAAAAACTCATTTGTCGATGTTTATACAATATCTTTTTTAAGTTAATTTTAATGCATTTTTAGTGTATTTGTTTTAGACTGTTATTTAATTTTATATTAGTATTTTATTTAATGAATTTGATTATGTTAACAAATATATAAGATATCAAATTAATTAAATAATGCAACAATATATCGTTAGCTGTAAGTATAATTTTTTATATTAATAATATATAAAAATTAAATTTATCTCTTTTATCATAATTTATTATATTATAATAATACATAATAAATTTAGCGTGTAGCTCCTGGATTTGAAATGAAATTACTTATCTAACGAATTTATAATTCAATTAAGACCGATTCAAGCTTTTAAAATTTTGGTGAAATAATGATGTGGAAAGTTTTATCATCGACCATCTCAATTATTTAACCCTTTCCAGGCAATTAAAAAATATAAATGGAAAAACTTAAATATTTCTCTGCTTCCAACTTATTAGTCACCTCAGGCCGTAAGCATCATGCAGAAGTATAAAGTAAGCCAAGCAGTCTTGTCTTATCCACTAATTCCACACAAAATCAAAATCATTGTTATTTCGTTTTCATCGCTTACTTTACCGAACAAGTCACTCTAACATTTTTTAGGATTTTTTTAACTAGTGTTTGTAAAAGTACTTATTAAAAAATTTAAAATAAAAAATTTTGTATGAAAAATAATTTTTTAATTTTTCATATATTAAATACTTTTTACCTTTTTTATAAAAAATTTTATTTAGAATCATTAATAAGTGTCTTTCAAGAACTTGTTAGCAAAACTTTACATTTTATAGAAGTTATTACATGAAAGTTGATAAGACCGTTAGAGAGTAGAGAACATTCTTTATTGAAAAACGTTTGATGTATAATTAAATATTTATAATTTTTGTCTACAATATTTTTGTATAAAAAAATATCAAATTAAATTATATATAATTATAATATTTTCACAGAATATAATATAAATTTATGAATGAAATGAAAAAAAAATTAGAATATTTTTTGTAAACAAATAAAGAGACGGTTCTCTATTTGGCAACTCATTCTCCCCTGCATGTCCAAGCATTTGACTTAAATTATGTGTGAGTCTAAAAGATAAAGCTTTGGTTGGTATTAAGAAAACAAAAAAGAATTAATATAACAGAATAAAATAAAGGAAAAGAAGAAAAAAAGTAGAAGAGTTATTACTTATCTTATTTGATATAATATGTTAGAATCTCTCTTTCTTTTTTTTTTAGTTTCATAAAAAAAAAAGAATGTGAGCACATATAAATAAATGGAAATAAATGTAATTTTTTAATAAAACCTACAAAAATAATATCATTTCCTCCTTTTCCTTCCTTCTCATTAATTCCCATAATCACCTTATAAAGGTTATTTGAAGCATTTGACTGAAATTATGCGTGAGTCCAAAAGATAAGGCTTTGGTTGGTATTAAGAAAAGAAAAAGAATGGATATAATAGAAAAGAAAAGAAAGAAAAAAAAGAAAAAAATAGAGGAGTTATGACTACTCTTAATTAGTATCATTTGTTAGAATCTCTTCTTTTCTTTGGTTTCTTTAAGGAAAAGAATGTAAATACATATAAATAGATGGGAATACATGTAAATTGTTAATGAAACCTACAAAATAATGTCATTTTCTTCTTTTCCTTCCTTCTCATTAATTCCCATAATCAATGGATGCAAAATAAGTGGGTCTCATGTAAGTGTGAGAATAAGTCAGGTAACTCATCCTAAGCTTATGATCTAACTTATTTTTGACTTACATAATTCTAACTTATTTAATAAATAAGTTAAATTTAAACTTTTAAAAATGTCTATTTAATTATATATGCTGAGACTTGGCTTTTAAAAAAGCTTATTAGACCTACCAAACTACCATGTTTATATAATATTTATATATATCTTATGAGTGCACAAAAATATTTTTTAAATATTTTATTATTTGATTAAAATACTAAAATGTGAATAAAAAATATTAGAATTAATATGTATTTTTAAATTGAATTTTTGTTTACTTTGAAATATTCTCAAGTAATAATTTATATATATATATATATATATTTAAACTTGATAATTTTTTTATTTTTATATTTATTTTAATCAATTTAATCTTATTATTTAATTATTTTATTTTATAAATTAATATAAACAAAAAATAGATAAAAAGATAAAAGTTTAATTGGACCCACAACAAATAAAAAAAAACCTAGGCTATTAATGCGAAGCTGAGGTGTAGAATTTTGATAAATATGAAGGCATGCCGCTCGAGAAACAAAGAAAAAAAGATTGGAGAAAAGCGCACTAGCGCCGCACAGAAAATAAAAAAGAGAATCGAAGTGGGCAGCACAGTGCGTAGCACTGGAGAAAAATAGTAGAGAAGAATTTGATGTTACACGTTTAGTGAGATGATTTTATTGTATTTTAATTTTATTATGTTTTATTAAATTTTTTATATTAAGGGAATAATGAAATTGTAATTATTTCAGCATTATTTTATTAAATTATTGTTACCAATTTTAGAATTTAATGTTTATTAATTTTATTTTTTTATCATGAATGAATTTTTAGATGATTTAAGTTATGATTTTCTTATACTTTATAATTTATTTGTGTTATTTAAGTATTGATGTTAATTACTAGATATCAATTGTTATTTTTTATTAGAGATACATTTGATGATTTGATAATTTACTATTAATTAAGAAAATTTTATTATATATTTTATTATTATTAATAATACTTTATTGATAGATCTTCCATGATCACATACTTTGTCGCTAGATATTCATGAACTAAAATATTTTGATATAATAATTTACATAGTTAATGTTAAAATTAATATTAGTAGATTTTGAATCGTAGTCATCTTGTATCTGATTGAAACCCAATTTATTTACTTTGTTTCACTTTAATTTGTATTCAAAATTAATCTTTGTTCACTATTAATCATTTAATATTTTTCTTTAGCTCCTTTGCTCATCTTGTTATTCTTTTAATTTGTCTATCTGTAAATCGATATTCCAAAATTGTGCTACAACTACCGCATTATTATTTGGGTGTAATCAATATCATTAAGTATTTTAACACTTACATAATTTACTAAATATATATTAGTATAATATATTAATTTTATATAGAACATAATAATTTCGTTAAAGGTTATACTATTTAAAAATTAAAAAATTTAAGTTTCTTGGTCTATATAAAGCCTAATGTAGGTTTTTAAATAGATTTTCAAGTTAGACTATACTTTTATGCTTTCATAAATATGTCACACCGAACCCAAAAAAAAAAGCCATGATAGGTAACAAGTCAGGTACATACTAACATTTTATAAAATATGTTGAGACCAGTTCTGTCAAAGCCTAACCTAGCATAACCTATTTCTACCCTTAGTCCAATGAAAAATGCATCCATTCAAATCCATCCTATATACCAAACAAAGGATTGTTCTAATCCTTCCCCCTTTTCCTTTTCTTTCCACTCAAAATGTGCATACCAAATGGTAAAAGGAATACAATAGAAAAGAAAAAGAAAGGAAAGGAAGAGAAAAATAGAAGAGTTATATGTAACATCTTCCCTAATCTAATGGTCCTAATCAGAGTTATAGAAGCTCAATAATATTGTTACAATAGTGATTGATTTGTTATTGATTTGTTACGATTGTAAATGATTTGTTATTGATTTATTACGATTGTAAATGATTTATTGTTTATTTGTTATTATATTGTAATCAGATTAGGATTAATTAGACTTTATGTATAGGATTGATTCTGATTTTATTTTATTCTCACCTACTTTATAAATAGGAGCACCTCATTATACATTGACATTCAGAAAATATACAAAACATTTTCTCATCTTCCTGTGTTTCTACATGGTATCAAGAGCTTAGATCTCTGTCTCTCTTCCGATGAATTTTTTGGTATTTTTTTTTGTTGGTGCCCAAGGTCCACCGTCGACCCTTTCTTAAGTATTTCAGTGAGATCTTTTCATTTTTGCACTCAGTTTTTGTCAATACTTCTCCGATAGTTTTATTTTTTGAATTTATTATGCTATAATGGAAAAATTTGATGTCTTGCTTCCTATTCCAATTATTCTTAATGGCTCAAATTATTCCCATTGGGTCGAAGCAATGCGTGTTGGAATTAACAGATAGTGTATGGGTAGTTGTACCAATAAATCATGATTATTGATGTATCTCGTAAGTCACATATTCATGTATCTAGGTAATCTCATGCATGTACTTAGGAACTAGAATTTCATTAATATTCTTGTAAATTACACATTGTATTTACTCCCTAAATGTATATAAATATAGATCAGCTGAGTGGGTTAAACACTTAAGCATTTCATAAATAATTTTGTCTAAATTGTCTCAAGTCTTTTAATATGGTATCAAGAGCAGGTTAAGTTCTGCAGTTCTGCTTCTGTTTTATCATAAGAAGCTTTCTGTCATCTAGTCCAGTAGAAACCTCCAAAACCCTAAGCCATCTTCTCTGTCCTTGTTAGGAAGTCACCACTACCGACCAACCCACTATCCACCGCCGCCGGATATCCAGACAGAAGCCTCCGATCGGCCAGCCACCAAAGACCCATCGCCGAAAAATGTGCCACGCGCCTCCATGTGCACTTCCCATCTCAGCGAGTGTACTTCACGCGCCGCCTTCCTGATACTGAAAAATTGTAGCGATTGCTCAGATCTGGTCGCAGTAGTTTCCTCTTCTCGTCTACGACACTAGAAATGTTCTTGTTCGACTATTTCGAGAGTGGGTCTCTTGCCCTTGGGTCTCCCTTATTCTCTGGTTCCTGTACCTATCCTGTGATTGTTGTCTTTTATTCTCCAAAGTGTTAACTAGTTGCTGTACCTGTTAAGATGGATGATTCTCAGAAAAATGATGGTCCAACTTTCTCTATTTCTGGAACTCCAACTATTACTTAGGAGAAATTGAATGGTAAAAATTACTTAGCATGGTCTGCCTCCGTGGAACTTTGGTTCCTTGGTCAAGGATACCATGAACATCTAGAAAAATATTCGGAGAAAGTTTCAGTAGACAAACAAGATCAATGGAAGAAACTTGATTATCAACTTTGTGCTCTTTTATGGCAATCTGTTGAGCCAACTATCTTGACATATTTTAGAGCCTTCAAAACTTGTCATTCTTTCTGGGAAAAGGCTAAAAGTGTCTTTGCTAATGACATTCAACAATTGTATGATGCTGCACAAAAATTGGCCATTCTCAAACAAATTGATCATGATATGGTTGCCTATGTCTCGAAAGCCCAATCTGCAGTGGAGGAGTTAAAATTATCTTTGGAAGCTGATAAACTCGAAGATATGAAGAAGAAACTTGATAACCTGTATACGGTGTTGGTTCTACGAGGAATGCATCCAGATTTTGATCATGTTCGCGATCAAGTCTTAACTGGCCAAGAAGTTTCTTCATTAGAAAGTCTAATTACTCGATTGCTTCGGATCCCCTCATCAAAAATAGAAGGAAATTTAATTGACAGTATTGAAACTTCTGCCATGGTTTTCAATCGAGGGGGACGAGGTGGTCATGGAAACCGAGGAGGACGAGGTGGAGGAGGAGGTCGCCCTCAATGTTCTTATTGCAAAAGAATGGGCCACACACAAGACACTTGCTACTCTATTCATGGATTCCCTGGAAAATCTGTGAATATTTCTAAGTCTGAAACATCAGAGATAAAGTTTTTGGAAGCTAATTATCAAGAGTACCTTCAGCTAAAAGTTGCCAAGGAATCTCAAATCTCATCTGCTATAGGTGCTCATAACTCTACTGCTTGCATTTCCCGGTCTGGTAATGATCAAAGTCCATGGATAATTGATTCTGGTGCCTCTGATCACATTGCTGGTAATGGTTCTTTATTCTCATCCATCTCTTCTCCTAAAAATCCTCATTTCATTACTCCCGCTGATGGTTCTAGAGTCGCAGCAACAGGAATCGGTCATGTATCACCCACTTCTTCTTTGTCTTTAAATTCTGTTTTGTTTATACCTGGATGTCCTTTCAATTTAATATCTCGTAGCAAGCTTACTCGTTCACATAATTATTCAGTAACATTTGATGCTAACTCTTTTGTCTTGCAGGAACGTGGTACGGGTCAAACGATTGCGTAGGGCATGAATCTCATGGTCTTTACTACCTCAAGCCTAATCCTTCTTTGATTTGCAGTGCTGCCGCATCACCAAAACTCCTTCATGAACGTCTAGGACACCCACATTTGTCTAAGTTAAAAATAATGGTTCCAAGTCTTGAAAAAATAAAGTCCCTTACTTGTGAGTCATGTCAACTAGGAAAACATGTTCGTTCTTCTTTTAGGAATGTTGAAAGTCATGTTGATTCCCTTTTTTCAATTATTCATTTTGATATATGGGGTCCTAGTCGTGTTTCTTCTATGGGTTATAGATATTTTGTTACCTTCATTGATGAATTTTCTCGATGTACTTGGGTTTTCTTAATAAAAGAACGATCTGAAATTTTGTCCATTCTCACTTCTTTTGTTAATGAAATTAAAACTCAATTTGGTAGGACAATTAAGATCCTTAGAAGTGATAATGCAAAAAAATATTTCTCTTCTGCTATGTCTTCTTTTTTGTCATCACAGGGCATTCTCCATCAATCCTCTTGTCCTCATACCCCTCAACAGAATGACATTGCTGAAAGGAAGAATAGACATCTTGTTGAGACTGCTCGGACATTATTACTCCATGCAAATGTACCTGTCCGACATTGAGGCGATGTGGTTTTGACAGTCTTTTTTTTGATAAATAAGATGCCTTCTTCCTCTATCGATAATAAAATACCACATTCCATTTTGTTTCCTAAAGAACCATTATTTCATGTTACTCTATGTATTTTTGGATGCACTTATTTTGTTCATGACTTGTCTCCAAGTCTTGATAAGCTTTCTGTTCGAGCCATCAAATGTGTTTTCCTTGGATATTCCAGATTACAAAAAGGTTACCGATGCTACTCTCCTGTTCACAATCGTTATTATATCTCCGCAGATGTAACATTTTTTGAAGACAAATCATATTTCTCACCCTCCATAGTTGAGTCTAATACTCTACAAGAAGTTTTTCCTATTCCCTATCCTGGTCCATCACCTTCTTTGCAGGAATCAGAGTCAACGGTTGATGCTACTATAGATTTTCTTGACAATCCTCCACCTGAGCAGATTCAAAGATCACCCATCATATACCGGCGTCATCCACGAATTCCCAATACAGAACTTGAAGGTAATGAAAGATCAGCTGAATCATGTCCTACTCTAGCAGACAACCCGACTGCGGACCTTCCTGAAGAGAATCCTGACTTACCTATTGCTCTTAGGAAAGGTACTCAGTCCACACGTAATCCTCATCCTATTTATAACTTCTTAAGTTATCATCGTCTCTCTCCTTCTTATCATTCTTTTGTGTCTTCTTTATCTTCTGTTTCTCTTCCTAAAAATCTTTGTGAAGCACTTGATCATCCAGGATGGCGACAAGCCATGATTGATGAAATGCAGGTTTTAGAGCATAATGGTACCCGGGAGTTAGTTCCCCTTCCTCCGGGCAAGACACCTGTTGGCTGTCGGTGGATATATGCTATAAAAGTTGGGGCCATTGGACAAATTGATCGTCTCAAAGCTCGATTGGTAGCCAAAGGTTTTACCCAGATTTATGGCCTTGATTATGGAGACACTTTCTCTCCTGTGGCCAAAATTACTTTTGTTCGATTATTTGTTGCCATTGCTACCATTCGTCACTGGCCACTGTATCAGTTGGGTATTAAAAATGCATTCTTACATGGAGAATTAGAAGAGGAGATTTATATGGAGCAACCACCTGAGTTTGTTGCTCAAGGGTAGTCTAGCTTGGTTTGCAAATTGCGTCGGTCTCTTTATGGACTAAAACAATCCCCATGAGCTTGGTTTGAAAAATTCAGCTCAGTTGTTCAGGCTTTCGGAATGAAACGAAGTGAAGCAGACCATTCAGTCTTTTATTGCCATACCTCTCCAAATAGGTGTGTTTACTTGGTGGTCTATGTAAATGATATAGTCATCACGGGAAATGACCAGAAAAAAATTGCTCACCTGAAAAAACATTTATTTAGTCATTTTCAGACTAAGGATCTAGGAAAACTGAAATATTTTCTTGGAATTGAAGTTGCTCAGTCAGAAGATGGGATTATCATCTCACAGAAGAAGTATGTGTTAGACATACTTAAAGAAATCGGTATGACAAATTGTAGACCAGTTGATAGTCCCATGGATCCAAATCAGAAATTGCTACCCAACCAGGGGGAGCCTTATTCTGATCCTGAAAGATATCGAAGATTGGTTGGGAAGCTCATCTACCTCACTATTACAAGGCCAGATATTTTATTTGCAGTTGGAGTAGTGAGTCAATTCATGCAATCTCCTCATAATGATCATTGGGATGCAGTAATTCGAATCCTGAGATACATTAAAAAGACACTAGGACAAGGACTTCTCTATGAAGATAAAGGAAACACTCAAATAGTTAGATTTTGTGATGCAGATTGGGCAGGATCTCCCATTGATAGGCATTCCACTTCAGGGTATTGTGTGTCTATTGGAGGAAATCTTGTCTCGTGGAAGAGTAAAAAGTAAAATGTTGTTGCAAGGTCTAGTGCAGAGGCTGGATATAGAGCTATGGCTATAGCCACATGTGAGCTCATCTGGATTAAACAACCTCTTCAGGAATTGAAGTTTGGAGATACTCAACAAATGAAGCTATGTTGTGATAACCAAGCAGCCCTTCATATAGCTTCCAATCCAGTATTCCATGAGAGAACTAAATATATCGAGATTGATTATCATTTTGTCCGGGAGAAAGTCTTTTCTAAAGAAGTTATCACCGAATCTGTTAGTTCTAATGATCAACTAGCAGACATCTTTACAAAATCCTTAAGGGGACCAAGGATTCAGAATATTTATTCAAAGCTTAGAGCATTTGACTTATATGCTCCAACTTGAAGGGGAGCGTTGGAATTAACAGATAGTGTATGAGTAGTTGTACCAATAAATCATAGTTATTGATGTACCTCGTAAGTCACATATTCATGTATTTAGGTAATCTCATGCATGTACTTAGGAACTAGAATTTCATTAATATTCTTGTAAATTACACATTGTATTTACTCCCTAAATGTATATAAATATAGATCAGTTGAGTGGGTTAAACACTTAAGCATTTCACAAATAATTTTGTCTAAATTGTCTCAAGTCTTTCAATAGCGCGATTTTTTGAAAGGCCGCAGACTCTTGCGATATGTGACAGGTGATATAAAGAGTCCCACCAAAAGTGCTACTGATACTGCTGAAGTCTATGCTGATAAATTAGAGGAATGGAATAGCAAGAACCATCAGATCATTATCTGGTTTCACAATACATCTACTCCTGGTATTCATCTACAGTTTGGGCGTTATAAGAACACCAAAGAGGTATGGGATCATTTAAAGTAATGCTACACTACATCTAATTTATCACATTAGTATCAACTGTTGAAGGAACTTTGTACTTTGAAACAACAAACTGGTCAACCTATTTATGAGTTTTTAGCACATATGAAAGTTATTTGGGATCAGCTGACCTCATATAAGCCTTCTCTGAAAGATGCATTTGATTTAAAAACGTACGAGACTCATCGGAATCGTACTCGTCTTATCCAATTTTTAATGGCTCTTACTGATGATTATGAACCAATCCGCGCTTCCTTACTACATCAGAATCCTTTGCCCACACTTGAGGATGCCCTTCCACATCTCAAGTCTGAAGAAACTAGATTGGGACTTGTTCATCCCAAAGCTGATCTTGCCTTTGCCATTCCAGATAAAGTAGCTAAATTTTTCCGTCACTGTCGAAAGTCAGGGCATTCCTACTCTGACTGCTCCACTATTGAATGTCATAATTGCAAGCAAAGGGGTCACATTGCTTCAAATTGTTGCCGATATTGTAAGAAACTAGTGTCGCAACCGTCCCGAAGGGCGCCGCGAAAATAGAAAGAATAAAGAGGAATAGACCTCGGGGTGTTGGGAGTCACCACCAATCGCTTTATCCATTAAATGGAATGGTGCAATTGGACACCTAAAAGATGGTCTACGTTTCAGAGTTTGAGGTTTGGGGGTTGATTACGGGTAGGGAAGGTATTAGCACCCTACACCGTCCGTTCTAAGAACGGTTACCTATTTAATCTAATGTTATTTGCAAGATTAATTTAATTGGTCCTTTATTAATTAAAAGAAAAGAATTTTTTTATTTTTTTTATTTTGACATGTCCCATTTTGTCAAGCATAATATCAAGAATGATAAATGACTAAGACAAGCAATATGTGACTAAATAGCTATTATTTTTGGAACAAATTCTAAGTTTACAACATATTATATAAAAGTGGTGAATCAAAAAAAAAATTTTTTAAGAGAAGTAATTTTCAAAATAAATGGTCAAATAAAACATTATTTCAATGAATAAATTTTAATTCAAAGAAATTTGTTTGAGGTAAGAGAAAGTTTTTTTTTTTAAAGAAAATGACCAAATAAAATCTCAAGAAAAAAATATTTTTAAGCATAAAGAGATTTTTGTAGTAAAAAGGTCTTCATAAAAAAAATAAAAATTTTAATTCACCACAATCATGATATTGAAACTATATGAAATTGTTCACTTTTATTTGAGGATTTTTTTTATTTTTACAAAATGATTTTTATTTTTGTATATTTTTTATTTTGAAAAAAAAATTAATTTAAAAAAAATTATTTAATTTAGTGTGAGAATTAGACTTTGCTTGGCTCCTGGCAAAATCCAATATAAAGTCTCAAGATCATCGGAAAGAGTGTAATTTGATCGGCGCTCCGATCCCTTCTCAATTTTTTCGTCATAGGCGAGTTTTATTTGATTAATACTACAATAATTAAATTAAAATCACATACTAATGAGTATAATAATCAAACAAAATATTATGTATTTTTTATTTTATCTTTTATTTTTTATTTATCTTCTTTTTTATGTTTTTTTATTTTTTTACATTTTTGCTTTATACATTTTTTTCTTGACTACAAGGCACAACATAAAATACCATTAAACTAAACAAACACTATTAAATGAGAACAAATCCTTAAAAAAAAACAATTAAACTAAAAATGTGTTTTTATTATTTATATTTATATTTTTTGCTTCCAAAGAAAAAAAAAAAAAAGCCAATCCACTTTATTATTATTATTTTTGTCACAAATGAGACTTCCCACGTAGAAGTGGGCTCGTCGGTGGAATCATCCAAAAAAACTAACTCTTCCTATTATTATTCTTTCTCATTGTTTAAGAATAGCAAAAAAAAAAAAAGGCTAACTATTAACATAGAAATGAACAGACCCACCCAAAAGTCATCTGCCCAAACACGTAATGAAACAAAAATAAAGCAAAGATAAAAGAATAAAATAATAATGACATTAATAATAAGAAGAAGCAGATTTGAAAAAGAAACAGAGAAATAAAGAACCAAACATAGAAGAAAGCAGAGTAAGAGAGGAGAGCGGAACTGACTGCGAATTCAATCGCAGGGGTGCGACAATGGGTGACCGAACTGGTGCGGTGCGTCTGGTGAAGCTGGGTCGGTGATGAGTTCGGATCTAGACGATTCTCACGGCTGGTGGAGGCACTGAGTCGACTCGGTTGAGGTGAGTTTGTGGTTATGGTGAAGGTTGAAGATGATGATGAATAGTGGGAGGAGATTTTCGTATCTATGGGAATTTTTTTTTTCTCTGCAGCTCTTTTCCCATGCCTTTTTATTCTTGCTTGAGATTGATTACCACTTAATTTGTAATAATTTTTCATTCAATTTGCAATAATTCATTTTCGGTTTTGGAAGGCAAATGGAAAATAAAACTGAAGAAGCTTTTAATCCAGTTTAAAGCAAGCTGATTGTGGAGGCTAGGGTTGCAGCAGCAGTAAGAAGGGAGTTGGGTTGAGAAGAGAATTGGGTCATGGGTTGACCCGTACCAAGCTTTTTTTTTTATTTTTTATTTTCTCTTTTTTTTTTTTTTTTTTATTTTAAAGAAAGAAATTAAATAAAATAAATAAAATGAAAACAAAAATAAAAAAAATGGACAAAATTGGGTATCAACAGCTGCCCCCCTTTGTTTTACATTTAGAATAAATGAAAAACAAAGGAATTGATTCAATTTTGTCCATGAAAAGGTAAAAACTTGCAGATTCAGGTGTCCGCTGAAGTTTAACCAAAACAAGGTAAGAAGCTTACGGAGTCGGGTATCCGTTGAAGCTTAACAGAAACAAGGTAAAAAGCTTACGGAGTCGGGTATCCGCTGAAGCTTAACAAGAACTTAAAAGCAATGGGTACGGGGACCCGAAAACATAAAACAAGGGGTACGAGGACCCAAAAGGTAAAAAGCTTGCGGAGTCAGGTATCCGCTGAAGCTTAACAAAAAACTTAAAAGCAATGGGTACGAGGACCCGAAAAGGTAAAACAATGGGTACGAGGACCCAAAAGGTAAAAAGCTTGGTCGGTATCCGCTGAAGCTTAACAAAAACAAGGTAAGAAGCTTACGGAGTCGAGTATCCGTTGAAGCTTAACAGAAACTTAAAAACAATGGGTACGAGGACCCGAAAACATAAAACAATGGGTACGAGGACCCGAAAAGGTAAAAAACTTACAAGCAATGGGTACGGGGACCCGAAAACTAAAAGACAATAGGCGCGGGGGCCCAGAAACTTAAAAGACAATGGATGCGGGGACCCAGAAACGAAAAGACAATAGGCGCAGGGACCCGAAAAGATAAAACAATGGGTACGAGGACCCAAAAGGTAAAAAGCTTGCGGAGTCAGCTATCCGCTGAAGTTTAACAAAAACAAAGTAAGAAGCTTACGGAGTCGGGTATCCATTGAAGCTTAACAGAAACAAAGAGGCAATGGGTACGGAGACCCAGAAACGAGAACACAATGGGTGCAGGAACCCAAAAACTAAAAGACAATGGGCGCGGGGGCCCAGAAAGGAAAACACAATGAGCGCGGGGGCCCGAAAAAGAGAAAACAATAGGTGTAGGAACCCAAAAACTAAAAGACAATGGGCGTGGGGCCCAGAAAGGAAAACACAATAGGCGCAGGGGCCCAGAAAGGAAAACACAATGGGCGCAGGGGCCCGAAAAGATAAAACAATGGGTGCAGGGACCCAAAAAGATAAAAAGCTTGCGGAATCAAGTATCCGCTGAAGCTTAACAAAAACTTAAAAGCAGTGGGTACGGGGACCCAAAAACATAAAACAATGGGTACGAGAACCCAAAAAAGAAACAGCAATTTGGACCTTTGTAGGTCAATGCTAGCAAAATGAGAACAAATGCACTTATGCAATGCATGCTTCAAATGTATGAGAGTATGAAAAAATTTCTTTTTTTTCTTTTTTGTTTGTTTGTTTTTTTTTGTTTTTTTTTTTGTCTCCACGACCCTTGAGGACATGATTGCAATCATTTTCAAAGATGAATTGGAATAGGATTTAATGGCATCCTTTCATTTGTCTATTCAAATTAGATGGTTGAAATGTCCAACCAGAATGACCCTTGAAGTGTGCATTAGATGTGACACACAAGAGTAATAGGAAAACTCTTTAGATGACCCTTGAGGTGACCTGGTTGTCCTTTCTCTTTTATCAACACTCTTATCAGGAATCATTGTGTTTCCCATACCTTTCAAGTCATTAGCAATTCTTAATGCTCGGACAGCAATGTCGCACATTTCATATTCCAATATATGATTATTAGAAAAAATGCATATTGAGTCAAAGAAGAGGCAAAGGTAAAAACATGACGATATTGTATTGAAATGGGAATGGTGAAAAGAAAGCAATATTATGGTCATCAACATAAAATTTACAGAGGAATGATAAGGGCAAAGGTCTTCAGTTCTTCCAATGAAACCCTTTATCGTAATCAGCGTCAATCCTCTGTATACCCGATTTTGAACACCCATTAACCAGCCTATGAAGACTTTGACTGCCCCAATTGGGATCATTTGGCCTGCCCCAATATGGAAACTTAGTTTGCTCTAAAGCAGAGATTTGCTTCTCCCTATCATGGAGACTCAACCGCTCAGGTCTCACTCCCTTTGTCATATCAAGCACTATTGTCATTTTATTTTGGACCTTAACTTTTGCCTAGGTCGCTCTTTCGAGTTTTCAACCTACCAGGTCGCTCTAACTTTTGTCTAGGTAGCCTTTTCAGGTTTTCCACCTAGCGAGCCATGGTTATCCTTTTTTTTTTCTTTTTTTTTCTTCTTCTTTTTTTGACAAGTAGTGCTTTTACGCATAATATTTCTTGACTGCGTCCAAATTTACAAGAAGTGGTAGATCTTCACCATCCATTTTTGTGAGAATCAAGGACCCTCCAGAGAAAGCCTTCTTCACGACATAAGGTCCTTCATAATTTGGAGTCCATTTTCCACGGTGATCTTTTTGAATTGGCAGGATCTTTTTGAGCACTAAGTCTCCTTCTTGAAATTGTCGAGGGCGCACTTTTTTCGCATAGGCTTTCATAAGCCTCCTTTGATATAATTGGCCATGACACAGTGCAGTTAACCTTTTACCTTCAATAAGATTCAACTGATCTAGTCGAGCTTAGACCCATTCGGCCTCTTCCAGCTTTGTCTCCATTAGTACTCTTAATGAAGGGATCTCTACCTCAATAGGGAGTACGGCTTCCATTCCGTAAACTAAAGAGAAATGAGTTGCCCCAGTTGAGGTACGGACAGACGTGTGATAACCATGCAGAGCAAAGGGAAGCATCTCATGCCAATCTTTATATGTCACAACCATTTTTTGGATGATCTTCTTGATGTTTTTGTTTGTTGCCTCAAAAACCCCATTCATCTTTGGGCGGTATGGCGAGGAGTTATGATGTTGGATCTTGAAATTCTCGCACATTTCCTTCATCATTTTGTTATTCAAGTTGGTTGCATTGTCAGTGATGATCTTATTCGGTAGACCATAACGACATATCAACTCTTTTTTGATGAACTTGATCACCACATTCTTAGTCACATTGGCATAAGAAGCAGCTTCAACCCATTTGGTGAAGTAGTCTATCGCGATAAGGATAAAGCGATGCCCATTTGAGGCCTTAGGTTTAATAGGTCCTATGACATCCATACCCCACATGGAAAATGGCCAGGGTGCTGCTAGGACATTCAAAGGGACTGGCGGCGCATTGATCTTATCAGTATATGTTTGGCACTTGTGGCACTTCCTCACATGATTGAAGCAATCATTTTCTATGGTTAACCAATAATAACCAGATCTTAGGATTTTCCTTGCCATTGCATGTCCATTGGAGTGAGTTCCAAAGGAGCCCTCATGTACTTCTTCAATAATCTTTTCTGCTTCCATTGCATCAACATATCTTAGAAGCACTATATCATGGTTTCTTTTGTAAAGTATTTCCTCACTCAGAAAATAACCCATTGCGAGCCTCCTCAGGGTCCTCTTGTCATTTTCTGAAGCGCCTGTAGGGTACTCCCTATTCTTGATGAAACATTTGATGTCATGGTACCACGGCTTTCCATCAGGCTCATCTTCAACCACTTGACAATATACAGGACAGTCACGACTTTCTATTTTTATAAGTGGTAGGTCCCTTTCATGACTTACTTGGAACATTGATGATAGTGTGGCCAAAGCATCAGCCAACTGATTTTCTTCTCGAGGAACATGATGAAAAGTGACTTCATCAAATTGCTCGATCAATTCTTTGATGTAAACATGGTATGGGATCAGTTTAGCATCCCGAGTCTCCCATTCTCCTTTTAGTTGATGAATGACCAAGGCAGAGTCCCCATATACTTCCAAGATCTTTGCTTTTGATTCTATTGCTGCCTGAATACCCAAAGCACATGCTTCGTATTTTACTATATTGTTAGTACAGTCAAAACACAACCTTGCTATGATTGGGATGAATTTATCTTCAGGGGAGATCAAAATGGCTCCAATGCCGTGCCCCAGTGCATTAGAGGCTCCATCAAACCACATAGTCCATTTTTCTTTTTCAGAGGAATCCTCATTTTTAAACAGAGCCATTATATCTTCATCAGGGAACTCACATTGCATCGACCCATAATTTTCTATAGGTTGGTTAGCTAGATAATCTGCAAGGGCACTTCCCTTAACTGCCTTTTGGGTGACATAAACAATTTCATACTCCGATAATAGAACTTGCCATCGCGCGATTCTCCTAGTAAGAGCGGGTTTCTCAAAGATATACTTGATAGGATCCATTTTGGACACCAACCAAGTAGTGTAACACAACATGTATTGCCTCAATCGATGGGCAGCCCATGCCAAGGCGCAACAAGTTCGCTCTAACAATGAGTACTTTGCCTCATAATCAGTGAACTTTTTACTTAAGTAATAGATGGCTCGTTCTTTCCTACCGGACTCATCATGTTGCCCCAGTATGCAACCCATAGACTCATTAAGAACCGTCAAATACATAATGAGAGGTCTCCCTGGCACTGGAGGCACCAAAACTGGGGGTTCTTGTAAATACTGTTTGATTTTTTCAAAGGCTCTTTGGCAATCATCATTCCACTTGATCGGGCGATTCTTGCGTAACAACTTGAAGAGTGGCTCGCATGTTCTTTGTGAGTGGAATATGAATCGAGCGATGTAATTCAACCTTCCCAAAAATCCCAGAACTTCCTTTTCAGTCGAGGGACCGGCATGTCCAGTATTGCTCGAACCTTGTCAGGATCAACTTCTATTCCTTTCTGGCTCACCATAAACCCCAATAGTTTGCCTGATCTGACACCAAAAGTGCATTTTGCAGGATTTAGTCGAAGTTTGAACTTCCTCAATCGCTCAAAAAGCTTTTGTAGATTGATTATATGATCTTTTCTATTTTTGACTTTGCAATCATATCATCCACATAAACTTCTATTTCTTTGTGCATCATGTCATGGAACAATGTCACCATAGCTCTTTGATACGTTGCCCCAGCATTTTTTAAACCAAAAGGCATCACTTTGTAGCAGAAGGTTCCCCATAAAGTGATGAATGTGATTTTCTCCATGTCTTCCGGTGCCATCTTGATCTGATTGTATCCCGAGAAACCATCCATAAAGGAAAAAAAAGAATATTGAGCAGTGTTGTCCACCAAAACATCAATGTGAGGTAACGGGAAGTCGTCTTTAGGGCTAGCCCTATTTAAGTCTCGATAGTCTACACACATTCGGACTTTCCCGTCTTTCTTTGGGACAGGAACAATGTTGGCAACCCATTGTGGGTATTTTGCAACTGCAAGAAATCCAGCATCAAACTGTCTTTTTACTTCATCTCTGATTTTTAGGGACATCTCAGGTTTCATTCGTCTCAACTTTTGCTTAACCGGAGGATACCCAGGTTTTAGTGGCAATTTGTGCTCAACTATATCAGTGTCTAGCCCAGGCATATCTTGGTATGGCCATGCAAAGACATCACTATATTCAAACAAGAGTTTAATCAACATGTTACACTCATCTTCTTTCATCGAGGTACCAATTTTGATTTCTTTCTTATCATTTTCAGTCCCCAAATTAATTAATTCAATTGGTTCCTCATGGGGTTGGATTTCTTTAGCTTCTTGTTCAAGTAATCTCATTAACTCAGGTGAAGTTTCCCAATCATCCTCATTATCCTCATCAGCATGATTAACAGGGTGTTCAAAATTATATGATGAGATATTGACACTGTCACTTTCAAGAGAGTCATTTTCAGATCTGCAATAAGTGATGTTGACACAAGAAAAATGAAATGAATAGAAGGCCATGATAATGGAGGGATGAAAGCTAATGGAATGAAAAATGTGAGAACTCAAAAATGCATTTTATTAATAACAGTTATTGGAAAGGGAACATGTGAGCCCATTTACAAATGAAAATCCTAAAGCCTTGGGCAGAGCTAAAGGAAAAGCACTACAGAATTACTTTGAAAGAGACTCTAAGGTTATGGGAAGCTCGAAGATCTCCCAATTGTCGAGTCTTGTATTTGAAGAACATGCATACACCAGGTCTGTATGACTGACAAAATCGTCATCTTCAACTGCGGTCACTTGGTCTACGAACACAACTCCCGCGCTCCGGAAGCTTTGTCGTATATCACAGATGGGGACTCCCTCTACTTTAGGTTCTGGTTTTTCCAAGCGAGCCAACCTTTTCTCTTTTTTCTCTTCCATTACCCTCCTCTTATCGGCCTTAGTGGGTTTGTACCCCAGCCCAAATCTATCTTTGTTTTCAAAGGGTTGAAAAAGTCCTGTGCCACCTTGTCGTTTCTTGCCCAGCCCATCTCCATACTGATAACCCCCTTCTAGCATAACTTTTGCCATCATTACAGATGCAACAGAAGGCTGCGGCTTAGGAATTGGAGCTCCTTCTTTTATAAAAATGGTATTGACAACCTCGAGTGCTTGAAAGGCAGTCTCCAAAGCCTCTTCTGTAGCTTCAATATAAGGGGTGTCTAGCGGCTTGCTCACCAGTAGGTCTTCTTCACCAAAGACAGTAATCATCTTGTTATCAACTATGAATTTAACTTTTTGATGCAAGGTGGAAGGCACAGCTCCAACAGAATGAATCCATGGTCGTCCTAAGAGACAACTGTATGATGGTGCAATGTCCATCACTTGGAAGAGTATATTGAAAGTGCAAGGACCAATTTGAATTGGTATTTCAATTTCCCCTATGACTTCTCTCCTTGTGCCATTAAATGCCCTTACTATCATCGCACTTGATTTTATGTGTGACCCATCAAAAGGTAATTTGGAGAGTGTCGACTTTGGCATCACATTCAAGGAAGAGCCATTATCCATCAGTACTCTAGCCATGATATGGTCTTGACATTTTACTGAGATATGAAGTGCTTTATTATGTCCCCTTCCCTCATTGGGTATTTCATCATCGGTGAAAGTGATGTAATTATCTGCTGTGATGTTGCTGATAACGCCATTCAACTTGTCAACCGTTATGTCATGAGAAACATGGGCTTGATTAAGCACTTTCATCAGCACCTTCCTGTGTGGCTCAGAGTTCATTAATAAATATAAGAGTGATATTCTTGCAGGGGTGCAGTTCAGTTGATCCACCACCTTGTATTCACTTTGCTTTATGAATTTTAAGAACTCACAAGCTTCTTCCTCGGTCACTTCTTTCTTATAGACCTCTTCCTGTGCTGCTTTTGGTTCCTCATTTTCTTTCAAAGTTTTTTCAGTAGAAGTTTCCCCCATCTTGCCTTTCCCTTTCCGAATTCTTTCCACTTCCTCCACTTGGTCTTTACGCAAATCCTCAGGTGTATAAATACGACCACTCCGAGTCATTCCACCAATCCCAGATATGCTAGAGATAGCTGATGGGATTTTATTTGATTGTCCTGGAGATCATTTATAACGACTTGCACATCATATTTCCAAGGCACAGCTCTGGTATCCTTATAGGGAAAAGGAGTCGGCACTTGAATAGTGATAGGATTCCGACCAAAAGAGACTTGCGGAGACACCTCTTTACTATAATGAATTGTCAATGGCCTTGGTATGCCTGGAGCTTGCCCTATGATTGGTTGTGTTGCATAGGTATTGGCAGCCTCTTGAACTGGTGGAGGTATAACTTCCTTGACCATATAGACGTCACCATTATCGTACTGATTGCTTATTTGCACTAGGTGACTGTCCATTAAACTTTGGAGGATCTGCTTGAATTCATCACATTCCTCAATAGAATGCCCGACTTCCCCATGGATCTTGCACACGCTTTCATCTTCATTGACCTTTTTATCTCGGCTTGGTTTTGTATCAACCCATATTTGCAAAACTCTTGAAAAATTACTCTCATGGGAGTTTTCACCTCGCCTACGACTTATGAGGCATCATCCGTAAGACTTCTCTATGGCATTAACTACGGACCTCCATGATCGGCAAGGGATTGCGGCCTACATTAGGAGTTTTTTCCTTAAAGTTTAACCATTTGGCATTAATCAAGTCTTGCACTTTGAACTTCAAGGCTCTGCAATTTTCTCGTTGAGTGACCTACAAATTTCAAAGATGGTACTCACATTTAGCATTCGGTCAAACCCCTTGGGTAGGGGGGTTCCAATGGCTTCATTGGGCAAGGAACCAATAAGGAGTTTCGGAAGAGTTGTGGTAGCAATTCAGTATAAGTCATGGGAATTGGGTCAAATTGGACAGGTTTCTTTTCTTGGTTAGCTGGAGGCCTTCTTTGGTTGGTATTTGAGTTTTGGGCCCATGGTTGGGTTGGTTGGTATGGCATGGTAGGGAGTGTTTGATTTGGGATAGGAGACGGTGCACGATAAGGGATCATTGGGTGATAAGGTTGAGGGTATGGAGCTTGAGAGACATTAGCAATGTATGGATAGTAAGGCATGTAGGGAGGTTGGAAGGATGATTGAGGGTTAACAGGTGCCTGACTATGTCTCCCTTGGGCAAAACTCCTTTGATCGAAAGTCACAGCATGGGCTTCTCCTTCTCTTTTCTTCCCTGCTGGGGGCTTTTTGGCACTAAATGTCCCCATTGAGCTTTCAGCAATCTTTCCACTTCTCATTCCTCCTTCAATTCTTTCCCCGATGATAACCATGTCTGAGAAATTCGACGACACACTTCCTATCATTTTGTCATAGAAGGGTGATTGGAGGGTGTCAATGAATGTGGCCACCATTTCTCTTTCTGTCAATGGGGGTTCAACCTGAGCAGCTATCTCTCTCCACCGCTGAGCATATTCTTTAAAGGTTTCACTCTTTTTCTTAGCCATATTTTGTAATCAGAACCTATCCGTGCCATATCGATGTTATACTTATATTGCTTCAAGAAAGCATCACCAAGTCCTTGAAACATCGTATATGAGCACGTTCTAGGTGTGTATACCAATTAGAAGTCGCCCTTGACTAAGCTATCCTGGAAGAAATGAATCAACAGGTTATCATCATGAGCATGGGATGCCATCTTGCGGATGTACATGGTCAAATGATTCTTTGGGCAAGTGGTTCCCTTATATTTTTCAAAATCTGGGACCTTAAACTTTGGAGGAATTACCACATTCGGGACAAGACAGAGCTCACGGCATCCAGAAGACCATAGCTACTTGCTCCTTCTATGGCTCGCAGTCTTTTTTTAAGAACTTCTAATTTTCCCTTGGATTGAATGCCTTCAGTTGAAGGGTTCAGCGGAGAAGTTCCAGCGACTTTATGGGGAAAAAACTGTGGCATGTAGAAAGGAGGTTGGGCCTGAGTCGAGCCTTGTGGCCCTGAAGTAGGTATTACCAATGATGAACCGCTCTCAAGAGGGTTGGTAATTTGGGATGACATAAAACCAGAAGAAATGCCATAAGGTGGAATAGAAACAGAGTACTGAGGAATCTCACTGGTATTTGGTTGAGATCCTTGGGGAGGGTTTGAAGTCGTTGGGACTGTTGGTGCACTGCCCTCAGGAATATTGGTGGATAATGGTGGCACATAACCAGGTGGAAGGCCATATGGTGGGAATGAAGATGCCTGTGTTTCAGGATTATTTGAGTAAATTGTGAGTGGCATCATGGCCCCTTGAGAGGTGACACTAGGATATTGCCAAGGAACTGGCGTAAAGCCAGGCGGGTGAGCAGGCGTGGCAGAAGGATCATCATTTGCCTTTGAAGGAGTCCCCTCCGTGTTCTTCATTTTTTCCAGAATTTCCAAGATCTTGGCCATTTGTTCTTTGAGTGGCTTACTTCACTTCTCAACTCTTCTTGTGACTGACCCAGTTCATCCATGACTCTTGATTGAGAGCGAGTCCTATACAGGTGTCGTAGAGACAGTTTTCCTTTCTGTATTCATTTTTTATTATTAGAAAATATGAAAAAAAAGAAAAGAAAATGCAAACAAAAATAAAACTATGCATGTAGAGACGTGATCCAAAGCAGTAAGCGATATCGATAAACCTCATTTATTCAAAAGGAAAAAGCTCTATGGTCATAGAGAGTTTTACACATGTTGATTCTTGCTACTCCTTAAGTCAGATGGAGGAATTAGCTTTACAAAATAAGATGGAAAGAGTCATTACATCAGTATTCCTAGAACAAGAAACTAATTTTAGTGAAATTTTCCTAGGAAGTCAAGGTCCTTTCTAACCCGAGTCAGAATATCTTGGTTTTCTCCTAGTGCTAGCTTGGCTTCCACTTTGATGATTTCTCTTGCCCTCTTTCTTGAATGGTTGGAGATTTCCCTCATATTATCAAGAACTATTTCGGCTTTCCGCTCCATTTCTTGGCTTGCATTACGATAGAAATTCTTTTCATTAGTCAAGAAAAGAACATCATCCTCCAACCGATTCTTCTTACTCTCCAAGAAAGTCGACCATTCAACATGTTTTTCCAAATGTTGATTCAAGATTTTAACTTTATTCTTGAATTCTTGAAGTTGATCATCCTTCCCCTGAATGATTGTTTCGAGGGCTTGACATGTTTTCCTTAACCTCTCTATTTCAATATCTTTAGAGGCCATTTGTTCTTGACTTTGGATTTTTCTTTTTGCAGTGCTAAGTTGATCTTCCAAGGACCTTCTCTCAGTGGTCCACTTGGATAAATGATTTCGTACAGCCCTCTGCTCGCTTCAAAGATAGTAGTCGTTGGGTTCATTAAATTAGTGCATTGGTAACTCTGGACCTTGTACCTTGGGAGTAAGAAACCTCTTCCTCCTACTAGCCTGCCAAATTAAGTATTCCGGTGTCGTTTCAGACGATGGGAGACCGGGCTTCACACTTCTTGTATCCTTCCAATCTTCAATGACTTCTTTTATTTTATGACTGGTTCCTTCATTGTCGTACGAGAATTCAAATTTGGACAGTCCATGAGTCATCGGAATGAATTGCAGAGATGCCATTTGTCTTCGGATCATAGCTGGAGCATAGCCCACTACTCCCCATGGGCCAATAAGTGGAACCCAAGGTTTGCTTCCACATCTATATATGGTATAAATGTGAGGAAACCACTTGGCCCTCCAGACCACTTCTTTTATTTCCATGAAAAAACTGATTCATTGCCTCATTGTCGGAGTTCGGGGAGGCCAATTGTCACGACCATATAGAGAGAGCGGGTGCATAGGTATGACATACTGTTTCAGATCAATTTCTGGATGGTTAAAGCACTTCAACGTTGGCATATGACTAAGCATCCATACTGCAAGTAATGGTGCACATCCCCAAAACCTTCCTTTTTGATGGATTCGGCGTAGTTCAGAGATCGAATTGTCTCGGCTAAAATTGGTGGGGCTAGGTGTACCCCATGCTCAATCTGCTCGAACAAATTGATCACATGTCCATCTATTTGATTTTTCCATCTCGAAAAAATTACTAACCCATAAATAGCAAGGGCTAGTGCTACCAAACCAAACCTTTGATCAATTTGAGCTTCAACCAGCCTAAGCAAGAACTCCGAATCTAGACTTCGTCCTTCATCCACCATGTACTTGTCCAGTTCATTGGCATGAATCCCTATCAATTTGGACAGCATCCTTCTGGGCGTCTTCTTAGGGTCATGTGAGTACACTTTGTCCTTTGGCATGTCGTCTCTATTAAGAAGCCTAGCATACTCCTCAATCGTGGGCACCAAGTCAAATTGTTGGAAAGTAAAACATCGATATGAGGGGTCCCAAAAATGGAGCATAGCTTTCAACATTTGGAGGTCAGGGGTGATGAACATGAGAGCTGTAATATCTCCATACTTGTTATTGAACTCTTCTTGTCTTCTCATGCTACACCACATATTACGGAGCCTCCTTAGGTCATTTTGCTCAAAGTCATGGCTCCCCTTTAATAGAGGTAAAGGAACATCCTCGCGGCGCAAACTAATTCCTTCCTTGGCTTGAATTCTTGCAGACTCTTCACCGACAACCCTGATACTCTCTGCCACCTCAGACATTAGAGTCATCTTTCCCTTATTCATGCTTGAGGTTTATCGATATCTTCACAGGATTGGACCACATATGCAAATGCAAGATAAAAGAAAAGTTAACAACTACAAAATAAAAGACAAACAGAAATTCCTCATATGTTAGAGGAAAAGGGGTACCTAATCTTGGTACCCGATCAGCAGGATAAGTTCTATGAATGATGATAGCTCTAAGATTATATCTACAAGTGAGAACTTTGGTTCTAGACCCCTATTGGACAAAAGGTCCCCAAATTGTCCCTTGCTGTCACCAACACTTTGGCTAGCAAGGGTCTTCCATCCTCACCCATGATAGGTTACAAGCGGAAAGAGTTCAATTTAAGCAAAGGGTTTTCATGTGCCTAAACGGAGACCAACGGTCCCACAAAGCAACACTACTTCACCCTCTGTCTAAGCCTACAAGGTACTGAGCTCGGGTAGAGAGCTTGTGTGTGGAAGTGTACATGAGAGAACTTATTTACAAAGCAGAAATATAATACATATAATGCAAAAAAAATATACAATAATATGAAACAAATAACAAATAAACAAATAAAACAAACATGGACCAACATAATTAAAAAGCAAATCACATAAGATTAAAACAAGGCTTAACCCTCTATGTCCCCAGTGGAGTGGCCAGCTGTCGCAACCGTCCCGAAGGGCACCGCGAAAATAGAAAGAATAAAGAGGAATGGACCTCGGGGTGTTGGGAGTCGCCACCAATCGCTTTATCCATTAAATGGAATGGTGCAATTGGACACCTAAAAGATGGTCTACGTTTCAGAGTTTGAGGTTCGGGGGTTGATTACGGGTAGGGAAGGTGTTAGCACCCTACACCGTCCGTTCTAAGAACGGTTACCTATTTAATCTAATGTTATTTGCAAGATTAATTTAATTGGTCCTTTATTAATTAAAAGAAAAGAATTTTTTTTATTTTTTTTTATTTTGACATGTCCCATTTTGTCAAGCATAATATCAAGAATGATAAATGACTAAGACAAACAATATGTGGCTAAATAGCCATTATTTTGGAACAAATTCTAAGTCTACAACATATTATATAAAAGTGGTGAATCAAAATTTTATTTTATTTTTTGAAGAGAAGCAATTTTCAAAATAAATGGCCAAATAAAACATTATTTCAATGAATAAATTTTAATTCAAAGAAATTTGTTTGAGGTAAGAGAAAGTTTTTTTTTTAAAGTAAATGACTAAATAAAATCTCAAGAAAAAAATATTTTTAAGCATAAAGAGATTTTTGTAGTAGTAAAAAGGTCTTCATAAAAAAAATAAAAGTTTTAATTCACCACAATCATGATGTTGAAATTATATGAAATTGTTCACTTTTATTTGAGGATTTTTTTATTTTTACAAAATGATTTTTATTTTTGTATATTTTTTATTTTGAAAAAAATTAATTTAAAAAAAATTATTTAATTTAGTGTGAGAATTACACTTACGGCGCTCTTGGCAAAATCCAATATAAAGCCTCAAGATCATCTAGAAGAGTGTAATTTAATCGGCCTAGCTCGATCCTCTCCCAATTTTTTCGTCATAGGCGAGTTTTATTTGATTAATACTACAATAATTAAATTAAAATCACATACTAATGAGTATAATAATCAAACAAAATATTATGTATTTTTTATTTTATCTTTTATTTTTTATTTTTCTTCTTTTTTATGTTTTTTTATTTTTTACATTTTTGCTTTATACATTTTTTTCTTGACTACAAGGCACAACATAAAATACCATTAAACTAAACAAACACTATTAAATGAGAACAAATCCTTAAAAAAAACAATTAAACTAAAAACGTGCTTTTATTATTTATATTTATATTTTTTTGCTTCCAAAGAAAGAAAAAAAGCCAATCCACTTTTTTATTATTATTTTTGTCACAAATGAGACTTCCCACGTAGAAGTGGGCTCGTCGGTGGAATCATCCAAAAAAACCAACTCTTCTAAGAATAGCAAAAAAAAAAAAAGGCTAACTATTAACATAGAAATGAACAGACCCACCCAAAAGTCATCTGCCCAAACACGTAATGAAACAAAAGTAAAGCAAAGATAAAAGAATAAAATAATAATGACATTAATAATAAGAAGAAGCAGATTTGAAAAAGAAACAGAGAAATAAAGAACCAAACATGGAAGAAAGCAGAGCAAGAGAGGAGAGCGGAACTGACTGCGAATCCAACCGCTTGGGGGTGCGACAGCGGGGTGACCGAACTGGTGCAGTGCGTCTGGTGAAGCTGGGTCGGCGATGAGTTCGGATCTAGACGATTCTCACGGCTGGTGGAGGCACTGAGTCGACTCGGTTGAGGTGAGTTTGTGGTTATGGTGAAGGTTGAAGATGATGATAAATAGTGGGAGGGGATTTTCGTATCTGTGGGATTTTTTTTTCTCTGCAGCTCTTTTCCCATGCCTTTTATTCTTGCTTGAGATTGATTACCACTTAATTTGTAATAATTTTTCATTCAATTTGTAATAATTCATTTTCGGTTTTGGAAGGCAAATGGAAAATAAAACTGAAGAAGCTTTTAATCCAGTTTAAAGCAAGCTGATTATGGAGGCTAGGGTTGCAGCAGCAGCAAGAAGGGAGTTGGGTTGAGAAGAGAATTGGGTCATGGGTTGACCCGTACCAAGATTTTTTTTTATTTTTTATTTTCTCTTTTTTTATTTTTTTTTATTTTAAAGAAAGAAATTAAATTAAATAAATAAAATGAAAACGAAAATAAAAAAATGGACAAAATTGGGTATCAACAACTAGGACATTTAATTCAGAATTGTCTCATTCGTCCTCCCCCACGAGACCAGAACATGAATCAACCTTGTCCTAGTTCTTCTAGGCCTGTATTTGCCACCACTGCTACTGCTAATGAATCTCCTGAATCTTCTCAGTCTTCCTTCTCCGCTAGTGATCTTGAGTCTCTCCTTAAACAACTTCTTTTTTCTTCCGGTAATGGTAATACTCCTACAACCCTTTCCACCACACCAAGTAATCCTACATGGTATTTAGATTCTGTCTGTTGTAACTACATGACCTCTACATCTCATTTCTTTTCATCCTTATCTAAAAATGACACCGTTCGTTCTATCCACACTACTGATGGATCTCTTATGCATGTAAGTCATAAGGGTTCTATCTCCCTATCTAATCTAAGTTTACCTAACACCTATCTCATTCCTAAACTAAATTTTAACCTTATCTCTGTTAGTCAATTATGTTATCTTGGTTATGAACTTACTTTTTCTTCCTTTGGCTGTCGTGTGCAGGACCCACGGACGGGACAACTCATAGGGACTGGATGTAAGATTGGAAGGCTATTTGAGCTCACTCAACTACATGTTCCCCAAGTGTCCAACATTTGCACTGCTTCCACTGCCTCTTCCATTCAGCTTTGGCATCAACGTTTTGCTCATAGTTCTCTTGGTAAGCTGCGTCCTCTTGTATCTTAGGGTCTTTTAGGATCTGTTACTAATGAGTCTTTTGATTGTACTGCTTGTCAAACTGCTAAACAACCAGCTTTATTTTTTCATAAAAGTACTTCTATTTATGCTTCACCATTTGATCTTGTGCATTCTGATATTTGGGGCCCTGCTCCCACACCTACTATGGGAGGTTCTAGGTATTATGTGTTATTTATTGATGATTATTCTCGCTTTACTTGAATATATTTGATGAAAAATCATCATGAACTTCCTCAAATTTACATTAACTTTGCCAACATGATTCAAACACAATTCTCTAAAGTCATTAAAGTTTTTCGTCGAGATAATGCCATGAAATACCGTGATTCTAAACTCTTATCTTTTCTTGGTGCACAGGGTACATTGTCTGAGTTCTCATGTCCATATAACTCTCAACAGAATGGTCGCGCTGAGAGAAAGCACTGTCACATTCTTGACTCAGTCTGTGTCATGTTTCTCTTAGCCTCTTGTCCCAAACGTGCCTGGGGTGAAGCTGCTCTTACTACTGTCCATGTTATTAATTATCTCCCTTCCTCTGTCCTTGGTAATGTCTCTCTTTTTGAGCGTCTTTATCACACTACACCAGATTATAACTCACTTAAGTTGTTTGGTTGTGTTTGTTTTGTCCTCCTCCAACCTCATGAATATACTAAACTTGAGCCTCATGCCCGTCTTTGTTGTTTTCTTGGGTATGGCACAGAGTACAAAGGTTACCATTGTTGGGATCCGATATCTCAGTGTATCTATATCTCCCGTCATGTTGTTTTCTGGGAATATATAATGTTCTCTTTATTATCCAAGTTTACGTCAATTCCGTCCACTTCTACTCCTCTTTTTACTAACCTTGATGTTGATTACTTCCCTAGTGACATAGATGCAGGTACCTCCAATGAGCTCCCAGCCTTTTTCGATGTTCCCTCTGTTTCTGATGATGTTGTTCCAACCGTAGATCCTGTACCTCCCACCATTGAGCGTCCTCATGGGGTAAGAACTTTACCTACCTATCTTCGTGATTACCATTATTTTTCTACTATGCTTCACCTTCATGAACCACCGTCCTATAAGGAAGCCTCTACCGACCCTCATTGGCAGCAAGCTATGCAGGAGGAATTATAGGCATTGGAGAATACTCACACTTGGGACCTTGTTAATCCTCCTTCTGGTAAGCCTCTTGTAGGATGCAAGTGGGTTTATAAAATCAAGACTCGTTTTGATGGTTCTATTGAGCGATACAAAGCTCGTCTAGTGACAAAATGGTTCACTCAGGAGTATGGTATTGATTATGAAGAAACTTTTGCCCCTGTTGCACACATCACCTCTGTTCGAACTCTTCTTGCCATTGCAGCCACTCAATAATGGGCACTTACACAAATGGATGTTAAAAATGCATTCCTTAATGGTGAGTTAGAAGAAGAGGTTTATATGTGTCCTTCTCCGGGATACACTTATCCGGCCAACAAGGTTTGTTGTCTTCGTAAGGCTCTTTATGGTCTCAAATAAGCACCTCAGGCCTAGTTTGCTAAATTTCACAGCACTATCAGTCAGTTGGGGTTCTCTTCCAGTGCTCATGATTCTGCTCTTTTTACTCAAAAAATAGAAAATGGTACTGTTGTCTTACTTCTTTATGTCGATCTGATGATTATTACTGGCAATTATTCTACTGGCATTACTGAGCTCAAATAGTTCTTATGTCAACATTTTGAGATAAAAGATCTTGGAACTTTAAGTTGCTTTCTGGGGCTTGAAGTTCTGTCTTCCAGCGATGACTTATTTCTCTCAAAAGTTAAGTATGCTTCTGATCTTGTCTCTCGAGCAGGCCTCACTGATTGCAAAATCGAACACACTCCTCTTGAACCCAACATTCGGTTTACTCCTCAGGATGATACTTTGTTGGATGATGCCACTTTCTATCGTCAACTAGTAGACAGCCTGATCTATCTTGCAGTTACTCGACCAAATATCTCCTATGCTGTTCATCTGGTTAGTCAGTTCATGGCTGCCCCTCGTACCACCCATTATGCTGTTGTCCTCCACATTATTCGGTATATCAAGGGTACCTTATTTTATGGTCTTCATTATTCTATTGCATCCCTTTTGACTCTTCGAGCCTACTCTGATGCTGATTAGGCCGGTGATCCCAGTAACCGTCGTTCCACCATTACTTTTGCATTTTTCTTGGAGATTCTCTTATTTCTTGGTGGAGTAAGGAACAAACTCTGACAGCTCGCTCCAGCACTGAAGCATAATATCGTGTCCTTGCTGATACTACTTCTGAAATATTGTGGCTCTGTTGGCTTCTTGCTGATTTAGAGATACCTCAGTCTTCCTCCACTGATCTTCATTGTGACAACCGTAGTGCCATCCAAATTGCACACAATGATGTTTTTCATGAGCGCACCAAACATATTGAGATTGATTGTCACTTCATTCCTTAACATCTTCTACATGGTGATCTTCATCTTGTCTCAATTGACACTCTTGATCAGTCAGCTGATTTGTTCACCAAACCTCATTCTCCTAGTCGCTTCCGCACTTTACTGTCCAAACTCTAGTTGGTTACTATTGCACCTACTTGAGTTTGAGGGGAGATGTTACGATAGTGATTGATTTGTTACAACTGTAAATGATTTGTTGTTTATTTGTTATTATCTTGTAATCAGATTAGGATTAATTAGACTTTATGTATAGGATTTATTCTAATTTTATTTTATTCTCTCCTATTTTATAAATAGGACCACCTCATTGTACATTGATATTCAGAAAATATACAAAATATTTTCTCATCTTCCTGTGATTCTACAAATATAAGTAAGAGTTATCTGTTAATTCGAGTAATTTTCTGAACCAGTTTGAGCGTATTTCTGTGACATCAAATATAAGAGAATAATTAAAGTATCTGCATAAACAGTTGATATGATAGAAATAAATATGAAAATTTTATTTCCTAGCTAAGAACCATTGATAAGAGTTGTAAAATTTTTTGGAGAATCAACTGAGCAAGTCTCGTATTTTTAAGGACATCGAAGAGGAATAGCCAGAACAATTAAATAGTTTAAAAAATTATGAAACTATATGGAAATAACAAGTAAGACATGAAAAATATTTTGGTATAAAATGACAATTAAGATAAGTATCAGTAAGTTTATTACTTAATCTTTCTATTTAATTTAACTTGGGACGGAGCAATGAAGCTTAATTGATAAATAGTAATACATAAAAAATTATAAAAAATGAATCTGAGAACTAAGTTCATTTTTAAAATTTTTTATAAGACTTATAAATACTTAAAAATTTAACTTTAGAAAATTAAAGTGTACGTAACATAAAAAATTCCTACATGAATTTATTAGTCATCTTTTTGACTAACTCCACCGCCACTTGTTTGTCTAGTTTTCTCTAGACAGTTCTACTCATTTGGTCTCATTTCTACACGATTAAACAAAGGAAACTCCACACAACAGCTCCAACGTGAAGGAGAAGGAGAGAAAGGTAAGAGAAAAAAAGAAGAGAAAAGAAGAGAAAAAGGAAAGAAGCTCAAGGAACCAAGGTTAAGAGTAAAGTTAGGGGATGTTTGCTTCATCTTGCTTATTTTCTTCTATAAAATTCTGTTTGTTTTTTATTTTATTTTTTGGTTGTGTTTGATGGCTTGACTCACGGCCAAACCATGCTTTCATAGTGGAAATTACTTTGTTTTAGTTTGTTAATTTTCTTCTATTGGTTCTTGGTTTGGATTTGTGACAATACTTATGTTGAGGGAGTGAGGAAAAGTGTTGTCCTTGGGGCTGAACAGCCACGGTCAAGCTGAGTGAAAAGAAAGGGTCATTGCCTTGACCTTGCTTTTCTCTTTCTATTAAATTTTTGAGTTGATTTTATGGCCTTTGTGGATTTGCATGTCACGGCTAAACTATGGAAAAATTATGATATTCATTGTGTTTGGTGAAGAGGGACTCACGGCCAACCAATAAGAAATAGGACGGTCCCTTGTTCTTAATTTGTGCTATTTCTTCTATTGAATTTTAATTGAGTTTGTGATTGACTTGAATGGAAATTGTGACATTTTTTGTGTGTTGAGATGAGGAAAGTCACGGCCAAGCCATGACTAAGTATGAGAAACTATTTGTTTCCATGTGTTCACACTTGATGTGTGTTCACATTTTGGTTGTTATGGTGGTATGGTTTTGTTTTTGAAGAGAGTAAATAAATGTGTTGAAAAGCATGGTATTGAATTGATATTGGTTTCACACTTTGGGTTCACACTTTGATTTTTTTTTTCATGACTTACTTATAAAGAGTTATACATATTATTGATTAATTAAAGTGTTATGATTTTAAGGACAAACTCTAGCATTAGTATTCTTGACATGATCATATAGGTCTTAGATTGGCCATGTAATCCAATTGGTACTCAATGGGATGTGGCAATTTCTTTGTTGTGTTACATAACTTTTGTATATGTTTAGTTACGTTTTTTAATACATATTTGAATCACTAATAATTTTATGGAGAAGCTTTGGTACTTGTAAAGGCCATATAGGCCTAACTGAGAATATATGACTTGTTGATTAGTCAAGTTGAGCTATTGATATGAATATGAGGATTTGCTCCCTTAATTATTTAATGTTGAGCTAGAATGTGACTTGAATTTAAGAGATATTAGTTATCATTGTATCTGAATGATATATTTTTTAATATCCATATACCTCATGGATATTATATTGAATATTCATGTGCGTGATAGATAATATATTGAATATTTATGTACCTGATAGATATTATATTGATTATTCATGTGCCTGATAAATATATTATTGGTTTGTCCTTATATCTAGAGATTATGTTATTGATTATTCTTTGTATCTGAAGGGTATATTATTAATTATTCCTTGTATCTGGAGGAAGTGAAACTATAATCTTGTTATAGAGAGTTAAGACTCATGAGAGATATACTTTTGAATGTGATTTATAGTATGTTATTAGTAGGAATCATAGTGCAGAAATTGGGAATATGATAATGAAATTGTAACTTGTATTTGAATGAATCTGAGATTATGTTTTCTGTTTGGAAATTGTTTCTGAAAGTATTATGAATATAAATTGTAATGTTTGATAATACAAGTTTTTGAAAAACATTAATAATTAAAATTTTATTTCAAGAAGAGAAATGACTTGATTTGACATTTTACCACCTTTCTAGTATATAAATGATTTGAGTTTTGAAATGTGTTTTTTCCCGAAACAGCTAGAAGTATTATGATGACACAGATTTTTAATTCTACTACTAGAATTCTCACCTCTTTTATTTGTATTTTCGTAATATTTTCAGGAACGCATGCTTCAGCAAGGAGACAGAAGACGAAGACGTAGACTAATTTTTTATGTTAATTTGTATTTTGTAATGTATAATTAATACTTTGAAATAGATTGTGTAACTAATAAGTACTGTAATATATTTTGTATATTAATCTTCATAGTATATGTATGTTATTTCAACCCCTTACAGACTCATATTTTCTATATAATATTTAATGCAATTAAAGTTATTTTATTAAATTTTACGTGACATTCTTAACTCTAGGCACTAATGTGTAATTCTGGATACGTTATTAGTACTAGTATTAAGGATGTTACATTATCACTTCCCTTGTTTAGTATTATCCAATGAAAAAGAAGGAATACTTTCATTTCTTCAATTGGTTTTATCAAGAAAAATAATAATAATGCATGTAAATGAATGGAGATGTATATAAATATATAGTGGGGCTCACAAAAATACTTCTCTTCATTTCCCTCAGAAAAACCACAATAATACTGCAAGAGGAAGATGATGAAAAAATAGTAGGACTCACAGAAATGTTATCCCTCCAAATCTTTTATTTTTTATCCACAAATGCATACTAGACAAGGATAAGCTTCTCTTCTCCCATTTTCCTTGCCTTTCTTCCCTCAAAATGGATACCAAACAAAGCCAATGATTTGTTTGGTATCATAGAGGGGGAAAGAAAAATAAAGGATACAATAAAAAGGAATAAAAAGGAAAGGAAGAGAGAAGTGTTGAAAACTTAAGTGTGAGTTTCAAGTACATATATATGTGGGTAAATAAGTCATTGGAAAGAAATGGACAAAGTGAAGACTTTATAAAGTAGAATGACCCATAAACTTAATGCTTTAAGGTTTTGGGTTAAGACATGGCATTTTGTGTTCCTCTTTAAGTCCATTGGCCTCATATCTCCTCTCCTATTTTTAACAAGTAGTATCAAAACCAATGACTTATTTAGGTGAGTACTTTGTTACAGTTGATGGTGTTATCATGGTTCTTGACCGCCATTAGAGAAAAAGAGTCAATGTTGGGCAAGATCGTTGACTCGTTACTTCGCTTGAGGGAGAGTGTCATTGTGTGTGATGTCCTTGTGAGTGGACTCGCACTTGAGAAAGAGATTGTTGAGAATTCAAATGAGTTCCAAATATATATATGTAAGTAAATAAGTCTCGCATTAAAAAGAAATAGTCAAAATGATGACTTTATAAAGTGGAAGGACCTTTAAACTTAATGTCTTAAAGGTTTTTGGTTAAAACATGACATTGACTCTTTTTTATGTTCCTCTTTAAACTTGTTGGTTTTAGATCTCCTCCGCTCTTTCTATTAAGAAGTAGAGGAGTAATCAGTCCCTTTATTTGGTATAATCTAATGGAATGGAAAGGAAACTTTCCTTCCTTTGTTTGGTTTCATAAAAAAAAAAGAAAATACATGTAAATGAATAGAAATGTATGTAAATATGTTCTGAACGGATTTAGAAGGATACCTGTGGAAGGTATGGTTTGGTGCTTTCCTCCCTTCTGCAGCTGCACTCCACCATCAAGGTCCGGCGGGGATGGTACCTGCAAAAAGGACTCCGACGCTCAAGTCAGCTGGTATGCTAAGGTGTCTGTTACTCAATCAAACGTTACCCGTTTGAGTTTACTTAGATTGATCTTTATGGAGCATGATTGGAGTCAGCATTCAATGCAGGTATTATTATAATGTGGACGTTATAGTCATTTATTGAGAGGAGAGGTTATAGAACCAAGGGGATTCGTATTGGCAGTTACGAAGATCCGTTGATTCCCTGATCCTTCATGAATTAGGCATTCCGAGGTCTTACAGCACTTATCCGGGGTGTTGATGGAGGAGTAAGATGGGGCGCGTGCCGGGTTGACCCTTCTGAGTAGGATCCCGGTCCACGGTCCAGAACAGTTGCCCCTAGCTTGGTGCTTCGACGGGGTAGTCAAGTGCCAAGGTATTCAGCTTCATAAAACGTGATGGGCTACGCCCTGACTTCAAAGCTAGGTTTCACGATGTTTCGTGCCGAGGTCGATGCTTCATTGTATTAAAAATATCAACGGGGTTGGAGATCGGTAAATCTGTATCCCTTGTCCCGGAGTCTGGATCTTGCTGCTTCCTTGGAATCTGGATTTTGTTCCTAGACTTCTTGAAACTTGTAGAAATCCGAATCCATATCTTGGGAAACTGTTGCTTCTGACTTAAATGGGAGATAAGGATCCTTGAAACTGATCCTCCGTTTCAATGTTTCCCAGATCCGTTGCTCTCGTAACCAATAGGAAAGAGAAAGCATTTAATGTCGTTGATTTGATTTGTAGGGTCGGTCAAAGCCTCCCGTTCTATAAATACAAAGGGTTCACGCCTGGTACGATCATTCCTTTTTCCTCCTAACCTTGTAATCTTCCAGAATGGTTTTGCTGTTCTTACGCCTATGCTTGTGTTCAGAGGGAGTTAGAGAAGTTTTGCCTTCTGTGAAGGTCACCATTTTTCTGCTTTTTCCAAAATATTTGAAGATACCTCTTTTCCTACTAAAAACCTTATTTCATTAGGAACTTTCCTTTCCCAGCATAAAGAGGACGGGGGCTTTACCTTCCCAGCGTATGAAGGAATGTCTAATTCATTCTTCTTCGCTGGGAATTTCTGTAATCCCTGTCGTGTTGGATGGAGGTAATTGGAGAAATAGAGCCCTTCTTGGTCCTCCTTCTACATAAGCCGGGGGACCATTGAAGTAATTGCTTCCAAGCGTCCCGGAGTGATCATGAAGAAGTTCATTCCACGCCCAACTCCGTTCAACCGAAGAAGACGCACGTCGATCTTTTATCAATGTGAGTGGAACTCAATTGAGTGGTATGACTGAAATTTCCTGGGCCCGCGGCAGTGTTCTGTTCCGATTATGTCCAGTTTTTTGAAGTCGATCCACTTTTTCAAGAAGCCTCAACAGGGAAGAGACTGGTGTGGGCTCTAGAGAATCTGGATGTGAAAGTTCACAGCAAAAGTTGGCCTCCGAACTTCGTTAGTGCTGCTTAGCCTTTTCATATTCCTTGTTTTCCTTCTCCCTTGTATTAATGTATGACGATGTATGAAATGAAATAAAATCTGATTAAATTGATTCTCTGACTCTTTAACTTGTGGAATTTATACTGTACCGGGGTGAGTCCAATGCTCGCCCTGTATAACATGCCCCCAGCTCTGTACTTTGCCGAGACAGACAAAGTGCAAAGCTTAAACAACTAAACCGAGGTACTTGTTACCGTGAAGGGATTTACCGGGATATGGAATGTGCCGGGGTCTTTACTATTTTGTAGACGTAGATACTAGGGCTGGTTAGTTCTGCTGAGCGGCCGTCTCCTCAACTGCCATGACAGCGACGTGGGCCACGTGGCTTGCTCTGGTTGAGGAGTCGTGCATAGTACTTTACGCGCCATAATGAACATCTTTTCAAATTCAGACTGAATGGACGAAAATGTCTCCTAATAGTAGCTGCTAGTCGTCCTTCCATTTTTCACCTTTTACTGTGCTTAAAAACTGGTTGCCTGAGAGGAAATCCGATAAGTTTTCACGGCTGTCAGCTGTGGTGCTTGTGTTTTAAAGCAGCTTCGACCAACATTTGTCAAGGTATTTTCTTCCTCTATACAACATTTTTACCAATTACTTAAATATGCGAACGTCCTTCTGGTGGCTTTTCTCTTCTGTTAACTTTGGGGGTAGCTATTTCGTCCCCCTTTCTAATGGCATTGCCTGATGATGCACCTCCCCTACTGCGCCGCGTACGGCGGCCGGAGGTGTCCTTCCGAGGCTTAAGTCTCGGTGGGTGCAGAGGTCGGTGCATGGGTGTTAGTTTGCTGCTCGCCCAGTGCCATGTTTGGATGTTTTGAACATCTTTGGTTCTGACCCTAGGCCTCTGTGTGTCTTCCAGGGAACTAAATGCCCAGAAGAAGACGGCCAAGAGGTGAAGCTCCTGCCGCGACCTCGGATCAACAAGCGGAGCAGGAGATTAGGATTCACCGAGGTCCTTTGTTGCCCTGTACTTGGGTTGCAAACGATGCCTATGACAGGATATCACGTTATGAGTCCGGCGCTGAATTAGATAAGCTGAAGGAATACCTGGAGCTAACCGAGAGTGGTAAAAGGGATAACGAGTTCGTGATTTTATCCCCGGGGAGAGAACGAGTGTGCTGGACCCATGAAGAAGGTGAGCACTTCATGTATCTCTACTTGGACTTTTTCACGCGGTTTGGACTATGGCTTCCCTTGAATGATTTTTATATTGCTATTCTCCGGACTCTTCATGCTGCCCCCAGTCAAATTCACCCCAACGGTTGGGCAAACATCCTGGCCTTCGAAAGAATATGCCAGGTAGTGGGGTTGCGATGCTCTGACGGGGCATTCTTTTACTTCCATACCCGATATTCAACCCTTGGAGCCCATGCTCGACAGCAGTCTTGGCTCTCAGTTCGATCCCGGCAAGAAAGGGCTGTATTCTTGCCGTACTTGGAGAGTTACAAGGACTTCAAAGAAAATTTCTTCAAATTGAAGGCAGCGATCGGTAGTCGTCCCTTTTGGCTGGGTAATGGTGAAGAGACGGTATTCAGTCTTTATTGGAATCCGGTAGCATGGAGTATCCCTACTCAATCGTTTGAGAAGGAGATCAACCAGCTCACTGATGAAGAGGTTGAATGTGTGAACTTCTTCGACATGTGGGTTGAAGAGGTCGGCAAGATCCGGCCTAAATATATTTTAGATAGTCCAAATGACGATGAGCTCTGGACTGTGCTAGGTAATGTCGGTCAGCCGTGGTGTATATTTGAATGCCCAATATTTTAATGCATTCGACTTTTGTTTCTATGTTTTGCAGAGAGCTTAGCCAAGATGGTGGGTGATGATTCTTTGGCTATTCTGGAGGCACTTAGGGCCAGGAATTCTAACGTTCCAATGAGTCCTCCAGTGAGGTTTATGCCGTCCCCGATGAGCACAATGCCCGAGGTTCCTTTTGAGGTGGTGAAACCTATCAATGTGGACGACTCTCCTGAATCACCTCGGGGACGCAAGAGGGCGGCATTGGAAGAAGGGCAGTCTAGTGGCCGGAGTAAGAGGATAGCGACAGAAGAAATTTCTGGGCCAATAGAGCTGTTCCAGGAGGAAGCTGATCCCCGGGAATTTATTGACTTCAATATCCTTGATGAAGAGGTTGTGGATCACTTCGCCCGACGCAGTCCAAAAGAAGCTTTGCTGGGTTTCCAAAACATGGGGATCCATATTACTGCCGAAGCTCGATTCTTAGAGCTCGCCCTCGAGGATCGTGAATGAGAAATGTCGGAGAAACTGGCTTTGGCCAAGAGTGGCGAAACCAAAGCTCTGAAGGATCTGGAGGAGTCTTCAAAGGCCAAGGATGAAGCCTTACTTCGGGTGAAGGAGTTAGAAACTGAAGTAGCTGCTTTAAAGGATGCCAGCAAAGCAAGGGAGGCCACCCTGACCGAGCAGCAGAAGCAAATTGTCGCGTTTCAGGCTGAAAGTGACAATTCTCGAGCCAAGTCACGGTGGTGTGAGGCTAGAATTACCTCTCTTTAGGCCAATGTTGACCAGCTGATATCGTTGTGCACCAAGATAAAAAAAGATCAATTCAGCAACGCTGTCAGCCAAGTGCAACACTTCAACCTCGGGGTTGCATTGGTTTTGGATGGACTTGACTCCGGAAAGGTGGTTCAGGGGGGATCTCTTGTAGTTCCTCATGTGGCTTCTTCAGACTTGGCCGAAGATTCTAACATCGGTGGACCGGGCTCAACTGCAAACTAGGATTTTTTTTTTTGAACCTCCTACGCGAGGTCTTGGTTTGTCTATACCCCGATTTTTGTAAACATCAACTCAGACTTTGGGCATTATCAATTATCGTTATGCTTGCTGACCGGGATGCCATATTCTTTATTCTTTATATAACTGCTTTAAACATTGGCTTAGGATCCGATGTCCAGAAGAATCTGGCATTTAAGACCCGTGCCGAAGGTAAAAAACAATGCCCGGGGTCCTTTTAAGGATACCGCATGACAATGTTTTTTTAAAAGACTAGTCCTTCCCGAGGTCATTTCGTGCTTTTAGTTTGGTGCTAGAATTTTCTCAAAATAGGATTTTTCTATTGCATGGACTATGTAATACATATCGGTTGGTACTATGAAGTAATTGAAAACTTAAAAACTAAGTTGAATAAACGACACAATAGAAGAAAAAACACTTACTTTATTGAATATCATAATGTGCATTTCATAACAATTCTAGGCAGATCAAACAAAGTTTAACTAGGAGACTAGGCCTGACAAGGCACTTAGCTGTAGTATTTTCTAAGTTAGTCTGCGTTCCAAAAATTTTTAATCGGCCTCCCTGTCAAAGTCTCTAGGGTATAAGCTCCTTTGCTGGTGCTGATTACTACGCGGTAGGAACCCTCCCAGTTAGGGGCTAGTTTTCCTTGGGAGGCATTCCTTCCACCGACATCGGCTCTGTGAAGTACCAAGTCGCCCCGCTGAAATCTTCTCGGAATGACCTTCAGGTTGTACCGGGATGCCGTTCTCTGCTTGATCGCGGCGTCTCGTATGTGGCCAATGCGTCTCTTTTCCTCCAACAGGTCCAAGTCTTCCCTGATTAAACCGGGGTTATCATCCTGCGAGAAGTTCTGAGAATGCCAGCTTGGTTCTTCAATCTCCACCGGGATCATAGCGTCACATTCGAATGTGAGTTTGAAAAGAGTTTCGCCTGTGGAGGAGTGGGGAGTAGTTCGGTAGGCCCAAAGGACGTGGTCCAACTGCTCGGCCCAGTTTCCTTTTGCTTCATCTAACCTTCTCTTCAATCCTCGAACTATGATTCGGTTTGCAGCTTCGGCCTGCCCGTTTGTCCTGGGGTTCTCTACTGCGCTACAATGATGTTTTATTTTCAGCCCAGAAAGTAGTTCTTCGAACCCCTTGTCTTTAAATTGCGTCCCATTATCCGTAACAATTGACTCCGGAACACTAAATCTGGTAATAATATGACGCCAAGTAAATTTCTGAACACGAGCCGAGGTAATGGTGACTACGGGCTCAGTTTCAATCCACTTGGTAAAGTAATCCACCGTAACAACCAAGAATTTCAACTGCCCGGGAACCTGAGGGAACGGACCCAGGATGTCCATTCCCCACTGATAAAAGGGCCAAGGTATGGACATTGTGGATAGTTCTTCAGGCGGGGCGTGATAGTGATCCGAATGCCGCTGGCACTTTTCGCATACTTGAACATGTGCAAGAGCATCTGCTTCCATCATCGGCCAGTAGTAACCTGCCCTGAGAACCTTTAAAGCTAAGGCTTTTCCTCCCAGATGGTGTCCACAACTCCCTTCATGGACTTCGGCCAAAACATATTTGGCTTCCTTCGGTGTAAAGCACTTAAGGAGGGGTAAGGAAAATCCATGTCGGTAAAGCTGCCCATTATAGATAGTGTACCTGACCGCAGTTCTTTTTAGCCTAGATACTTCCTTTGGGTCATTAGGGAGGCTACCGGACTGTAAGTACTGCACCAACGGCGTAGTCCAAATGTGTTCCTCCCCGTCAACTTGGAAAACTGCCATGTCGGCGATTGATGGCTGTTGGATGACTTCCTGGATCACAGAGCGGTTATTGCCCGGGCTTTTAGTGCTAGCCAATTTGAACAAGAGATCGGCCCTTGAATTCTGGTTTCTCGGGATGTGTTCTAGCTGTACCGACTGAAAACTTGAGAGAAGCTGCTTTACTCTCAGCAAATACCTCTGTAAAAGTGGCTCTTTTGGTTGATAATCACCTCAAATCTGTGAAGTTACGAGTTGGGAGTCACTACATAGTTTAAGTTTGGTGGCTCCCAAGTCCCTAGCCATCGTTAGTCCGGCAATGCATGCTTCATATTCGACTTGATTGTTCGAGGTGGGAAACTCGAACCTAAGGGAATTTTCAATGGTGACCCCGTCGGAACTTTCAATTATCACCCTGGCGCCACTTCCTTTTGGGTTTGAGGACCCATCACAAACACGGTCCATTGTTTTTCTCCGGCTTTATTTGTTTCCGAGGTTAATTCTTCTAGAAAATCCAAGAGTGCTTGCGCATTTATTGCTACTCTGGGTTCGTAGGTGATTCCAAACTCGGAAAGCTCAATGGACCATCCAATTATCCTTCCTGCCAAGTCCGATTTGTGCAATATCTGTCGGATAGGGTGGTCTGTTCTTACCACCACTGGGTGGCATTGGAAGTACTGTCTCAGCTTTCTGGCCACAACGATGAGTGCGAATGCGACCTTCTCAATCTTCTGATACTGGAGCTCGGGGCCTTGCAATACTTTGCTCACAAAATAGACCAGCTTCTGGACACTGTCGGATTCTCTGACGAGCACTGCACTAACGGCTTCCTCATGAATGGAGAGGTATATGTACAGCGTTTCTCCTGACTTAGGTCTTGTGAGAATTGGGGAGGGATAACAAGATATTCTTCAAGGAGACGAACGCGTTCTCGCACTCCTGAGTCCATTCAAACCCGGTCCCCCTTTTTCAATAATTTGAAAAGTGGGAGGGATTTGTGAGCAGCTCCAGCTAAGAAACGCGTAAGAGCCGCAATCCGCCCATTTGGTTGCTGTACTTCTTTCACATTCCAAGGGCTGTGCATGTCAAGCACGACCTTACACTTGTCGGGGTTTGCCTCAATTCCCCGGTGTGTCAACATAAAACCAAGAAACTTTCCAGCCTGAACCTCGAATACACACTTCTCTGGGTTAAGCCTCCTATTGTGCTTCCTAAGCTGTTCAAAAACTTCTTCTAAATCTGAGGTATGGGATCCTGACACCGAGGTCTTGACTATCATATCGTCGATGTAGACCTTTAGCATTCTCCCTATCTGATTCTCAAAGACCCTATTCATCATTCTCTGATATGTAGCTCCGGCATTCTTCAACCTAAAAAGCATTACTTTATAGCAGTAACTTGCCTTTTCGGTGATGAACACGGTTTTATCCTCGTCCCCGGGGTACATTGGAATCTGATTGTACCCGAAGTATGCGTCCATGAAAGACAGTAGTTGGAAGCCGGAGGAACTATCAACCGGCTTGTCCACATTAGGGAGGGGGTAAGGATCCTTATGGCATGCCTTGTTCAGGTCGGTGTAGTCCCCACTTGCCGTTGGATTTCTTAACCAAGACAACGTTGGACAGCCAGGTGATATATGCGATCTCCCTGATGAATCCGGCATTCAGGAGCTCTTTTACTTGTCCTTCAATGACTTGCTGCCTTTTTGGGCCAACCTTCCTCTTCTTTTGAGAGACCGGCTTTGCATCTCGTTTAATAGATAAACGATGACAGATGAAAGCGGGGTCAATTCCAGGCATATCAGCAGATGTCCAGGCAAAAAGATTTTTATTTTATTGCAAGAGTTTTATCAATTGAGCTTTCTCCTGCTCGTCGAGGTTCGCCCCAATTGTGGTAGTGTGACTAGGTTCATCACCAAGTTGCAACGGGATTAAGTCTCTGTCGGGCTGGGGTCTAGTGCCTCGGATTTATTCTCGTGCATCCAGTTCAGTCATCAAAACATTGACTTGGTGGGTTGGAATGGGTGTGCGCGCCTTCTTATTTCTGGATGCCCTACTAATTTTCGGACTTTCGTTGTAGCATTTGCGGGTTGCAATCTGATCGCCCTTGACTGTGATCACTTTATTATCCCGGTTAAGGAATTTCATGGCTTGGTGGGCGGAGGAGATTACAGCGGCCATGTTGTTCAGCATAGGACGTCCCAAAATGATGTTGTAGGCCGAGGAACAATCCACAACCAAGAATCTCACCTTCACGGTTCTATACGTGCTATCGTCACCCAGGGTCAGGAAAGTATCGAAGTATCCAACCGGGGTGACCTTCTCCCCAGAGAAACCAGTGAGCTCACCTTCATATGGTGTCAATTCAGATAAAGGGAATTCCAACCTTTCGAAGGCGTCCATAAACATGATATCCACCGAACTTCCTTAGTCCACAAAAATTCGACGGACTTCGGCGTTGGATATCACTCCAGAGATCATTAGTGGGTCGTCGTGATCTCGGATGATATCACCGTAGTCATCCTCGGAAAAAGAGATGGGAGGTGCTCCACTATTTCGGGCGGGTGGTCTTAGTAAAGAACTCGACACGTTTAAAATCACCGTCCGAAGTGCCTTTTTTCAGGAATTATTTGACACTCCTCCTCCAGCGAACCCTCCAGTAATGGTGTGGATTAATCTATCCTTTCGGTATCCGCCTTCTTGGGCATCCCGGTTTGGCCCTTGTCTGTTCTCCCCATCTCGGCGCGTCGGGGTTCGAGATCTTTTGATGGGACTTCGGTTTCTTCCAACCAGGCTACGGGTTCTTTCCCGATGTTGATTTGGACTCTGCCGTGGACTTCGGCTTCGTCTCTGATTCCTTCTCCTTTCGTGGTCTTGACTGCCACGAAAATCACTAATGTACTTCTACAGATGTCCCTCCTTGATCAGGGACTCGATAACATCTTGGAGCTGATAACAATCTTCGGTCTCATGGCCATAACTGTTGTGCCACCTGCAATGCTTCGAATGATCCCTCTGGGACTATTTTTTAACAGGTGGTGGCCTTTTGATATCTTGGAACTCGGTTTGAAGGACCTCCTTCTAGATTATTTCTCGAGGTGTGTTCAAAGGAGTATACTCAGAATATTTAGGCCTATACCGCTCACTCTTGGAGGGATCCCGGGGTTGGCCGGAATTGTGATTCTTTTTTTGAACTGGCTCACCCTTCTCGAGGCTTTCTTTTGCCCTAGTAATCTCTTCCAGTTCCACGTACTTATCTGCCCGTAAGTGGAACTCATCTAAACTGGCCGGCTTCTTTTTTTCCAGTGACTGGAAGAAGTCTGAATCAGTTCGTAGTCTATTTCTGGCGTAATAGAGGGCTATCTTGTCATCGAGGTTTTCAATACTCACATAAGCAAGACTGAATCTTTCGATGTACTCGCGCAGGGATTCATCACTCTTTTGGAGAATTCCCGAGAGAGAATCAATTGACTTCGGTCGTTCTTTGGCAGTGGTATAATGTAACAAGAACCGTTGCGTTAGGTCTCCCCATCCTGTAATTTTTGTCCGCAAGGTCACGAACTAACGAAGAGCATCCTTCTTCAGGAAGAGTGAGAAAGCACGGCATAATAGTTCTGGGGTAGACCCGTAGAGCTGCATGGATTGGGTATAAGCGTCCAAGTACTCTTGTGGATCCGTGGTCCCGTCGTAGGGCTCTAAATTGCTCGAGGGCTTGAAGTTCCTTAGGACCCTGTATGCCATTAAGGCATCAGAGAATTGCTGCTGACGGCCGGGGACCGGGTCACTGTTCTCTATGACCCCGGCACTGACATGTTGGGTTTCCCTTTGAACAGCGACTCGTTCACCTCCCTCATTGCCAGCCTGCGCAAACCTTTCTAAATTGTCCAAACGGTGGCGCTGTTCCTCCAACTGACGCCGTTGGTTGTCAATCAGTGCGGTCTGTTGGCGCAGTAATTCTCGAAGTTCATTTCTCGCCATTCCAGATTGCGAGTTGTCCTCATAATGTGAATGGTCAGCATCTAAGTTGGGGATTCCCAAGCGGGCATACACTGGGACCCTTGCACCTTGATTTGCGTTGTTCTCTCTGGTTGGGGGGTAGACAAGTCTATCCCGGACAGAGACCCTTCGCGAGGGGACTGGACTTTCAGCTGATGCCGAAGTTTCATGTCCCCCGTTTAGCGTCTCTACCAGAACAGGCCTGCTCTTTACGACGGAGGTTTCTGGTGGTGCGACGGAAGGAGGGTCGCGCTGAACCGTTGGGCCCTGTCCGTGAGCAGGGGCAGCATGTGCAGTACTTCCTCTCCGCTGATTTTGCCTCGTACTCACCATGATGGAAGTGGGAATAATAATTTACCAGATTTCTCACAGATAGCACCAAATGTTCTGAACGAATTCAGAAGGATACCTGTGGAAGGTATAGTTTGGTGGTTTCCTCCCTTCTGCAGCTGCGCTCCACCGTCAAGGTCCGGCGGGGGTGGTACCTGCAAAAAGGACTCCGATGCTCAAGTCAGCTGGTATGCTAAGGTGTCTGTTACTCAATCAAACGTTACCCGTTTAGGTTTACTTAGATTGATCTTTATGGAGCATGATTGGAGTCAGCATTCAATGCAGGTATTATTGTATATAGTCATTTATTGAGAGAAGAGGTTATAGAATCAAGGAGATTCGTATTGGTAGTTACGAAGATCCGTTGATTCCCTGATCCTTTATGAATTAGGCATTCCGAGGTCTTACAGCACTTATCCGGGGTATTGATGGAGGAGTAAGGTGGGACGCGTGCCGAGTTGACCATTCTGAATAGGATCCCGATCCACGGTCTAAAACAAAATATATGGTGGGAAACAATATAATACTTCTCTTTCTTTTCTTTCCCTTCCTTTCCATCCAAGAGGGAAAAGAAGAAAAAATGAATAGAGATGTATGTAAATATATGGTGGGGAACAATATAATACTTCCATCCAAGAGAGAAAAGAAGAAAAAATAATAAAACCCACATAAATATTATCTGGGGCAGTTCAACAGATATAAAGGCTTAAAGCCAAATATTTAATTCTTCTAGCTTTTCAAGAAGAAAAAATTTTAATTAAACTTCTATAATTAAGTTCTTCTAATATTTCTTTTTCAATTGATAATATTGTCAATTTATTTAATCTTACGACATTGTTAATCTTAAATAAGATTACTTTTTGTTAAATCTTAAATAAAATATTATTAATTTGTTTTAAATAGCTTCTTTAAGCTAAAGCAACATTTACATAAATTGTTAACATATTTTCTAAAAGCAATATATGCATTTGGAAAAGAGTTGAGTCTTTTTATATGTTTATGTTGATTATCTATATTGTCTAATTTTTTTTAAAAATCTTTAACTTTGAAAATAAATATAAACCATCAATATTAGAGTTAGGAGTAAAAATAAGTCACATGATCTATCGAAGTCTATGGCCTCTAACCTATTTAAGACTTGACCTAACCTAACTCATTTAACAAAAAGACCAGATTAAGACTTTTTAAAATGCCTATTTAGTTAAATAAGTCAGGCTTTAGACATTTGAAAAAACTTTTTAGGCTAGCAGTTCGACTTATTTAATTATATATATTATTATTATTTATATATATTATTACATTTTAATATTTATATAATATAATTAATTTTATAAATAATATAATATTTTTTAAAGCCTAGATTCATTAATCTATCTTGTTAACTTATTTAAAAGTCTTATTACAAAGTAGGCCATTACATTAAGTTTTCAGATCAGGTCAAGCTTTTAAAAATGTTAGATCAAACTTTAAAAAATAACCTATACTAGATAAATAAGTCAGATTCAGACATTATATTTAATAAATAGGTTAGACTCATTTAAGATAAGGCCTAATCTAACCTGACTCATTTACATCCCTAATTAGAGTATGAATAAATGCTATGTGTGAATTTCCATTACTAATTTCCATAGCACTCAACTAAATAAATGTTATGAGTAGATTTGGAAATGATAATTTAATTGGTTGAGCATTAATTGAAATTATAATACGGGAGAAAAATGTGAAGATTTATTAGGCCCATAATTAGATAAGATAGAGAATATTTTAATATCTTATGATTGGTTATATTAAATTATATATATATTTAAATTTAAATACAAATTATAATTATAATTAATATATAACAATATGACAACTAAATTTTGAGGCCTAAAAAATTAGGGGCTTAAAGCAAGGGCTTTGGTGGTTTCACCTATGTGCCGCCCGATGTTATCCTTCCAAATCATTTCTTTTTCATCCATAATTGCATATCAAACAAGGGATAAACATTTTCCTCTACCGTTTTCCTACCCATATATAAATAAATTTTAATCCCGAGTTCATAAAGTTTTGGGAGCATCACTAATAATACAATGAGACAGTCCATACATCCTCCCCCTTCATGCTATGAATCTTATTGTTCTTGATGAATTTTTTTTTTTGGTTACACAAATTTTATAATTTAAAATGAAAAATCGGGGATTAAAACACTGAAATAGTCCTTGGAGACAATCTTCTATTAATTTAAATAAAAATTCAAGTTTTAAAATCTATAAATAACTATAACATTCCACTAAACTAAATTCAATTAATATAGGTGTATAGCATTGGACTAATTTATTTTGCGTGTGACCAAGATTTTGAAACTATTATTTTTTATTGAAGAAAACCAGAAAATCACTTATTGTGTTATTTTATTGCACTTGATCTAATTGAGAAAGATGCATGTAATTATAAATAAATTTAGAAATGTTATTATCTACCCAAAATTTAGAAATGTTATTGAAGTAATTTTTCAATGGTGAAGTAGTATTTGGCTCAGTACAAAACAACATGGTACATTGTATCCAGTTGCAACAATTTTTACCAACTAGCACTCTTCTACTATCTTTTGCCTCTTGCCTCTCGTCTTGTCCCTCAAGAAGCTAGTCGAGCAACTTGTCCAAGTCTAAAAGATCATTTTGTCACCCTTGATGTGCTTGAAAAATATAAGGCTAAAACAATCATTTTAGTTAATGTAAATTAAATTTAACAGTTAATAAGATTCAGGCATTCAACAAATTGAAGAATTAAAAATGAATTTCTCACAAATCATGCTAGACGTTGTTTTTAAGACATTGATTTTCGCCTTAATAAAACTTATACTTTTATGCAATAGATCTCATGATGGCTAACCTTTCGAAATTAGAAATATGGGAGCCTACAGTAAGTGCACTGTAGCAACAATACGAAGCTTGAACAAAAATGTATCAGAAAGCAATGACGCAACACTCTTGTCATTGATGGGATAATTTTTTTTTTTTTTTGGCTTTTTGTGCATGAGAACAGGCAGAAGAGGGTTAGAATGTAACAGTTCAACTTAGAGACGAAGAAGAAGATAAATAGAAGACATCCAATTAATAGTACCCAGCTTGCTACAGCCCATACCCAACAATAAATAGTTGGCAAGTAAAAGAAAACAAATCACTCTGTCAAAAAAAAAAATCACAAATTAGTTTGGGTATGACATACCTTAGCCCATAATCCATATTAGGTCCCAATATCACAAGACTTTAAGTGGCTTCATATAAAGACTAAACGATATTTTCCGAAGCAATTCGAGACTCATAAGTCACATATTACCCATATTTAAAGAAATTTTAAAGACATGACCCAAAAAAAAAAACTTAGAGACTACAGTTTCTTTTTGTTTTTTTATTTTTTTATTTTTAATTGATATATTCTCACTAATAATTATAAAAATATCACCTTGTTTTTATTTAATTTTTTTATTTTTATACTTTTATTAAAGAAATGGCGAAACTCATAAAAATCTGAAAACTGAAAACAAAAATAAAAATAAAAATAAAAATAAATTGACTGAAAATAAAAACAAAAAATAAACCAAACATACTCCAAATTTAAAAACACAGCATGACGAACCTATTTTCACAAAGTCCTTAACAGTAGCTGAAGAAAAGGAATATGAACAAAAAGAAAGAGAGTATATGATAAAGAGCCACGGATATGAAATTGGTAATTTGGTGCCATATATAAGCCAAAAAGCCCGTGTATGCAGTCTCCTCAGCAGTTTCAAAGGGCATAAGATTGCTGGTGGAGTCAGGTATCTCTGCCGCAAACTTTACCCCATGGCCTCTCTTTGTATCAGAACACTTTGTTTTTCATTAACCCTTCATTGTTCTGCTTCAAAGGGGAAAATCAGAAGAAAGAAACTCAATTTCAAATATCTCATTGCTGTGAAAAATTTAATGAACAAGCTAGCTAATTCACACCAGTTCACATATTATGCCCAAGTCAAAAGTATGCTTGACGATGCTATATGATAAATGAAGCACGTATACTTTAACATAGTCGCTATATCGGTGTTGGACAAGTATTCATGTCGGAGCACTTTTCAATATTCTTAGCAATTATTTCTTGCAATTTTTTACTTGATATTTTTAAACTTCTAAAGAAGGAAATTTATTACGTATTATCTTTCCGTTCTATTTATTACATATATAATCTAAACACAATATAAAGGAATAAATTAATAACTTAGTCTCGGAAATTATAGTTTAATCATTGAATTTAATTATGTATACAAGTTATTTCTTAAATTTATAAAATTCATTAATTTTTTTTTTTGTTTCTCACTTTGGTTCTTAACTAATTTGATAATTTTTTTATAAATTTAACAACTAACTTATATAATAATTAAATTCAAAAACTAAATTATAAATAGAATATAATTCGATGGACTAAGTTGTTAATTTACCCTAATATAGTCAAGAAACCTACGAATTTGAGTTGAAAGAGAGAGAGAGAGAGATTGAAGGGTTGGACATTGAGTTTATTGTAAAGCTCAAGTCAATATTTAACGACTTGAGTTGAATTGAATTTAAAAAGAAGGGTAAAGAGAGAATCAGAATACTTTATACCTGGTCGGTTGAGGTTTCTATATATTTATAAGCACATGGTATCACTTTGTCAAGGATTGTAGCGGGTTTCTAGATGGCCTACTGTGATGTGTCATTCACTTATCTAGGTATGAACCATTGAACCGTGCGGGGACAAAACAAATCCAGCGGTGAGTTTAATTTAAGGATAAGAGAACATGTACAACACAAAATCCTTTTGAATTAAATTTCCTCCTTTTTTTGGTTAATGCATAAAGTCATCAAATAAGTTTGCTTGCTTAAGATTTACAGTTTTAGAGAGACTGAGAAATGGATTGGGTGAACAAATCTTAATTCCTCTTTATGAAAAGCCTCTATAAGTGATGTTTTTCATTTAAACTTAATTACGATAAAAGTATTTTTGTTCAATTGCATTTTTTGAAAAAAGACTTTTTTAAAATGAGTTTATCTTTAAAGTTATTTACTTTTAGATAATTTAATAAATTAAGATTTCAATACATTTTATCAAATTAAATATAAATATACCCTTATTTATTCACTTTAAAAATAAATTCACTTTAAAATAACCTTTTTATTTTATTAATACAGTATAAAGGTATCGTGAGTAAGCTCTCCCATCAACTATGACGGTCTCTCCCCAACTATTTTAAGTGTGCACGGCTTGATACATTTAGAAGAATTAATTAATTCTCATAAGTGCTACCCTAAAGTTTAAATTGAGTCATCACGGCAAGAAACACACCTTAACAATTAGGCCAATCGCCTTGAGTTTTATTTATTTTAAAAAAAATTGGCACTATGTATTATGATTGTTTGTATTAACACATTTTTTGTTTAATATTTTTTTATTAAATTAATATGTAGGTCTAAGTATTTTTAAAATTTTTTTAAATAAGTCACTACAGTTTTAAAACTATAAATGAGTCCTTAAAATTTCAAAACAAAATTCAATATAGAGGATAAGGGCCTAACACCTTTTCTAAACACACGTAATTTTTGGTCTTAAAGTCTAACATATGATTTTCAATAAATCATTTGATCACAATATAAAAAAAATGGACTCCAAGAAAGATCATATTACCAATCAACCAAATTTTGGAAAACAGATAAATCAATGGAAGTTTAAAATTATAGAAAAATTTCTAACATTCTCGTACTTGGATAACATTCAGTTTAATTTAATTCAAAATAATTTTAAAAATAAAGAAATAAATAAATATATAGGTATTTTACAAATTCCTTTTGAAAGAAAAAAATTTTTAGTTGAACAAATGTGACCACTAAAATAACTTGATTATACTCATAATAAACATAATCAAAGAGTTCAATAAAACTACCAATTAAGAGCCATAAGTGACAGATAAACTATTAAAGTTTAATTCACTAATTACTATGTAACTAATTAATAATCTTATTGCCATGATCATAATACAAGTGTGCAAATGTAGATACACACTATAGTTTACTTTGTGATCATTTTTCCCTTTAAGTTAATGTGTATAAATCCTACATTATATTTTCTCAAGAAAACACAATCAATCTCCCTAAGGAGATTATAAACATGTTTATCATTAAACATAATTTTCTTCAAGAAAACTAAACATATAGAGACAACATAGTAATAAAACTACAATAATTATTATAAACAATGATATAAAAAATAAACATGCACATAACTTTATTAAATGAGCATTACATAAGTTGAATGTAACAAATATACAATAAATAACAACTCTCACTAATCAATTACGTCAAAGGATCTTATAATACTTATGTTCTCAACATGTTTTAAAACATTATAGGTCTAAGTCCCTTAATTAGGGGGTCAGCAAGCATCTCTTCAATAAAAATATACTAAACAAGAATCTCTCAATTATTAAATATTTCTCTCACCACCAAGAATTTGGTCCTTATATGTTTAGAGGTAGAAGTGGTTATATTATTCTTGGCGAACAAAACAATAAATTGATTATCACAAAAAAATTTCAATGGTTTAGAAATAGATTTAACAACACGAGCAGAAATGAAGTTCCTTAACCACATACCATGTGAAGCAGCACCATACAATACAACAAACTCAGCTTGCACTATGGAAGAAGCTATTAGAGTTTGCTTTATGCTTTTCCAAGATATAGCTCATTCGGCTAACATGAAAATGCATCTAGAAGTGAATTTGTCATCATTTATACATCCAGCAAAGTCTGAATCAAAGTAGCCAATGACAATTAAATCATCCACATTTCTATAAACAAGCATCTAATCATTTGTCTTCTGTAGGTACCTCATAACTTTATTAACAACTACTTAATGAGCATGTCCTAGAGATAGATATATGCCTAATGCACTAACAGTGAATGACGGATCAAGTCTAGTGCACATCTGAGCATACATAAGGTTACCAACCGCACTAGCATAAGGCACATTTGTCATGGAACTCCTCTCAATATCATTCTTAGAGCATTGCTCATTGCTCAACTTATCTAATTTGACAACTGGAACATCACCGAACTTAAAATTTTTCATATTATATATTTTAAGTACACAATCAATATAGATTCTTTGAGATAAACTCAAAAGCCTAAGACTCTTGTCTCTATGAATTTCAATGCCCAAAATAAAAGAAACTTATCCAAGATCTTTCATATCAAAAGTAGTTGACAACATATCCATGGTCTCATCAAGTAGATCATAATTGTTGCTAACAAGTGAACTGTCATCCACATAGAGAATAAGACAAATGAATTTACTCCCACACACCTTAAGATATATGCAACAATCTGCCTTATTCTCCACAAAGCCTATAGAAGAAGCAACTCCATCAAATTTAATATGTCATTGTTTAGAAGTTTGCTTCAAACTATAAATAGACTTTTTCAATTTGCATACCATATGTTCCTTTTCATTTTCTATAAAACCATCTGGTTACTACATATAGACCTCTTCATAAAGATCTCCATTAAAGAAGGTTGTCTTTACATCTATCTGGCGCAACTCCAAATCATAATGAGCAACTAGAGCCATAATAATCTGGAAAGAATCCTTGAAAGAAACAGAAGAGAAAGTCTCTTTGTAGTCAATTCTTTTTTTAAGCGAATCCTTTTATCACTAATCTTGCTTTAAAATGCTCCATATTCCCCTTAGAATCTTTCTTTGTCTTAAACACCTATTTGCATCCAATAAGCTTAGCACCTTCAAGAGGTTTCCCAAGCTCCCACACATCATTATTGATCAATAGAGAGTATTTCATCATTCATCGCTTCATTCCACTTATCAGATAAAGCACTAGAAACTGCTTCCTTATAATTTTTTAGATCTAGTATGCACCCAACATTAATATCTATCTCCCTTAGAAAAGTATAGTAATCATCAAAGTTGTCTGGTCTTCTTTCTCTTTGAGATCGTCTAAGAGGAGGAACCTCAACAGGATGTTCAAGAGCTGGCGATGGTGGTTCTTTTATAACTTCTTGTTGTGGCTCTTCATCAATAGGGATGGAAAAAGGCCTATGGTCTGACCTATTTAAGGCTTAACCTGACCTGACTAGTTTAATGAAAAGGTCAAGTCAATACTTTTTAAAAAATCTATTTAGTTAAATAGGTCAGTTTTCAAGCATTTGAAAAAGCCTTTTAGGCCTAGTAGGCCAATCTATTTAATTATTTATATTATTATATTATATATATTATGAAATTTTAATATTTATATAATATAATTAATTTAATAAATAATATAATATTTTTTTAAAGTCTAGGTTCGTTAGTCTATATAAAGGCTTAGGCCCATTAGCTTATCTTGTTGGCTTATTTAGAAGTAGGCTTGTTGGCCTATTTAAAGGCTTTTTTGTAAAGTAAACCTTAAAATAGGCTTTCAAGTTAGATTTTTAAAAAGGTCATATCAGGTCTTGAAAATAAGCTTATGTCAAGTAAATAGGCCACACTAAAGCCTTGCATTTGAGAAACAGGCCAAGCCTGTTTAAGGCAATGCCTGAGCTGACCCGACCTGACTCGTTTTCACCCCTACTCATCAACCCTATTGAATGGCTCACTCACACTTCTGTCTTGTATAATAGGAACTAGTATTATAACCTTTCTCCACTAGATGCCCTCATCCATAGTAACATTAGAACTCCCTACATCATTCTTAAGGAATTTAACAGTGATTGCTTCAACTATTTTTGTTCTACGGGTAGGGCAGTAGAATTTGTAGCCTTTAGCATTAATAGGATAACAAATAAAGTAATAGATGATAGTCTTAGGACTTAATTTTGATGCGGTAGGGTCATAGATTTTCACCTCAATGACACAACCTCATAACAAAGATGGTTAAGACTATGTTTCCACCCCTTAAACAATTCAAATAGAGTTTTGGGAACAAACTTAGAAGGCATTCTATTTAGTATATACATGGTTGTGTTAAGGGCTTCTACCCAAAAGAAATCAGGTAATTTGGATTGACTTATTATAGACCTCGCCATATCCGTTAAAGTGTGATTTCACCTCTTAGTTACCTCATTTTGTTCAGGAGTCTCTGACATAGTAAATTAAAAAATTATTCCACAGTATTGAAGGTATCTAACAAAAGATCTCGTAAATTGTCCAGTCTCACCATGTCTACCAAAATATTCACCACCTTGGTCTGACTTTACTATTTTTATTCTTTTACCACATTGATTCTCAGGGTTTTTAAAAATTTGAACTTTTCTAAAGGCAATAACTTATCATTTATTAGGTAAATGTAACCAAAACGAGAAAAGTCATCAATGAAAGTAATAAAATATTTATTCACACACAAGGTTAGTTTAAAAGGATCACAAATATCTGTATGAATTATTTCTAAAAGTTCTTTACCATGCATGAATCCTTTCTACTTGTCTTGATCATCTTTCCTCTTATACAGTTTATACAATTCCCAAAATTTATAGAGTCAAGTAAAGGTATGATATTATCATTTATCAACCTATTAATCCTATCCTTAAAGATATGATCCAGATGCCTATGCCATAAAGACAATGAGGTGTCTTTGATTAATGCCCTTTTGTTTCCAATAGTTTGAACATGTAGGGAATTGAAAACATTAGAATCAAGATTTAAACAACATAAACTATTAGATTTAATAGCATTGCCATCAACTTGGGAACCGTAAGATAGAAGACAATATCCATTATTGAAATTAAAGAAAAAATCACAACTGTCAAGTTTGGACAAAAAAATTAAATTATGCTTCATGGACGGTACATATAAGGTGCCTTTCAAATGTAAAACAAATCATGATTCTAACTTTAATTCAACTAGTACTATAAACTAAACATTGACTTTATTTTCATTCCCTACGAACAAATTGACTTCATCATCACTTGGCTTTCGATTGCTTTTGAACCTATGTAAGGAATTAGTAACATGAATAGATGTTCTAGAATTAATCCACCATGAATTCATAGGAACATCTACTAAACCAAATTCATAGTAAACGAAAGCTAATGACTCACCTTGAATTTTTTCTTTAATAAAAGATTTGAAGACTTAACAGTTCGATTTCTTGTGATCTATAGACTTGCAAAGCCAACACTTTAACCCATTCTTATGAATATTAGATTCTGGACTAAGGGGATTGTGAGATGGACCGAACCTATTATCTTACCCATTCTTACCCGGAGGCTTATTCTCTTTTTTCTTAAAATGTTTTCTTATGGTGTGGTTGAGAAACTAAGTTCACACTTCTTGAAGCCAAAGGATTCATTATATTCTCTTCTTGTGCACAAACAGATATTAAGGTATTAATATCTCACTCTTCTTTTTGGATATTATAGGATGTTTTTAAGGCATCAAACTTAGTCGACAGAGAATTTAAAGCATAGTGAATAAGAAAAATATTCGTTATAGGGCACTTAAGGTCACTAAGTTTATAGGCAATGGCTACCATCTTCATAATGTGTTGCCTAACACCACTAATTCTATCATATTTCATGTTAATAAAAGTTTTTATCAATTGACCTACTTCAACTTTTTTAGATACTGCGTACCTTTCCCCAATAGAAGTAAGAAAAGTTTTGGCATTATCGAAATGTGGAACTGCTTTCACAAGTGTCTTATCAATGGAGTGCTTGATAAATTTTAAAATTTTGCGATTAACCTTTGTCCATTCCTTTGTCATAAGCTTTCTGCTTATTAGTGATTTCGGTAGTCAATGCAGTGGATTCATCTTCTCTAATAGCTATATCAATGTCCAATAAGCTAAGAGCTAATTCAACATCATTCGTTCACTTCTTATAATTGTTTCCAGTCAAAATCTTAACTTAGTTTGCAGTATTATTCAAGGAAAAAATGACTAAAGCTAAAAAATAATAAATAAGAAAATGATTAATAACATGAGTATTTATAGTAATGACAATTACTGAAATAGAGATTTAATACATATAATATAAACTCTCCTGTGGGAAAAGTATATATCATATAATAACAACATTTACAAAAATCTAACACATGTGGGTAGAAAGAATTTTAATGTAAAGATCATCGCAAAATTAATAACATGTTACAACAAAATAATTTATGAATCTACTACTTGTGGATAAGTTTAATTCACAAATTAATTAAGTAACACAACATTCCGAAAAATTATTCACAAATAACCCTATCAATTTTTGTAAATAATTCACTGTGGTAACATATATTCACTTCAATTAATAGAGCCTAAATAAGGATAAATCAATAATAACCCAAATAATCATTTTTCAACTTATTCTTTAATTTTTAATATATTTAGAGAGTGTACTACCCAAACTTAATAACAAGGGAGAGTGACTATCACATATAGGTTTATCTTAATATTAAAATATTTTTCATGTTCAGAATCACTAAAAATTGATTTTCATAAATGTCTAATATGAATAAACAAGAAATAAATTAATATTAAATATTTTTAAAATAAAAAAATATATAAAACATATATAAATAAATTCTAGGCATCAATATAAGTATATAGGAAAAAATGTCACATAAAACGAAATAGCCAAGAGGCTGCATGCTCTTCACGCTTCTGGTCCTATGTGTGTGATTCGTCCCACGTGCACTGTTCATCATCATCAACCTTAGCCGGGTCGAGATGACTCGTTTCACTGATGATGGGGTTTTGATGACTCGGTTCATGATTTGACACCATTTTCAAACGTTTTTTTACATTGTTTTGATTCCCAAATGATTAGGTTTTCCTCCACCATGATTTATCATCATTTTGGATGATTTTCATGAAGAAAATCACACAAGAATGGATCATTTAGGATCAAAAAACGTAGAAAACGAGTCTGTTCAACCCGGTTTGGAAAAATCACATCCTTCTCTAATTTTAAACGTGTTTTGATTGTCTCTAAGGCTTGGATTCATGACTCGGTTCATGATTTGACACCATTTTCAAACGTTTTTTTACATTGTTTTGATTCCCAAATGATTGAGTTTTCCTCCACCATGATTTATCATCATTTTGGATGATTTTCATGAATAAAATCACACAAGAATGGATCATTTAGGATCAAAAAACGTAGAAAACGGGTCTGTTCAACCCGATTTGGAAAAATCACATCATTCTCTAATTTTAAACGTGTTTTGATCGTCTTTAAGGCTTGGATTCATGCCTAAACATGTTATATGATGGATCTAGATAATTATCATAAATAAAAGCAAACAAGACAATGATTTAAAATCATCAAGTGTTCTTGACGTTTTCATCCATGGAGGTTATGTGGGTTTTGAGTTTTCTAGTCATTGACTTAAAATGACTTACTACATCTAAAAATCTCTAAAAATCTTATAAAAACATACTTAAATAATTCTTATCCTATATCCACATAATCATGCATAAAGAATACAAGTTATAAACCCTAAAATCATTGGTTCTCGTGTAATCATGCATGTACGTATTTGAATAGATTCTAAGTCATGTATCTAAAGCTTTGATACCACATATAGAAATTAGAAATCGTACCAAGTATGTCCCTAGATCATAGATTCATGAATTTAGAACAACATATTAATAATCAAAGACGTACCTCTTGTAGACATCTTATTCTTTGCTAAATTTACGATTAAGAAGGACCAATGATTATACACATTTGTGGACTACAAGAATCAAGATTTTCCTCTCATTCTCCTTTCTTTTTTGGATAGGGCAATAATAGTTTGTTAGTCAAAAGATCATGCATCTATCTTGAAAAAGACACACATATATATAGAAGGAGTGGAGAGGGATTTGCCCGTTCATTGAAGGGTTGTCTTATTTCATCTATAATAAAATCAAGCAACTGGACCTAACACATTTTCTAGACACACATAATATTTGGACTTGAAGTCCAACATGTGATTTTTAATAAACTATTTGATCACAATATAAAAAAAATGAATTTCAAAAAATATCAAGTTTCTATTCAATCAATTTTTGACAAATAGATAAATCAATAGAAATTCAAAATCATTAAAAAAATTCTAACAATTATAGTTTACTTCTACTGTGAACAAGTATTGATGGCTGTAATTTGAATAAGTGACAACTCTTTACAAAATAAAATTTATATGTAAACTATAAAAATACTAAAATAGTATAAATTTAAATAAAATTAGCTATAAATTTTCATATTGTGCGAATGCCTTGAATCTTTTAGAGTATGTTTAGATAGAAAGTTTTGGAGAGGAAAGAAAGAGAGAATTTATTTTTCATTTTTAAATTGAGAGGGTTATAAAATGTTTATAAAAATGAATAAAGAATAATTAAGAAGTTATATGATTATCTTTTATTTTATACCTTTGTTTTTTAAAAATAATATAAAAATTATTTACTCAAAATAAAAAATAAGTTATACGAATTGAATCAATTATTATAAATCTTTTTCATTATTGCATGAAGCTTTGTGTATGTACTATAACTTTAATACATTTAGCATCTCTAGAAAAAAAATAGATGTGTTTCTTTTCTTTTCTTTTTTTTTTAGAAAAATGGTTATGAGATTAGAATAACTCTATTATTTTATTGCAATTGGATCATTTTTATAAAAAGGGAAAGTATTATGAGGAAAAACAGTTAACAGTGAAAATATTGTTCAAGGACCAGGTTCAACTAGGGTTCATCCCCCGCATACAAACTGTCGGATAATTTTTAATAATTAAAATAATTTTTTTGTTCAAATTAAAAATCTGAGCGCACCTCAGCACCCATAGATGCTTGTAGGGACAGGGTGCTTTGTTTGGATCTAACTTTTTTCAATTTTGATTTTCTTACATTATTTTTTTTTTCACATCATTTTTTATACTATTCGTTATATCATTAATTACACTACTTTTTTTTTATTATTTTCTTTCACTTAATTATAGCTATTCAAAAATAGTGTAAAAAAGGAAATATAAAAAAATGATGTATGAACATCATTTTTTAATTTCTTTTTGTTCGACGTTTTTTTTTCTTTTTGTTCGACATTTTTTTTCCCTCGGAAGTTAGATCAAGCTTATAACACGCCTTGTTATCGGCCAAAACATAAAAAAACAATTTCAATAGCGTACATAAACTCATTGTTTTCTGTAGATGTGTTCAAAGTCGCAACCGGCACGATGATCTATTCTGGCTCAAAGTTAGATCATTTTTTTTGGCACGTAGCTGTGCTTCTTTTCTTTTTCGTTAAATATTTCTTTGCTTACATAATTATTTTTATTTCTTGTAGCTTTATATCTTTATGAAAAGTTGGATTTCAGAAGACATGTATTTCAATTTATTGAAAGTATTTGTACTTATGCTTATATTTGAAAACACTTTTCTCAAAAGTTTTGCAACTTTTCTAACAACTTAACAAAAAGCATCAGTCAGTGACTCAAAGGTTCATCTATATAAACTAAATTTTTATTACTTTCTCGTGCATATGTTAAATAGAAACTGAAAGTTAAAGAGTAAAATTCATCAGTATTATTTATTACTGTAAACGAATATTTTATTTTAAAATTCAAATATTTTTTTATATTTTTTTAAAAAATGATAGTCTATATATTGTTATAAATTGATTCTCCACTTTAGTATTTAACTTCTTTTAAATTACTATTATTAATTACTGAATTAATAATTTAAAAAATATATATATAAAAAAGGATAAAATGTAAATACATTTTGTCAATCATTTAAAAATTTATAGATAAACATAAAAGGATAAAATTATAAATATTTTTTGTTCTCTAAATATCGGTGTCTTTAAATACTTCTCAAATTTTCACTGTATAACAATAATAATTCACTTCAAACACCTTTCCATATTATTTATTTTTATCTTAATAAAAAAATACAAGTTGACTGAGTTTTTATATATATAATTAAAAGGGTTTTAAAATAATATTATGAATTATAAATAACATTAATGTCACTTCTTATACATACCAATATATGCCTTTTATTTACGCTAGTGTTTGATGGGCACCATCATTCCACATTTTTAAGTAATAATAAAGAGTATTATAACTATAAAATTTTTCAAAAATCAAAAGGTAATTACAGTGTGAGAAATCAAGAAGTGTTTGAAAGCAATATGACTATAAAGTAAAGAGTAATTATAATTTTATCTTTTTTATATTTTTAAATTAAATACTAATGATATTTTGAAAAAAGAAAAATTGTGATCAAACGATGGATTAGTACAGATAAATAACATGTATTTTATTAAAAGAGAAAACTACACTTATCTTTCTTTAGATTTGTTTGAATTAATTGTACTAATTCCCTTCGTATTTCAGCAGCAGCCTTCATTTCTCCGAATTTAAAAATTTAAAAAATATCCATAATTAGTCATTTTTTCCCCTAAAAATATAAAATCCCGTACAAGTGAAAAATCAAATATAAGAAAACAGCTGTCACGAGAGATCAATATAATTTAGTCTAAAAATAATAATTTAATCATATTTAGCATAGGCCTTTCATTTATAAAAACAACTCTGATTTTGTTTTTTCACATAATTCTTTACACTTCTTCTTATATCATTAATTATATATTTTTTTTTTTTTTTATAATTTTTTTTACTTAATCATAACTCTTAAAATGGTGTGAATAATAATACACTCTTAAAAAAGAGTGTAAGATTAACATTTTCTTTATAAAAATTAAGGTTTATAAGAAGTTTTCCAAAAAGGTTTATAAAAATTAAGAAGGTTATGTAGCCGCTCTAATAAATTATCATTAAGACTTTTAAATTATAGCAATGCAGTACTATATTGGAATCTAGGGTTGGGGTTCGAGGCCAATAAATATAGCCATGAGAAGATGGTACAGAAAGCAATTGCCAAACCAATCATTTAGTAATCAACATGACTTTCCCTTTCTTTCAAAGCTCAGATTGGGAGATGTTGCTGCAGGAGCCTTCAGACATTTTGTTCGAATCTTTTTCATGCAATGGTGGTGTTCCTGACCCTTTCCATGATTCTCTTTCCTTCGATATGGTTGACTTCTCCACAGATTCACAGCCACCAACACAAGGGAATGACAACGAGCCAAACCAATTGGTGGTGAAGTTTGAAGCTAATAAAGAAGTGCAGATTAAGGAAAGGTCATATATAGGTGTGAGGAAAAGGCCTTGGGGAAAATTTGCAGCAGAGATCAGAGACACAACGAGGAACGGTGTCAGGGTTTGGCTTGGAACCTTTGATAGTGCAGAGGCTGCTGCTTTAGCTTATGACCAAGCTGCATTTTCCACGAGAGGCCACAATGCTGTACTCAACTTTCCAGTCAAAAGGGTCAAAGAATCTTTGCTAGAGATCCAATTATATGGTTGCCGCAAAGGGTGTTCTCCCGCACTTGCACTCAAGAAGAGGCACTGCATCCGAAGAAAATTGTCATCAAAGGCTAAAAACAATAAAAAGTGTAAAGGGAAACAGGAATCAGAGGCACCAAGTGTGATGGAGCTAGAAGACATGGGAGTTGAATTTCTAGAGCAACTTCTAACCATATCGGATCAAAGTGCAAGCCCTAGCTACTTCATATAAATCTATTTTACTAATTTTCTTTTTCTTCACTATTCTTGTTGTTTTTGGCTTTTTCACAAGTTACAACATCAATGTCCAGTTAGGGCACGTTTAGGTTTCATGGTCTCTTTGTAATAAGTGGCGCCCCATTTTCTTGCTTGCATTCGTTGATAATATTTCTAATATTTGATCCAGTAAGACAGAAAATGCTGCCAATATGAATTCAATTGATTCTTAACGCAGTAATTTAGAATCATGTTACGGTTGGTAGGGACTAGAGAGTTTGTGGAATTTGATGCCTTTAGAAGTATATCTAATTGTTGACGCCCCTCTTGAGTTGAACTTGAGTTCTTTTTCGATTTTCTAATTTTTTGCGTTGGTGTTTTGAATCCATTCTTCCACCAAAAATTGTCCTTCATCCTGCAGAAATTTGTTTTATGTGTTGCTTCACATTCCAATTAAAACTAACTTTGAATAGCTTCTTCCAAGTAAGAAATATTCACTAGTTATAAGACATGCAAAAAAGGATTAAGTTTTCATCAATTACTGCCATATTTTAGCAGCATTTATCTCTACCTATATTTTTGTATTAGGAGATATTCTTGTATACATATAGACTTACCACATTATATTTACACATAAGAGATAAAAAGTTAAAGAAAAATAATGAACAGGTCTCACTAAACTTACTCATCACAAAAAATCATTCTCTTTATTCAATTTTTTATTTCTTGTATGTAAATGTGACATGATGAATCTGTATGCATACAAAAATATCTCTTGTATTAGATACAAAACCATTTTTTAACCTTCCCTAAAGCTTAAGCTCTTATATGGAAGCTCAAGATTACGATCAAAGAACCAGATCAATATAGCATATAGTAATTTACCGAAGAATTGGTACGTACCTTTATTCTTACATCTCATATATCTTTCTCCCCTTTCTTTACATATATCCCATTTGTTATCTATGAAAGCGAATGAAAATTTTAAAACCACAATAGCCAGAAAAGCGTTCAATGTGATATAACGTAAGAAATATCCTATTGAATACATCAAGCATAACATGGGGGAAGCCTTGCATTCCTGCTGTAAAGAAACAATTCTTGTCTCACAATGACAAATTGTGATTTTACCATTAGATATAAAATCTTTCACAAGTAACACTATTTGTAATTCAATACACAATCCAAAAAGACAAATAGCTAGATCACAATTTGAGAAGAGAAAAGACACAATCATTTTTTTTAAAAAATAATTAAAATATAGTACCAAAAGCTTAAATGATATACTAGAGAAGAAAACAGAAAAAAAAAAGAGAAAAAAGAGCATGAACTGAATTCTTTGATTTACGTTCAACCTTCTAGCCGGTGTTATACAAACCGAGAAGCGAGAGAAACTGGTCAAGAATCAGAAAACCAAATTACTCGTCCATAGAAGAAAACTGAAGTGTATACATCAAGATTAAACACCATATTTCTGAAATAATCATGCATTACAATACATTTTAAGGTATATCTTTGGCTTTCTAATATTTAATAATTCAGAAATTCATGTGTTGCTATTTCTGAGTGCTGTAAACATAATTCATAAATTCATACCTCTTATCCAGCACTGTATCCGTTGTCCAACATCTTTCCTCTGGAGTCCAGCAACCTAGAAACAGTATAAATGCTCAACATTAATTTGATTTAGCTTTGAGAAAAAAGTGAAAGAGACAGAGGCTTTTGTGGGTGGAAGATATATCGGGTTTAACAGAGGCGAAGGGGGAAGAGAGGGGGGAGGGGAAAAAGGGCTTCGTGTCCGAATTTGACATTGAAAATGGCAATACAATATGATTGTGTCTGAGAATAGTAAATGACTAAATTCCCACTGTGCTAATCATTTTATTCTTTTATTATTTTTAGCCAATGCCACTTTCTCCATGTTTCCCTAACCACCACTTAGGTTGGAAGAGGCAAAACTTAAGTGGTAAGCTTAGTGATAGACGAGGATGAGATATGTAGTAAGTATATGATTATAAGTTTGAATCCTAGTTATATTAATTTTTTGGGGGTAAATTATAAGAAATATTGTTATGAATCCTTTAATCTCAGCATAAATGACTTATCTTTAATCAGATCAAATATGTGGATTAGTAAAGATGTATGTAAGTTGATCTAAATACCACCTGACAATAATAAAAATAAAAAAATAAAAATCTCTATTGGAAAGAATTGTAAAGAATATGACAATGAAAGGAAAGAAAATGGTATATATAAAAGTAGGAAAGAAAATGGCCCACGTTTGGTTTTGTGATATATAAGGAGGATGAAATTTTTTTTAAAAAAAGTTTGTGCTGTTTGAAAGGAAAAAAATGTTAGTAGTACAAGTAAAGTGGCACATGAATATAATGAAGAGAATAGTTTTCTTGCTCCTAATTTTTTACTTTATAAAATAAATAATCTTTTATGACCGAATTCACCTTTTTTTTCTTTTCTTTTCTTTTCTCCAAAATCATTTCCTCATTTTTATCCTTATTACAAATCATAAAAATCTTGAATTTCACCTCATTTTTCACCAGAATCCTTCCCCCAAAATCATTCATTCCAAAACAAACCTCTTCAGTTGCACTACTTTTAACTTTTTAATCTAAATGGACTGCGTATGACATTGATGTAAAGAAAAAAAGTTAAGCAATATTATTTATAAATTGCTTTTTAATCAGATTAACTGTTAATGAATAATCTACAACCATAATTCCATAAAGGTTAATACTAGAAAAATTTATAATTAGAAATTTTTTGAGATACTAATTAATTTTAGGGACTACTCCTAAATAAAATAGTTTTAGGGAGTGAATAACCACTCATAATTGGTTTTTAACTCATTATTTTTAAAATTAAATGAAATAATCACAATAAATAATTATTTAAATACTAATTATAGTTACCCTGCTAAAAATTCTTCAAATAAAAGTTTTGGTTATATTTTCTACATCGTCATTTGTTTGCCTCCCTTTAACCTATTAATTAAGCATATTTCTCTTTTTCAATATATCAGATTTTGTTATATCAGATAGTTCATTGTTTCGCTTTAATCTTTACATTTTTGTTTGAGATTAAACCAAGTTGTGTCTTCAAATAGACATGATCAGACAACCTAATCCCACTATATAACTAGCTTCCAATAGGTCTAAACAAACAAAGTAAACTTATTTTAATCATCATTCATATGCAATGCATGAGACATTTTTGGACAAGCAAGCTAAGTAAGACTTTAATATAAAGATAATTACCTGAAATCATTTATTAATTGAGAAGTAAATATCAACCCGAAAACAAGTTAAGACTTGATAAAATAACAAAATTTTCAAATTTAGTGTTGTTTTAGCAACAATATATATAAAATAGATATGAATTACTCGTAAGCCTATATCAATAATATCCTTTCACTTAATTAAGAAAAGAAGGGTTTGTTTACCAAAGCAAACTAAGATGCTCCCATCTCATCCCTCCTTCCTTACCCTCTCAATGAATGTATTCACAATTTGGTTCCAGTGAACTGATGAGAGATGTTTAAAAATAAAAAAGTAAATAATCTGTTGATCTCATGTTATTAAGATAAAAGGAAGAGCGAGAAAGAGAAGGAAAGTGTGAGAAAATGCAGGAAAATGTGTGTGTGTGAGAGAGAGAGAGAGAGAAAGAGAGAGAATTGTATAATCTAAATAGAATCTATTATTGACTCAATTGATTAGTGAATGTACAAATACAGTACTTATAGTATACAAGTAATTGTCTCTAACTACTAGTACAACAAAATTCTAACTGATTTACAACTCACTCTAACTAACTCAGTATAATGCCAACTAGGATCACAACCTAACAACAGCTCAGCATTTCTAACTGTACTCTTATTGCCCTCTCAAACTCAGGGTGTGGTTGAGAGGGCAAGAAGATATCATACACCATGAGCTTGCTCCTTAGAAGACTGAACTTTGCATAAGAAAGTGGTTTTGTTAGCACATCTGCTGTTTGATCAACAAAAGAAATATGAATGACAAGAAGATGTTGTTGTAAGACTTTTTCATGCACAAAGAACAAGTCTAATTCCATATGCTTGGTTCTAGTATGCAATATAGGATTATGGGTGAGCAACACTGTGTTGAGATTGTCACAGTAGATAGTTGGTGTTGAGAACTGAACCTGCAATTCTTTCAACAGATTTTGAATCTATAACACTTCGGGTGTAGTGTTGGCTAGACTCCTAAACTCAAATTCAGTACTAGACCTTTGCTTCTTTGAGCACCATGATATGATGTTTGATCGAAGGGAAACACATGAACCTGATGCAGATCTTTGATCATCTAAATCTGTTGCCCAATCAGCATCACAGAAGGAATACAGGTTGAGAGTGGTTGTTTAGCTTGGAATGAGATGCAAACCAAAGTGTAAAGTACCATTAACATATCACAGAATTCTTTTTACAACTTTCCAGTGGTCATCTTATGGGTTTTGCATAAACTGGCAGACTTGTTAACTAGGACATTTCAGGCCTAGTGATAGTAGTGTACTGCAGTGCCCCCACAATTGATTTGTAAAGCTAAGGATCTGTCATCGATGTTTAACTTGTCTTGGTTAACTTTGTGCTAGACACCATGGGTGTGCTAATTCCTTTAAATGCAGCATGTGTGCTTTAGCTAACAAGTCTTTGATAAACTTGGTTTGAGTGAGATGAATGCTGCAATCTTTTAGTTCATTCACTTCAATCCCCAAGAAATAATGTAACTTAGCAAGATCCTTGAGAGCAAATTTCTTGTTAAGGTTAGAGATTAGCTATTGTATGAATGTAGAGCTGCCTATAATTATGATATCATCCACATACACTAGAATGTAGGTGGAGCCTCTGGAGCTGGATTGAATAAAAAGGGAAGTATCACACTTCTTGGTGACAAAACCATACTTGTGCAGTGTTTGTGTGAGCTTTTCAAACCAAGACCCTGGGTTTGTTTGAGACCATACAAAGCCTTGTGTAGCCTACACACTAGAGATTTATCAGCTGCCTCGAAGCCCTATGGTTGCATCATGTATACTTCCTCTTTGAGTGTGCAATTAAGAAAGACATTGTTAACATCCAACCGCCTAATTGTCCAGTGATTTGTCAAGGCCAAGTTAAGAAGAATTCTCACTATGACTGGCTTGACTATTAGAGAAAAGGTCTTTTGAAAATTAAACTCGTGGCTAATGAAACCCTTTAACAACCAATCTGGCCTTGTATTTCTAGACTGAACCATCAAGATTTTCCTTGACTCTAAAAACTCGTTTACATCCAATTGCAGATCTATTTAAGGGTAATTCCACCAGGGACCAAGTTTGGTTTCTTAACAAGGCATCATGTTCCCGCTGCATTGCCTTTTGCCAAACAAGAATGGATTGGGCTTCTGAAACTAAAGCAGGAACCTGATAAAAGATAGGCTTAATAAGAAAGACCTTAGGTTTAAAAATGCCTAACTTTGACCTTGTGATCATGGGGTGGTGAGACTGAGAGCAGGTAGTAGAAAGGAGGTATAGATAGGCTAGAGGCAAATAGTGGTTGCTGACTAGAGAACACATGAACTATGTCAGTAACTGAAACAGACATATTGGGAACAGTAGCTGATGTCTCAGCAAATTGAGTAGGAGCTTGGAAATTGGAGACAGTAGCATGGTTTTTAACTAAATTCTATTGAAGGTTAGTAACCCTATGGAGATTAGAAATACCAGGAGCATGAGCTGTGTGCTCAGTAGCAGGTATAGACACTGATAGATGAGTATCAGGCAATGGAGGTATAGAGGTAGATATTAGGTGTTGGGAAAAAGGAGAAGCAGAATGAGTAGTAGAAGGTTGATGATAAGTAGTGAGAGATATCTTAGTAGCATAAGTAGAAATAGTGGGGGTAGTTACTGATCTAACTAAAGCAAGTGGAGATAATGACTTAGAAATAGGAATAAGAGCTGGAGGGAAACATGATGGAGAAGGAGCCGAAACAGAAGATGATGTGGAGGAATAAGGAAATCGAAATTCATTGAAAATAACATCCTTAGAAACATAGAGCCTACCATTGGGGCAAGACATTTATAACCTTGATGATAGGAATTGTATCCTAGAAAAGTGCATTCAACTGATCTGAATTGCTTGTATGGCCTAAGTAGTGGAAAAATGAGCAACCAAGGACTCTAACGATAGAATAGTTTGGAACATATGAGAACATATTGGTATAAGGAATAGTGTGTGAAAGTGAAGAAGGAAAATCAAGCTCTGATACCATATTAAGATAAAGGAAAAGCGAGAAAGAGAAAGAAAGTGTGAGAAAATGTAGGAAAATGTGTGTGTGAGAGAGAGAGAGAATTGTATAATCTACATTAGAATCTATTATTGACTCAATTGATCAGTGAATGAACAAATACAGTACGTATATTATACAAGTAACTGTCTCTAACTACTAGTACAACAGAACTCTATCTGACTTACAACTATCACTCTAACTAACTCAATATAACGCCAGATAGGCTCACAACTCAGCAACAACTCAGCATTTCTAACTATACTCTAATACATGTCAATTATCAACTGTACACATCTGAGTTTTTGCTTCAATCTTGTTTTATATATATATATATATATATATATATATATATATATATATATATATATATATATATATATATATATATATATATATCAGAATATTGATAATTTAGAATCTAAAATTTAGTTTTAAAAGCAAAAAATCCATAATGAACATCATATTATTAAATTACTTATCATTCCCGTGAACATCAGCTTTAGACTTATAATTTGTTCTTTTTTCTTAGAATCTTATGGTGTTCTAAAGCAACGAGGTGATCAGATAATCAATGATGTGTCTAAATTTGATTATATATTAATATACTTAAGATTATTATTTTGAATAAAAGTACGAGTTTTGGTGAAGTCCATATATAAAAGATAAAAGTTGAACAACTTATAAGCAGAGATGGATTCAAAGAGGGCAAGTATGAGCTTTGACCCCTTCTTCTCATCAATTTTTTTTTTAAATGTCAATAATTTAATCTAATTTATTAAAAGATAAATAGATAATTATATTGATTTTTCATAAAATTAGTACTTATTACATTGATAATCTTCTTATTTAAAAATTATACTTACATCCTTGATTTTATGTATTATTGTTATACTCTAACGCTTTTTTTATTTAAGAAATTACACATACCTCCCTTACTTTATATATAAATATTACATAAAGTTTCATTGAAAATACAAAGTAAGGGTATGATTAATTTTTCAAACAAGAAGTATGTCAATATAATAAGTATTAACTTTAAGAGAGATAGGTATAATTATTCTAAAGATAAAAATGGTAAAATTAAAAGAGTTTATACTTGATATATATTTGACATGTGATTTATGATTATTTTATATATATTGATATTACAATTTCAATTCTTCTAAAGTGAGTAAATAAGAGTATATCTACTTTTAATTTAAAATAATATATTTTGATCTTAATCTACTAAATAATAGAATAAATACATCTTTATTTACTAACTTTAAATTTTTTTTCTATATTTAATAATATGATTCATGATTTTCGACTCATTCTTTAAACATTTTTTGCATTCGTCCTTGCTTATAAGGGAAAACTTTTATCCTTTAGCATGTACTCACTTAAGAATTCGAATCCAATCGGTTCTTCAGAGAAGTATTCTAAGAGATACGAAAAACCAATAATAAACCAAAGAGCTCTTATATATTGCTATTCTCAGTAATTATTGCGGTGGTGTTGCCTACCTTCGTGTGCCTGAAGAAGCTTGTCCAACAATTTTCCCTTCACAACTCTCAATCTCTCATGTACTCCATTCTGCATCAAAGAGAAAATAAGGAAATTTTCAGAAGCAGCTCAAAATTTTTAATCTCTTGATGGCTTCTAGGCGCCAAACTCAGATATGTGATTCCCAGCAATATTAAAGTGTCTCCTTTATTTGTTTACAAATTAAAGTACGAGGAAGATTTAGCACTTATCATCAATATTTGGGTTACATATATCGAAAAGCAAAAGCTTATACATAAATTTAAATTAAAAGATAGGACTAAACAGGTAAAGTCACCACTTTCAATTATACTACCTAAATTATTAGATATTACCAAAATAAAAATACAAGTAAAAGGCATAATTGTAAGACACTGAAATTGATTAATTAGACTATTTAAAAGCGGCATTGGAAGGCATCTCAGATTGAGAGAGGCTATTTTCTTTCATCTAGTTATTGAGTTGGACCCAAATTATTTTATTGGTCAATTTAAATTTTGAATTATAATTCATATCAAGATATGCAAAAAATATATATGTGGGAGATAAGATATATATTGTTAATAAGAAAAAAAGAAAGTCATAAAGAGTTGTAAGGGAGATTGCCTTGGTGGAGGGCATGCAATTTTATTCATATAAAAGTTTTAGTAATAGTAGTATTGAAGTCGTTGTTATGATACACGTTACTAAGTTTGGGTTTACCCTGCTCCCTCTATTTTACCTGTTGTTGTAGGTTTTTTTTAATTTTATGTTTTTTTAAATACCACCACCACCACTACTACTGTGTCACCGGCTACCACTGACCACCGTCCGACCACTGTCGGCCACTGTTTGATTACCATCTAGCCATTGACTAGACACCATCGACCACCGTTAGATCACTGTCCGACCACTGCCTTTTTTTTAGGTTATACTATTTATTTTTTTTAGTTGCATAATTGTGTAAATAATATCAATTAAAGTAATATCAATTAAAACTGTACTAATTTTTATATTTTTTTCATAAATAATTGTGTAAATTTTAACTAATAATATTTACACACAATAATTATTTTTAAAAAAAACTTTTATAGTGTTCTCCATATATGTGTGTAAGGGGTTTTTAAAAAATATATGAAGGGTGGCCGGTGGTGGAAGTTGGCAGACAGTGGCTGACGGTGACAGTGGTGGTGGTGATATGTAAAAAAAATAAAACAAAAAAAAAT